>JASVER010000125.1:304327-952041 GCA_030449065.1 Oceanodroma leucorhoa | reverse complement strand
CCGAGGGGCGGCCCCGCCGGCGGTTGGCGTGCGGGCGCCCCGCGGCCATTGTCCCGCCGGGGACCAGGGACGGGCCGCCCCGGGGGCCATGGCGGCGCCGGGGTAGGCCGGGCAGGCTGAGGGGCCGGGGGGGTGGGGGTTGCGCGGGGCCCGGCGGGTAGGAGCTGCCCCGCGGCTCCCCGCCCGGGCGGAGCCGGCGGCCGGGACCCGTCTGGGAGGCTGCGGCCGAGGCAGGCCGCGGGGAGGCGGCGGCCCCGCTGCGCGGCCCTCAGCCGGAGCGGCCCGAGCGGGGGGGGCCGGGGTCCCGCTGGGCGGCGACGGTAGAGCCGCGGAACCGGCAGAGGGGCTGTCCCCGGCGGGGGGGTGTCAGGCGGTGCTGGGCAAAACGGGCTGACCGGGAGTACGAGTGATTTAAACTGGCCTGCACGGCTCTCCCTTGGAAAACTGCTTTTCTGTTCTCACCCGGTATTGCTTGCAATAGCGTCTAGATTGCCTTGATCTCATTCCTAAAGAAATTGCTCCAGGCCGTGCTTTACAGTAAGGAAGAAACGGGAAAAAACTAAACGCGAGGTTCGGCTTAGAAACCTTGGTCTAAACCAGCCCGTTAGCCTGAGGCGGGTGGAGAACCTGATGGGTACCGATACAAGACCAGGAGGGAGCGGTGGTACCTAGTTGCCGTGTGCCGCGAAGTGCTTTTCCACTTAAAAGCTGACAAGTACAACGTGGTTCACACACAGTGTAGCAACGTTAAGCAAAACACTGATGTTTATTACCTGTATTATCTTAGTGCACAGGAGTCCCAGTCACAGACTAGGATACCATTTTGCAAGATGCTGTACAAACAGAACAAAGAGCACATGTCCTAAGTGCGTAACAAAAGACGGCAGGTGGATGGCAGAGTGCAAGCAGACAGTGAGGTGATACTGGTCAGCATCGTAGTGGTCAAAAGCTATTTTTGCTGCATTGTCAAGAAACAACAGGATTTCGAGAACAAAATATGCCCGAGGGGAGCTTTACCCAAGTGTGTGAAAAAGCATAACTGAAGATGTAGACTTATTTGAAAATTAAGCAAGTGGGCAATGGAGAAACTTTCTGATTCTGAAGGCAAAGTTGTCAAAAAGAATTTCAGCTAGAATACTGGGGTATGCCGAAGAAAAGAAAAATGTAGGTAAAGTGCTTGATGTTGTCTTAGGGAAGCGATGAAAGACCCATTTGTTGGGACGTTACATTTATGTAAAAGTACTAATACTTTTAAAAGATTCACAGTTTTCTGCATCTCTCCAGCAATCCTGTACAYCGGCAATTTAAAGCCTACTCGTGGTTGGCCATTTATCCTAATATCCTTCTACATTCATATCCTGCTTCCAGTATTGTAATTTTCCCTGCCTTCTGTTTTTTTCCATATTTGCCTTGCCTTTTCCTTTCTTCCTCTATTGCAATTTCTTTCTTTCTTCTGTTTTTATGCTTCTCATAGAGCCTTCTGTACATTATGAATAAAATGTATGGGTTGCACATATGAGGATGGGTTGCACCAGGCGCAGACAGCTGGCCTGGGTTCATTTGTATTTAGTTAGCCACCTACATGAACTAGGTGCCCAGACCCAAGCGCCAGCAGGGAGAAGCAAGCTCCTGCTCAAGGTGATTGATCTGATGCTAAGGCAGGCATACGATTTTCTCATCTACAGGGAGCATTTCTCTCCAGTGACTATAAAGACAGCTTCGCACCAGTAGTCCAGAACTGGACATCTACCCTTTAAAATTACAGAATTATATGAGGTGACTCACCTGTGCTTGAACCTCACACTACGTAGAAATCTCTAGACAGGAAGCAGTGGAGAAACCTGTCTCCTTGTGCCCTTTTCCACAGTGCACTCCCTCTACTATATAAATAAGCATATTCTTTCCCCACTGTCAGAAAGTAATTATTTTGAAACAACCTCTTTCTCTTGACCTTTCCTCTGCCACAGCCTACTTTTTCCATACCAATTGTGAGAAACAAACCAGAACTTCCACCGGTGGTTACAAAACGCTGGGATATATTGTAATCCCACCAGGAACCATTCTTGGAGAGAACCGTTCCTAATCAGCCAGAGGAATCACAACTGCCAGCCACAAATGTTATCCCTAACAGCCGAGTAATCTTTCTGGTTGTCGTGTTCCAGACCTTCTGCTACATGTCCATCACCCAAACCACTGCACTTAAAGATCGCAATGTTTTCCCAGCAGCGTTGGGCCTGTTTCCCACTGAACTCCCAACTAATTATTTTGGGAACTGAAAGGTGATTTGGATGGTGCATTCAAAAGTTCAAGTGGGTGGGTCATGTTGCCTTCCATGTGATGCCACCCATGGTGCCCATGGGTCTGTGCAAGGATGGGTCTCGAGTAACACTGAAGAGGCAAGAAAGGCCATTTTCCTCACACCTTGTTCTGTCCTCAAACAGGAACACAACAGAAYGCCAGTGAAAGTGCCGAGCCATCCCATGTCATCTCTGCAACTGAAACGGTGGTGGTTTGTCATAGGACAAAGGGCAAGGAGCATGTAGTGTTCAATTCACAAGAGGTTATGAAGAAAGCCAGACTAAGCAACTCTAAGCAAATCCTGAACTTAGTCCAGTAACAGGACATTACCCTAGGATGGACAAAAATGTACCACATCGCTGACAAGTCGGGGTGAGAGTACCCATGTTCCTTGGAGGACTGTATTTCTTTGTTCTCTGAAAAGTACTGACTTTTGTCCATTTATGGAATCATGTTTCATTCCTGAAATAGACTGTTTGAGCCAATTACTCCATTTTCAGGAAAGCAGCTTTTAGCAGCAATGCAGGAAAGCACATGGAAGAGGTGTGCGTAATAGTCAAATGCTTAATCAAGAGATTTAGGACTTTGCTACAAACTGACAAAGTTGGGAATTCCATAGCCAGACACTTTGTCATCCAGTGATACCCATGTGAACTGAGAAAAATCATCTTTCTTCTGCTAAATATTTGTATGGCACATGACCTAGGTAGTTTGAATGACAAAATTGATGGCATCAGTATTAGCAGTCTTTAAAAAAATGTTTCAGGGAAAGAAAGGGGATGAATGAACCTTCATTTTGAATTTCCTTAGTTTTAAGTTTGATTTCATCTAGAAGTACAGTTGTTCTGGAATAGTTATTTGCACCCTATTTTAATTCAGCTGAGCTGAAGTWAACACATCTTTAAGACAGAAGGGATGGGCAATATATTTGTCTCTTTGTACATCAGGCATTCACTCTCTAGCTAGTGTTTGGTCTCTTATTATCTTAAAATTGACTTTTTTATAGCATTGTACTAGGGAAATGCTCACAGTATGATTATGATATTGAATATGATATTATGCTGATAGTTTTGTGGAATTTAAAGATCTAATAGTATTTTCAACATCTTATGAATGTTCTGTCATGCATGACTTGTCAGTTAAAAGTTTATTCATATTAAAGAGGATGTGAAAGGGGATGGTAGCAATTTCTAAGTATCTTTTTGTGTGAAAATTCTTGCTGCAGAGAAAATTACAGTTGTTCCTGAAGAAAGTGTTCACCTATGAGGTTATTTAAGAACAGGCTGTTGCTGTGTAAACCCATATGAAGACTTGCCATGTAGTCAGTACTTGAACCACTGTTGCGCACATCAAACCTATGCAAGTTGCTGCGTTACCAGCGTCTTGAGTGATTAAGTAATCACTTCATCAATGCTTGAGTTTAAAAAACTCTCCATGAAGACAATTATCATTATATTGTAGATAAACCACCTTTTAATCCCTATTTATAAAAAGGAAAACTATATAAGCGTAAAATTGCACTGGAACAAGTGCACATTATTCCAGCACAGTATATCTGTTTTGTTTGGGCTGCATTGATATAGTAAAATCAACACAATTAAATCAATTCATGGGAATTTGTCTGGTGAGTTTTTTTAACATGCTTGGTATAATGAGGCTCGAATCCTGTTYGGGCTTCCATATACTACTGCACTGCACTGCACTGCACACAATAATTCAGAGCTTTTGAAAAGTGAAAGGTACTTGCAGACCCTATAATAAAGACAGTAAGATTGGTGACAGGGGGAACTGCCCCTCCAGYGTGTGTTTGCTCAGCCTTGGGGTCAGCCCAAGCTATCAAAAAAGCATCAGYGGCTCCTGGCAGTCCACACTTCTCTTATTAGTCTGTGGAAGCAGRAGAGTGAGATTCTGCTTTAGAAAGGGCTGGGGCAGAGCGGGACCACATCTGGAGTACGTCATAACATCAGAGAGCCTAAAACATGTTTTAAAAGAGTTTGCACTTACTGTGTGACCTAAACACATTATATAATTTTTAGGGAACTACTGCATTCATGAGACTTGGTTCACCACCATATCCTTCAGGTTTCACACAGTTAGAATGGCCCTGACATGAGCAGGGATATGCTGTCATGAACCTGGAGTAACACGGTGGTGAATAAGTCCAGGAGTCTTTCTAGGGCCATAATTTGACTATGTTTGTGAGAATTTGGCTCCAACCACAAGACAAAGAGTATTGTACACAGAATACTTGTAGGTTATAGTGCAGCAGCAGTATATAGTTGTCTGTGTAACTGATCATTAGATCAAGAAAAATTCAACCATAGTGGTTATTTTTTATGTTTGCCCTCTCTGTACTGGAATGAAATTATCAAACCACTTAATTTCAGGTGCTTGGTAATTATCAAATAATTATTTCAGTTACTGCCTACTTCTCATTTACTCTACTGGTTTGGGCCCAGCCTTTATCTTTGCAGATTTTGTAGTGAATTTAAAAGATGACAAATGTCCAGTTCTATAGTCTCTGTAAGTACTTTACTTTATCACAGAAAACTCTTAAAGTAGAAGTTTCCCTACTTCTTCCATTCAGCCTCTCTCAGAGGTAATCCGAGGTGTGAAGGATCACTGCTAGGAATAAAAGAACATTCTCAACACTCATTAAATATTTCTGGTCCTTTTGCTGAGATTCCCAGGCATGGTGGTGCACATGACAGTCTTTTAGACTGAAGATGATAATTCATTTCAGATGGGTCACTAAGGATTGTTAATAAATAATACCGATACTTAATTCTTCTATCATACCTCTCACAGGAGAGGTGTGCTAAAAACTGCCTGTGAATGCTAGATTGAAGGTATGCCAGGCAATGGCTTCAGATACCGGAAAGGTGTTTGCACAACCTATGTCTGAACTTGAGGAGCCAGTGCAAGTTTCCCTCCTAACAAGTGGTGAAAGACTGGCTTCTCCAGGGCAAATGGTTCAAAGTAGTAAARCTGGGGTCTTGCGTTGAACCATCTATGTAAAGGGAGTGGAGGCAGACAAGGCTCACTAGCCTCTGTCAATTTGGGTCTCTGGGGTTAAAGGAACTGAAGTGAAGCTGCCATTATCAACTATTTAAATTTGGGGCTAAATCTTTCCCTGGCTGCTCTCATCAGGGTGAATTGAGRTAGTGTCCAGTACATCCTCTGCCAAGGATTCATTTGGGCAAAGCCAGAGCCCCCTGAGGAGGAATGAGTACGCATTGCAGAGGCTCCTTTAAACAGAAGCAACCTCTGTCTTCAGCTGCCAGTTCTTGCTGACATCAGCACAAGATCTAGCTGGTGACAGGGGTGAACACATACACACCTTGATTAGCAAGCCAAACTCCCTCGGGGCTATATGAGAGAAAAAAAATAGCCCACTCTCAATGCTATCTGTTCAGGTTTGCTCCCTGATTTCATCATCTGCCTTTATCCCTCCTACTTTGCTCCCTCTTTCCCTCTCTGCTATTTGTCATCTTCCTGGTTGTTTTTTTTCCCCTTTTCCTTCTCCTCTTTTACATGTTCCTTCATCCTCCTTCCTGTTTTCTTTTCCTCCTTGTCCTTACATCTGAGATTTACCTTTCTCGCTGGTCTTCTGTACTGCTAATTCTGCCTGCTCCATTCTCCAAGTTCCCTTTCTGTCATGTCTCACTCTTCTCTTGCTTGCTTCTCACCTTCACTGATGCTCTCTCTTTTAGGAGTTGTTTTAAAGCGTTAAAATCTGGCCAGAGGTTGAGTTTCCTATTTTTGTGTCGTGCAGGTGGCAGGCTTCCAGTGGAAATAGTGCCAAAGGAAGAACAGCAGCCCAGAGGAGATTTCACACTTTACAGCAATGTTTAAAGCATTCTGAATCTGATTAGGGGATATGGCTGAAAGTCACACAGCATTTTTTAAGAGCTGTCAGAGCAAAAAAATGAAATACTGGAACTAAAGCCCCTAAGCAAGTTCCAGCTCCAGTTCAGTACTCCGACGTAGTGTCAGTCAGCACGCAAACACCTACTGCAACGGCTGGATTCACAAGTGCCATAAGCCACCTTTGGATCAAAAGTGCCATTCAATTTTTCTCACTGTAAATCTCTTTTATAAATTCCTCCAGATTTACTTTGCAATCAGAATTTGACTTACAGGCATTATCTCTGACAAACGAAGGGGAAAGGGTGAATGTGTAGCACTGTGGCATCAGGAGGAAAAAAGGATATTGCAGATGTACTGCTTTTTTCAGATGTAATAGGAGTAGTGAATGAACAAACCAACCTTCTGTCATTAAAAAACATACAAAGATGATGAGTCCTTAAGAAGAATGCCTTCTCTGTGTGTAATAAAAAGCATATTTCGCTGCTCATAGCTATATATATGCATATACACACACAGAGACATGGGTACATAAATATTCAAAACAATTGCAAATTTGCCTTAAAAGGTATTCCATACCAGCTCACTACGTTTTCATTATTAAATACTCTGAGGTAAGAGATCTCCGTGAGAAACCTCTCGAGTCCCCTCTTCCCAATTTCCATGCTATTGTAGGTAAGGAAGAGAAAGATGGATTTAATAAAGGTGCAGCATGCAGGAGTGCTGGTAAGAGATCTCACAATTTTTTTTTGGCTTGGAATCACTGGCTTTGTCTCAGTTTGGCAAAAGCTTATATCCTTCATGACATAAATCCATGTCAGTATCCTCTGCCTCCAGCCCCAGTGCTACACRTTTTTCCTTTTTTTTTCCCCTCCTTTTAATTAAATTAATATAAAACATAGCATCTAAACAACAAAAAGGAACAAAAAAAGAACAGCGATCAGATCCAGCTAACAGAACACATCACCGTGTGGGTTCAGAATCAAGGCCAGGYGAAGAAGCCTCTCCCCTGAGGAGAAGACAATTTCCTTGCCACTGTGCTAAGGTTATTGCAGTGCCAGCATCCCTAAACAACCATGCACTGCATTTTACCACCCCTTCGTCTCTCTCCCCGTCCTTTTGGCTGGACTTGTATTGCTGCCAAGTGCAGGGCTGGACTGTGTAGAGACTCAGTATTTGGTAGAAGCTCTTTACAGAGCTTCTTTTTCAAAATAAATAAATATATACATGAGAGAGAGAAAGAGTAACGAAGCTCTTTAATTAACGTGGAGTGTACCCTCAGGCTTTGCCTGTAGGTTCAGAGCACTGTCTGTAGCGAGCCCATTGCACTGACAGGTGGTCTGGGGCTGGGAGAAGCAGAAATCTCCCAGAGGAACCTGTCCATCAACATGGATYGGTGTCGATTCCTCCTGTTAGGTAATTGCTCAAGTAGAAGACTCTCCAAATTGTTCAGGATTCAAGAAGAACTATGCAAATAAAAGCCTATCTAATCTTGCAGCGCTGCTATTTTTAAGATGATTTAAGCCTTAAAAAAAAGTGCCCTGGAAAAAAATATTGCAATTATCAAGATGATCGTCACAGATCACCATCACTGGAAGTTGAACACTGAGGTCAGACGACTTCTTTACTGGCAGCTGCACCGCACGGCCTGACTGGTGTCTAGCCTGCARAGGACCAGGGAGGCTGTACGGCTAACGCTGCAAAGGCACACCGCTGATGCAAAAGCTCGCCTCTCAAGCTAAACTGCTGCTCTCTGGCTGCTAAAAAGGAAAAGGAAATGCAGCTACACAAAAGGGAGTTTGAAAAATTACAAATTTTGCTACTCAGTTCTGCACTGGAGTTATCATCATCTGTAGCCATTACGCACATTTGACTAACCCTCAGAATGCTCTCTTACAGCCTTACAAAGAAACCTTCAAAGAAACCCTGGGATGAAGGCAGTGTAAGCACGAGCTTTAAGTCAGCTTTGCGTGACAGCTTCTGATTTATGCTTTCAAACAGACCCACAGATCTCTGCCTCAGTTTGTTAGTTACCACTTGCAAAATACATACGGGCATGCAGTGCCTTAATATACCTCTCCCAGAAGAATAAAATCTTTATACATACTCTATTACATTAGATGGTTCAGAGAAGAATTACATTTTCCTGCAGACTGGATTTATGAAAAGACTATCTAGAAGCTTCTATTTTTAATTAATTGCAAATTCTGTAGCATTCTAGACAACTTTAATGTCCAAATTTGTCCTCACTAAGTCTATTTAACTACTACCATTTTCATATAAACATTGATAAATATTGCTAAGAATGAAGTGTTGAATGTCTTTTTTATGATACCAGTAGAACATACAGTAAAGGCTTTACCATTTCCCTTATCCTTGGGGAAGTACTTAAGCAGATAAAGTAATAAATAATGTGAGTTCCTAGCTTATATAGTAACAACAGAATATTTGTTAGCTGTACATGTAAGAAGATTTCAAATAAATTCAGTAGTTCTATCTGTAGTTCAATTCTTTGAAAGAAAAAAAAATCATATAATTGGATTTATTTGTTGAATAAAAGCTATTTCACAGTTAGGAAGGGAGACATGTAGCAGAAACTCTTTAGCCACGTCTCTCATTAGCGTGCAGTAAAATGAGCTAGATACTCCTTGGGTTAACCAGCATACCTTTATGCAAGCTGTTTGACCTGTGCACTTAACTCCAGATAAGAATCTGTCCCTGCGTAACTAGAAGTAGAAGATAACAAACTGTGTAGCAGACACAGGAAAAGAGCACCTCAACAAGACAGTGGCAGGAAATGATTGATTGACTTTGTGTTCATTTGGTAACCTCAGGGGGTCAAATACAAGAGAGGTCGTAGAGCTTCTAAGTCTGAAAAGCGCACATATTATAAGAGCTGCTTTCTGTCTTCTTAGGAGTTTGCCTGGGAATCTAGCCAGAATAACACTGCAATAGCACCTAACAGATAAAATTAAAACATGAATCATAATCTCTCTCGTCTGCCAAACTGAGCTTTATTCAAGTTGTAGCTTTAAGATAGATTACAGTTTATAATTCAATGGCATGTCCAAAAGCTAACTATCCCTTTATTTCAAACAGTGTTGTGGGAAGGTCGTGTATTTGCGCTGGGGTACAAACTTGGGTTTGTGTGATGAGAACTGAGTGAAGGGAGTTCAAAATCATAATGGTTTCTATTGTTTAAATTTAAATGAAATACCAGCTGGACATTTGCCAGGGTAAGCTATCATTTGGACAGAGCAGAACACTCAAGTATATTGAGCGAGCTCTTTGGATTAGTCTAAAAGAATAAAGGGCATCGTAACACTCTTACAAGGCAGGGAAAATGTGGAATGCTTCAAAAACAAGCATTCAAAATAGCATTGATAATAAATGATTTAAATGGAATTTGGAATATGGGATTCTTGATGTTTGAAACCTTTTTCTTAGACATGAGGAAGAAGGCAGGCAGACTAGACCTGGAAGAAAGCCTATTATAGGGAAGAAGGGTATTATTTTCATTAATGCTAGCATTATTGATAGGCTAATATTCCAAACCAAATCTACCTAATCTATAATCCTTGAAGCTATAGAATTGGTTGGGTACCACAGTAAGTATCATCCTTCCAATTTTCCTTTTAGACACTGTAGCAATCAAAGGATGATATAGCTTCAGAGAGTAATATGATGATATAGTTTGAAGTTTAATTTATCGTGCTGGTAATGGACCAACCACTGGGATTTTTTAGTTGGCTTGACTGGGACAGGGGATGAACATACAGAAGTCTTCAATCATCAGATTACCTTGATATGCATGACTAATTGGTCATCTGAATATAAGGTTAGGTAAACTAAACACTTCGTCATTGACAGCAAACTGCCTGCTTTATCAACACCAATAAAAAAGACTAATGCAATCTAAGAGTTTTTCTCTCTGTGCCTAGATATGCAGCAGATTTGTATCTCTTAACAAGTGTTGAAATCCATAGATCAAAGGATAAAATAGTATAGAAATAAAACAAACTATTCAATTCATAATTCAAAGCATTCTTACATTTGGGATATCAACTTACAAAAGTAAAACAGCTAGCAGACATCTGTGCAAGAATACATATTTACTTTTAGTTTCTTTGGTAGTGTCCATTCAGGACCTGACATTCAGTTCATCAGTTGCGATATGACCAAATCTGTGAAAAAGGGATCTAGATTTTGAGGCGAGTAGCCATCACTAGATGCAGTTCATCTCTTTTCTGGGAGTACTTTCAGTTAAATTAGTGATATACATTCTCAATATCGACTCCAATTTAACATGGATCTTTGGCTGAGAATTTCTTTAAAAGTTTTTTACATACGAATGCTTAACAAGAAAACCCAGGAAGAAACCCGATAAGAAGACACGAGAACGGTAGCATAGTATCTGCCATAAACTGAAGATATGTATGAAGAATCTTGGCTCAGCTGAAAAYGTTATCTGAAGTTTTGAGACAGATTCATCAGTAGGCACTAGTTGCTTTGTGCTGCTACATGGCAATGCAAAGCAAACAAAATACAGTCATAAGCTAGGCCAGGTCTACAGCTGCTTTGCATTACTGGGGGAACTAACACCAGCCAAAGAGACCTTATAAGCCTGATCATTAATTGACTAGCAGTCAGGCACAGAGATCCTTCACAAGAGTGACATTGGGGACCGGGTRGTAATTGTGTGCGCTGTCAGGGAGAAATATTAACAGATGAGGCCGGTGTCCCCGACTGATTTTGCCCAATTAAACTGAATCATGCAAATCAGTGAGTGAGCAAGGATGATGCTTGGCTTTGTTATCTCCAGTGTTATACATCGAGGTATAGACCTGCATCTGCTTATCGCCTACAGCAGATTCTATACCAGTCGTTAATAACCTACTGTCAATGTATTTCCTCCAGCTGAAGCCTACATGTGAGATTTCAGTAACTTTAACTCTACGGAAAGTTTGAATGCTCCTATGTTTTCGCATTGTTGAACAGAGATGTGGGAAAAAAGACTGGCAAATGGCAAATTTCTACAGTGACTGGCGKTTTTTTTTGTTTTATTTTTAAAGTTAAAAATGAATTGAAACATTTTATCTGTAAATTGTCACAAAAAGTGCTATCTCCAAAGCATAGGTGATGCATCTTATGAAATCCATAGCCTAGGTGATGCATCCTACAATCCATAAAAAAGGATCTTGAACTTTGATGTGTACAAAGCAAAGAAGTTTTGAGTATCGAACCATTCACTCAGATCTCTATAAGAAGACACATACCACAAACACGCCAGTACTCTATGTTCCTTACAGTACATTCAAGGTCTGGAAATGCGACCAAAAAAACCCACAAAATCACCTATGGTGATGATATTACAGATTATATAAGCTTTCTCTGATGTTCAGAAGGTGTAGAAAGGGTTGGCGTAGTAGGCATAGCCAGGACGATCTCTCACAGCATGCTGCCACTTCAGTTTGAAGTCCTCAGTAAAGAGCTTGGAAGAATCATTTCTGGCCAGTCCAATCATAGTGTCTTAGATGTGCTGATGAATGGTGTTGCTATACAAAACCTCAAGTTCAGAAGCAACCTTGAAATGTCTGTTTCCAGTGCTATCAAAGATGGGAAGTATTGTAAAGCTAATGTTACTCATATAAAAATGAACAGCAGGAATGTCAGTGATAATATGAGTGTGCTGCAGCTGTACCTGGACAGTGGGAAAGCCAGGGAGTTAAAAGCAAGAGACAGTCAGTTCCAGAAGATGGTCCGGGTGAAATTTTTCTTTTATTGTCTGCTGTTTTATTTCATTTTTAATTGGCGAGGAAGAGGGGTCATATTCTGATACCAGGAGCCTTACAAAAGTCAAGAAATGTCATATACAAAGTCAGTCTATTTTTTTTGTTTTCTTGGAAAAACTATCAGCTACTAAGTTGCTTTATTAGACACACACTTATTTTAAGAAGCAGCTGAACATTATACAGAGGGTAACAAACTATGTAATAGCTGGGGTTTTTTTACTATTGCACATGAACTATTTTGCACAGGCAAATGTGACTGCAAAGTCACTTTCTTTGTGTTTGAAATCAAATAGAGATGGGAAGAGTCAGARCATTTGTAAAAACTAGTGATACACCATGTTTTTCAGCTGTATTAGGATAACTGAATTGCTGTTTTGGGGAAAAAAACATTATTCAGCTGGAAAGCCCAGATACATTACTCCAGGATACCATTAACCCCTGCAAATGTTTGCATTAAGGTCCCCATAGAAAGATTAAATTATGTTTTCAGAAAAAAGTTATTGCTACTAGTTTTTATGTGTCCAGTACTTGTAGCCTCTTGGTGCTTTCAGCAAATGAGCTAAGTTAGATGAGTTCTTAGAGCTTTTTTTTTTTTTTTGGAGGCTGCCCTTGTAACACCTAAATCCCCAGAATCGTGGCAATATTCTCCTTTACTCCAGCTGGCTTCTCGCTTAACTAGCAGATGAGCACTGGAGGTTAGTATTCAATATTCCTCCAGTGTCCCAGCTGAGGAACCTTCTTTTGGTAGTTAACAGGGTCAAATTTACTGCCTGAATTGATTCGCAGACTTTATTTCAAGATAGCGTTATGTGTTTACACTGAAATAAACAGTTGGGTGCAAGTTCTTTATTGTTTAAACCTGCTTCCATGTTGTTTAGATGTGTTCCTAACTCAGCCTTGAACTAAGATTTTGAGTTCTTGTCTGTCTGTCACTGTAAATCTTCAGTGACTCTGTTTAAATCCAAGCATTCACTCYGGATATTGAAGAGGTTTAAATGGATGCGGACTCTTCAGTTTTATCTTGTTTGGGTTTTTTCCCTTTTTTTTTCCACCTGGGAAATAAAATAAGCAGACAGAATCTCAAGTCTTTTGAGAACTGCAGGGAAGAAGTTTTCCGTGGGTGTGCAAAAACAAGCTAGAGGACAATTTGTAATTTATTGCTGCACTGCTGAGTCTGAAGTAATTGTGTCACTTCTGAGCAGTCTGAGAAGGCTGGGTGAAAGCACACATTAACATGGGAACGTTACTAGAAAAAAGTGCGACATCAAACTGGCTAGTTCCCACAAAAATTGCTGATGTGGAAATAATAGAAAAATTGGTATTTTTCTGGACGATGTTAAACTATGTATGGATTAAGTTGTATTAAAAATAAATAAATTTACAGCTTTTCTAGTTAGAAACCTGTGTTAATGGATGTGAATACAACATTAAGAATGATTTGTTTATTGCCAGCTAAAGTATTCTGACATAATTACAGCACTCCGTGGTCTTTGTTAATGGATAGTGTTAATTTTGGAGTCTATCTGGGTTTGCAGAAATTACTCACTGTATTAATAGGTGCCAGCTGTGAGATAAGCCGCTGACAGCTTCTTAAAAATACTGTTGTTCTTTCACACTGACTTCCTGTAAAGCTAATCATTGCACAGTTTTGCATTTGTTGCCAGAAGCTAAAAAGAAAACCGCCACTTCAATTTACCATTGTAAAAAATTTAACTGATGAAGTACAAAATATTCTTGGGCTTGCTCTTGTTCTATGCCAGAAGAAATAAGCATTTTAAAATAATCATTCTTTTCTGCTACATTTGTTTGAGGAAAAAAACCCATACGGTAAGGTGTCTTTTACTGATTCTGCAGCCTCACGGGGAATTTCTCCTGGAACTTTTTTACCTGTAAAATCACCCAAAGAAAAAATTTAATGCAGGTACATCTGAAGAGCAACTKATCTTGCAGTTACACGATCACTTTACACATGCCAATTGTAGGCTGCACCCCCCGGGAGCGCTCCCCTTCTCTGCCCAGGGGTCCGTCCCTGCCTCCCCCTCTGCCTTGGCTGCTGTACGGACAGAGCAGGGCATGGTGAGCTGGACCAGCTTGCCAGGCTGGCTGTAACCGCTCTGCTGGGTTTTCTGCAGAGTTAATTTTCTCTGCTCTGATCTGTGAGCTAGTCCGGCTCAGCCCACAGCTGTTTGATTGGAAGCAGCGGGAGCTTGTAACCAGAGGCACGGAGGAGAGAGCTGGACCGTTCTTTCTAGGCTGCAGCAAGTCAGGCTTCATTGCAGACATCACAAGTCAGCAATATAGAAATAGGTAACCTGAGCAATAAGGTTGCACTGAAAGTCACTCAAAAAAGAAATTGTCCTAACGTCAAAAAGGACATGAATCTGACCTATGATCAAAAGACAGAAAAGCCTCCAAACAGGCAACTTCCTGGGAAGCAAAAAGCTCTTTGTAGATTATCATTTATTTAACAGCAGACACGTAAGTGGTACTTCATATATACAGCACTTGATTGCTGGCACTCACAGTCTAAACATACATTGCAAGATGGAGGCACAGAGACCAGCCTACATCACAGGGTTGCAGTCCTGAAGGATCAGGCCTTATATTAAACAATTAAACATGACGGTGGGAGAAATGACCCAAACAGTGACTAGACACATCTACATTACCTTACAAGAATGAAACTGTACTATCTCACAGCTTGCTGATGTGAGAAGCTAAGGCCCTGCTTTCCCAGGGTTAATCCTGGCCACGTGGCCCCACCTTTTCCGATTTTCTTGCCTCTGGCACTGTCTGATCCATGGGTGAGCCGGGTCAGCTCACAAAACTAGCTTTCTGCCAGCTCAGCCAGCGGATCCAACAAACTGTGGGGCCGTGTGAGCAGTAACAAGAAAGCAGAAAGATTGGCAGAGCGGAAACCATCCTTCTGCGGGCAGCCAGGCATCCGATTGCCTCAGCTACAATGGGAACCCTCCCAACAGTGCTCCGAAGTGCTAATTATTTGCATTCGGTTTATAGTACTAGTGACAGCAAACCTGTAGCTAGTTATTTTTCACTTTAAAAAATCATAGGATCGCAGGATAATTCAGGTTGGAAGGGATGTCAGGAGGTCTGTAGTCCAATCTCCAGCTCAAAGCAGGGTCAGSTTTCAAGTCAGACTGGGTTGCTCAGGGCTTTGTCCTTGCCTTGAAAAATCATTCTATTTATTTGAGAAGTTGCATATATAAAGTCTGTGATATTTTCCAGGAAAATTGCCTTTCCTCTGTCACAAAAACATCTATGTAGCTTTAGCAGAGAACAAAACTATAAAAAATTATCATTGTCCTTCTCCTGTTTGGGCTGCTCAGGTGTAGGCAGAAGTCCACTCTGCCTCCGTGCAAACAGCGCACTGGCACACTCATAGCCGTCTCTGTCAGGAGGCACCATTTCTTAGGTACCATTCCTTAGGGTCCACTGAGAGACTGGACTCCCACCCTGGGACCCATGACTTTCCCTTAACCATTTCAGTCTGAATGAGGCACGTGAGCGAAGCCTTCTGCTCACCCTTTTTAACCTCGGGTGATTTCATTCCGGCCTYGGAAGCGGACGGCAGGCTCAGCTGGTGGGGTACCAGGGCACAGGAGTTTTTGTTGGGAAGGGGCAGGTCACTATGAACCTGCAGGGAGGATAACTCTTCACCCCAGCACAGCTGGATCTGGAAAAGGGCATCTGTCCATAGCCTGGGACATGGACATGTCACGGCTGTATTTTCTTCTTTAAAATAAACTCAAGATTTTTTGTAAAAAAGAAGCAAGGAAGCTACTTAACGATAACGTTCTGTGGGTAGCAAAGTCAGCTACCCAAAAGTTAGAAGATGCCAGCTAACTATATGACCTTGACTTGGTCTCCTGCGCGAAGTGCATTATGCAGTATCAGCACGTATTGTTCCTCCATGACATCTCTGTCTGGTTCAGTGCAGAATACAGATGAAAAAGGAGTAATAAGGGGATCTTACACTTGCTACTTTCTAACATTCAAAAGCTTCACCTTGGACCTTATATCCCAATTAATATTCCTGTAATGCAGAGGGTTAAATGCAGTATGCATGATGTGTGTAGACACACCTGTATATACTTTGGACCAGGTTCTCACCTGAAAGAAAAGTAAAAATACCTTTAAAATGACTGAAAAATAAGATGATTAATGGTGAGATTTGATTTTATCTCCTTTTACAATTCATGTTAACTTTGGACTTACAAGGTCATGTTAAACAATTTATRTAGGAAATAGTAAATCAGCTTATCATAGCAAATGTAAAACAAATATGACCGAATTTGGATGTGACCACGTGAACAGTCACATGAGGAGAAAATCCAGGCAGCTGCCTCCAAATAACCATTAATCCTCCCAAAGGCGAACAGACAAGAGAATGGCCTAAGGCCTCTAAGAGCCAGACCCCGTGCATTTCAGGAGAAGCAACACTGAGGAAGCTGGGATGAGGCAGAAAGCTGAGAGGAGAGCTCACGTACAGTGCCACCATTTGGTACTAATGCTGCCTTTTTTCCAACTCTCTTAATTCCTTCAGCTTTTTTTTTTATTTTCCTTTTTTTTTCCCCTCCTTCCAGAGTCTGAAGTAAATTCCAGAAGACAATATGTGCATAACATCAGCCACATTAAAAATTTTAGAAGTTTAGGAATCAGAGCTATTTTCAGGTAAAATTTCTTATCCCCTGTGATTCTTGTGAAGGGCCAAGAAATCTGTAGAATGGGCTTAAAGGTGGGAAATGTCTGCCATTTACTGAGCTCAGCAACCCTGTTGTCTAGCCCTCTGGCCCTTTACTGCTTCCTGTTGCCTTTGTGGATGAGATACAGCGATCTGATATATTGGCTTTTATTTGGTCCCCTAAATCCTATTAAGAAAATGGGGGAATTATAACATGTTGGTAGCAACCCACATTGGATGAAAAAGTACAGTGGAAAGGTGAACAGGAGGTTTCCCATTGATGTGGTAAATCCCAAGATTTACACCACTGCTTTTTAAAAATACATCCATTTCTAAATGTCCATACCATAAAAGACCCAAAAGGTGCCTGCATTTTATCAGAAAAACACACAAAAAAGAAACATTGTAAAATATGAAAACCCTTCTGACATAAATGTCTTTAAAGATGATACTATTTTATTTCAGATCAAGCGTTTGTCAATTAAGAGCATTAACTGGGGACACAGTCATCCTAACTGGCATATGCATTCATCCATGGACATAGCCTGGAGGGGTGGTGATCAATTATTCAGCAAGGCATTTTATGCTGCCTCCACCTTTCGTAGCACATCATCTGCTAGTTTGTGATCAGCAGCAAATATCTGAACAGCAGCAAATGAGAAAACAATTAATATTTCTTGAAGCTAAGTGAGATTTTAATTTCCTCAGTAAAAACTCTCCTCAGTCACTAGGTTATTGAAGATGCATGAGACCGTCTCCTTCTGTTCTCTAAAAAGAGCTGAGATGGTGCTTTCCCATTCTCCAAATATCTCATATGCTTTAGCATTCAAACCCCTCTGAATTCTGCCTCTTCCATCACATTTATTGTCACCTCCTCCTCCCCCAGAACTTTGCTGTTGGTCCAGCAGCATATTGATAGAGAACAGCTCTCCCTGTGTGCTTTTCCAGTTTTGAAGCTGCCTGAGACTGCAGTCAGAAACGTTGCTCTGGCTAAAGCTGATGGAGGTAGAGAGGTCACTGCCCCACACACTCACCGGTTTCTTCCCCATCCTGCCCATCTACCTCCACCTCAGTTCTCTTGGGTCAGCCCATAGCAAAATATCCCACCAAAAACCTGTTCATTTTCTGTTGGATCAGGGGAGCTGATTCACCCTGAAATTGCATAATCCCTCGATGTGATGCAAGGAAGAGAACAGGGACATACGTGGGAGTGGGGACATGAAGACAGAAAGGCTGCCATCTTCGGTGGCAGCCCACAGTTGTACCAGATTAAGTGCAGCGTGAACCACTCTCGGAGAAGAACATGTTGACCACAATCTCTCTACTGGGGAAAATGTGATATTATAAGGTAACATAAGCTACTTCCCACTTCTTTTGGCTTTTTTAGTTTGGCTTTCATTGGCTTGTCCCTCTCAGGAGCTGGAGTCACAGTTTATGCACTTCAGAAATCAGATACATGTAAAAATTTCTTCAAACTAAGTTATTTTTTCTTAAACTATCACTAATGCATGCCTGGATAAATCCATGCAGGACTCTTTCCATACTCATACTCTCACTTTCTAAGTTACTTATACTTCACACCCTTGCCTTTTAGCACCAGGTAGGCTCCACATATTTTTTATGTGTAGCAAATAGCTTTTTTTGCCTCATAACAGGAAGAACATACCAGAGGTCATTATAAAACAATCAAGATCGTTAATCCTATTCTTCTCCTGCAGGAGCTGCTTTGTGTTTCTGTTGCTCCAGAGCATCCATCTCTCAGAAGTGCATAGTCAGTGTTTACCCCCTTGTATTCTCTGTCGTCATGGGTAATATCAGGTATGGAGTAGGACACATGGGTGAAATTGCAGTATCTCTTCATCTTTCTCTCTCTCCTAAGAGTTTAGGGATAAGAGCAACATGACTTGGGAGGCAGCATTTCAACTGATCTTCCTGTGGGCAATGCATTTTCTAGATGCATTTGCTTAGCATCTTGAAAAAGCCTGGCTGATTCTAATCTGGGGTCAATATTTGGAAAAGAAAATGTTTTCTACTATGAAATTAAAAGGAACTGGTGATGCTGGGTAGCTCTGTAAGAAATAAACCGTGCAGTTCTTACTTTCGAGTTAATAATCAGACCTAAACCTAAACCTAAATAATCAGACCTATTAGGTATGTAAACTATGTTCTGTGTGGAATTAAACACATAACTAAAAGAAGTAATTAATAAGAAAACATCTTGGTCACAAAGGTGCCTCAGTATCCCTAGTTTTCTCCAAAAAACTGTCACCTAATTTCCGGTATCACTTAAATCTATACAATCACTGAAAACTGGCAAAGGATGGACAGCTAGGTTGGTTCTATGTCCATCCATTGCCAAAACACTTTCTGATGGTAATTAACAGCTCAGGGTTTGTGCAAGATGTGTGAATGCATCTGCCATCACTTTAAAAATTGAGTCTATGTCTGTTCAGTAGGAAAGGTTTTGGGAGAGAGAGAGCAAGCAAAACCTAAATGCTTAGAAGTAGTCCCCCAACCACCAAGGGATGGGGATGTGACCTGGTCTTGATCAAAGCTTCTGAGGTGGGATGGGCCAGAGAAGGGAGCATCTCTGCTGCAGAAAGGTCAGGGTGCAGGATAACTGAGAAGACAGGACAGCCCTGCTGGAAAACCCTGCTGCTTGGCAGTGTGCCCAGAAAATAAGACTTGCCATGAAAAGGAAGCAAAGCACCCGCAAAGGAGGTTGTCCCTCATTCATGCCCCTGTTAGCCTGGGACCTTCTCAAGGGTGCCTGGGAACTGAGGAAGTCCTATTTATCCACTGTTTCCCTGTCGCCACTCTCACAATACTCCGATCAGTGTAAATGGATGCCCATCTTCAGAGGAGAGGAAGTGGCTCCTACAGAAGGGAGGCTTGGGGCTGTACCACCAAATCCCTCCTGTGCTCGGGAACTGTGTGCCCCTCCCACACCAACTGCAGTCAAGTCCATTTGGGTACAAAGACATCCCCCAGCACTGGACCATATATTGGTATTCTTAGACTTTTTATAGGCCCTCTGCAAAGCCTTGGTTAGATGCTCCACTGGTCCAAGTTTTTTTGATACCTCTCCTAAAGCACACAYGAGGCAATAGCACTGTATTCCTTATCCTTGGCCATTTTGCCAGTGAGGGACTGCTGCCCAGCAGCTCCTCTCCAGAGCCTCAGCAAGTCTCTACCCGGATCCATGCTGGATCACAGCCAATAAGGCTGAAAACAAATGACATTTCTATGGCCTTTGATGGGCTTTACATGGGTGACAGTGCCACTGCTGGCTACTACGGCAGTGGAGAACTCTGGTGTAAGGCCAGGTCCAAGGTAAAGGCTGTGGAGACCCAGCTGCAGTACCTGCAGGAAAAGGAAGGACAGGGCTGAGAATGGGTGCTTCGAGGAATCACCTTTGCTCTTGGGCAAGTTAGAAGTAGGCAAAGAACTGACCAAGAAAAGATGTGAGGGTAGATATAGGAGGTTCAGTAAAATCCTAGTGAGAAAAGAAAATATGTGATCTGTTGCAAGACCTGTCAGCAAACACTTACCCCTTTTGGGAATACTTCACTTTTTGGAGTGACTTTATACCCGATCAGTATTTTGTATTATGTAGCTGCAATCCTGTGTTCAGTTTTGGGCCCCTCACTACAAGAAGGACATTGTGGTGCTGGAGCGTGTCCAGAGAAGAGCAATGAAGCTGGTGAAGGGTCTAGAGCACAAGTCTTATGAGGAGCAGCTGAGGGAACGGGGGTTGTTTAACCTGGAGAAAAGGAGGCTGAGGGGAGACCTTATCGCTCTCTACAACTACCTGAAAGGAGGCTGTAGCGAGGTGGGTGTTGGTCTCTCCTCCCAAGTAACAGGCGACAGGACGAGAGGAAATGGCCTCAAGTTGTGCCAGAGTAGGTTTACATTGGACATTAGGAAAAATTTCTTCCCCAAAAGGGTTGTCAAGCATTGTTTCAGGCTGCCCAAGGAAGTGGTGGAGTCACCATCCCTGGAGGTGTTTAAAAGACGTGTAGATGTGGTGCTTAGGAACATGGTTTAGTGGTGGACTTGGCAGGGTTAGGTTTACAGTTGGACTCGATGATCTTAAAGGTCTTTTCCAACCTAAATGATTCTATGATTCTGTGAATATTTTGATTGAGTGCAAGGCATCCAAAAGTCTGGCTTAGTGCTTTGCCAGGCTGTGATCCACAGCCCTTCAGCGCACGGCGCTATCACATCTGCTAGCACAGAGCAGGACCCAGGGACAGCGGGTGGGCCCACAACTCTACCTCGCTGCTCTGTAAACCACTGTTCGATTTTCTTCCCTGTATCTTCTACAATAAACTGTAAAGCACCGTTGTGAAAGGAGGTTATTAAATAAATAAAAGCTGGCGATGAACAGCCTCCTCTTAAGCAGGAAACTGTGTGTCATCGAGCTTCTCGCTTATGTCAGGGAAGAGAGGAGTGAAGGAGAGGTGATAATGACAGGGGCTGCCTCCCGGGAGGGAGGTGGAGACAGCATTGGAGGGGGTGGACAGCTCAGATTGTGGTGAAGGGAGAAAAGGAATACAGTACAGTCAAATGAATACGCTGGGAAAAAATAAAGGTCAAGCAAAAGAAGAATTTGTTAGAAGTGAAACAAAGCAGAACCACCAAAACCTTCAGAGCTATAAAAAATGAGGAAAGGAGAAAAAGCATGAAAACATTCTCATCAAAATTCCTGAAATACGCACATGTTAGCACACTCAGAGAGGGAAAAAAAACCCAGGGAGGCTTCGATCTTGTCTGTCTCTTTCTCTCATCTAGCCAGCAGTGTGCCCACGTTCCCATGCAACGTGACTATAATTGTAAGCTGTGATCTATCAAAGCAGGACCTGGAAATTTTCATCTTATTGCCCTGCAAACATAGGGGGAAGGCTGCAAAATTGTTAAAGCGCTGACTCTTCTCATCTAACCACATTGTTATTTAGCACCATGATTCTATACATAATGAGAGTGGCTGGGTTTCCAGTGAGTAGGGCTTGATAGTATCACACAATTAGATAAGAAATGTAATGAACATGACCACCACTTCACCCAGGTTTACTGTCTCTTGGTGTCTAATGGAAATTGCTTGCAGTTGCCTCCTCTTTAAATGATGATCCCACATGAGGCTCTCTTTCCAATTAACAAGAAGTCTTTAAGTGTAAGAACACATTTAAAGAGCCCTGTTTTCAGTTTTGTCACTTATTTGTGCTCAAGAGTCTGTTTCTCATTCTTTCCCCCACATGCTGGTAAACTCTGTGCTGACAGACTGAAGGGATTCAACTCAAACGAGCCCTGAAAATTTGTATTTCAGCTTTGGCATTTACTACATTGGCAATGGATGTCTCTCCCTCTCACTTCACCAGAGCACCAGCCTCCTGCTGTAAAGGAGTATAAACGCAGACAAAGATAGGATTGCCCTCAATCTAAGAACACTGAAGTATTTTATAAATGTGGTATTTGACCTTGTTAGTGATGGGAGGTTATTGACACTTAAAGGAGCATCACAGCTAGAGGCATAATGGAGCTTGTTGGGGGCTGTGGGAAATACAGTCTATGGCCCCAGGCTTCAACATAGCCTTGAAAGACAGAGGACAGTTATTAGCTTTGAAGCTCTTATAACTTGCCTCCAAGGAAAAGAGAGTCTTGTTTTGCTAGACAGGGACTTTGAAGATTAAAAAAAAAAAAAACAACCAAAACACAAACCCCAAAACAAACAGCCCCCCTCCCCAAAACAAAAAAAAAAAACAACCCACCCAGCTTTAAAGGATCCCTTCCTGAAATACTAAAGTGCCTGTGAACCAAACATTACCAGACCTACCATGCTCTGGGAAAGAGATACAGAATCTGCTGAAAGCTTAGATCAGCCAGTTAAAAATTGTCTGGTGTGTGAAACCAGATTTAGGGGTTTCAGTCCCATTTTTATCCAGAAAGCTTTTATTAAAATATTCTGCCTTGGAGATGCGCTTAGTTACCAATCATCTTGTCATTGTCCCCATAGGACAAAGACGCATAAGCCTTGAGCACAGGTCAGTTTGGCTGGTGAAATCGCTGTGACGAGCAGAGGGCAGAAGCCCATGCCAGCGTGGAAGAACCATGGGGAGAAGCAAGGACTGAGCAGAAGGTGCTCACAGAGGTCATCGGAGGTAACTGATTAGCTCGGGAACAGCCAGGAAAGGAAGAGCTATTCTTATGCCCATTCAATATTCAGCAGTATCAGATGAAAAGCCAAGATAGCTGGTGTCCTACGTGATGCTCACTATTGACAAGTTTTACAAGCATATTTTCCATTCCACCATCCAAGGTTTTAAAGAGAGCATTGAACAGTATTGCATTCGTGACAGATCTCTGCAGAACCCCACTCAGTACATCTCATCAGTTTGCCTGTGAACTACTGAGAGCAGTTTTCCCCAAAAATTTTCACTCAGGTTACAGTAGCAGCATTTAGACCACATTGTTACTATGTCACAATATCACAAATCTTAATGAAGTCAAGATAAACAATATCTACCACCTCTCTTTTACATGTAAAATCTGTACTCTTGTGCAGAAAGACATCAGATTGATTACAGTCCATATTGATTTTTACTTCTCACCCCTTTGCTCGATAATTTTGTTCCAGGATTTTTTTAACCATGGGTCTAAAATTCCTCAGCTCCCATTTTTTAAAGCCAGAATCTGAGTATATACTTGTAAATGCAAATTCTCAAAGACAACTCCTAAAATTGCCTAGGGTCTTTAGGTACTCTGGGAGGGCCAGCCATTTTAACAACATCTAAATAATTTAAGCATACCCCTTACTTTCCCAGTTGCAGCTTGCACTCTGATAGATGGTTGCTAGCGTTAGAGTTGACTCTGTTAGTGAGGGCTGATTCTACCAGGGCTGAAACACCTCTGCCGTGTCAGCTGCTGCACCGAGAACTCCTCCCCATTGAAGGGTGGATCAACTTGCTCCCTGTTTTTACCCATCCTATGAACATACTCTTCTTTTCTTGTTGTTCATACAACACTCATTACTGTTTGATTGGCTGATCTTTTGATTTTGCCTCTGCATGCTGTGCTAATAACACTTAGCAAACTGACCTAGGTTCCCCTTTTCTTTTTCTGTTTTAACACTCTTGAAGAGTTCATGGTTTCGTTAAGTTGGTCTCTATTTCACTCCTTATTTTATTCCACTTTGGGGTAGTTTGCAATAATGCCTTAACCACAGCTTCTTTAAGGAATTGTCTTTTTTGTTTTTGACTACTTCCCACGAGCTCTGAGTTTTCATCTCTTGCTGCTTCAGTTCTGTTGCAATGCTTTTGAAAATTAATGGGATCAATAGTACTTTTACTAAGTGAAACTTGACGCACTGCTTCTGAATGAGAAAAATAGGTTGGGAAACCAGTAAGAGTGAACAATCAGTCGTGAGGGATTTCTCCTCAGCGAGGTGGCTGGTTTACTTCATATGACTTTCCTGTTTCTGAACAAACTATTCATGCCATGCAAATGATAGCAGCCTACTGAGGCTCCTCCGAGTCTCTCGGTTCCCTCCTGTGATTCTCTGAGTYGAAATGCAGTTTCCCTAAACCAATATTCAGATGTAGTGGTACTAGTAAGAAATACGAACAGCCTGAGTATGGAACTATAGAAATATGAATCAAAAGATGGAATAACCATCTGCTGGTTGGCTTATTCTTATTAAAAGGGACAAACAGGTAACTTTTATTTCTAAATGAATTAACATATAATAAATGAACTGAATAAGCTTAAGACAGTATCTTTAAAATAATGTAAAAATATTACAGAGATTCCCCACCACACTGTTTTCTATTTTAGAAATAAAGATATGATTTTAAAGTGAGTATTTTCTGCCAAACATCAGCAGATTTCCACAGTGAACTCTTAAACCCTTGAAAAGGAGGGGGAAAAGAAGAGAAAGAAAATAATGGAACAGCTAATAAACCTTTTAAGATAGGCAGTATTTTTTGCTGTTGCTATCATAAGACTGTGGCACAAAATACATCTTTTAAAACCAGTTATCAATGAATAATGCACTTATCACTCAGACTGGAGGCGTGTATGAAACTCATACTTGAGTATTCTCCAAAGGAATATGTCTAGACGTCTGAAATATAGTTTGTTGGCCTCTCTCATCAGCTGAAGCCTAAGTATGATGCATCTGTCATCAAACATGGCAGCAAACATTAGCCTGTGTGATTCATTGCTAGTTTTGCTATAATTCAGTTAATGATGACCATATATATTTTAATCATCTCAGTGAATTCAATTTAACTCATTCATATTACGTCAAGGAACTGCAACAATTATATTGTAAGAAGAGAGAGAAACAGAGATGGCAGAGGAAAGTTTCCAGGTAGCAAATTTCGGAATTAATTTCTTGTTCCTTATTCATTATTAATACAAGTAATTTTAGAACAAACCATAGGATGAACTTTTATTATTAGTTGCTCACTTCAGCTTGCTAGGATTGTGTCCATTTTTAGACATTTTATATTTTTCTGATTAATTAAAAATTAAAAAATACATGGGCTATCCTCTCACATTATTAGCAGTTTACTAAAGGAAAAAGAACCTGAACGAGTAAAGTCTCCTTCAGCTGTAAACTTAGGCCCTTATTTAGGTATTAAATTAAGTCAATGATAAAAAACGTGGAAAATCAATTGGACAGAATAACTAAATGAACGGCATAGCTGGAAAGTAATTTTTTTTTAAAAAAAGCATCTTGCAGGTAAAGTATAGTTACATTGAGACACCCTGAAGCTGGTCTACAGATTGGTTATCAACACGTAAGAACCACAGAACAGAAATCTCTCCATCTGAGAGAGTGAGAAATCTAGGGAGGAAACCTTCATCATAGGCAGAAGAACAAACAGCAAGTTATGAATGATGAAAAAAAACCCAGCATAAATCRTATCAGTGGTGAAGTGAATAGAGATAGGAGGACTTTGTCATCCAGACAGTTGGAAAAACTGGAGAAAGCTCTGAACAATAGCAATCCCGTGGGGATAGACAGGAGAGCAGGGAAGTGAGTTTAAGACACACTGGTTTTCAGAAGCATCATTAGGTCTTAGAAGTTGTTTATTGGCTAAAGAGCTCTTGAACAATAACCAGTGACACAAAGGATAGATTGGGAAGTCATTCGTAGCTTTATTTTTAAAAAAAAMCTGAGCCGCATCCACCTTTGCCATATTGCTGTGAAGTTTAGCACCTGAGAAAATCAGGTAACTGAGATCAGAATTGAATGTGAAAAACAAATCTTCACTGCAATATGCAAAATCACTCATTTCCTATAAAAGCCTTCTTTAAATAGAGGAGAATTAATGTTACAGACGATTATGTGTGTTGGTTTTTAGTTGACCTTTTTTGCTGCCTTTTGCCCCTTATTCTGATGCTGGTCTCTGCTCTACCAATATTTTCAGTCTCACCTGCCAATTTTTTTTTTCCCCACTTCTGAAGCTCTCCCTCCTCTCCTCCCAAGCGTAATACATCCTCTTAATTTCCACAAAGCCACTGTGCTGTCTGCATCCAGGCCTCTCATGTCAGAATCTATTTAACACCTATGTAAAAAATAGTTTACAATAAATAGTTCTACTAACAGACAGGTGTGATTGTTCCCCAGGAAAAGCCAGTTAAAGCATGAAGATAACTTAACGTGAAGATGGAAGATGTAGCGAGTCCCATTTGCATTAATATAATCCATGTTATACTTCTACATGACGGAAATCAAATCTTTGCAGTTAGAATTTACACCTATGCACTCCAGACAGCCACATAAATTTAATCCTCATAAATTCTGATCTAAAGCACTGTTAAGAGGGGAATCTGTAGAAAGAAACCTGAAAATGTTTAGTATAATTGATATATACTTATTCTGGATGGACATTTGGCCTACTTATTTCTTTGCCCTGCCTGCCTCCTTCCCTCCTCCTCTGGCTCCCAGCCCTTAGGAGCAGTGAAGTTGCATCCAGAGAATGCTGTTGTAATAATTACTGATTGCCCCGTCCTCAGAGGAGCAGAGTAATCTGTGTGCAGTGCTCCTACCACATTCAGATCAAGGGAGCTCAGTGCTCTCCCGTCAACCGGTTTGCCATTTCAAAGGTTTAAGTAATGATTGTGCTCATATGAAAACCTAAGGAAGAACACCACACCAAATTTGCAGCAAGTTGGCAGGAGTAATAATAAYGTTTTGTAGCTTGTACTCTTTTAATATTTAGCGGGCATACAACATGCGTGCAATATAATACAAAATCCGCCATCCTAGCACAAATGACAGAAGAGTGGAAAAAAGGTAAAAGATTTGCAAGGGCTACTTTGTCCTGAACTCAAGTTCTCCATCATGGGTTTGACCTATATTGTGCAGCAAATGGAGAGGATTCTGGACATTCTCCAGCAACTTTAGCTAAATTAAATATGAACATGAATAATGCCCTGGGGCCCTGCATTCTCTGGGATGCCACAGGCATGGGACTCACAGAGAATCCACCCTTGCTGCAGAACTGTGTTCCAGATTTTATTTAACTGAGTTTCCTCTGKTAAGCTTTTCCTGTGAAAGCCTCCCACGGTAAAAACACTTCTTAAAAATGTTATGCTGCAGCAGATGAAAATAAATCTAGCTGTTGAATTATCAAAAGCTTTCTTTGAAAAAATGTAATTTCAAGGACTACAATCACTCATTCCAGACACACGGTTCATGAACTCAAAACCATCACGTCCAAGTACTGCATGTTCTCATCTTTCCTAACTGCCATATGCTACTAAGTCATTTCATTTTATATGCACCCTCATAGCTCCAGGCTTCATGGGCAGATGGCTCTTTGCCACCTAATCAAATTCGCACATCAAGGGCATCCCAAGTGAGGTCCCTTGTAGAACTGTATCCTCCTTTAGCTCCTCTCCCTTCATTGAGCATGCACATCAGTACAAACTTGTACTACCAAAAGGTTCATAATTTTCAGATATAAGACACTCATTCTTCAATTAAGCACAACATAGTACAAGCAGTTCTATCTCATTCACTCTAAAAATACAATTCAGTGCCTTGGAACTTCACAGCATACCCACACAGTCCTTAATATCCCTTTTGGTTCTATTTTGGGTCTCTCCTTCTTCCACAGCCACATCTGTTCACTGGGCAGAATGTGTCTACGTCCTCTGCCACCACATATGCAGTTACAATAATGCATCTTTACTCCTGCAACCAAGTGACAGTCTTTGCTGTACTGCACCAAGCTTGATGCAGTATCTAAATTTGCATGCCTTCTAATTTTCTTTAACTGCATATTGATAAAACTGAATTTTCATGGCTCAGCTCATCTTAATGTAGGCTTCTGGCTGTTGCCTTTGATGGACTCACAGTCTCAGAGTTGCATTTGATTCTCTAGAGCACCCTACTAATCAGACAGAAAAGCTCTCATATTAGTAACTGTGGTATTTCTTCAAGCCACTGTGACCTACATTGCCTCACCGGGTTGGTTAGATTTTTCACACATGCTTTTATCACATTTTACTGCCACAATTTCTGTAACTCTTTACTTACCGTGTTACCTATCACATCCATTAAATACTTGTATAAGCACACRTATCGTCTGTTTGAATGCACAGCAGGGTCAGGGTTAGCCTGGGACTGATGAAACGTTATTTCACAAACCTGTACAATTCTTCAACTTAAAAAATACTGCTTTCTTTTACGTACAGAATCTCCTCAGCTTATCCTGTCTAGGATACTTTGTTACAGACACCAGGATAGATACAAGAAACAAGGTCATCTACGTTGAGAGTGACTAAGCCCTTCACTTTACACCTTTTTCTCTATAGAAGGAACAGTGTAGTAATTTTTAATATTGCCGTTAACAGCTACAGAAAAAACTCACCCTGTTAAGATTCGTAAGATAAACAAAGCTGTTTAGTATGAACATTTTAAGGACACCTAAAAACAGTTTTGTAATCTACACTAAAAAGAAGCAATCAACTATCCAACACCAGTTATTTTAGGATAACATATCTAGAAGACTGTTATTTGAAATATTTTTATAGAAGAGCAATGGTGCAATTGTGATGGTATATATTATCATACTGACACTGCAGATGCCAAATAGAATAGAAAGCAGAAGTGAAGAGGTCTCTGTACTAGTTACCTCTAAATGTTCGCAGTAGCACTTAAAAAATCCCATTTTTAAATATCACATTTTACATCTAGGTTTTCTAAGCAGTTTGATATTTTGTGCCTCAGAAGACTAGAGCCAAAACAGCATGCACAGCCCACCTTCCCATGCTACAATAAGTCATCTCTGCAGATTAAAAAAGGGTTATCCCAAAGAACATGGTGACCTAGAAGCCAAAGATAAAGTGTTTACAATCTGTTCCAGACATCACCTATTTAGCTACACATAGTTCTTTATATTTACAGCCCCTTCTATTGCTCTGCTGAGAGTAGTAACCTGAATATGCCAAGAACATAGTGGGAGCCTGCTAAACATGGACTAAAATTACTCCAGTGTCTCATAGCTGCAACAGTTTAACAAGTGCTGCACAGGCACAGTATGAGTAATACCATTTAAAATCAGTTAAGCTAATCATCCTTACCCTGCTTCCATAGTCCCTTCTTCCCCAAGGACAGATAAAAGCCATCTTCTAGTGACTTTTGAGACACTACTCGGTTAGCCATTTCAATAGACAAGAGGTCCCATGACCCAGAAAGCATTATTCTGACAATTTTCAAGCTGTTTTGAAAATACGAAAGACAAAATCTAATAACTGGATGTTTGCAGAAAGATCCAAGTTTTTGACATTATTTAAAAAAATAAAAACCTGTCCGCCACTTAATGTCATTTTCTCTATAATCAGAGCCACATTATGTATACTGTAAAACTAGCTAGCCTAAGCTAGGTCCTCAAAGTACTAAAAAAAAATCCCAAACCAACACAAAAAACCCCACCCACAAACCCCTGTGGTTTTTCTAACAATAACGGGAAGGTGTTCTACAAGGCGGTTTTTATTTTTCTCTCTTTTGGTAACATGGCTACATAGCCTCATCTGTCTGGCCCAGAGCCATGCAGCCACCAAAGCTGTTTTCTGCTTCCTGAGCTGGTGCTTTAAGATACCAAACTCTGACAAAAGCACTACTCTGTTGCTCAAATTTTGAAAACTAATTGCACCCTATTGGCCTGATCTAAATTAGGAGCCTAATTAACACTCCGCCTAGCTTCTCAGCACTGATCGGACTCAGATGGAAACCTGAAGCCACGCTGCTTGGAGCAGGTGAGGTTGGGCACCAACAGGAGCAAATCCCTTTGGTGTTCAAAGAACAAAAAGGGACTTAGTTGACAAGAGGGTGATCAGGGAGTGCTGCAGACAATTTCGGATTTAAGCAAGCAGAACAGGTACTCATGCTATCCAACTTAATGGTTATCTAATACTAGTGTTCTGAATTTCTCACCTACAGATGCTTCATTATCTTGACAACAAAGAATAGAAACTTAAGGATGAGAGAAACTCTCCTAGTTTCTAAGGAAACTTAATTCAGGAGACCAAAGTGTCCTACTGCTCCAAAGTCCCTCTACGTCCCGTTTTAGGCACTAGGTGCTTTCTTCTTTACTCTGACTCTAAGCCAAAAACTATAAGCACTGCTAATCAATAGAAGTCCAAACAGAGTTATAGCTGTTAAAGGAAGATGATTTAAGGTAAGGAATTGTAGATGCCAATTCTGCACAGAAGCAGGCTCATTTTTATCTGTTTCTTTTCCAGTGTYACCTGCCTCAAGTGACTTTACTCTTGGAACAAAAGAGCATGGAGGAACACCACTGGGTCAGTTATAATAGTCTGGACTGAGCTACTGCTTCATGCTGACAAAAGCAAATCCTACGGGGAAAGCAGTGAGGCAGAAGCAGCAGAGTAGAAAGATATATCAACATGCTTCAGCTACTGGAACTCTTGGAAAAAGTACTGTATTAGGTCAGAACAAAGGTCAGTTTTGGTTTTATTCTTTCTGACAAGACACCAGTAGCAAATATGAAACAGTAAAGTGGATAAGAATAAAACACTCCTAGACTGTTAATATCTCTGTATATTTTACAGCTAAAGGTAGTCAGTAATTTTAGGGTATTTCTGAGTGGAGAACATATTTAAGCTAACATTTTTAAATAACTATCATGTTCCATGTATAAGTCTAATCCTTTTGACCCTATGACCCTGAAAAAAGTCTCATAGCAGCAAGTTCCACTACTACATTACACAGTGTAATGAAATGAAAGTTTGAAACTTGCTGCCTGATTACTTTATTGAAATCTTAATTCTTACAAGCTATCAAACATTCCCAAAACAAAGTCATGGACAATGTCAAACTGTTGCATTTTAGTTTTCTATCTTTTTTTAAAAAAAGCATTGAACACAGTTTTGGAGAAGATGATAAACCCTGATTTTAAGTAGTGGCATAATATTTTTGTTTGTTTATTTTGCTCTCCATTTTTTTTTTTTTTTTTTTTTTTAACCTACCATTGAGGCCTAACCTAGCATTTGCAGAGAAGCATGCTGGCAGCAAGATTTTCTTCCTTAGCAGAGTTCAGGACTCCTCAGTTGTCATTATTATACACATGATGTACAATGATTTGCATTTATTAACACTAAGTTACATCTGGCACTTTAGCACTTGGCTATTCAGTATCAAGAGATCTTTCCAAAATTCAGTAAAGGAAGCTTCAGATTTAACCAGCCTGAATATATAGTGCTTTCAGCAGCAAGTTGCAAAGTAAGTCTTAAAAACATTCTTTGGATTACTGAGTCCAAGACCTTCCTATGTATAAAGCCCAATACTTCTCCCCATTCTGTGGCTTGAGTAGTTTGTACAGAATAATCTTTCACTTTATTACCTTATTCTTGTTTCTGAATTCTTGTGATAGTAGCAACAGATTAGACCCAGAATGACCTTCTGAATGGGACTGCTTTATATTAGTTTAGAGAGTGTGTGTGTGTCTTCTCTTTGCACTCAGTTATATATTTGAATGTAAATTGTTATTTATTAAGAATATGTAATGGTATATTTGGATTTACATTTTCTATATTTGGAAGAAAACCAAGTCCTGATGAGCAACAGGAAGAGCTGAAAATAGAAACAGAGGCCAGCTGGTCTCTTCTTCCAAGTGTGAAAGTGTGAATGTGTTTTATAACGTGCCTCTTAAAAATGAAAAGTTTGACTACACAAAGTGGCCAATATAAAAGGGTTACCACCATCACCATGCATCTGTGGTTTTGGGAGTGATCACTGCTGCAGGGCTTTGTACTGTTCTCCTAATGTGTCTATAAGGCTTTTTAGGAGAACGTGACTAGAACCCAACAGATTTAAGGATGGAGACTCTATTTAAAAAGATATGAACAGCTTTAGGTGCAAAATAGGCACCAACACACTTTGCTCGGAGACCATGACAGTTCCAAGGATACATGAAAGCTGATTTTTGAGCACATAGGAAACTCCRTGCCCTCTGGATTTTGCCAGCAGGTTCAGATGCCTGAGAAGACAGGACTGTGATCCATGTTAGATACAAGTATATCTAAAAACCTGTGCATAACTATAATTACCATGTTAGGCATCCAAACTGCAGTTAGGAGAAACAGCGCAGAATAAGCCCTTATCACAGCGAGAGATTTTCAATATCAAATCAGAGCATATTAAAACATATGTACATTCTCAATTTCAATGCAAGAGCAACAAAACTATCACTCTTAAAAAAATATTAAATACGAAGATTTCAAGACTGAACTGATCACCACGTAACTTTTAACTTGCATCTCCTATGAAGCCTATATTGTATATAGGCTATATAATACTATAAAATGTACAACAAGTTACTAAAACTGTGCAAAAGACAGAAGATCAACATCTTGATATCCTTTTAGAGAACAGATGAATGTATTGTTTAGTCTAAAATGATTTCACAGACCAAGCTTAAGTGACTTATAAATTTATTGTATTACTGCATGAAAAGTTAAAAGACTAGTACTATGCTTAAGGCTGAAATTCAACCCTATGCAGAGGAACTAGTGCAAGATTCATATACTACTAAAGTACTAATAAAACACTGCTTCCAAACAGGCAATAAACAGACCAATACATAAAGCATCAGTGGTGCTAATAGTGATCCTAAGAGTAACTTCTCTTAGAAAAAAAAAATCTTAGGAAATCCTCTTATGGAAGATTTCACTGCCAGGGTTTCTGTMTAGATACTAACTGCAAGAAGCATTCTGCCAGATATTTTTCTGGATTCAAGTGTAGAAACACATAGTTTTCTTGAGAAACTGCCTTGAAGGGTGAAGTTTGAGAGAGAGAGAGATATCAAAACAACATGATTTTCAGTGTCTTTAACACCAAGACAAACCTGTATTACTGATAACTTTGTAGCACTTTACAAAATGTACACTATATATATTATATATGCATATAAAACAGTATTATTTCAATCACTGAGTTCTTCCTCATCACTGAAATAAGCACTTTTCTTAATCCGTGGACGTTTTGAATCATCTGAAATTGAAGATTCCCCTGCAGTCTGCATCCATCTTTGTTGCTCTTCCTCAATTTTGGCTTGCTACAATGAAAAAAGGAAAAGTACTAGCTAGGATTAAGAAAAATTAAGATGTGTTACAAATAATAATGCTAGTTATTAATATGTATTGAATTATTTAATAAATTAAATAATTCAAAGGGTTTAGCTCCATTTCCAGATAAACTATGCAATGAATACACTAAAAAGCATTTCTGAAAGTAGTTCTCACATGAAAACAGTAAGTCTTCTGCACCAATGCAGGACACATGGAGTACTCTCTATTTTCAAAGGGAGGAACTTTGCACCTGGCAAACTTACAGAACTATAGAGCAGCTTAGATCTGAAGCAAAGAATGCACTGTGTTTTAAATTGACATTATTGAATCAGCTTTGTTCCACTAGCAAGTCCTCTATCTGTTGTCTTTTGCAGTCATTCATTCAAGAAATGAATGTCTTCAGGGATGTAACGGTTATTCAGCTAAAGGTTTAAATAGATGCTTCCTATTTTTACCAGGAAACATGCTATCCCAGTTAAAATCTTTGGATGGTGAGAAAAATGGGAAAGTTTCCTGGCTTGTTTACATTTATAGGTTTTACTTGCAATTGTGGAGTTCTCTGGGTGTGTGTGTGGGGGATAATTGTGCATATTTACATCATTTTTTTGGACTACATCACGTAAAAGTTTTGCAGTCATTACAGTCATATTAAGGACAAAGTTATCTTAGGAACTCTGAGAGTTTTTTGTGGGGGGATAGGGGCACACAGGGGACAGCTGAGGACTAGGGAGCCATGAAATTTAAACATTAGGTCAGGCTTGCTCTGTGCAGTGAAGCAAAAGCCTGTAAAGAAGTATTAAAGAAGACAGATAGTCTGACAGCTGTATTACTATCTACATAACAAAAAATGCATTAACTATGTTTTGAGAGAAGGGGTCTATTAGAGACTGCAATGGAGTGTATTAGGCAAAGAAGTGCTCCAGAAATAGATGTTGTTCAGGGATATTCTAGTGAGTGAGGGCAGAGGATGTACCTGGTCATTTATACATGACTGTTTTTTCTGTCTACTCAGTTAACAGAGTAAAGAGGGATTTGTGGACCACAAACCTAGTAGAGCATCACAGCAGAGATGACAGGAAACTAAGCAGCAAAGGAGCTTGAAGGAAAGAAAGAATTGCAATGGACAAACACAACAATAGTGGAACAGTTTAAAAAAAAAAAAAAACAACAAAAACAGAAAGAAAGAAAGAAAAAGAAAAAGATGCCTGAACATGCCCGCAATATGAAGAAACCAACTATAGTCACCAACTATTGCCAGGCAAGAGTGCCCCGAGTGCTGCCGAGCAGACAGACTTACGGGTGTATCTCAGAGCTTTTGAAAAGCAGCTAAAAAAAGGAAGTAGAGTTGCATTTAAATAATAATAAACAATAAATACGCAATGCTTCAATTTTGTACCTGAAAAGCTATGGCTTGGCTGAGGCTATCTAGAGCAGGGTCTTCTCCTTCCTCTTCGCTTTCTTCTTCCTCCTCACTTCATTGTGCAGAGACAGAAAAATACATAGATCTTTAAGTGTTCAGTATGAAAAAGCTACCTAAAAGAAGTATTAACATGTAAATAAATATACATACATTTCTTCTGGCTCAACTATTTTCTTTCTCTTCTTCTTTTCTTTTTTTTTTGGTGGCTCCCGCTCTCCTAGCATATTTTTAGGACAAGCATAACTTAAGTGTCCTGCTTCCTTGGAGAAAAAGAAATATTGCTTAACAGAAACCATTACAAACAACTGTATGTTGAAACATATCATGAGGAAAGCTAATGTAAGACAGTTCACGGGGAAAAAAATGGAAGCAATTAGTAAGATAAATGGAATGCTGAATTAGCACACAGAAGACAAACTCTTCTCTATAAGCTTGCCATGGAAACGAAGAGATTGGTGGCGATATGCATGTTTAACTGCAAATTGAGAACAAGCTATGAGTAAAGTACATTTTCTTTGGCTGCTGCAATAGCTGAATACAATACAGCACAGTTTATGTTCAAGACAAGATATAAACCTCAGCATTAACAGTCAAAGAAATAGGAGTGAGTCAACATTTTTGCTCTCAAAAGTGTTATGAATATAAATCAAGTTCGTATTTGATGTTAAATACTACCCAGATCTCAATCTCCTATGTTGTTATACTAAGGAAAAGCGAGGAATTGCCTAAGATTTAAAACACACATTCTGTGTAAAAACAGTTCTTTCCAATATTTATTTTACCGCCAACTATATCAYGAACTTCTAAAGATACAGCAAAAGCAGGTATTTTGAAGCACAGATTAGGAGGTTTTCCTTCTCATACAGTTTTATACTGATACTCGTCTCTGTCTGCTCATCAGCATATTAAGCAGCAATTATAAGCACATATTTTCCCCCACCCCCAAAATCCCAAATAAAAGACAAAACARGTATTATAATTCTTGAAAATGGTACAACTGCTATGCAAGTTGATAGTATCAACAGAAAAAATTATTTTAATGCCACAGGCAGGATCAGCAATGACCAAACTGAAGAAAAAAGCTGGAATATACTAGTTCATTTTTGGTTTTACTCACCCCACATTCGTAACACTTAGACTTATCAAAGTAGTTACGCCTGCGAATGAATTCTGCTGCTCTTCCATTATCAATGGCAATACTTGCTTTTATTACTCTTCCAAACAACTACAGCAAATTGGAAAAAAAGGTAAATATTTTGGGGCTGTAAACCCAACCCTCCTACCAAAACAACCTTCCACAATTTACCTGTTTGTTATTAAGTGCCCGAGAACAGTTTTGTGCAGATTCTTTATCCAAAAACAAAATAAAGGCAACTCCTTTGCTCTTCCTGGTGTCTTTGTCTTTCATAATAGTAACTCTGAAAACATATAACCACATTATTGATACACTAAAATTACTTCAGAGATATTTTTCCTTAAAGATCTCAGTGGGATCTTAGCTTTGTTATACAGCGAAAAGGAAATAAAGTATATTTAACAATAGAAAGGCTCATTAAACAGAAATTCAAAGGAACAGCTAACCAGGCCATAYGCTTACAGGTAGAGCGGAGATGATTTTAAAAAGTATGTGGGCTCTTTCTGGGTCCAGTATCATTCTTTATTCCCTTGGATGACTTGAAGAACAAAGAACATACTCTAGATTTGCAGACAACCTAACTGGAGGGAGCCACACATATTGGAGGTAAAATTAAAATTCAGGAGTAATCTTGACGATTGCTATCATTGCTGGAAAACACAGTGTATCGAACTGCATCCGAACTGAGAATTCTATGTTTCTGTAGGACTAACCAGCTAAACAGGTTCATGATAGGAAGCGATAAGTATATTCAGTATTGTTCTACAAATATCTCCAACTGGAATCCAAGCAGGTCATGGATGCGTGTGTTATTTCACATGACATACCAATGAAATCTTCAGTCTAACATTGGAATCAACAGTTCTAGTAGCACATTGAGAAATTCAAGAAAGATTTAGACCCAGTAAAAACAACAGACAAAGAAAAAGAATGACAAGAGGTGAAGGGGGAGGGGGGGACACACCCACACAACCTCATTTCTGTCAATCTTAACGTCAATTGTATTTAGTCCTAAAAAAAAACCAAAAAAACCCCACAAAACAGTGGGAAACAGGATGCCAGTCTGCACATACATAAAAATAAAAGTACTTGTTAAAAAGTAGGGAATACACTCCTCCCTGTGTCCACCATAGGCAGAAGAAGGTCAGCCATAAGGCAAGCCAAAATTGTAAAAAGTAATAGGACCTTCTTCCAAAAAAAAAACCCAAAAAACAAACAACCCCAAACAAACCCCGCTTCAATGCAGAAGGCCTACCAGAGAACCTGTATAAGTAACAGATGACCTACATAGTAAAAAGCGTATAAAATAAAAGCTCAGTAAAGAAAGCTCAATCTTCCCCCAGATACATGCACAGAAAGCTTAAAACAGTTTTTCTACCTAAGTCTCTTGGACAAAGATGTGTCCAACTGAATGCATTGAGTTGAAGTGTCAATACAACTGACTTTAGAACAATTCCATTAATTCTTTTGCCAAGTTACTCTTCCAAGAGTTCCGACAGAACGCTAATATGACTGTCAGACTTCTAATTGGGATATTGAATGTACCAGTTAATAACACAAGCATAGAAAGAAACGTGTGACAAATCTTCAAAAAGTGAGCAACTTCTCAGAGCCCTAGAAAGTCTGATTTCTCACTGACAAACTGAGCTCAAATCATAATAGTCAGGATATATTGGGGTGAGAAATGCGGTATGGAAGAAAAGTCAGCATGATTTTGCTGAGTCAAGACACACTTCCAAAAAAAAGGTCTATTAAAGCTTATTTAGTTAAGTTAAATCTGACCTAGATGACATCGCAAAGCTTTCTGCAAAGTGTTTTAAAGTCCCTGAACAAAGACTCTATAGAAATTAAGCTGATATTTGAAAAGATTTTTGTTGTGAATTAATAACTAATTACAAACAGGAAAACTGATCCTTGTTAGCCTCAGTTTCACAGCAAAATGGGAATACAAGTAGAATCCCACAGTATCTGCACTGTTTATAGTCAGGTCAGTTTGCAAAGGGATGAACAGGAAACAAATTTTGCTAGATAAAAAAAAAATAAATCATGGTAGTATTTTACACATGGTATTCTGTGACTCTTCGCATTTGGTTTAACTTCTGGCAGTGACTAGACAAAATATCAGGAAAAATTAGGTATCAGTAGGTGAATTTTTTGCAAAACAATATATAGGTGAGGGAAAACAGTAACCGCGCAGATAGAATTGCAAGTTCTAAATTAGCTACTTTCACACAGGATGCAGTGCAGGATTTCTTCTGCATAGGCATCCGAAAACACCATTTCTGTTGTCTATGACAGCCAAAAAAAAAAGCAAATAAAACACTAGAAACTATTAATAAAGGAAAAAAAAATAAAAGAGAGAATGCTGCTATGACATCTTTAAGATAAGCAATGCATCATATAGCCAATACTTCATACAATTCTCATGCTCCTATCGAACAAGTTCAAAAGACAGTAGGAGACCCCTACCCCCAAACACACAGAGTATMGGTACATGACCAAATGACAGCAGGGAGGTCAGAAGTGTCAAATTTATGGAGAACAGGCTTCTCAATGGATATTAAACACCAATGTTACCACAACCTTTGTTCAGGATTTTTCTAAATTGGTAGTTCAGCAATCAACCAAAACAGGTCATACACCCCACCCTGCAAACAATAAGACTGTAGCAGCCCAGGTGTATTGGTCACTGCATGTCTGCCAGAGCCCTACATAAGGGTTTTCCTCTCAGTCAATTTAAAAAATACGTTTTACTGAAGTTGCAGCTTGGCTTTTCCTGCCATTTGTCACCTGAAACACACTCCTGAGACTTCAGAAACTTTGAATTTAGCTCTGTATCTCACAGATTATTACAGAAGTTAGTAGAAGTTAGAGTACATATTTGCTGGTGTAGGGTTGAAAACTGAAGTCTTGACTCTCGTTATTCTGACCAGTTAAAAAATAAAGAAACAAAACAAAGCAGCAAGTTCCTTACTATGGCATTTATTTCTATCATTTGAACACAGAGGCAGGTACTCACAAGTACTGTTCATGAATACCTCACATATTAAAAGCCGTTACTATGCAGCCTTACGTCTAATCTTAAATATAATACTAAGCAGTCACAATAACAAGTCCCTCTACAACCACAAGTGGAGGAATTGTACACTGCAATTGTGGGAACTGTTCGCAGGAATTGTGAAGTCTAGCTCATGTAAGTAGAAGCTCCCGCTTTTACACTTAACCACTTGTGTCCCAGGTGGTGTTTGRGGGAAGGGGAGCTTACTAGAAGAATATTGTTTCAACTATTTCAGAGAAAAGACCATTGGTATATAACAACATTCTACTTGGTCTTAAGAAATGGTTAGCAAAACCTGTCCCAAACACAAATATTCTTACATTATGCATGTAACTGCAAGAACTTCCAGTTGTTAATTAAATTTATACTTTATTAAAAATGAACAGGACTTCAATACAGTTCCACATTCATACTTAAATTATAAAAAGCACAAGACTTTCAAGTGAAGCAAAGACATTAAATATTTAAAATGAAAGCTACAAAAATAGCAGGCCATATCAGGTCACTTACTTGACAACTTTCCCATACTTTGAAAATATCTGAAATATAAAACAAAATAAAAACATTTAGCAATAGACAATTGCATTTCATTAGTAACAAATTTATCAAGACAAACTTTTCTAAGTAAGAGATATATATCAGTATTGTATTTACACCCAAAATCACTGTCAACAATTTAATCTGCACAATGCAGCTCTTAAAAACTTACCCTGTATAGATCGTTGTTTGTCAAAGCAAAGGGTAAATTGGACACATACACCGTGCTTTTGCTTGGTGCCAACCCACCACTCATTTTTCTGACGAAAGGAGAAAGAGAGAAGAGTTAAATTGTATTCAACAGAGCAATCAATTATAAAACAGTTGCAAGACTTTTTAAAAGTTGTTTTTCAAACCTAGCCCAGACAGTCATGATAAAGTTGCAGGAAAGCATAGCTTTCATTTCCCTTTCATCATTTCACATGAAATTAGTGTATGCCTTCAGGTGCTACAGAAGACATACGTTCCTTCCCCCTCCCCTGGATCCAAAGCATATTTTTGCTGTATGCAAGTCAATTTGTAAGTCATGAAAAAACAGACAAGTTAGTGTACTTAAAATAAGCCTCTGCTGATTTGTACAGTGAAGAAAGGTTTAGGTCCACAAAGAAACAAGTAATCTCCATTTATTACACATTCTGGCCAATATGTGAAACTAATGACCTTTGTTCAACTAGCTGCATGTTCGGATTCTTTATACAAGTTTCAGTTCAGCTGCATTCAACACAGAATAAACCACATTCAGTTAAGGGAGGGGGGAAGCTTCCCTAAAGCAGAGTTCTAATTATTGGGGGGGAAAGATACTGCATTGGCTTTAATCTCAGCTGCTAAAGCAGCAAGCATTTCCTCTTGTATCTACTGCTCAGGTTTCTGCACTGCGCTGGAACTGTACGTGTCCAGAGCTGATCACAGACGGCATCTCCCCTAGAGGCACTCCCCCTCCTCCTCCTCCTGATTAAGCTGCCTTGTATTGGCAGGAACCAGGGAAATCTCAAAGCCATTTTCATTTCCAATCTCTTTTAAGCTCTTGAAACTAAGTAGCCAAGAATATGCCTAGAAACAATGAATCAATTCAAAAACCTGGTTATAACTGCATACACATCATCCAATACTAGATAAAGAGTAACTGAACTAACTTGAAAAAGAATAGCCTATGTTTTTTCTCATGTTTGGACATTTCCCAAAATTTTAAGTGGTGCTAAAGTCTGTGCAAAGCTCTTCTTTCCTCCAATCCATTCTGTAGCCATGGCTTGGTCCAAGAGCTAAGTGAGTAAAATTTAAGATCAGAATAAAGCACAACCCTTATGAGAGGGCACACTGAATAGTACAGCAAAAACGCTCCCTACACACTCCAATTACTACCTACTTAGCCATTTTCCTGCAGCCTTATTCCTGCTTCTTGGCACCTCTAGCCGATTCCTAACTGGCGAACAAGCCATTTCTTCAGCAAGACCAACTCATTTTAAAAATGCAGACAAAAGATGACCAAGGGATGAAAGAAACTAAGTACTAGAAATCAACATCCGTCACAGCACACACCGTTTCTTAGGGGACTTTCCAGGTAGTGAACTTGAGCAGATTGCTTGGCCAAGTGCCAACAAAGTAACTGCTATCCCACACTAATCCGGCTGTGCTTATTTTGTGGCATTTCATGATTCAGTCATCTGAAGACCCAACATTCCCAGCAGACACTGATTATCCAAGTGTTTTGCTTCTCTTTCCTGACATGCTTACTGTATCACAATTCATTTGAGTGGCAGTTTCCAACTGATTGAATTTTGAGTTCTTCTATGTTCAGAGACTGTATTTTTTGGCATGAGCAGAAATGGCAACATAAAGGTTAAGCAAATGAAAACAGAATAAATTTGCAATAAAGGCCACACATTGCATCTGGTGTTACGCAGACGGGGTTCATTATCCTAAATTCCTTGCTGCTTGGCATTAGTATCCTTGACAAGCCTAACCAGACTGACTTGGCAACATGCCACGCGAATAGATGGCCCGAAGTGCAGTTATCCAGATGTACGGTGGGTACAAAGGATACGGTAAGAGCTACCTTAGCGCTGCATTTTAGTACGCTGCCAATGCTAATATATTGCAACAGCGGAGGAGAAAACAGCAGAGGTGAACCTCACGTGGCTGTAGATAGCAATTTAACTCTGCCTAAAAGACAAGAGAAGCTAGAGCACCTTGTAACAGGAGACCAAGCAGGCTCCATATTAATGAACAGACGCCAGTGAGAATGGCATGACTAGAGAGCAGTCAGCTTGCTGACCACAGTGCAAACTTCCAAAGAGAAGATGATATGTCATGTGAAGATTACTACAGGCCTAATAGCTCAGTTGATAGGAAATTATTAATGAATGCAAGCTACAGAACTGCCATTTTCAGGTGCACACTACTTTTTCCAGAAGCAAGTGGAGAGTGGCACCCTGGAGCGCTGGCTGCCAGGCAGCTGAGTTTGAGCTTTGCTTCTAGTCCCCCAGACAAATTTAAGTGAAACAGGCTTGTTGCTCCGACTGCCCAAATATTCTTAGCAATTTGTATTTTTTAGGACTATCCTGCCAGGATTTCTTACTTTTAATGTCTGACTCGCTGGACAGGCACAATGTTAATAAAAGAGGAAGTACAGTAACTGTAAGGCTATCACTGTGCTCATGTTCAAGATGGCAAAGGTTCAAATTTGCCACTCCAGGAAAGAACATTTCCCCAGATCTGCAGGAGGGCTTCCTGTTCTAAATACTAGGGGGTCATTGGGATGGTTTATAAATACCTTATTTAAGCCAGCAGATACACTGACAGGTTTGCAGAATGGCAACATTTGGGCAATTCACCTTATCTACTTAAAAGCCTCGTTGTCCTTACTAAGTCTTCTGCAGAACATTCAAACATGACATTTTACCAAAAGAAATCTCTCAAAAAGCTTGAGCATGTTAAAGTGCAGATTTCTGGTTATCTGTTGTGAATACAGTGGTAGAAATGCATTTTTAGATCCAACTACTGGCACAATTCTTCCCACCCTCATAAACCTTAACAAAACATCACACATTGCAATTTTAACCCTGCCTTAACAAATCCATTAGCCCTTTTTTTTTTTTTAAAACCACCATGAAGGTCCTGTGGGGATACCAAGTGCCAACACTATATGAATAGCTTTTTTTTCTCCCCTCCCTTCATTTATGGATGCCAATCTTGCCATACCAGCTTCACATTTATTGGTCTGAYGTTTTCCAGCTTGGGGGAGGAATGACGAGGCATAAAAAAAGCCAATTCCAGCTTTAAGCTAACTTTCTAGATGAGATACATCATTACAAGGCTCAGAGTCCTTTTAGTTCAGGAATTTCCTAACTTCATAGAACTGCCCAATACAAGTTTAACATTTTCATCACATTCTTTCTCCTTGATCACCAGTCTCTCTGCTTTATAGGTTTTCACTTCAGAGGCTGACAAAAAAAACCCAAAAAAACCCCACCACACACAAAAACCCCAAACCATCCGAGCTTTCTACTTGCTGCAGGGGACTCAGCTGTCTCATGTACAACGTGGCTTCTATACCCTGCTAGATCTCCCCAACAAACCAAAACCTTTCTCTTTTACATGGAATGCTTTTATGGGGCTTCCCTGATCTTCAAGGTACTACCTGGTTACTTAACTTCAAGGCATCAGCTGGAAGCCAGTACATTATCTCCATGGGGTTGAGCACAACTCCCAGTAATGTAATAGCCTCTCTGTAATATTAATGCATTCTTCATTTATCATTTTCACATATTAACTTTCAGGATGGGGTTGTCTATCACTACTATGACTTCTTGAATTCAAACTTTTTTGTCTTTTTCAACAACTCAAACTAAAAGAAGCCATTCTTCGACAAGAGCCATCTGTCAGTAATGATTAAGTCTCCTGCAAAATATACTGGGTACACGAGTGTTTTGCTCGAATCCACTATGCTTAATGCAGCATCTGTCACTCATGTTAAAAGCATCACAAGAAAAGACAATGATTAATTTTGGTAATTGGCTTTTCTACTCTGTCCCAGAACACATAAGGACACCATTAAAATAGTTCGGATGCATCTGAAGCATTGAGTGCAGTCTGAATTTACAGATGTTTTCATGATTTAGCACCAACATTTCAACTTAAACACAAACTTTTTTGTTTGTTTGTTTTTAAGTGCACAGTAGCAAGGTCAGATTTGTGACTTAATCAATTAGGTATGTATAAGTGACTTGTGGGTAAGTTACTCAAGATATACTCATTCAGGCCAACTAATTTAAGTTCTTCTATCTTGATTCTTAAAACACCGTATTTTATTTCTGATTTAACAGTATCAACAGATTTTAGACACAAATCAACAAACCATTAGTTGTGGCAGGAGCTTGGCTCCAGCTTGTAATCAAAACTCTGTGGTAAAGGAGGAAACTGAATGCTTGTTCTCCTTGGTCCCAGACAAGGGTATTAATGACTTGCTACACTTCTTTCCTACACAAGAGACATGTAATAAACTATCAGAGCAGAATCTGTTTTATCTCTACAGAGTCACTTAAATATTACAAGGCATATATTAAATAGGATCAGAATTAGGTAAATAAAGTTGACGCTATCAGAAGAGTGCAAAAGCCTTTCAATCAGCCCAAGACAAACACGTACACAAAAAGGATCCATGGTCTTAATCAAACTACACTTACATGCTAATCTAACTACAAAAACTTTGGGACAATAAGACCGGGCAACCAGGCTGCCAGAAGGAACTACATTAAGAGCTTTAACAACAGTTTATTTTTAAATGCATTTCCAGCATAGTCAAGACGTGAGAAGAGTTGCTTGGTTCAGGCTAGTCTCACCCAGACCTTCCTGGAGGGGCTGATCCAGGTAACTCACTTCGGGATGCCCCTTCCTCCTAAAAACCCCAGCTGAGACAAGCAATTCCACTGCTTGTCAGGACGTGCAAACCACTATTAAGGCAAGAGAACTCCAGACCACTCGGAAACTTCCACACGTTGTTATCAAAGCCTTTCGCCACAACTAACATCACCTGCGGTTCCCCTACCGCAGCGCGGCCCCGACCAGCTGCCGACGGAGCCTGGCCCCGCCGCTGCCYGATGACAAACCGCGACTCCCCCGCCCACAGCCACAAAAGCCAGGGGCCAGGCGAACAGCCTCCTTAGAATCATAGAATCATAGAATCATTAAGGTTGGAAAAGACCTCTAAGATCATCGAGTCCAACCATCAACCCAGTACCCATGCCCACTAAACCATGTCCTGAAGCACCTCATCCACACGTTTTTTGAACACCTCCAGGGATGGTGACTCCACCACTTCCCTGGGCAGCCTGTTCCAATGCCTGACCACCCTTTCAGTGAAGAAATTTTTCCTAATATCCAATCTAAACTGCCCCTGGCGCAACTTGAGGCCATTTCCTCTCGTCCTATCTCTTGTTACTTGGGAGAAGAGACCAACACCCATCTCTCTACAGCCTCCTTTCAGATAGTTGTAGAGAGCGATAAGGTCTCCCCTCAGCCTCCTCTTCTCCAGGCTAAACAACCCCAGCTCCCTCAGCCGCTCCTCATAAGAGCTGTTCTCCAGACCCTTCACCAGCCTCGTCGCCCGACTCTGGACACGCTCCAGCACCTCAATGTCCTTCTTGTAGTGAGGGGCCCAAAACTGAACGCAGTATTCAAGGTGCGGCCTCACCAGTGCCGAGTACAGGGGCACGATCACCTCCCTATTCCTGCTGGCCACACTATTCCTGATACACGCCAGGATGCCGTTGGCCTTCTTGGCCACCTGGGCACACTGCCGGCTCGCTCCCGCCCCCGCGGTGCCCTCGCTCCGGCCGCCACCGAGCCCCGGCGGGTTAGAGGGCCGGGGCTCACCCGCGCACCTGCTCCACCGCCTATTCCCCTCAGGGGGACGCGGCCCGCGGCCCCACAGCGGCCTACCCAGCCGCCCCCGCCTACCCGTCACGGCGGGGCTCAGCCCACGCGGGCGCCCATGGTGCGACGCGACACGGACGGACGCGCAGGCCCCGGCGGGACGGGACACACCCCTCCTGCGCCGCCGCCGCTACTCCAACCGCCCTCCCAGCACGGCGGCGCTCTTCCGCCGACGCGCGGCGACGAGCGCGGTCCCCGACCAATAGACGACGGCGATGGTGGAAGGAAGGCGGATGTTTCCGTTACGTCTGGGCAGCGCCGGAAGCGGCGGGAGGAGGTGCGGCGCGACGCGAGCCGGGGGAGCTGCCTGCCGCGCCGCGGGAGCGAGCGGGGGAGGCGGGTGAGCGGCGGGGGCGGGCCCGGGCCCGGGCTGGGAGCGCGGGCGGCGGCCTGTGCCCGTGGGGCTGGTGCGGGGCCGGTTGGTTTTCTCGCCTCCCCCTTCCGCGGAGTGAGCGTGACACTCCGTGGTGTCGGAGCCGATCGCGTGGCCCTCGGCCCGCGGGCGCTGGCGGCGGCAGTTTGCCGTTCGGCTCCCTTGTGAGGCGGTGGGCGTCGCGGGGCGCGGGAGGGGGCCTGCCTGCCCTCCCCGCCGCGCCCCGCGCTGCTTGGGCGCTGCGAGCGCGGGTGGTCGCTGAAGCGTCTGTGAGGCCCGTCCTGGGAGACGGCACCCCGGGGGCCTCGGGAGCGGGCCTCCCTCTGCCAGCACCTGCGGGCAGCCTGCAAGTGGGGCGGGATCCTTTGTTTCCCCGGGTTTCTCAGGAGTTGGGCTGAATGGAAGTGGCGGGGCAGGAGGGGTGGAAAGATAGCCTCCTCCGGGCAGGCTGCCGCAGCGTCAGCACCGAGGATGACTTCTGTAAACCTTATCTTTTAAACCTTTTTAAAACCCATGCATGACACAAGATTTTGATTTTCAGTTTAATTTGCGTTTTTGTTTTGAAGGGAAGGGTATTACTCCTTCTGCATACTTACGAGAGTTATTTCAAACTTTAATAACTAGTTGGAGGCTCTATAAATCCCCTTGTAAACACTTTCAGTGAGGCTTCTTGTGGGTACGGTGGTGCAGAATCAGTATCTTTATGTTTCTAGGAGGATAAATAAGACATAAGTCTGTCAGCTGATTTCCTTAAAAGCACTAGAATAAATCTTTACACTTAGCCTGACAATAGGGTGTTCTGTAATATATTTAAAGTCTTTATTAGTATTTAAACACTGTAAGTCTGCTCTCCATGGTTCTTTGTTCTCACTTATACTCCTTAAGTAGGCTCTTTACCATGCATTAAAGGTTTTCCTGGATAGTCTTATGATAATTCTTTGTCTGAGGCGTCTAGGACTTCAAGGGAACAAAGACTGTCAGAAATACACAGAAAGATATGGAAACCCACAGAATCTGTGCAAGCAATGAGTAGGGTTTGATACTTTGATTTTCCCTGTGTGAAATATTCAGAGTTGGTTGGTACTTTCAAGTATAAATGTTGAAAGCATTGAAGTTTTGACCTGTTAGGATAGCAGTATGGTGAGCTGACATATTTTATTGTCAAAATGTTTGTGCTGCAAGACGGAAAGTCACAGTGGAGGCGGTGATCCATACAGGTGTTTGCATTGACATTGCTGGCGTAGCAGCCCTATCGCAGCCTGGCAGAACATTCTTTTCGTAGCATTGACACTGATGAAGGATAGGGCGTTGGTAACTGCAAGTGTTCAGGCAAAGATAAGCGCTAATACATCAGTCATGTTATTAATATAACCCTCAACGCATTGCCTCCATTTCTCTTCCTCCCAGTGATGTATGAGAATGATGTGGTAAGAAAACTGAACCAGTGCGATTGTAAATCCTCATCAGAATGCTGCTGGTGTTAATAATTTTATTCAGCTTACGCATTTCTGGCTTTTTTCCCTTTTGAGGTGGGAATTAATTTGACTTTTGTGGTCAGTGCCTTCTTAAATATTTTTTTTTCCTTTTTTTTTCTCTTTTCTTTCTCTTATTTTAAGTCAAAATTATTGTGAACAGGAAAGATTAGAAGAAAGCCTTTTCCTTCAGGTTATTTGGTATCTAGGTTGAATATGCCTAGACTTGTTGCAGTCATGCTTGTAGTTGCTTCTGAAAATCCCATAGCCTAATATTTGTTATTAGGAAGAGATGGGTTCTCTTTGTATCCCTGTTTTTTCTCAAAGCCTCTCTCACAGTATTTTATGTACTGTCATGGTGGATTTTTCCCTCTGCTCTTACACTTTTGCTTTTTCATCTTGTCAATAGAGGACTATGTCTATTCAGTGTTTTCTGCCTGTCCCAAGTATGGGGGGAGGAGCAGAAAGTTACTTTCCCCTCCCCACCCTCCCCCCAAACTCAGTTTTATCTGTCTTGCCTTCTGTCTGAGTAAGACATACTGGAATATCTTTGAAGCACTGTCAAATCCATGTTCTAATTGTTGGAAGAAAAAGTGGTGTTTTCCGTCCTTCTTTATGTCCTCAAAGTAGCAATTGTTGCAAAATTGGCCATGATATTTCTCATAAGTTACAATTCTCTAAGCATCTTTCCTAGGTTTTACTCATACAAAAGCATCTAAGCTTTTTTTGAGAGCTTTCCAAAGTGGAGGAGAGGCAGAACTGGCCCACATTTGTCAATCTCTTCTGTTTGTCAAAGTAACAGTATAAAATCAGATATATCCCAGTAGCATCAGAGATACTGCAGCTGCCTGCCTCTGCATTTACAGCACAGCATTGGTTTTATGCTTTGTTCACATATGGCAAGATGTAGCCATCTGGGTTAGAAAGCTGTATGTTTTTGAAACAAAAATGTATATTCTGCAGAAGGTTGATAGCACACACTGGAAAATTACGCATCCTGGAGAAGTAGATATTTCTAGCCGTGATGAAAATTGATGTYGTAAGTGTAAACAGACAAGAATTGTGTACAAAATATTGCAGAATACTGGAGTGCTTTTGCAAATGTGTCAGCTTTTTTTTAGCATATATTATTTAGAAAGCAAAAAAGAATGAAAGTTAATGATTTATAAAGGAAACCCAGTTGTACAAAAAAATCTAAAGCTTAAGTGACCCATGTAATCTGCTTGATGAAGAAACCCTTTTTGTATTACGTCAGTTATACTAGCATAGAGCAAGACATAGTGCTGTGATAATCGGAGCAAAGCCATTTTGGCACCTGGCCACAGTGGAGCAGCTTGCGCTGCATTAATAGAATGGCTTCTGCGTACGCTGGAGTGTCTTTATTTGAGAAAATAAAGACCTTGCTTTAGGGAAAACAGTCACCTCTGATCAAAAATAGGAAGAGGTTGTTTAAATTAATTAGCAAGTGATTGTATATCATGATATTAAAGAAATATCAACTACCTTTGCTGTATATGCTAATAGAAAATAGTCAATGTGAGTGACAATGGTGTTAGGTGCGAAACCAAAATGACTTTTTTGTTTAATCTTTGTTTTAGAACAACTTTGTACCGAGAGAACAGATGAATCTGAATACAGCAYAGTAAACATGAGGTTTGATCTCTTGAATCCTTGTTAATGGAATCTTCTCATATTGATCCTAAGAGTTTTGTCTCTTCATGGTTATTAAAGCTGTGTTAGGTCACATCATTTAAGAAATGGATTTTTTTTTTCTTTCTACAGAAACAGATGAAATGTGCTCAAGATGCTGGGAAATACATTTTCCTCCCTTTAAACATTTTTTTTTTCCTTCTGGTATTTTCAAATGCATCCTTACTTTATCTCATTGGTGCCAGCTAAAATTTGTCTGTTTAGTATTCTGTGTAAAATTGGTCTCCTCCTACTTTTTTTCCCTATTAGCATTTTGAGCAATGTACTTGATGGTTGATTCTATCTGATTTTCTTCATTTCATTCCTCTAAATGCAAAATATTCTAACTTCTGAGATTTTTATTCCGCCTCAATACTTACCTCTTGTCTGATGTAATTGTGTGGGKTTTTTTTTTTTTCAGTCTGTTGGCTTTTGTAATAGTATATCTCTACCTTTTTTCCAGCTTGTGTTTTTGTATTGTCAAAATATTGGTAATAATTCTTGCTAGTTTCAGTGAGGTCCATCAGCAGTGATAAAAACAGGAGTGTTTTTATCAGCCTTGCTGCCTGATAATAAAACAGAGCATGTATGTGAATGTCGGTGCCTGCTGCCAGTGATGTGTGTTGGGATGTTGGAGGTGGCTTGACTGACAGAGCAGCGTGATATGAAAGCTTGCACCTGGCTTCAGTGGCACTTATCTGAAATGTGTTGCTTTTTGAACATTGTGTTCAGTTAACAATTTCAGTAACTGCTGCAGCCACTGTGGACACTGCTATATTTGTCAAAATGCAAAAAACCCCATTTGAATGGGTTCTGAATCCAGCTTCTGATATTTGCTGTTGGTCAAAAAACTGAGGGAGGCTCGCCGTCAGGTACCAAAGTCTATGTGCATGTGAGAGGTGGGTGGGCTGTGGAGGAGCAGGGGTGGGAGCAGGTGCTGCAGGAGGCTCAGGCGTATGGACAGAAGGAATGGGCCACCTTGGGGCAAGGGCTGGGCATGAGGGACCAGCAGCAAAGTGTTTTGAGAAAGAGCGCATGACACTGTTCCAGTGTAATGGTTTTGTCTTGCCTCAGCTAATCCTGGTACATGCAAAACACAGAAATATTCAGGTACTGTTCTAGGTACAAAGAAAAGGGGATTGCGGGGACAGTGTAAGAGCAGATAGAACACCCTGCCAGTGATGTGGGAAGGAGAGGCCAGAGGGTCGGCCTAAGAACAGTTAATGCACGAGTAGCCCCTGGTATGCATTTTTAAGGCTTTAGAAAAAGTGCCTGAAGTAGAGAATGAAGAAAAGTTGAGGCGGTTACTGTGAAAGTGCCAGGAAGATGCTTCTGATGCATATGCCTGACCAACAAATACAGCAATATGGGCAATGGTTTCAGAATTAGTAACTGTTACGTGGAGCACACTGGCGAGGGCAGGGACAGCAGACCCTCTAGCTCTTACCCTTACCAAAATCAGGAACAACCAAACTCTGTTGATTTAGTCAGCTTTTGATTTATAACCTGTGGCTACATCAGACTAGTCCTGTGTCTTGGTTATGGAACGTACTTAAGGTCAAGTCTGTTATAAAATAGAACAAACTTTTAAGAAGATACTCTGGTTCATTTGTACCAATGGTAGGGTCAAAATCTTTGAACATAAACGCTTATTACAGTTGAGGAAAGCTACTTCATCAGGATTTACTATCTATTCCTAAAGGAAAAGCATTTGTTAAATCAAACTTTTTATTAACCTCTCGTCACATGCAACTGAGTCTTATTTTTCTCTACGTAATGATATTGAAAGACACATAAATAAATGTAAGTTAAGTGAATATATTAAATTTTTTCTGAGTGTTTTTAAGAAAGCAGTTACAGTAGTTTCCAAAAGATTTTGCTAACAAATGGAAGAAAAACTGTGACTTGAGATAGTGAGTAAAAGATGATAAAAGGGAAAGAAAACTCTGGAATTTGTTAGGAAAGTGTTGTATCTGTAATAATTTGTCACGGGAAGTTTTTTGATATTGTGAATTCAGCTGAGTAGTTCATATTCTTTCTTAATTGAGTGTAGTGAATTACTCTGTATTACTTCAGATAGATCATGGGGGACAGGCGCTCAAAAGATTTAGAATTTAAATGTCTAGTTTACTTAAAAGAAAAAAATGTACTTATGAATATATATGTGCATTTTTTGCTAACTTCAGTTTCTTTTTTTTTATTGCAGGTAGTTGAATGGGTCTTCAGAAGCAGAGTTGCTAAAACTGACAGAAAAGTAAGTATGTGAGTGTTGTTTTTCACAAAAATATGTATCTGACTTACTGCTACCTCTGTTTACAGTTAATAAACCCTTTTGTCATGTTGGTTCTTAACATCTGTAATAATCAATATTTTTATATAGCCTCATAATTCTACTTCCATTTAAGTGTTTTTATTTTGTGAAAGTAATGTTATGTATTTCTCCTTCTGAATATGTTCTGCTGTTTCTTATTGATTATTTTTAATAGCTAGAACTACCATTGTGAAGGGAAACTTTGAAAAATATAATTCTAGTAATTTCTTATCTATTTTCAATGATGTATAGTATATAATTTGTCACCTTTATAATCATCAGAAAGGTTTCAGCTCCTCAAGTTTGTGTTGTCTAACATAGCAGGACTAGAATCTTTCACAGTGATGGTTTATTTCCACCTGTATTTAGTTAGTTATTTTGACTTTGAAAGTCACCTTTTTCTGGAAAGAGGAATTTTTGTGTTCTGCTGGCTTCCAATTTAAAACAGGAGAAAACTGCATGTGAAGAATGCATTTCATTCATGTATTCAAAACACAGAGCTTTGTACTAGCTGAATGATGTGTTGTGTTTTAACCTCTTTCCAGATGGTTGAGATGCTGAAATAATTCAATTACAGTTATTATATTATATAAAAAATAGAAATTCTTCAATCTAATAAATAGGAGTTGAACTCTTTTTAAAAAAAAAAGTCCTCTATTTTTAGCAGAGCAATATAAAAATTGCTATAAGGTATGTGTGTATGAATTTATATGTACAGCTGGTATTTGCAATATGCATATATTTCAATAGAGCTGCTTATAGTATCTGTAAGTCCTGTAATTATACTGATTATACTGCACTAATTTCCAGTTGTTCAGTTGTTCTTGCGCATACTGTGAGTTATTGTTGCTTGAAGTTCATTAATTACTTTCTATGACTAGATAGACTTACTTTTAAAAAGGCTAATTAAAAAAAAAAAAAGTGTAGGTATAGGGCTTGTGCATAATACATTATATTGGGAGAAGTCCGGGAACCTTTATTTCTGTGCTCACTACCCTTTTGTCTMTTCATAATGAGTCTGGTTTTGGCTGATTGGATTTTTATTGTCTTTAGTGGCATATCGAAGAGATGAAATGTGGTCTGAAGGGCGGTATGACTATGAAAGAGTTCCAAGAGAACGTCTCCCTCCAAGGATTCATCCTGATGTAAGTGTATAGTATGTTTCTTTAGCATTATACTGTTATACTATACCTTTATACCATGACTTGTACCATAAGGGCTGGATTTATGTACATATTTAAGTTCCTAGAATACCCCAAGTTCCATTCTTGTCTCCTTCATTTAAGCCAACAATCTAGCAAATGCATCTGCACAGAGATAATAGGATGCCTACAAAATTAAATCTTGTATTTTATTTTTTCAAATCTATTGAAAGTGTTTTAGAATATTTGTATTTTGATACTGATTTTTTTTGGTGTAATTCTTTGTGTTATTAAACACAGGATTTTTAATAACTTCTGGAGAACCAAAGGCCATACTATGTTATATTTTTCCCCAGACTTTTTTTTTTATGTTAATACATCTTTGAAGTGATTTGAGGTAGTAAAATGATTACTTTCAGTATTTTTCTTGTCACCGATGCAGTTTTTTATTATGATGCTTAAAGTATAAAAGGAAATGTTTATAACAAATGTTGAAAACACATCTTTACTAAAGAAATTGTGTTTTGGAGCCTTGCAAGGGAAATGCTTATCAAGAAGAGTGTCAATGGAAATCTACGTTGTAGGCGTGGAGACTTCTACTGTATGTTATGCTTGTAAAAGCAAACGCAGAAGCTATGCTTACTTTGCTGTAGAATAACTTTAGAATGCTTTTGGGAAATCTCTGTGCCAAAGAGGTGGGTAAAATTACTATTTTTTTTTCTCCTGTGTCTGAAGTCTCTAAGGAAGAAAGAAAACAGGTTGAAGCTTTGTCTTTTGAGCTATTACACCTTAAATAGAACTTTAAGAATACTTTTTGATATTTCTATTTACATGCTGTGCAATGTACATTTGACAAAATAAAATTTCAGGTACCTGTGCCTGTTATCTGGCTTTTCTTTTAATTCTTTGAAATGTTGGAATAATAGCATAGCTGATTTAGCATACTTTCTGGGTTCCCTCTACCGTATTTTCAGCTTGTCATTTTGGAAGCGTACCAGCATTGGTAACTTGGTAACTAATTACATAGTCTTCTCTACTGAGTAGTGTGTAGGTGTTTGGCTGCTCTGTGACATTTTTAACTCTCTTTACAGGCAACAACAAAATTTCTGCATTTTCACCAAACTGGAAATCAGATAAGTTTGCACAGGGTATTTAGTCAGCTGCTTCTCCAAAATATTTATCAGCAGTAGGACACAAGGAAAGGCAGAATGTGTTTTCACGGATTTTTATTTTTTTTAATCAATGTTTGACTTGACTAACACATTGCTAATTTAATTTAACCATTGCAACAGTGACATTCCTAAATTCCTTTAGTGTTTCAAGCTGTCTAGGAACAATGCATGGCATATGCATTATGAAAATTTACTTTAAAATTTAAAAGATGTGATCCACTCATTTTGGTGCAATAATTAACTAGATAGTTCAATGCTAGCTTTATATTACATGTGTTTGGAAATGGGGATGACGGGACTGGCAGAATACACTCATTTATCACGATCAATACTATCCATCTGCACCAAAGCAACACTCCCAGTAGTTGGGCAAACCAAGATCTGGTGTCTCTCTGCCTTACTGAAAGATAGATATGAAGCTCATTCTCATACAGCTCTGCTGATTCAAGATACTTGGCAGGCAGTTTCTGTCCTTGTAAGCCTGTGCCATTGTATCTGTGTCCACATATAGAGGTCTGACTTAATTTTGACTAGACAAGTAAAATGGAATTAATTTATTCATTCTATGAATGCGCTTAGCATTTGCTGGTAGGTTAGTACGTTGGAACTGAGACATGCCAATGATACAGAATGAAGTATCTCTTGTTTGAGAGAGCAAAAAACTTGTCCTAATCTAAACTGAGTGCTAATTATATATCAAGTATAGATTGTAGTAGAAACACATGCTTTTAGATCCTGGTAAACAACATAAAGTTGCAAGCACTTGGCACAGTTAACCGTAAGTGGGTACACCTTGAGCTTTCATGTAACCATCCTTCTGTATGTCAATACAGTTATGTGATGGGGACTTCTGGGTGAGGTTAAAGCTCAGGGCAGTTCTATTTTAGCTTGAGAGCACATCTTCTTTGTAAGACACCAAACTTAAAAAAAAAATACATGTGGAGGATATTCAATGAGGTAAGGGTAGATCAAGCATTGTGGCTGTGTATGAATGTATGTAGTCTCTACTTTGCATCAGTATGGCTGCAGGCTGGCTTTGGATTGCCCTCTAGTGAATTTGGTGGGTGGTCTCTGAGATCAGAACTAACTTTTTTTTGCATGGCAATATTTAGCAGTTCGTGAATTTAATGTATTTTTCTACAAAAACTGTTGGTGCATTAGATTGTGACTTCTATTACTATAAAAAAAACCTAGTTTGAGTATCTTTCCCCCCTCCAAATTGCACATGCTAACTCAAGTCTCTGCATTTACAGCTTGTGTTTTTAAGGCCCATAGAAAAAATATCTTGCTAAAGGAAGAAGACTTAAAATACAAGGTCTTGCATTCATGTTTTTGTTTGCTTTTTATTTGCAATTGGCTTATCTAATACTTGGTTCTAGAAAATTGAATTTGTATCTTTTGCAACTGTGCAATTTGTGCTTAATAAACAAAGGATTTCTTCAATTGGTAAATGGTATATGATATTTTATTTGAAGGAAATACAATAAATTAATTTTGCATTCTAGCAAAAAGCTATCTGAAACTTGTGTTAAAAGAAAAACTGAGTGCTAAAATTCTCTCTGTCACTTGAATCCTGAGATCTGCATTGTATTGAGAAGGTGCTATTCAGATTATGAAGCAAGGACTGTCTTCACTGTAATCTCCATAGTGTGGAGGATGTTATTGACGTTAAGAAAATTGATAGCATTTTCAGATGGGCTCTTTGTTTTACAGGCATTACAGGTGTAACTTTCTTTATTGCATTCCTAAGTTAACGTAAGAGTGTCTGAGAAATATATGTAGCTAATGCTTAAAAAAAAGTAGCTGATGCTTGGAAAGTAGCTAATGCTACTGCTTTAAACTTTCGCATAAAACTTAAACCATKTTGAAAATTTTCCCTCTATAATTAAACTTTTAATGCCTAAGGATTGCATCTGAATGGCATCCAATTAGATTTAATAAGTTATTCCACCATCAGACTGGCATGTTTTTTTAATGTTTGTTGTTCCCCTGTGCTATTTCAGCTTTAAGGTTATTATAGTCCCATATTTAGAAATAACTTGATGTTTTTACTTTTGTGTATCACTACAGATTTCCAGCTGTTAAAAGCAGTATGATTTTGTTTGTTTTGTGGTTTAGGATGATTACCATAGAGTAGTAAACATTGTGCCCAAGAAACCACCACTACTCGAAAGACCTGGTGATGGAAATTACAGTCGGTATGATGATTACAGTCACGCGGAGTACAGAGACTATGAAGAGGGTCGCAGTTTTACCCATGACCGAAGATGTGGCCCTCCACACCGAAGTGTACGTAAGGTGATTCTTCTGACATGTTTATGATGTTTATCTTCTCATTAATCCTTGAATACTGAACAATTAAAACATTATTTCAGACAAAGCATTGATATTACTGCTGTTCTCATAAACTGAAATAGAATGAATAGAGAAAACATCCAGGTTTTTACACTTGGTGCTTTTTTGGAGTTGCTGTGCTTCTAAGACTCATGTGATTATATGGTAGTACCTGTTTGCTGCTTCTTATGGTTCCTCGCTACTCTATTGACTTAGAAAAGAGCCCTTGTCCAGCAAGGTGGAAAGCTCAGAGTCTGAACTGGGAAAACAAAAGTGGCCAGAAGTCCTCTCTGTAATGCAGTGCAAAGTTATCTGGATGAAGAGAAGAATGTTTGCAAAATCTTTCTATTTAACAAGTCCTTGCACATGCAACTTGTTGAATGTTGTCTACCTATCCTTCTAATTCGCACAGTTGTTCACTTATTTAAATTCTGTCATGATGTTGAATGCATATTTTTTTTCCCATTACCTACACTTAAGTACAAAATTTATGGTACCTTTGAAAGATCATTACTGTTTCCTCCTCCAATCCAGCTGTTTGAAATTCTGTAATTTCAAGCTATTGATGATAATTTACATTTCAATAAGGAAAATTTTCTTTTTTTTAAGTCAGAGCGTATGTATATAGTTTGGAAACTTTTGTAGTTTTTGTGTTTTGTACAGCATTTCTAAGTTACACTCTAGTATTGATAGAGGAAAAAAATAAGATGAATGGGGTAGAGTGAACAAACTGAGAGGAACCTTGCTGTGAGTGATTAATACTTTCTTTTAGCTCATTAAATGCTTTGGTTTTGCAACAAATAAGTACCGTTTGGCAAACTAACTAACTGTACCTGACATCTGATGTTGAGATACGTGTCACACAGCTGTTTTGCATGTATGTTTTGCAGGATGAATCAGGATACAGATGGCCAAGGGATGATCATACTATAAGTCGGCAGCCTGAATACAGGTATTTTATAAAACTTTACAGTAGTGCCATGCATAGGCTGGGACTGTTTAGGGCATTCTTCTTTGTTACCAAACCGTTTGTAGAGCAGAGCAGTGAAATGGCAGGGATGTAGGAAAGGACATCTGTTGAAGTAAAAGACGATAGTGGAAAAGTGGTTTCTAGTTGTATTGTTTGAAATACAAATTAAATAAATGGTATGACATGAAAGTCTCTATTTTAGTATTTGTTTAGTAAGGCTAGGAAGCATAATGGTAGCATCTTTAGGATGTTAGGCCGAGACTGTAAGTAATTTAGTACATCTCCCTGATCAGTCACACTTTTTACACGACTTCAGAGAATTCTTTGGTCTAATATTTGCTTCTGAGACTGCAGTACCTTGGGGCCACAATACAGTGGAAAGATACCTGCGCCATTTTAAAGGTTGGTGGGGCAGATAATGAGATTATGAAGTTCACCATAGCCTTGCTCTGACCTCCCTGTTTTCTCAGCTGGACTGATGAGTAGATATTTCCATCATACCTTATATTCATTTCTGTGAGCACTTCTTAGTCTGTACCTCAGGTTCCCATCTATGAAATGTAAGGAATACTATTAAACAGTAGGGCTGTAACATACATATGCCTGCAATGATGTTTGATATGGGATTATCTGATATGATAAATAAAGTGCACAGGATAGTGTTACACTCAAAAATCATGGACAAGGGTGAAACTCACCTTAAATATTCAGACAAGAATTAATTGTTAGTACAACTGAAATATTAAGTCTAATCTAAGAATGTTATCTCATGGCTGTACTTTTATGTGCCATATCCTGTGTTTCCACTTGTCAAGGTGTCTCCTATTATACCAGGCCTGTATTTCGACATACTGCCTCATGGTGTTAGTCATAAATATCTCATTCTATATAGAATAACTCTTTGTTACTGCTATCTATATAAAACTATGTACCATACAAAGATCAACAAAAGTAAACCAAGTTAGCTATAGACACCTGGTTGGTTAGAAAAATTGCTGTTAAATCTGCACCAAGTTAAAAAAAAAAAGACTTCAGGCAGGTGAGGAAAAGCTCAGACATAGCAAGCCTGACAAGCTTGCTCAACACCTCAGTTGTGAGGCCTTGCAAACTCAATATGGAGCTGTTAGTACCAATGGTAATACAGTGCTACAGGGCTACACAGTTGCAGTGTGCAGCATATTGCAGATATTTAGTCCTTTGAATGTGATGATTTAGACATAGCATGAGTAGGTTATTACATAACTTCACCATAAAAAAAAAAATCCTTCATACAGCGTAAGGGTCTGTGTGCACTAGACTTCTCTCAAAATTGCATTCTTGGGGCTAGAAGCAACAGTAAAGGGTTTTGAAAAGTAGTAAGTGTTTTATAGAAACTTGTGTAAAAATTCTTGCATCTTTTCCTCACACTTTAGAAGAATCAGAGCTGTTTAAAGCTAGAAAAAAAAAAAAGACTGAGAAGACTGAGTTAGTACCAGGCAGTTTATTTTACACAGAACAAGAGTGGCACCCAGTGGTCAAAAAGATTGTCTAAAATGCATCCTGATTTCTTCCATTTAAAATGTGAGGATAAAATGTCAGCTCGTTTTGTTGAAGACTTTAAAAATGTGTTGCGTGGTAGGTGATAGTCCCATCTGCGTCTTTGTTATATGTTTCAGAGTATGTAACTGTTAACACAACTGCAATAACACTATGGAAGAACTTCATAAAGGTACTTGGTTCAGTTGAGGGTATGGGAATGTATTTGTGATTGATGAAGCCCTACTGATTTATTATATAAATATGCATTAGTATGTCAGAAGTCTGGTTGTACAGAAGAGCACAGGAATAGTAAATAAACGTGGATGTAAAATCCTGTGATCAGACTGCTAAACACTTGTAGCATTATATGCTTAGTAATAAACTTAATTATGAATTTTTGCATGTTGCTCACTATTGAGCTGTGTAGTGGATCTCAACAGAGGAAATCGAAGTACAGTGCTTGGTATATGTTGTCTTCTGTGGTGAAAACGCTAATTACTTTCTATTTCAAAGACATTTGCACTATAAAACATGAGATTAAAAAATTATTATATGTGAAAATGCTTTCTCTTTCGATATGATGAAAGTTATTTTGGGTAGGTTCTTCTGGAGTACATATAAATAATTTTTTTTTTTTTGAGGTAGTAGAAGGAGACTTAAAATTACTTTAACCAGAAGTACTTCTTAAAAAATTGCATGGAACATCGCTAAAACATAGTACAAAGTTAGATTTGTGAAGCTGAGGGAGACTTGTAAAGTTAATGGGTTTTCGTAGTCAGTACAGTGTTTATAAATTCTAGAAAGAATAGCTCTTTTATTGATATAAATAATCAGTTTTCTTGAGTATTTTTAAAAACTCATTCAGCAGCTAAAAATGTGCTGTAAAAAGTTGTTGTCAATATTATGTTTAGCATTTCCTCTTAAGCATTAATCATTCACATTTTCCTGCTTTGATTTTTCACAACTTAACTGTCAAAAAGTAGTTTCTGATCTCTTACTCTCTCATTTTTGTTCCCCTTATCTTTCTTTGGAGTGCTGAAAAACTTTACTCGAGATTCTTGCAAAGTAAAAGAAGCTGCCTATCTAGAATATCAAAAATCCTTAAAAAGATGCAGAATTTTGGGGGGGTGAAAGTTTCTGATGTTGAAGAAACCAGCTGTTAGGGTTTTTTGGAGCTTTTTTTTTGTTGTTGCAGTAGTTGTTTCTTTTGTGGATTTTTTGTTTCCTTGCCTTTTCCTTAAAAATAGGAAGTGCGTCCTTACTTAGCAGTTGCATAGCTGTGGCTTGAGCTGTGGTGTGTCTGCTGACCAGCGGCAATTCTCCGTGAGTGACGAGGGGATTGTTGAGGTTCTACCACTTGGCTTAGCTGTCTTTTTTCGTGCCTTCTTTCTTCTTATGGAGTTATGCTCCAGTTTCCAAGCAGCTGTCCTTTGCCAATAGTCTACCATTGAGCGGAGCATTACTGATCCTTCTGCTCTTTTCTGGACTACTCAATTCTTGAGAGTTGTTAGCCCTGTTTTATACTATGCTTAGTGAACAGCTCTCATCCTGACCATGACTTCTTTATGGTAATATCATATTTTATATGTAAAAAATAAAGTAATTCAGAGGATGTGCTGGACGTAGATTTCAAAATGAGTTCCCAGCCCTTTTTCTCTTGTTCTGACCTAAGGGATTCTTGCTGGATTTCTGATCTCCAGGGACTGATGTGAATTGTGTAACCTTACAGTCATAGTTTGGTTTGAAGAGCCTTTTGGTTCAAGCCTAGTTGGCATGTATAAAGAATTGTACATCAAAGCAGAGTCTCTTAGTTTGGAGAACAGAGAATTTTCTGCACACATGATGACAGTTTTAATGTCTTGGTCGCTGATGCTATGAGAATTGTGAAACTTGGAAATTATGAGAGGAGTAGAGATCACATAACACGTGACTTCTTTGTACATTTGTCTTTTACTGATGTTGATCACTTCTGGGGCTGTGTTACTACTTGTCTTTAGTGATATATCAAACTCATTTATTCAAAGCACTCGGATTATTTTATGCATTTCAGATTTTTTGAAGAGTCGCAAGGAACTATGCTGTTATATGTTGAAGAACTCCAATTTTACAGTACTTCTGTATGGGCCTCAGCAATGGATTTTTGCATACGAGTTCATTTTTGTAAAGTCAGATTAACTTTTCGGTGTGAAATGCTTTAGAAGATTGTTAGCTACTGTTCACTGTAGTCATACAAAATTTTAATCCTTTTGAGTGCACAGAGCATTACTTCATTCTTTTTTTTTTTCAGCCAAACTGAGTTAATAAGATGTGAAATAGGTGGAACTTGGCGACTTAAGATGGGTAAGACTCATCTTCAAAGAGAAATTACAAAATGACGCACTTGTAAACCCCAGCTATACATGCATTAAATTTGATCCTTAAAATTATCGTAGGTCTGGATTTTTGTAAAATAAGGATTGCCATATTTGTAGACAAAGTACTCTGCATCAGTAGTAATGTTGACTCATATAATATAGACTCCTGGGAAGTGGCTCACATAGGACATTTTTAATATCTCCTCTCACGTTGTTGATATGAATAAGTTTTCCTTTGTTAATGAAGGAAACTTGCTGCTACTACGTAAGTTGTTTTGTTTATTGGTGGTGTTTTTTTTTTCCCCCCATGTCCTGTGTGAAATTAGGAAGTAGTCTTAGTCCAGTCTTTAATACTAATGCATTTGCCTATATAAAACACATCTGCTTATCTATGGAGCGCAGAGGAAATATTCTGTAATAATAAAGTGATTTTGATGCTAGAAATGAAAGAAAACTGTCTGGCAAAATTTTTAAACAATTGGTGATCTGTGAACAACTAAGATTCATCAGTCAGTTCTATATTTTGTTTTGGAAATCTTTTAAATCAATGGCACATTGCCTTTCCTCTGAAAATTTCATGTGCCTTTCTGAACATTAAACTTACAGTTATTTCTCTAGGGTGGTAAAGCATAATATACCTCGATTTTTGTAGATGCATAAACCTTCGCAGTGAGGTTGTGTTTACCAAAGGCCATGGAGCAAATTGCTAGCAAAGTGGGAGATAGAAGCCCAGCAACCATGGCTTACTGATCGTTGCTTGAACTACCCTTCCATTTGGTGATTAACCCCTTGCAGGTGCAGTATGTGATGACAGGATGTTCTAGAGGAGTGGTCTGAAGATTGTACATTAAGAAGAAAATTGTTCTTTGGCAAGAATGGTTATTTTAAACCAAAACCATTGATGAGGGAGCCTCCAGATAGAAGTTAAGAGTCACTGACTCTTCTCTCAATAAATCAGGATTTAAATATTGAGGGTTCAGATATGTCATAGGCCAGAGCAGTTATCTTTACATTATCACTGTGCAATCACCTTTGAATTACAGTGGGTAGCTTGTTTCTTGTTTTTTCCACTCCCTGTATGTATTCTTTAATGAATGAAACAGTGAACCTGTTTAAATATTTTATACTCTTTCAAAGCAGCGTATTATATTGTGGGAGGTCTTTAGGCTTTGGATTTAAACTTTCTTGTAATGTAAACTGATCTTTGTCTTGCTTATAGAAGAGAAACTCAGCCAAAGAGATTTATGAGACGGTGCTAAAAATGTACATAAGTCTGCTGTTCTGTTGCAATATTTGACAGGTCTTAAGGGACACCATACAAGAACCTCATTCTTTATTAAAAAACATGTGTGGAGGGAAATATATATGGCAGTCACCCAAAGAAAATGGTCTTGCTTTTGACAGAGAATGATAAGCAGAGTTCTAATCATATCCATTAGCACACGCCTTTTTCTTTTAAGAAATAAATAAATAAAATCTCTGCCAGAACATTGAACCTCTCAGGTATTCACACGAACTACTAGAGTAACTTGTTTATTCATATACAAAATTACAGTTTCCTTATAATGGGTCATTGTGGTAGATTAGTTATACCTGTCTACAACTCCAGGCAAGGATTTGTCTGTTGAAATCTTTAGTTCAGAAGACCCATTGTATTAGGCTGCTAGCTAAATTAGTTTACCTTGGCTTATGATATTTGGGGAGGGGGGGGAATTTAGAACTTTTTGGAACAAGATAATAGGTAATAGATAACTTAAAAGTAGATTCTGGTTTACGGTAAATATTTAATGCCTTCATATTACAATTCATGTCTTATGCAGCAGTCTTATTGATTCAGTAGTTGCTACATTTTCGTAGAGGGCTGTTTTCTGCTCCAATGCCTCTTAAGCTCTTTTATGCTTGGGACAACCAATTTGTTTGCAAACTGAGATTTGTGTTTTATAATTTGAATTTTGTTACTTGGCCAAAATTATATATGTCTAATTGTAGTATTAATGCTTTGGGTTCCTTTGGACCATGGGTTTTTATTTTGAATGGATTTTAAGAACTCGAATCTTCTCATACAGATAATCACTTAGTGTTTTAAAACTGCCCGTAGTGAAGACTATGTATAGTTAAGAACAGTTCAGGACTGTCCACTATTGCAGGCCAATGCAATTGAAAGGAAAAAAGTTTCAATTCAGACAAGTCTGGTTTTGTTGCTGTGATGAATCTCTTTCCTCCATTTAACTTAGAACCCAGAGACTTAAAACTATGTTATGTGAACACTGGCTGATTTCTTACTAAGAGTATTATGTCAAACTGATTTTCTGCTGTTATTTATGTTGGTAGGACCTGCTTTGTTTATAGCTAGAATTATACTGGAAACTTGATTCAAAGCAAGCCTGCTGTCTCTCCACTTCTGAAATGTTTGTCACTTGAGAAAATGGGGAGAAAAGGAGAGACTGGTGGACAGGGTTTCAACTGTAGAATTTTTTTGCCCCTGCCTTACAGTGTAAAAAATATGGGGAGGAGGTAAAAATTCCTTATTTTCAACTGGATTTTTTTTGCATGTTTCAGCTAATTGTGGGGTTATTCTTTCACTAGCTGCTTTCACTGGCAGCTAGTTGTAGTTGTTGAGTGATTGCTTTTAATTTTTAAATATTTTTATTTGCATAACTATTGACTGTGATCTTTATTGAAGACCTGTTTTATTTCTTTGCAGAATTTCTCATTCTAATTCCAAAAAACATGTTTGCTTTCAGAAATTGCTTACTGATAATTTTGTTCCTTTTAGAGGATGTTGCAGAACTCCGATATAATTGTTTATACAATTTCCATCTCAGGTTGAGGGGACGGAGTTTAAACTTTAAAGTCATAATGTATGCTGTATTGAACATTTAATTTCTTTTTCTCTTAATCCTTTCTCCTGATGAGCTTCTGAAGTCAGTGCCAGTATTCCTACCATTCAGCCAGTACCCTGGATCCTCCCACAGGAGTCTGAGCTGTGATTTTTTTTCCTTCTAGTTGATGGGAGACTTCTTTGACTGTTGTTGGTAACAGGGGGGTCTGGCTGTTCTATTTCATTTCAGAATGATGTCATGGAAGCTTTGTTTTTCTCATCAAAACATTTCAAAGTTTCTCCTATGTGGGAATTGTCAAATTAGCAGAACTTCCCACTACCTGATTTTTTTTTTTCCCGTGCTGAGCTTGTAAATATACAGCCTCATGCAGTAAAGCTTACTTTTTCTATGAAATTTAGAAGGGTTCTAAATCTTGGTTTTAACTCCTGCTGAGAGCCGTAAGAGAAAACTGGGTAAGATTGTTTTCAGAAAGCATAATGAAAAATAGGTAGTTTCAGTCTGATTCTGTGTGTATGGTATTTCTTATACTTTGGTCCTTTGAAATGTTTTAGTTACATTTAAATATGGTCTCTATGTTGTGACTCTAAAGGATTGACAAAGTATTCTTTGGACTAAAGACAGGTGGTTATAATCTTCTCAAAGAACGCTTTGACATTCTTAAAAACCCAGCCTGAATTATTGTTGAATAAAGAACAGCTAGGTAGTAAATTGACTTGTAAGTATTTATTTGACAACAATTACAGTAAACGCACCAAATTTGGTAACAAAAAAGCTAGAAGTTCTCATCATGGTGGTTCTCAACTGCCATCATGTGTTTATTCAACTTGCTTTTGATCCAAAGTGATGTTGTGTTTTAAGGATCTATGGCTTTTTGTGTGTACAACTGTTTCCCACTGCAGTTTTTGTAAGGTTGTAAATTGCCATATGAAATTAGTGTCATCATTATATTCTTTAACAGTGGTTATTGCATGAGAACTGTTTACTACAGCTATTAGTATGTTATGATATACATATAAGGAAAAATTCAGTAGTGTGTGCAAACTCGGTTAAATTTTGTAATGACGTTGATTTGTTGCTTAAAACTAAGTCTCATTTTGGGGAAATGATTATTTTCTTCATATCAATGATGTTTACATAATGCTAATAAACTGTAAGGAGATCCTCTGTTTACAATGTGTGAGAGGGCAACATGCCTAAAGATAAGATTACGTACCTGTACACTGTAAGATCTTGGCTAACACCTAACTTTAAAAAGCAAGCTCGTCTGGTCCAGTTTTATAGCTAGCATTATAATCAGGTGGTAGATGGTATCAAACTAGCAAGTTAATGTTGTATTGGGAAATAATGAGGAAAACTCCCATGGATAGCACTTGGTTATTCTGGAAAGGTTTCCTAACAAATAAGTTGAAAAACAGCTAGGTACTGAGAGACAGTGGGGAGGGAAAGAGAAGGGAGTCTCCCTTCCAGACAACTACTGTTAAGGTGGGCATCTAATTAAATCATCTCAAAGACCAGCCAAAGAATTGGCTTAATGAATGTAGTCATGGCTTTCTCAGGATGGGGAGTATTGTCACAGAGGACTTGTACATAATTTCCCTTAGGAAGATAAATGCTTCTTCTGTTAGGTTCCAAGGACTTGTTTGTTATATTTTGAATATACTAAACATTTCAGGGAATTTAACTCCCATTGAGAGAGGGTAGGAATACTAGGATGAGCTTTGCTTAGATGTTGTTTCTTTACATGAATGCAAGTTGCTTCCCCACCCCCCCTCCCCCTTAATTGACAAAATGAGAAGTGCTGTAAATTTCAGTAGAGGAGAGGAAGAAGTTTGGTGTTATTGACAGTATAGGCATCCTTTTGTTAAGCATTTTGCTGCAAAGAGAAGATTTTTAATATGCCATTTCCACCTACTGCTGCATTTGAGTGTGTTATGATCTACATCTGAGGAAAAGTTCATTAATAAAGCAATTCCATGATCTCATGCCGTTGGTATTATTTTTGAAAGGTGATGCTATTTTTGCATGCTAACAAATTATTCTTAATGTTAGTCTTGACATTTGTTCATGATATCTGTTTGCATAACCATGCCAGGTTCTTTCCCTTGTATATGAAGCTTTGTAGTATTAGTTTGTGAGTTGATAACAAATGCTTTTGTCTAAGTGGAACTGAATATTGACGCCATGACAAGCAACAGTGTTGTGTCAGCCAGCTGTGGGAATGTCTTTCTCTTCTGAAATCTGACTTTTAAGAGTTACATTGTGTTAAATTAAGTCCTACCTTACCTAGTCTAGTATGCTTTATTATTTTTGGAAGTTGTGTTTGAGAGCGTATTTATGCAATTTGGAAGTAGAATGAAAACGGTATTTTAATGTGTGGACTTACAGAATCATAGGATGGTTTGGGTTGGATGGGACCTAAAGGTCATCTAGTCCAACCCCCCTGCAATGAGCAGGGACATCTGCAACTAGATCAGGTTGCTCAGAGCCCCATCCAGCCTGACCTTGAATGTTTCCAGGGATGGGGCACCTACCACCTCTCTGGGCAACCTGTGCCAGTGTTTCACCACCCTCATTGTAAAAAATTTCTTCCTTATATCTAGTCTCAATCTACTCTCTTTTAGTTTAAAACCATTCCCCCTTGTCCTGTTGCAACAGGCCCTGCTAAAAACTCTGTCCCCATCTTTCTTATAAGCCCCCTCTAAGTACTGAAAGGCCACAGTAAGGTCTCCCCAAAGCCTTCTCTTCTCCAGGCTGAACAACCCCAACTCTCTCAGCCTTTGCTCATAGGAGAGGTGTTCCATCCCCCTGATCATTTTTGTGGCCCCCCTCTGGACCTGCTCCAACAGGTCCATGTCTTTCCTGTGCTGAGGGCTCCAGAGCTGGACGCAGTACTGCAAGTGGGGTCTCACCAGAGTGGAGTAGAGGTGCAAACCCAATTCAGGTTTGATGAGGTAGTAAACTCAGTGTGTTCTACAATTTTTATCTTACTTGATGCATTTTTTGGAAGAATTTTGTACAAGGATTATCTAAGTAAGGCAAAGGATTATGTTTACAGAGGAGATTGAAGTGACAAGCAATAAATTATCTTATTCAAAAACTCTTCAGCTACTGCTACTTTTATCCCTTACTAAAACTTTTCTCTGTTAAGCAGTATTCTGTTTAAAAATTTATCTTTGAATCTACATTTATTACTCACAGCCAGAATATTGTATTTTCAGTGTTCCTTAGATATGTATCTATTATTTTTTGGGGGAAAAAAAAAAAAAAAAAAAAAAAGTAGTATTCCTTCCTTGAGTCTTACTGATGCTAACTTTAACTACTCTAAAATTCTGCCAAGGGACCTATTTTATTTATCATAAATAAATAAAAGTCATGAATGCAGTAAGGAGACTGATCTTCCTACAGTAAAAATCTATTTCCACAGCAGTTTAAACCTATCTAAGCTGGTGCTATTCCAGTCCTGCCTTCTCCCTGGTACTGTTTCAGGTGTTTTCAGTAAGCTGGTCCTGCATGCTAACCCACCACAATCAATTAAATAATTATCTACCAGTTTGGTTGCCTGAGAGAAAGTATCAATGCGAGGTTAGGCATGGAGTGGGAATATGGATTCAAGGAAGGTTGAGAAAATTAGGATTGTGGCATTACCACTTTGAATCAGTATGACTTGTCATGGAGTTGCACTCTGAGGTTAACTGTTATTAAATCTCTGAAATAATTGAAGGCATACAGTAGTTGCAAAAGGATTTTTAATAAGGAGTTTACCCAGGTAGCGTGGCTTGTCTCTGTGTTAAATATGTTCAAGTAAGTGCTGTTTGTAATGACCTAAAAAAAAAAAAAAGATATTAATATGTATTATAGTGATTGTAAACTGTAATCAAAGTGAAAGGAAAAAGTAAACTGGGGTAAAAGAAACATAAAGCTACATGGCTGAATAATTTATAAGAGGAAATGTCTGTCTTAACTCAGGGCTTTCTGTTTTTGAACAAAATATATACTTGACAGGAAGGAATGAGATCAAATAAAGAAGAAACCCATTATGTACAATAAATTTTTTCTTCATATAAATATAATGCCTTTTATCTTGAGAAATCCAAAAGGAGAAGTATTTTGCTAACTTTTATTTAAATTTGCTATGCAGAAGTCCGTATCATTATTACGAAACTTTGGGGCATAAGCAAATGAAACCTATTTCGCCTAATTGCTTCAAATTTCACTTTAATTTAAGAATAAAAACAGTGATTTGTGGAGCATTTTTCTGATATAGAGAAAAATTGAGTGTTTTTCTGATTTATAGATCTCATTAAGGGATTTAGAAAGAGAAGAAAACTAAATATAATAAGGGTATTGTGTGTCAGTATTACCGACGTAAGGTATTGCTGCTTACAAACCTGTTCCATGGCTTGCTCTTTCCTTTTGCAGCTTTATATTGATAGTGTTAGAAAGTCAACCACAAGAATTGATCAAATCGGTATATACTACAGTACACTACTCATTGCTTTCTCTTAAGTATCGATAAACTAATGGCATTCTGTGGCATACTAATGAAAAGCCTTAGCAGATGTTTCATGGCTTTGGGTTTCTTCTATTTAAGAATTTTAAAGATAGCCTTTGAGAAAAAAAGTAGTAGCTTGCTGAAATTCACTTATGCCCCTAAAAATATAGTGCAAAAATATCTCCTTCTTTCTTTCAGGTACTTAGTGTGTACATTAGACAAATGTTTGGCTACGTTGAATTGCTTGGCACGCACTGACTGTGAAGTAAAAAACAAAACAAACCCCCAAAACCCAGAGAAAACCCCTAAGCATTCCCCCCCACACAGGCACGGAGCGGTGATGCAGAAACAGCTTTTAATTGAAAAAGAACAAATGCCCCAACAGTGGTACTCTTCCAACCCCCCCCCCCCCCCCCAAAAAAAAAAACCACACAAAACAAACCCCAAACCAACAACACCCTTCCAAAAACAACAAAACAGAGAACCCCACCAAACCCACTGGGGGGGAAACAACCAACCCCCCCCAAAAAACTTTTTTTGTTTAGAAATTTGACAATAAAAAGTTTTGTGACAGCACGTATTTTTCTCCACAGTCTCGTGTCATTTCCCACACTGATTTATAAGATCTTTAAAAAATAAAATTATTTAAAAATTTCCATGGAGCTGCTTACTTGTGTTTCATAGTACATTACTGTGCACAAATGATGTTCTCGATACCTTTATGCCTGCTTTGGGTAGTACTTGGGAATTTTTTCCATCTCTGGTACCACAGGGAAACTTTTAAAAGTTCTTTCCCATGTGCTGGTCTCAGTGCCTGCGGCAGGATGACAGTGAATATGCAAGTACCTACTTAGGAAGGTCTGTCCCATTAGAACTTTCGCTAGAAGCAATAATGATTACCAGTTTCTCTGGTGTGTTATGGTATCAGGAAAAAAAATAAAATTATGTGAAGATACCGTATCTTGCTTCCTGTCTTCCCTCCAATTTTAAGCTTGTATACTGAGATACAAGATTTGAATGGTTTCCATGTTGAATTAAGTCTGTTTAGGAATTGATTCGGTTGCTACTATATTGAGAAGTTTATTCCTTGACAGTTATCTGAACTGCTTGACTGTTCTGGGATGATATGTAGCTCAGAAAGTCGAGAGTAGGAAATCTGGCCCAACAGTAGAGTCTGTCAGTAAATATTTTATCAGTGAAATTCTGTGCTGTTGTAAATGCTGTAGCTGTTAATAGAAATCATTAACTTGGTCCATCATTTTAAGCAAATATGCACTCTGGAATTTTAGACCTATGATTTATTTTCTATTGTAGAGAAATTGCAGGGACATACTAAAACCTCGTTTTTGAAAATAAGAGAAGCCAAGATCACATGCATTTGAATGCAGTTATTTTGTCTAATTTGCTCTTGATTTGTATAATTAACATATTTTCTCTTTATTCTGCATACAGTTGTATAAAGCTGTTTGCTCTTAATTCTTTGGAACTTAAATCTGTGTTTTTCTGGACTCTAACTCTTTCTTTCTTTCTTGTTCTTCTGTCCTAATCTGTATGCTTGACCATAGTTTCTCTCTGTCAAATAATAGAAAGAGAGTTTGAATTTACATATACTTTTATTGTGTGGGCTTATCTTCTGGCAAGTTTAATAAAGTACATATCGATGACAGTAGAAAAGAGGGTATTCTTTACTAAGGATAAAGAGGAATGTAATCTGATTTCCAGTTTCAGTTGAAGTGCATAGCTTCACTATTCAATTAAAGACCATAGCAGGCATTTCTCTCTAATGTTGCTATAATATTCAAGTTGTCTTAGTTTTTATTCCCTGATCTGTCATGACATCCCAAGGGGGGTGGGGGGTAGGGAGATGGATTTAGTAGCTTTCATGTTGAGTGAAGTGGACAAGTGGCATGAGTGTGGAGTTTTGGTGTTTGCATCTGATGACTTCAGTAGTACTACATGCAGCATAAAAATTGTGAAGCATTTATATATTTTTAATTTTCTCTTGTACATTTGGTATATCTAGTTATCCTTCTTCTCATGAGGTTTACTACTGTTCTGCAATGCCTGTTTCTTCTTGCCTTCATGCGAAAAGCTGTTAATAAGATTACATCGACTAGATCTAATTATGTTAATTTCATTTAAAACAAAAGCAAATATCACTTACAAGTACTGCACTTACTTGCTTAGTCATAAAACATTGAAAACCAGTTGTCATAAGAAATCTGTCATCATTTCAAATGTTCAAATGAAAGCCGATGGAACCAGATGCAATTACTTATATCTACAACGGTGTGTGTAATTCACTGTATTGTTTTAGCTTATGATAAAGTCACATAAAGATCTTTGAACAATAATAAGAGATTATAGTAAGTCTCTAAAGGAGAGCTAAACTAGATTATTTGCTTCTTGCACAAACATGTATTGCGTACTTCGGAAAGAAAGGGAGTGAGTTCTGGGAGAGAGGATGGTGGCTGGAATCTTCCACCACCTACATTTACTTTGAAGATATTAAAAGTAGAGGTGTTCTTGACTCTTCGTGTTTGCTTTTTGGATGTATAACACAACAAATCTTTTGAGAAACTTAGAGGTCAGGGGTGTAGTATATTTTATTAAATGTTTTCCACATCATCTGAATCATGTTGGTAGCTCTATTATCCCCTGCAGTGTCCTGGCAAGGAGGGCAAGAGGAGTTTTTATTTTTGTTTCACTCTTCCTCCCCCTTCCCCTTCCTGTGTATTACGAGACAGTGTATTGAGTTAAGAAGCATGGTTCAAATCTTGTCTGTTTTATCCTTTGTACTGAAGTCTGGTGTCTTAGGAGATATGTATAATTTCCTCAATTTATTTATAAAATTGTGTGAATTACTTTTAGGCGAGGTTAGTAATCAAGCCCAAGCCAATAAATGGAATGACTAACCCCTTTGACAATAGCAATAATCTTTCTCAGATGGAAGGGGTCATATAAACTTCTCTGTTGACTTTTTATCTAGGTGGTAGACTGCACTCACCTGTGAGTTACTGAAAGAACCTACAGTTTCTGCTCCACAGCGATATGTTGTTGAGTTGCCAATCTCTTCAGTGAAGTGTCAGAAGTGTGAGTTACGTCCTCTATGGCTGGGCCACGTCGTAGATTAATGTTTTAGTTGAAAAGATGGATGTCTGTATTGGGATGTAGAAGTCCAAGAGAATAGTAAGCATGAAGTATTGTACACAGTTGCCCAGTAGCACGTATTCAAGAGAGCAAACTAATATTCATCTTACAAACAAAACTTTTTCCTGCATTGCATGTGATATGCTTTCATGTACCCAAGTACACCTCCATTCCAGGCATTTCACATCTAGCAAGTGATTGAATTTTGCCTTTATGTACTCTTAAAATATAAAACTGACACACCAGTTCGTGTTAGTCTTTGTTTCACATAGCTTAAGCTGTACCGCTCCCTTTTGTAAACTAGAAGACTTCCTGTAGCCCTCAGTTTCCCACAACATTGCTGCTGAATGGTTTGCTGGGCTTAAAATGGTAGGGAGGGATGAGACCAGAAGTACTCAGTGTGGTAGTGACAGCTTAGGAAAGGTGGTGTCTCTCATCCTTTGGCAACAGAAAATCTCCCCTGTGTTTTATTCCCTTGGTCTCCTGCTATGCAGAAAGCCATACCTTTGCCTATTCTGTATTTGTGTTTTTTCCTCCAGGAAACTGGAAGTGATGGTTAACTGAAATAACTCTCAGGCTTTTGCTCTTCTCTAAGATGCCTTTGGTGGATGGTATATCAGGGTTTGGCTGTTTACTTATAAAATTTCAGGAGCTCATCCAAGATTATCAGCTTCAGTGAGAATTTAATGGTCAAGTTTTGTGGAGGCTAAAAACGCTAATACTTCCTGTTGCAACACTGCTGAGAGGACCAAATTGTGCTTTCAGGATTAAGTGTGAGATGTGAATACAAAGTATAAAGATAAGAGGGATCCTATATAAAAGATATTAATCCTGTGTTTGTTATTAAGGGCAGTAGTTCTATTTTAAAGTTACAGCCAAGCACAGAATTTTGCATCTCTATTAAATATTGTCCCTGCTCAATAAACCTTTTGAGTATGTGTTGGAATCTGAAGCATGTGCTTAACTGCTTTGCTGAATTGGGGCCTTCATTACCAAATTGCAGGTGTATGTTAGCTTAAGTATTTAAGGAAAAAAAAAGTAAAACAATGCTTATTTTGTTCTGTTCAGTGTAGTTTGTTACATTAATGGAAAACATCAGAAATGCTGTGCTGTTGCTATACTGTTCGAAACAGATTTAATGTAGTTAATGGCTTGAGTGTGCAGTATGAGATAGGGTCCAGTTAAGAATTAACATGGAGTGATGAAATGAAAATTTAAAAAATGAAAGTGAGATTCTACTTTTTTGTGCATAATATTATTGTAAAATGAGGTTTTTAAATGTTTTCCTGTTTAAAAGTGTGTTTCAATGATATTTTGTAAATTCTTATGTGGATATTAGAGCATTTATTATATGTATGCGATAGCTGGGGCTCTGTAAACATTTCCATAATAAACTTCTCTGTATACTAGGGCTTAATAACTTGCTCATAAAAATGTGCTTTGGGCATAAAAATGGTGTACTGGTTTGCCAGAAAGCTTGTGCTTTAAAAATAAATAAGATTATTTAACGAGAGAGATTTAGAAGGAAACTGAAGAAAAAGTGTGCTGTACCTAACTCATTCCTGATAAATATTTGATCAATATGTTATTTAATAAATAAAAAAAAAATCCACTTAACTGGACAAACTAGTTCAGTACTGAGCTAATCTTTCTAGCATACCTGAAGTCTGAACTTTCACTTTAAGTCTATTGCTACATAAAATGTTCACACATGTAATGTAGATAAAGCGTTAGTTCCCTGTTTTCAGCTACATCTCATAGATTTGAGAACTCTCCTGGCTTCTTTAGATTTCTTTTTGCTAAATTTAAGTGGAAAAAGGGGTTTGAGTGTTTCTTCATTAAACATGTTTTCTCAATCTCTGATAATTTCAGTTATTTCCTTCTGGAAAGTCTTCTGTTAATGTACACATTTCCTAAAGGGTAGTGTCCAAAGCTAGGCACATTGCTCTTAGGCCTTTGAAGAAAGCAGGGGGATTATCCTTCTGTGTATTCTGGGGTGCTTCATTCTTTGATGTAAGTATCTATACAATGGCTACTGTGTAGAAGCTATTAAATAAAGCACTATTTAACAATTCCTTAATTGTTTCTTTTTCTGGCTGCTTGGAAAGAAGAAAGTGTTGCAATAAACAGAAGAAAAAAACATGTTTAGAAAGGAAATGAATATTGATTTTTAGAACACCTGTTAGATATAAATCCGTGTAACATTGTCTTGTATCAGTTTTGGTATGCAGACCTGTAAAATATGCTTTTCTGTAAGAAAAGACACCTATAAAAGGCCTGTGATCTGTTAACAGTGAAATAATTATTTAACTGTAAAACCTGGCTTTGCTTCACTGGCGTTTTACTGAAAACCAGGGTGGCTGAGACCTATTGATTCATACTTTAGTTTCGTACGGAAATTTTCAGAATAAAGATTTGTTTTATTTTCCTGATACTTTATTCCATCTGGAATTGGAGAAATAAGGTGAAGGTTTGTCTGTATTTTCACAGGCTCTGCCTCTGCCCCGATGATTTTTCTGTTGCAGAATAACCTCAATGTTGCTTGTGGGATGTTTGCGCTCTGAAGCAGAACCACTCATGCAGATGTGCTTTCCATGCAAAAAGTAAATCAGCACTGTATAAAACACATCAATGTAATAGGGTTTGTATGACTGTAGTGCTACCTGTGTAGTTTCAGTAGTCCAAAACACCTTTGGCACACTGAAGTCCTTTGTTACCCGTCACAAATGTGGGCCTGTAACATGCTGTAGGAATTGTACACTAGAGGGCTTTTTTCCTTTTCTCCACCAACATAAAATTAGCTATAGCTACATTGTGCTAAATGAGGCCACCAGATCTTTGCTCGTCTTTGTGAGACATTCCCTTATTTAAAATATTGGACTATGATGACAAATAGGAGACAGAAGCAGTGAAATAAGGTACATTCTGGCTTACTGTAAATGCTGTGAAGTCTTTATTTTTACTTAGCAATGTTGTGAAGCAGCTGAGAATTACTTGCTTCTCTTAGCGATGTGTCTTCCGACCAAGGCAAATGTCACAAGTCTAGATTCAGTATGTGTTCGCTTGCATGTTTGTTAGCTTTGAGATTCTTTAAGAAAAGTTCAATTTGTTACAGTTTTTTTGACGCTTACATATATATGTATATTAATATAATTTGCAGGTAACCAGGACATTTGGGGTATGGTCTGGAGTAACAATATATAAATTTAGTAGAAAGTTTTGGTGTTTCCTAGATTAGGAAGCCTAGACTTCCTAGGTTTCAAATCAGTTGGGTTTCATGTAATACTGACTGTGTCTGTGGCATTTTACAGTAAAGTTCAAAATGAATATTGTGTATTGTGAAAGACATAGACTTTTTAGTAGGTATAAATCTTCATATTTTCATTCAGGGTTTGACCTTGGGTGGATACACAGGCATGAGGATAGATAGTCTGCAGTTTTCTTTTTGTCCTTGCTGGATATAAACTGAAATCCCTCAATGGTATTTCCCATAGGAAGGTATGTGAAATCAAAGGAGGGACATAGTCCCTTGAAAATAAGGGTAAGAGAAAAATAGAGTTGAAAAACAGCCAAATAGTGTGAGTAATATTTGCATATGCATTTTAAGCTATTGTAAATTAAGTGAAGTGGAGTGTGGAGTGAATCTGAAGAAATAAAATGTGTGTGTCCCAATTTCTTGAACGTCTTTTTCTCTTACATTTTAGCTGTATTATCAAGAAATAGAAAGGAATTAGCTTCTAGCGATGAAGTAGTTGAATGAAATCTGAAAAAAATTACATACATATTTTTTCTACTTTCCTACTTGTTTTTCATTCATTGCCTAGTACTCTAACAATGCTGAAGATTTCAAATGTGTTCTGCAGATGACAGCTAACCTATTTGTATTCACCAGACAGACAGACAGACATACAATGTTGCCATTGTATTATCTAGTGCTGTTCCACAAACATTGGATGGATAACCAAGTAACTTTTATTTTTCTGTTGTCTTCAAAGGGACATCAGAGATGGCTTCAGAAGAAAAAGCTTCTATCCTTCTCATTATATGAGAGAGCGATCCCCTCATAAGAGGGACTCTCCTTTCTTCAGGGAATCGCCTGGAAGCCGAAGGGATTCTCCGCACAGCAGATCTGGCTCTAGTGTCAGCAGCAGGAGTTACTCTCCTGAAAGAAGCAAAGCCTATTCTTTCCACCAGTCCCAGCATAGCAGAAGTATGTCATCTTTACATAAAAGAAATATTTCTTCTCAGCAAGGTAATGCTGGATCAATGATGAGAACTGGTTAGTGAGGTGAAACTGCAACTCACTGTATAAGCTCTTTTTCTTTACATGCTGTTTTTTACAATGAGAAAACTAGACATTTTGTGCGAATTATGTGTTGTTTGCTCTTTGGTTGTTTCATTGTACTCTCTGTTCCCTTATGTATTTCATGTAGGAGACTGTAGATGTTATTTCAGCAGCAGCTCTAGACTAACTATAGGAGTTTCAGCTGCATAGCTTTTTCTAGTATTGTATGTTATTTTCCTTTTAGCATCAACTGCTTCTGTTACTTCTTTGTGTGCTTCATTGGATTCCCTTACAAGAAACTTTGCGGTCACCTATAGCAGATGAAGACTTTTCCTGCAACCAGGGGGAAAGACAGATTAAAAAAATTGGAGAAATTTAAGTACATACTCCTACTTGTTACATTTTTCTGAAAATGTTCTTAGAACTGTATTATTAGGGTTTTGAAGCTGGTTGTTTTTTAGCAATTTCATCTCATCCTCAGATTCTCTCAAATCTTGCTTTCCTCAAAGAAATGTGAAAGAGATCTATACTGTGTATGTTCTGCCTTTTGAAAGCTTGGTGGTTAATCTTTCCCAGAAATCTAATGAATCATCTGTTTTAAAAATATTTAAGGTTTTCCTATTTAAATAATTTGCAAAAAAAAAAGGCAGAATTGCTTTTTTTAAGTATACTACAATCTTAGCCACTGCTGTTTGTACAGCTTATGTAAATTAATCTGATTTGATTTCCCTTTCTGCAAATGCTTTCTAGTGAACTATACAAACCTACTGTTCATTTTGGCAGCTTTTTAAAAATTAATCAGATATTTTTTTTATTCACTGATAGATGTATTGTGTGTTTCCAGAGTGGCACACTGGACCATTATGTAGCACTTCTTGCCAAAAAAAGATCTTGTGGAGTTTAGTTAACATTGTTTAAATATTGAGGAATCATTTCACTCCTTGCAGAATACAAATTATCTTTGTAGTTCATCATTGCAATTCTTTTAACATTTTGTAGCAATACTCAGTGAACATGAATTCTTGTAAGTGGAAGAGAGGAAGAGGAAAAATATGATATTCAGCTAAATTTGTAGAAGTGTTGTAGATGTGCAGATCATAATTACCAGGAACAGGAAAAAGTTCTTGTGAGAAACCATGTAAAATTTTGGAATGTTTCAGGGTTTTCCTAAAATTTTGAGCTGACTTCTATCCCATTTGTAGTATATTGGTAGTGGAGGTAGCGAAGTAGAAGCAGACATCTTCACAAACCAGAAAAGATGCTGGTCAAGAGAGGTCTGTGGCTTTTGCAATTTTTTTCCAATCGGGTGGTTAAACACCTCTCCCCATCATGTTTAAATCAGTTTTAAGAGACCAGATGGCTTGTACACTGAACTTTTTCTTTATAACTGCCTGTTCCCTGGAAAATAGTACTACTAACCTGTTTCTCTAGATGACTGAATTAAAATGACCTATTTGCATGGTAGAAATGGCTTAAATAATAGTTTTAGAATCGTGTTTGAATATGATTTGTCTTAGGTAAACTCATGTATTACATACTTAAAAGGAACATAAAGTGGGACATATCTCCTATGTTAGCAGTACATTTTAGTCTGTACTTAAATGGATTTACAACATGCGAAGTATATACTATTTCATGCACAACTTATAATACGGCATCTTTTTAAGTATTGTAATACTGTTTAAAAGCATGCTGTCTGAATCAGTTTGGCCTGATGACTTCCACTGAAGGAGGAATATCCCACGCTCTCCAGCCCTTCATAAATTAGAATAAATACAGGATTTGAATATAGAAAACCGGGGGGACATAAAGAAGCTTGGTAAAGGGAGGGAAAGGGCTGATGGGAAAGGACAGGCATTCAGCCGTGGTGGGAGAGCATGGAGAGCAGCAGAGTGGTATTCCTTCACCGGGCCAGTCAGTAAGGGGTCAGTGGAGTGGTATGTCGAGGAGATGCAAGAAGGCAAGCAGTGGTGCTCGGAAAGCGTCAAGTTCTATGGTACAGGTAGGGCTTGTGGGTTCAAAATAGCCGCACGCATTCAGAAAAAATGTCCTAATAATGTCTCCAAGTTAAATGGTGGTTCCTCTCTCTGTTAACTTTGAATAATTTACTGCCACCTGTATCAGCATATTTTATCTATTTAAGTGCAAACATGTAATCCACTCAACTGAGATAATCTTTAAAGAATCCAGTGTGATGTAGGAGGCAGAGTTAGAGTAGTCTGTAAATTTAAAAGGAGATAGCTCATCCAAAGGGCTGAAAAGCAGGTATCACAGGAGCAAAACTTCTGTGTTTCTTGGTGGTGTCAAGGGAGACATACTGTGCTTTGGGGAGTGTGACAGATTAAAGACATGAATATTTCTATCTTGACGTTTTTGGTTTTGTCATATACTTTGTATTCATAGGAACTTGTAATTTTTCACGGTTTTTCTTTTTGCTATTTCTTTTCACTGCTAAAAAGCTTTTTTTGGTTAAAGATAATTCATAATTCATCTTTTGTTTTATGGCTACAAGAAATCCTTAAATAAGGCTGCTTGCTGTGTTTTTAAGTATGCTCTCCATTTAGCATCATCTTCAAATCAAGGGTTAAAGTGCAGTTTAGAAAGTTTGCTTTTGCCAGAGTAACTTCCCCAACTATTTTCAGTAGCATTTTTGAAAGACCCATCAGTAGCTGTGAAGATTTTTGCATGGATTAGTAGGCCCTCAGCATCATAGCAGTAACTCACTTGCCTCTAAGAATGTGCAGAGATGAGGAGGTGTTTGATCTTTGCTTTGTATTAAGTCTACACTATACATATAGTATGAAAATGTGGGGGAAGAGTAGAATACCAACTTTTCAAATACCTCTTAAACGTTTCCTATTGTTAAGAGTATGTATTTTGCGTAGACTTTTCCTGACATTTTTTGTATGGATAGTGGTATTTTAAAATATACAACACGACGCAGTTTTATTTTATGGCATTGAATAAAAAAAGAAAATAGCTCAGCTATTAGGAGTGAGATGCCATGTTTGCTCTTTATTGGTTCAACTCATTAAATTAAAGCCATATATGTTTATAGTTCTACTAAAATAATTTATATCCCAATTTTCATAAGTGTTTGATAGGTTTCTTAATTCAGCCCTTTCTTAATTGTATTGATACAAATTTAATGGAAGCCAAGGTAAGTCTATATTGTTTTCCATTTGTGAACAGTCAACCGTTTCCCAGTGAGTGTGAATAGTCTAGTTAATTTAGGCCTACTGACAACACATTTGCTGTAATCCAGCATTAGATGTAATCCATGGACCACAGGCTGAAAACTAGTAGTTTACACTGCAACCAGTTCTGCTGCTGCAGGCTGCCTGTAACCGGTCTGCGGCAAGGCTATGCACAGACTGATTAGCACCGTGAATTTGAATTGTCATTTTGCTGATTTTAACTCTTAGAAAAACACTGATAATACAAAGAGCCTCTAGCCCGTGGTCGATACAATACAGGACTGTTTCCCATGGCAGGGCTTGTCAACATACTGTGACCTGCTAAACCAGCTCCTACACTGCCTGGGTTCCTGGAGTGATTGATTGGTGTCTAATATTTCACCCGTTTATGTTATTACAGGAATATTAAAAGGTAAAACCACATCATCTTGCCAAATCATACTGATACACCCTTTCAGTTAATGTTGAAAAAAAAGGACAATGGGTTTTCCTAAATATGTGAAATAATATAGATATATCTCTTCTCTCTTTGTAAAGAGAAGAAAGTGTTATCATTATTTATCAGGTGGTGGAGCATGTAGATTTCATGTCTGATTTGAGCGAATTTCACTGCAATTTTTCTAAGCCAATAAGTATATTTGCAACGTATATCTTTAATATAATTTTACAGTCGTTATTTTTTTCTTAATTGTAGGTAAAGAGAGGACGTCAGTTCAATCACTGAAAACATCAAGAGATGCATCACCTTCAGGCTCCACAGCAGTACCCTCATCAAAGGTGAATTTTCGAGTATTTCTCACCATGGTTTCAGATTGGTCATTGTTGGATTTTTTCCCTCAGTTGGAAGGAGATATTGTATGCAGCTGTTAAGGAAAGGAGCATCTTGAACTGCTCTGCAATCCAGCAGAGGGTAGGTTTCCCTTATCTGGCAGGAAGGTGCTGATAATGCTGTGTATCTAATGATGACGCCGACAAACCTTTTTATTCTGCATTCACTGTCTCATTTTAGGAGAAAGAGAGTTTTGTATGTGTTTAAAATTGTCATTTTCCAAAGTCCAGACTGTGCTAGAAAAGGAATGGCAAGGAGAAAAATGGGGAAGCAGTTTTTAGGAGCAACAGTTCAATTGGACAAGCCTGTACTTGCGCTGAACTCCATCCTTCAGTGATTCCTAAGCTGTGACTGGATTTGGAAACAGTGTGGTGAAGTGTCTGGCTGACTGGGAAGATAATGTGAATAGCAGAGTTGGCTTGGAAGCAGGGCTGCCCAAGGATGTGGCAAGAATGATAGCGTTTACTTGGGAAGGGAGCCACGTTGCAAGATAGCTTGGTAAATGCCGTTTTATGTTCTAAATGATGCTGTTTAATTTCCCATCAAAAAAATCTTGTGGGCTGAGCACCAACTACATAGTCTTGCTAATTAGTTAAACGGACAGGCTAATAAACACTAATGAACAATCAGCATTCAATATTGTTCTGGCTGTCCTGTGGCAGCAAAAACATGCCTGTAAATTATATCTGAGGTTAAAATGAACACTTCCACAGGAGTATTTTCTCTAAATTGTTGAGAAATACTTTAATGAGAAATAAAGACAGAATGTATTATATTGTTCTAAGTGAATAAGGTCCTATTAAAAAGTAGCATTCGCCCTAAGTAGCAGGGTGTACTATCATGGTTCTTGAGGTCTTTTTAATAAAAGCAGTGGAATGCTTAAACAAAAAAACAATTGGAAGAAAGGTACTTTTTGTTGTGAGAAGGTGAGACTGAAGGAAGTAATTAGGTGGGGAAAAAAATCAGGCTTTGGTTGTGCTATGTCATTCTAAGTACTTATCCCTTATGCAGCTCTTTTAGAACTGCTGTGCTAGGCATTAGGTAATTGCCAATGTCCTTGAGGGGGGAGGCAAGCGATACATTTTCAGCAATGTAAATAAGGAAAGTAAGATAAGAGCTTTTAAGCACAAGTTACACTGATTTGGATTATAAAATAAACTTTATAATTAGTTCACCTATTTTGTTTACAGACTCAGCATACTACAGCTTAATACCAAATTCTTGCTTAATACAAACCTTTGAGAACAAGGAGGCATTGCAAAATCTCTTGCTCTCGTATTAATATGTAGTGTGAGCTTGAACTATAAAGTATTCTTTAAATGTTCTGCTTTCTTCTTCAGTCAGGACTGATCTATGCTGTATTGGGTTTTTTTGCTAGCAGTTTGCATATATCTGCTGGCAGTGGATATCCACTTGGTGTAAGCTACATAAAATGAAACTTCCTGTTTGATGGAAATCATTTCCCCAGACCACACAAATATTTATTGTGTATGCATCAGCTGCAGAAGTGGAAGCATTTCAGTGAGCTTTTGTTGCTTTTCTCTTGAAGTCTCGAAATCTGTAAGGTACTGTCTTGTGTCAGTGGAGCCTCTTGGGGCGATGGCTGGATTACACTGACCAGTTAAGTGTTATAAGTGCTTCACTGACATAGAAATATTGACAGAAAAAGTCTTGTCAAAACATGATGAACATCTCTAGGGCCAGGGTCTTACAATCTGCTTAGACTTGAGAATGAGTTATATACTTTATTTTATAGATTAAAGCAGAAAATTTTCAATGCTCTAAGTTATAATTTAGCTTTGAAATACTTAAAGGTATATGCTTCCGCAGCAATATCTCTTTTCACTGTAGTAACTATATGCAGATCTGAAAAGGTACTCTCATCTGTCTTGTAATTAATTTTTTACATATTCATGCATGTGGATTAATACATGTTGGTGTTATCTGATCTTAACCAGCTGTTTAATTGACTATGGCATGAAATCTTCTGTGTTTCTCTTTAATAGCTGTCTGGACTGCAAGCCTTGGAGGCTGTATCCGACATAATTAGAGCAAAAGGCAGATGTGTGAGACAGGGAAAGCTTCCCAGCAAAGATAGCAAAAACCTGTCCGTTTTTTGCTGTTCTTATGTTATGCATAAGGTAAAAAAGAAAAAAGACACCTCTATTTTGAGGCAGGGGGGGGAAGTTTGGTTATTTTTTACAAGATATACTAGGTTGTTCATTTCTTGCAAGTTTGCAGCCTAAGTAAATATGTTCCTGTTCTTCAGTTGTAGTGTAAATACCATTTATGGAAATACCATTACTTCATTACATAAAATGCACTCAGGATTTTTTAATACATATTTATTGACATGCCAACTATGGAATTAAATTTAGTGAGATTAAATTAAACAGATTGTTTTTGCTGTATTCCAGTAGATACTAGAGTGGTTAGTTTCTGTTTATGGCTTGTGGAAATATTTTAAGTCATGTGAGGTTTTATTTATCTTTATTTCATGCAAAGCTGACTGTTGGTGACAAAGATACCGGTCTTTTCTTTTGTTAGTATTGGCCAAGAGCTACATTTGAGGAAGGGGAGAGAGTCATAATAGCACCACAATATAAGATTTTTTGGCAGCTAGGGAGACATCAGGTTAAAGGTGAAAGTCAGGCATACTATGGGGAATAAGAACATGGTGGGGAAAAAAAGTGGCAGCAGATAGTTTGTAGTGAGACTAGTGTAAAAATAATTGTGTAGTTTGGAAAGGTGAGCTGGGCTAATTATTCTATGAATTATACTACCCCTTTCTTTTAAGAACACTCTTTGTATCCCTGCATATTGAACTTTGTCACCTCCTGACTCCATTGGTTATAATTCTGTAATTTACAATTATAGAAAAGAGGGATTCCTATTTGAACATTGTGTTGCACTTCTTTTCTGGATTCAGATAAAGGTCGTGTCTTTATGACACAGAATCCTGGAAGGGTTCTGTGAATTGTATACTTATGCCATACTACAGCACAGAGAGATGTTTGGATAATATTTCACTTGAGGTAAGCACAAAAGGTCTGAAGATGAAGCAGTCTGTTTCCTTCCTCTGGCCACTTATGTAATTTGGAATGAACTAACGACAAGAGGGGAGACTGTTGGTTTTTTTTCGTTCGGTTTCTTGTTTGCTTTTTTTTGTCCATCTATTTGCTAAGATGGAACAGGCATTCGGGAGGAATTGTGACAACCTTTTTCAGGCAGTAGGATTTTTGTGTCTCTTTTAGATATCCACCTTACTGTTGCAGTTTTTAATACGAGAGTTGTATAGCTTCTTGGGTGGATGCTTCTATACATACAGGATTCAAATGAAATACCCACATATTAACAAGATTTATAAAGCTAGCTATTCCTAAAATTGTTTTGGTACATGAGTATTTGTCATTGTCTGTTTGTTGCTCTGTTAGTAAAAGCCATTCTTAGAGAGAAATCAATTTTTAAATATTATTCGTATATTTCCATCTTAAAAGGTAAATTGAAAGGCTGTAAAGCCATGACTCTATTATAAATGATCAACGTTCCCCCCAAATAAAAAATAATGAATTTTAATGGAAGCAGCTCTGATCATTTAAAGTATGTATAAAATACTTTTTGTCCCTAATTAGCTTAGGTTTTATATCCTACACAGTATTTAATAGTTTAAATTTGTTACAACCTTTTATGCCTGAAAATCACATTGTATTATTAGATCACTCCATCTGTATCTGAGTTATTAGTGCCCATTTGATCCATGTCTCTTTAAACTCAACTGGTCTCAAATAATTTTTCTGTCGTCTCTGTCCCATGAATTTAATAAAACTGATTCTGAACCTATGGTGCTTTTTTTAACATTTCACTGAACTTAATTGATTTATCTTTTTTTCTCTTCTCTTTTTTCTTTTTTTCTCTACTCTCCCCACCCACTTTTCTTTTTAAAGAAATCAGTCAGCAAATGAAATAGCTTCAGTTTCCTTATTTCCTATTTTAAAATGTTTTGGGGATCTGAATAACTGTTTATTTTAGTTTTGAAGATGTTTTGCCATGTGTAAATACATTTCATGTTAAACCTTGACGAAATGTTTTTGTACAGGCCTTGGATAAGAGCAACAGACTATCGGAAAAGGAACTTGCAGAAGCTGCAAGCAAGTGGGCAGCTGGAAAGTCAGAGAAGGCTGATGAAAGCAATTTACCTGAAATAACAGAGTATGATGTAAGACAGGAGTATTAATAGATTTATTTTAAAGTGTTACAACAGTAGGCTCTTGTTTTTCTGTACTCTCTGGAAAGGTACATTTTGTAACTTACCCCTGAATTTGTCTGCCTATGCTATTAAATGTTTGTTGAAAGGGAGCGAGAGGGAGACTAAAGCCTTGTGAGTGAGGTATTTATTTATTTATTTATTTATTTTAAAAAATACAAAAAAACAGAGTAGGTTTTGTTAGTATAATTTGAATTCATATTGAGCTACAACTGACAAAATGAGGCTCCAGCTCTCCCACGGATTGTCCAAGGAACTCTTGCACTAGTGTAAGTATGTATGCCTACTGAACTCCTTAAAATTAGCAAGGGAATTCTGAGTCAAAATATGAGTGTACATGTAAAACATAAGACTAGAAAAAAGACTCTGGTTTATTGAGTTCAGTTCCGTGCCATGTCAGCCTGCTATGTCATGTATTCCTTTTCAGAAAGCAGTCCTCCTCTGTATAAAAATTAATCTTTTGCCTTGGTACTGCAGTGGGTAGATACTTTTTCCCCCCAGAACCTTTATTTCATCAATAGTCAACATTCATTAATTGCCAGTTTATACCCATCTGTTCTTGCCCCTCCTTGTCTTCTATCCCTTGCTATACTGAAGTGTGATTACCCCTTTTCAGTCTTTGTTTTGTTATGCTGCTCTTGGATAGGATGTCTTTTTTTGATTCTGCTCTGTTAGTGGAAGATGTATTTGTCATTTAAAACAAACCAAATGTCATGTAATGTCTTTTCTTAACATAGTCTGTTTTAATTCTGTGATCATTTCATCTTCAACTTTTACTTTGCTTCAACTTTAGAGGCACTCTTACAAAAACAAAATAGGACTTATTTTACAAAGTCACGTCTTAAACTTTATAATTAATGGGTTTGTATTTTATATTTGTTTTGTAAATAATTTGAGGGAAAATAAAAGCATCTCAGGAAGCATCAGATTTCCTCCTTGTGTTTCACACTTGTGAAACCTAAGGGCTAGATTAGAGAAATTAACTCACTGGATCGATATTTATCTGAACTTTTCAGTTCTGTCCACTGATGTAATGGCTGGATGCATCAACAGCTTCTTGATACTGGACAGGAAGGTCCAGTTGGATAAATAAACTGTTTATGTTCCTCCAGGAAAAATAAATTTAAAAAAAAGGGGGGGGAGGGGTTGGAGTGAGGAAAAAGAAGCAGCAAACTGATCCAAGCATGAATGCCATATGGGGGAGAACATACGCATGGACATTTCTGAGAGGTTCAGGAGAGTAACAGTGAAGACAACTGTCGCTCCTGTTCTTGATGAGGAGAAGGTAATGCAAGAGAGGAAAGAACAGAGTGGGCCATATGGAGAAGAGTTGTTTAAAGCTTCCTCTGTGCCTCAGAGAAAATTGCAGTAGCAAAAAGATTCAGAATAAAGAAAGATTCAAAATGAAACAGTTGCATTTGATTATGCAGAGTCTGAGATGATTTATTGACTAAGAAAGTGTGCTATAGAAATGCTAATGAAGGAGGTGAGGCATCTCATTCTGAGTCCTAGAAGAAAGGATACTTCTCACCTTGATTAGTAGGCTGTCATGTATGAATTGCAACAGTTTTCAACTTTTTCCAGTTTATCTTACATAGTGCTTAATAGTTGAACTTTATGTTGCACTGAAATTTTTATCAGCCTTTACTCCCTTTTTTTTTTTTGGGTCTAATGCTTTTCTCTTTCATGTTAGTTAAGTCTTAAGGTTCTCCACCTCTTTGTTTTTGATAGTAGAAAATATTTTTATGCATCTTCTTCAATTCTCAAATCTTATTTTTAAAAAAAAAAACTTACTACATTCTACAAATCTGCTCCATAATATTGGATTTAAATATGCTGTAGTAATTTCTTCTCTTTTTACGTCTTCTATATAGACTCCTTGGAGTGGGAGTCTCTTTTCTTTGGGGCAGGGATGCTGTCTTAATTTCTGTTTTAGAGGAAAACATACAATTTTGGTACTTCAGTAAGATTTCTCATATAATCAGGAATCCTCTAAGCGTGTGTTTGCTTTTGCTATACAATAGGTATCTCTGTTCCTTTAATATTAAACCTGTGGTCCTGAATGCTGCAAGAGTTCTTTCTGACAGCATTTTGATTTTGTTGATGCCTGTTTACCTTTGATTTTGTTACTTTTATCCTTTCCCAGAAAACTAATCCCACTTTCACTGTGGATTTTTCTTGCTAGCTGGTGTTGTAAATATCACATATACAAGTTTCTTCTCAGCGGAAGGGCAGGTAAAGGTTATCTGACATCATTATCTTTACACAGTTAAGACTGAGTCACAGTTTTTTTATGATGTCATGTTTTCTACATGTCTAAAATCCATATTTCTGTATCTTTGTAGCAATAATACTTCACTAATAGTCTTGATAAGCAAACTCATCTAACTGAATGACTGTATTTGTGGTTTTATTTTTGCTCTCACACTGAAGTTTTTATTTTGCTCTCAAAACTCTGAATTTTTTTTTTTTTAAAGGCTGGATCTTCAGCTCCATTATACATTGAACAAACAGAGGAAACAGAAACAAATATAACAGATAGTACAGAGTTATATGAGGATGGCCAGCTTCTTGGCCGCTCAAAAGCAATTGCAACTAAGACAAAGGAGATTGAACAGGTGAGTCCTCTTGGCGTTTTGTCACTGATACAGTACCTGTGTAATGGTTTGGTCTGCTAGAAATATGTTGATTTATTTTTTTCCTCCTTGGAGCATGATATGAATGTAATCTGATTTCTTGAGATGATGTGATGATAACATCTCCACCTATTTAATTCTGAAGAAGCATGGCATAGCTTTCTGTAACTTACATGGAACACCTGCTATTTTGCAAGCCAAGAAAATGACTGCTTCTTTGAATAATTGTTTTAAAATTGAATATAATACAGAAAATTTCAAATGTAATTAAAAATTAAGGCTTTATGTGAGATCAATTATCAAAAACTACTTTTGCACTGTAACTTCCTTAACTTAAATATATACAGTTTGGGATTGAACACTAGAAGCTGCCTTTTGGGTTTTTTTTTCTTGTTGTGGGTTTGTTTTCGGGGGGGGGCAGGGGTGGGCTTGTTTCTTGGGTTTTTGTGTTTGTTTTTTTTTTTAATCAGCTTTGAATCTCAGTGCCTTTGTCATTCTCTGAAGATTAAGAACCTTTAAGCTTTGATTTGACTACAGTGTTTTATATCTGGATGAGGGAGGGATATTGCATTCAAAATTTGTGTTGAGTACTTGGGGATTGATTTAATACAAAACAAGATTTCTATTACTCTTCTTGTAACATTGAGTTTTTCAGGAGGTTCAATGGAAGTTTATTCATGTATTAGTCTTTAATATCATGTCACCTCACAGTAAGGAAATTATCTACAATAACCTTCAATTTTATTTGTCATAAGCAGTCGAAGTGTTTTGTTTCCATATTTTTATTACTTTAAATGGAGAGTTTGGAGATTTTTCTGACTTGATCTTTCTGATGTAAATAGAACTATGCCCAATTCATGGAAATTACATTTAAAGTTTATAATTTGGGTGGGAGAAAAAGATGACGTTCTTCAAACTTGCTCTGATTTACAGTGTTTTCAGTGTATGCCTGGGATGGGTGGAAGGGAAATATAGATCACTTTTCCCTCTTATGATTATCTCATAGTAACATCTTCAAGAAAATAGGTCTCTGGTCTTGTTTGAGATAAGCTTATTCTAGGTCTTTGTCTTCCATCTTAATTCTAGTGGCCTTTGTTCTGTTGCTTGTGAGCCCATTTCCTGTACTGTAACACTGTTGTTCCTTTTTTCTGGACACTTGAAAAACAACTTTCTACTCAATTGTTTTTGTTTTTTTCTTTTTCTTTTTTTTTTTTTTTAATGTTGACTTTGCATAATCATGTTCCTAGTGAGCATGGCTTTGCATGTGTGCAAATGGAGTTAACCAGAGTATGCTGTAACTATGAGGGTCATGATGCAGTTTGTTTATCCCTGTGTGTCTGATCACCAGGTTGTACATGGCCTAAATCAGCTACTACCCAATGCATAAACTTCTGACCATTTAAAAATGTCAAACTGAAAAATAATGAAGACTAGGAGCAGATTTAAAAAAAATAGCTATTGTGATTATTTAGCCTGATGCTGGTGAATCTGTGATTGGTTTATTTCCCATGAAGATCTATCCCTCAGTCCTAAGGACAGGCTTATAGTGAAGACAGATGAAAATTTGGGCATAAAAACCAAATGTTGTTTGCAATATGATCTAACATTACTATGTTTGGCAGAGTTTGCACTTATCTCTAAGGAAATCTGTATTATGTTCTGTAAAGTGGAATACTTTTAGGAACTTAGCTCAGAAAAGCCTGAGGAATAACTTAAAAAGATTTGGATTTCATGGAACCAGTTTCTCCTGTTGTTGATTTGAATATTGAAGCTGTCAGCTTCCGCAGAATTAAAATAAGATTTTAGAATGATACTGAAAGCATCTTCAATATATTTTATTCAACTGAACAAGATTCATATTTTCTATAAAATCAGGTACTGTGAATTTGTTGAGAGCTAGAAAAGATATGTATTTAATCGTTTAAACTTACGACTGTAAAATGACTTATGTGTTTTTCAGATAAATGCTTAAAAGTAACTTCTGCTTCAGCAATTAAAAAAAATCCAGAAAATTTATGGTTATGATAGTCTTGATGATTTTCATAATTGTGAAATACTGTGAATCTTCCTACTGTATACGGAAGCAGTCTCTCTGTAGAAATTCCATTGACTTTGAGTTGTCAGCATCTAAAAGTAAATTTGGTTTAATTCTGTGTTGCTTGAGTTCTCTGCCTTTGACAAGAAATGAGAGAGGGAGCAAAGAGTGGAATGGAAACTAAATTTGCAGTCCTGTGGTGAACTGCTTACTAAAGGTTCTTTGGATGAACTTCTCAATGTAATTTATACTGGTTTTACTACTGTTTAACTGAAAGTATGTTTCTGGTTTTTGCACAGTAAAATTACTCCTTAACATGCAAATTTAATACTATTGCTAGTCAKGCTGTATTGTTTATATAGATGTAACATTTAAATCTTAAAAGTGAACTGTAGGCTATAATACACTTTAGGAATAGGAAGACTGACCTGATAATGAAATATAGAATACATTTATAAGAAACCTTTTACATAATTTCTTTTGAAGACTGAAATAACAGCAGAAAAATTTTTTGTTCTATGGACTTTTTTCCAGTTCACATGTTTAAAATAGCTTCTGAATACCTAGTTTTAATGTATTACTTCTGCAATGTAATTTTGTGGACGGATTACTAAAATAAAATACTTATTGCAAAGAGTTATGCTGCAAAAGTGGGGAAGCTATAATCCTTCTGCAAAGCAAGATTCCCGAAAGATTGGTTTTCAGTCTTCACTGGACAGCTATTAAAGTATTTAGAATAAATAAATAAATCGGACGAGGTAGAAATAACTTCTTGTGCCACTGGGTATGTGTCTAAGAATTGGTATGGGTGCAGCTAGTGTTTGAGAAAGTGAGGTTTGATTAGAAGGCTTGACCATCAGATCTCTTCTGCTTCTATCTCCCAGGTTTTTCTGCTTTCTCTTGGAGCACCAGATCTAGTGATGTTTGCTTTTCAGTTCATACTTATTCTCATCCTGATTCCCAGGTGTCCTGGTTTTGGCTGGGATAGAATTAATTTTCTTTCTAGTAGTTGGTATAGTGCTGTGGTTTGGATTTGGTGTGAGAGGAGTGTTGATAGCACACTGATGTTTTCAGTTGTTGCTAGGTAGTCTACTTCTCAAGGACTTCTCATCGTCCCATGCTCTGTGAGGTGCACAAGAAGCTGGGAGGGAGCATAGCCGGGACAGCTAGGCCAGCTGGCCAATGGGGTATTCCATACCATATGATGTCATGCTCAGCATATAAGGCTGGGGGAAGAAGAAGGAAGTGGGGGACGTTTGGGGTGATGGCGCTTGTCTTCCCCAGTAACCGTTACGCGTGATGGAGCCCTGCTTTCCTGGGGATGGCTCAACACCTGCCTGCCCATGGGAAGTAGTGAATGAATTCCTTGTTTTGCTTTGCTTGCGTGCGCAGCTTTTGCTTTCCCTATTAAACTGTCTTTATCTCAACCCACGAGTTTTCTCACTTTTACCCTTCTGATTCTCTCCCCCGTCCCACCCAGGGGAGAGTGAGCGAGCGGCTGTGTGGTGCTTAGTTGCCAGCTGGGCTTAAACCACAACACCAGGTCTTCTTTCTGTTCCAAACTCCTGGTAAAGCCCTCTTTGCTTTGTCCTCTCCATATCCGTCTCCAAAGCTCCAACCAGGAAAAAGAGCAAAATTTTCCAAATATGTACTTTTACTTCATAGTATGGTACCATTTCAGGTAAACCCAGAGGCAAAAAACTGTGCTGACACAACACGTACAGTGTGTTGCAATGAGCAAATTCATTGCGGTACAGCAGAGAAACAGGCAGCCTGATGCCCTGGGGGAGTGAGGGAGGGGTGGCAGCTTGTGACAGTCTGTTATTTCTCTTAAGAAAAAACAACAACAAAAAAATCCCTTAAGCAGTTGAATGAAATATTCATACAGGTGTTCTGTTTAAATAAGTCCACCTCCGTATCTTATGTATCATATCACTCTTTCATAAAGTTCCCTCTGCCTTTCTTCTAAGTTACAATAACATAATCGCCAAGAATTTTAAATGGAATGTGATTGTAARTGGTCGCTCTGGCTCATCAATAAAATATTTGTATATTATTTGTTTGATGGGGGACTTACTGCAAGCGTTCATGTAAAATCGTGTAATTTGAAGAAAAATAAAATTCTTTGTGTGCTGACTATGACAGGACAAAAATTGTCGAACAAGTGCTGGTTGCTGTTTGCAATTTAGTGACTATCTTTTAAGAGTCTGCAGTTGCTTTGCAAGTGTTAACTGAAGCTGACGTAAAGAGAGAATAGAAGTTGTGCTCATGGATACAGGCTGGGAAGAATCTGGACACTGAACAGAGCCAAGAATTATCYGTGTGACTCCCAAACTAGAAAAACTTCATATGTTTAATTTGAAGTCTGCCAATATTACTTGGGAAGGAAGACCATGGTTGAAGATGCAAAGGCACTTGAGAATATTGCTGAACTGGGACCGCAGATCCTGGAAGTCTCTGGTCTCATCTTTGAAATGACAGGCATAGTGACAGTGTCATAGGAACGTCCAGGTTGGAAGGGACCTCAGCTGGGCCAGTCTTCTGTTGAAACTGGGCCTTAGATCATGTAATTCAGGGCTCTGTCAAGTTGAACCTTGAATATTTCCACTGAGGGAGACTCCACTGTTTCTCCGGACAGCCTATTTCAGGACTTCACTGCACTCTCTCTGAGCTCAGCTGCCATCAGTCCTGCATGCTGTTCTCCAGAACATGCTTTCTTTCCACCAAGGACATGGTTTCTGCTCCCTGCTCCTCCTGGCAGTTTCCTGTCCCCATCCTTGAACTGTGGAGTCCCAGCTCCTTGCTGTGGTCCCCTGCTTTTGGCTGGCCTCACCTGGGGCGGTGAGGGACCTGCTCCATCTGGAGTGGGCTCAGCTGTGCTCGGGGAAGGATTGAGTTCCCAGGACCTGCTGGCTCTGCCACTTTGTGGTTGGTAGAACAGGATCTTTCCTGGCACTTCCACACAGCAGGTACTGGGGAAAACTGATCCCTTCCATCCTGGTGCATCTTCTTTTCCATCTTTGCACTTCTTTGTGCTGAATGAAAATTCTGCAGCATTAATGTGTGTCTCATGCTTTAATATGTTCTGTGAAGTAGGGTCTAGATCCATGATGTGGCTTTTGATGTTCTATTTGTAAGCAATCAGAAACTTTGGAGAGTTTTTAAAAGCAAAAATAGTGAGGTAATTAGCTTTCTGGTTGGGGTACTTTTTGGTGTTGTGTGTGGGTTTGGTTTTTTTTTTCTTTTTTTTTTTGAGCTAAGTGTTTCCTTATGCCTTTGAACATACCTTTCCCTCTTTCCTCCACAACTACAATTTTGAAATTTGGTGCTATATGTTGTCTGAGCATGGTGGGGTAGAAGCCCATTAAATAGGTGTTTAAAAAGTTGGTCTGGGTACTTGAGAATAGGGTAGCAGAGAATTTTGCATTGGTATGTCAGGGTCCATAAATATTCATAGGTTGCTGATATAACAATTTCATGCACTTTTTTATATTTTTACATTTAATAACATGCAATATACATTAAAGTATTGTTTTAGGTTTGTTTAGTTTCTGTTTTTATATAGTTAAGGATCAGCTTATGCTTTTAGCACATAATGTGCTGAAGTGTGGGTTTTTTTCGGAAGTGATGACAAATATGTCCCTGGTGTTGAATTCACAGTTGGAGCAGTTCCGCGTCGGTGTTACACAAAAGGCTATCTCTTTGTTGTTCCTTTATGAGCATGAGTAGCAGGGATTCTTGAAATGTCTTATCTTGTCTAGACATCAAGTCTGCAACACTGTATTAATTAGTTCATTATTATGTGTCCAGTTTCTTAAGTGTTGCATATGCAAGTTGAAGTGACATGGGTTACTTCTGAAAATCTATTATTTTCTGAAGACAAATTTTGCCAAATGAGCCAAGTACCTTCCTGGATTTTGGCAAAAAATCAAAACTCTAAGTTTCTGACTGAGATTTGACACTCAGACCTCAATTTGTCTATTAGCACAGAGCTCTGGCATCTAAGAGGGAAGCATAGGAATTAATGCATCCATGAATGCTTTTTTTCTTCATGGAATTACTGGCTAACTGGATGCTTTCAGTTCAACGATGTTTTTAAATGTTCAGCAGAATAATATTTTTAAGTATTCAAACATTTGGATTAATTTCTTGTTTACTTGACTTATTAAATTAATATTACTTGTTAACAGCCTTCAGTAGTATTAACGAACTGTTACCCCTATTGGACAGCCTTCTTGCTGGAAGATGCTGAAAATCACAGATTTTTCTAAAGCTTGCATTTGAAACTTCATAGATCAGGTGCATAGAAAGAAGGAAAAATGTGTGTGTGGCTGGGTCAACAGGCTGTCCAGATTCTGTTTCCAGATCTGCTGTCTAAGTGCTCTTCATTTTTAGGTAAATTACTTAAATCTCTAGCCTAGAAGTTGCAGTTAAGTAAGAAAAACAGTTTTTAGCAGTTGTAGTATGTGTAGTTTCAGAAGAACTGTTTCTTATTCTCCTGCTTTGTCAGATCTCTTGTTCGGGTAGGATCTATATAGCAATAACTGAATTGTGTTTGTGTGTATTTAACACTTTTTAATGGGACTCTCTTCTCTGGAGGTGCTGCTTTGGGAGAAGACTGACAGCTCATGAAGTGAAACTTTACGTTTTGAGGATTTCGTTAAGAAAGTTTTGATTTTAATATCAGACCATAGAGAAAATATACAGGTATTTCTGTCATGATAAAATAGTTATTTCTGTAATGTATGGAAGTATACTGCATGCCTTCCTCCCCACCCTGTCCCATGTCCATTGCTAGTTTTGTTTTGCTTCAAAGCAAACTGTTTTACAGTGCTTCGACAGTGTAAAGGTGAAAGAGGATGTAAATGTGAGGTAGCTTCCACATCATGGCTAGGAATAAGCTAATGAGAAACTGTGGTAAGTGTATCAGAGAAGTTTTATAAGTTCTGGATACGTTAGATGAAACATTTAAATGTTAGCACTTGTAGTAAAATAAATAAATGAATAAATCGGACTAATGGGAATCCAGGAAGGAATGAAGGAAGCTCTCAAAGCTGGCCTTGGGTGTACCTTTTCTTTTGACTTCAGCTGAGCCAGGGAAAGAGTTTACTGTTTCCTTAGATTAGTTTGTTGGTCTGCTTGTGCTGTGTGCTCATTTCAGGCAAAATTATCTAGGTTAGAAAAAATCCCCTAATTAAAATATGAGTAAGTTAAATGAAGCTGAGGGAACTGGAACAGTAGCTAGAGAACACATTAGAGGATTATTTCTGATTATGGATGAGGTCAGACATGCTTTCTTTCTGACGGGAGTAGGCCAGATGAGAGTAAAAGATGGGGAAGCTGTAGATTTTGGTTCCCTCCTAGCTTTTCTGTTGTCCTTCAAACCTTGTGTACTTAATACACAGTAGCAAGGCCTTAATGATGAAATCATCATCATGAGTCTAATTTGGTTGGTAGCATAGTATGTGTCATGCCTCCTCTGAGCTTATGTTTATTTTATTGAAATGTAAGTTGTAATTAAGTGTGTTAATTTATTTTTTCCTAATGAAGAAAACATTTGTCTCAGGTTTTGGTATTTTGCCTTAGGCTTTTCAGAAAAATTGATGACAATTCCTTTACTTAATTATATCATCTGCCTATGATCTTGTTTCATCCTTTTGCGGTTTATTAGTTTCCTTGTGTCAGTACCCCTCTCCTTATATACAAGGCAAATCATTTATTACTTTTTACACGTTCTTAGGCACTTTTTCTTCAATGTTAATTCTGACTCTCTGATTTTTCTATCTTTTAATATTTATTCTAGACCTCCTTAATTCTTACCATTGCAAAATCAAATAAATTGTTATGCTTATTTGCATCTTTATAGTTCACACTTGCCTTAAGTCTTTTTTGTGCTGTGATCTTTCCATTTTCTAATTCTGAGCTGTTTGTTAGAAATCTGCGTTTTCATGTTTATTGGGACTGCAAGATGGAGAACATAAAAGCTTTTGGTCAGTATTCTCATAGTATCATTAATTCTCCTTACAAATACATTGATTTAAAGCAGGATACTTTTAAAAGGATGTGAAAAATTTAACTACTTTCCTTTTCTTGTGTTTGGGTCTCCATGCTTTACAAGTTGCAGTCCTTTACTTTCCATTTTTTTTAAGCTGTGTTCTCTTCCCTTTCCATGGACATTAATGGGTTATTTGGTATGTACTGCAGTGTTCGTAATTACAAACTGCTGCATATGCAAAATCAGTGCAACTCACTCATTTTACTTCAGCACCTGAAGGTATAGTTTAATAAGGAAATGTATTACCACATTTCAGCTTTTTGCCAGCAGCTCTTTTCATTGGAAAGCTGATAAAAAGTGAGTGTTATTTAATATGCAACACTTATAGCGATACCTTTAAGAGAAGTTAACACCATAAATGTATGCATGTATACAGTAACAGTAGGGTATTTTCATTCTCAGAGAGACTCAAATACATAGATAGAATTCACCTTTAGCTTTCTATCATTATGTATCTATGGAAGATTTTGTGTGTGACAGTTTATTTTGCTTTATGTTTTTTTTAATGTAACAGGTTTTGGCCTGTGCTAAGCACATTATTTTGAAGTCAGTGAATGCTGGGGACTTGACCTGTTGAGAAATCTAGTCATTGATACAGTTTTTGAGGTAGTGGCACTTCATTTATGTGACCAAGCAGGACTGCAGATTCCATGATCTCAAAGACAACTGTTTGCTACAGACAGTCTTAAAGGGGATTGTTTACGGATGTTATAATTTCATGGCAGATCTCTGGAAGACTTAAACGAGAGAGTGTTGGTAGTTAGGTACTTGATAAAATTGCTGGACTTAGTTAAAACCAAAGAAAATGTGAAAGAAGGTTGTACCTGTTTCATTCAGTGAAAATCTGAAAGACAAGATCACTTTTTGTTCAGATAAAGTGACAATCTAAGGAGTTGTCCATTAAATAGTATTTTTTCAATCAACAACTAGCAGTGATTGATTTAAAATTTCTTATTCTGTCATGAGAAATCAGAACAACTTAACAACAGGATGAAAGAAGACTTGGAAACTATAATACTGAGTAGGCTAGGAAGAAGAAAGATTAGTTTCAAGAGATGATGAGTATAAACAAGATTGGAAAAGGCGTTAGGAAGAGAAGAAACTCTAAAAATGTGTGGGCCTTGATATATAATTAGGAACTAATTATGAGAAATTGCCTACTGAAAAAACTGTAAGAAGTTAAGATGCTTGGAAGGATAAGCAGAACTGACACTGGCGAGCCTCCTGAGAAAGCTGAAGGACAAAACCAGAAATGATGAATAGTCTGAGCTTTGATAAAGGCAGTAGTTTCTGTGGAGGTGAGGGTTATTGGGATTTTGTGTGTGTGTGTGTTTGTTGTTGTTGGGGTTTTATTGTTGCTCGTTTTAATAACTTTAATTTAGAGGATAGAGAGAGCCTCCTCTGCAACTTTGTCTCCAGCTTATTCTTGCTTTAACAGAAGGGCATTGGTGGACTTGAGAGGTGGTTTTAGCAGTGTTGTCTGATTTTGTTTTTGAACTGTTTTAAGAGTGAAAGATGAAATTCTCTCTTAGTTGGCTCCGTGCACTGAGGCTTGAAGCTTCAACTTTTTAGTATTTTTCTTTCTTGTAACTGAACAAGGCATCTTCTGAATTTTGGAGGAATATTTCAGCATTGCTGCTGGGGAAACATTGCTGCTTCCTGGATTGAAACAGAATGAGAATAGGATCAGTCCCATATACCTAATAATTAGATCCAGAAATTCAAATCGCTTCAGAAATAGCCCTAGCTCAAATAGCATCTATTCCCTCCCCCAACACTGATTTCACATCAGCTCTGTCGGTATTCCCGATACAGTCTGAGCATTGATCTTCTGAAAGACTTAGAGATGAAACAGGAATCCAAGTGGTGCTTAAAACAGGATGTATGTAGGGCAAACGGAGAACAGTGTCTTAAAGGAAAGGTTTCATAAAACCGTATGTGATGATGGGAAGGTGGTAACTGCACGAACATGCAAAAACCCCTGGTAAGTGGCAAAGGAAACGTAGTGGCAGGAAGGTGGGTGACAGGAGGGATTTGATGTTTGGCATGAAAGCTGGTTTCCATTTCTCCAGCACTGACAAGAGCTTTCAGGCCTCAGGAGGTTGGAGTACACAGCGACAGAAGAGTATCACACAGACAACCTGTAGGTAGGGAAAAATCTGCTGACATGTGAATCTACAGTTTTATGTTTTTTCATGTGTCTTTTACAGACCGCAGGGCTGATCTTAATATAACAGAGACTTGTTTTGTAGATGACAGTTTTGCTGGTGCATGTGGTTTAATCCTCTAATCCATCTGTAATCTGATTTGTATACAACACTGATTCGTGTAGAAATATAGGATCATCTGTGACCAAAGACACTTTGGTGACAGGTTGTATTTGTCACCTGGTTCTTAAGTTTCTATTTCTTTTTATATTCTGTATTTCAGTGTCTAGCCTGATGCCTTCTTTCTTCTGGCAGTTGCTTCACTGAGCAGGTTAAACTGAGTATGTTTTAAAGATGGGTAGGCCATGCCTTTTTTTTTTAATAGCTAGTTCTTTTCTGTGAACATTAGTGATTTGGTAGCCATTAATTGGATGGCATTTGGAAAGCAAACAAATTATTCAAAATGAAAAAGCTACAATTTACAGAGGACTGTTCTGTGTGGGTTTTGCTCAAATTATTTTGAGTGCATATAGTATTTATATATGTTTATATGTCAAAAGCTTGGCATAGAAAGTATTCATTTGCTCTGACCTTTGAAATATAAGGTAATCTTATCGTTCTTTTTCATGTGTGTTTTTGTTTTGTTTTGTTTTGTTTTTTTAAATTTTTAGAAAGGTAATTCCAAAAGGATTCAGAATTGGGAACTTAGTTTCCTAAATGATATGGGGAAAAAATCTTTTGTTGCATAAGTTGCTTATGCATGTGCTTCTTCTGTAAGTTGATTATAAAAACATTATATTTTTATCTTGGGGTGTAAATGACTAATGTACATCATCATTTATCACCGACCCACAAGGATCACTTTCCTGTTTTGTTTGACTCTTATTTGCACTTATGTTGTGGCTTTCAGTCCTCAGTGATTGTCTGGACATACACTAGTAGGGATATTACAACTTTTAATGGCACGCTTCACAAAATATGGCAGAAAAACAAGGGCCAAGTTCCTCCACAGGACAAAGGTTATAGTATGCCTGTTTTAGCTTGGTACTTTGACTTTGAAAGGCTAGTAGAGTCAACTTGACTTATAAAATCACAGAAGTTGAATAATGGCAAATCAACTGGGTCATGTTGTTCATGGTTCTTTAGCTTCTCAAGCTTCTTGAGAAGGACTGTTTATACATTAATTTTCTGAACTATTGAACTTCGAGTATTGCTCTGAATGACACTAATAACCTTTAATAGATGGGTTTGATACTGTTTCACCGTGGTTTAATCGGCTTGCGAGCAGTCTTTCCCCCTCTTCTGCCCCCCAGATAGCTTAAATACTTGGTTTCATTACAACATGAAATGTTGTACTTATGTGGGTACTGTGTGTACTTACTTGACCATAATTACTCCCCACAAGCAGTTCACCACCTTAGTGTAGTAGATAATTTATATATTAACTTTTTGGTTACGTGCTACCTAAATAAAAAATCTCCACGTAAGCATTTTTAAACACGAAATCAGAATAGATTAGGGTATGCTGACACAAGCTTTTCGGTGATCATCTTCAACTGGAGATTTGCCTAGTTTACTACATTTTTTTTTTTTTTAACGTGGCTTCCTGCAGAAACTAGCTTATGCAATTGCAGAGTATCTGTGCTGTGTATCTGTTGACTCTATTGTCAGGTTTCAGCTAAATTCAATTTAGGCATAAACCAAGATGATTAGTTGTTACAAGCTCTATGAAAACAGGTAGTAGCAGAAACTACGAGTTCAGTGGAGAAAGACCGTAATATGATTGCATCTCATTAGACATCAGAAGGTCCTCTTAAGCAAGTGCTGTAGTTCTTTTCAAAAGCAAAACAAAAAAATAACTTGTACCATTTCAGGCCTCAGCTGCATGTTACAAAGAGTTTGGTGGCAACCATAGCTAAAAAAATTACGTCCCTCTGCTGTGCTGCCCCCTGCGCTAGCACAGTAGTCTTTGTGGGGCCTGGCTATGCATCAGATCAGGAAAAAGTATGAAAAGTTTGCAGATATTTCTTTAACCAGTTCTCTTATTCACAGCGCGGTTCCTTAAATGTGCCTGCTGCCACAAGTGAGTACCCACGCTGTGTTGTGTGTTGAGCCACTACCATCTCTGAACATTTCATATCTTGAAAGCACTGCCTTAGGCACTCAAAGTTATTTAATCATCAGGCAGAAATCTACAGAAAGCAGTAGTCTTTGGTAGTTTTGGCATTTGCATAGTAACGGTTTCTTTTTTGTCATAGGGAAGATAAAACTTTTAAAAATATTTCTGTTTCATTTCTATCTAAAGCTGCTGTGACCAGAACTCTCTTCTTCCTTTAGGACACCTCACCGTCTTCTAACTTCAGTAGCCTTGGTTCTACATGTTTTGGAGAATTTACTCATTTGGGAGCACTAGTGCATCAGTAGACAACCTCATAGCAGCTTCTTTCAGCTGGCTTGTTGGAGCCAATCTTTGATCTAGTTGTGAACCAAGCTGGTACCCAGCTGCTCTGGCCCCTAAAGTTTTTGAGTAGATCTTGAGAGGAAAGAGCAGTCACAATAACCAGTATTTCTGGTAGTGAGATAGCTCAGTTTTGTGAACTAAATGGTCACTTCTAATTAAAGCTCTAACGTCTTACAGTTCATTAAAGTATTCGCACTTTTAGGAGAATGAAGATCAAAAGATTTCTGAATGGTTTATGTATTTATTGCCTGTCAGCTAATGTGATGAAGTACTGGAAGTGTGCAATTATAGAGAAATGTTCCCACACCAAGGCGCAACTCACTGTGAAGTAAAGCTGAATGCCCTTTGGAATGCATCTGCTACCTGCCACTGAAAGGGAAGTTGCAACAAAGACTCTGTTAAGGTTTAAGATAAAGATGTCTCTTTGTTTATTTGGGGGAACCTCCGAGCTGGATGCAGCCTCCTTGAAATCTGTAATTAGATTACTTCTACTGGTGGGGCAGTCTTGCCCATAGGTCTCCCAGGGGATGGGGACCATACCTTCACCAGCTCTTGGCAATGACTGGTGCACCTCTCCACCCCCAACAAAAGTTCAGTATTTTTCACACAGTTGAAAGGAGAGAAACCAGTGTAGGAAGGCATGTGAATCTCAAGTTAGGAATCTTCCTGTCAAAGTTCCTTCTCTATGGAGAGAGGTGGACCATGCCAAAGGGAAGATGCAAGGAGGACTGGATGCAGGAGAGGATCCAGAAGGCAGGGGCAAAAGGATGCAAGAGTTTCTGAGGAGGAGACAGAGTGGAGCTATGTCTAGCAGAGGGGTGAGATGACCTCTGAATTGGAGGGTGGAGGAAATCTGGAGGAGATGAAAGGATTTGTGGTGACAGGAGAGGTAGGGTTGGGAATTGGGAGTGTGGGAAGCAATGAACAAGGGTGGGACTAGACTTGCAGTTGAAAAAAGATGATTCGTGCCAAGATCGGGAACAGCAGCCAAGAGGGTGGGGAAAAGAAAGAGATTGGGAACAAGAGGAACATGGGTGGAGATGGGAATTAATCTACAGAAGCTCTGAAGCCTATGGGCAAATGCAGTAGCGTTTCTCCCTGGCTGGAGGGTGGAGACGCTACATCATGCAAGAAAACTCATTGCTATTTCTGGTGCCAGTAACAAGTGGGGAGCAGTCGGGTGCTTCCGGCTTGGTGTCTTCCCCTCTGGATGCCCTCAAGGAGTCTGCAGGAAGCTACAATCGTAAGGCAGGAAATGCAACGTTCCCGCATCGAGTACCTGAAATTGCTTACTGAAGAATCTGATAAACATGTCAGTCACTGCTGATTGTTCTGTTGTCTGTTTGGTTCACTTTACTGTATTTCTCATCAACTAAAAATAAAAACGATATTCATATTGTTTTTAATGARAGTATTAATCTGCTTACCCAAGCGTAGGTCTAGCCATAACTCAAAAATGCCCTGATTAATTTTTAAGAACTTTTTTAGTTTTTCTCATGTTTACTGTTTGGCATAACTACAGCTTACTGTACAATTTTCCTTTTTCTTACATTGCTATTGAAGGATGTTTTCTTGCAACTATGTTTTTGCTAAAATCAGAAGCAAAGATAAACTCTGAGATTCTGTTTCCTGTTTCACTGAGGTCAGTTAATGCTCTTTTTTCCTTTGATTTTTCTAGTAACAGGATACCTAAATGTTTAACTCTGAACTCTGGAAAGCTGTCTGACACACCCTTGATTTGGTTTGGGCTGTTGGTTTCTTGAGCCCATGTATAAGTGATTTGTGCTTTTAATAACACAGTGAAATGTTTCATAATACATACAACAAAATTATTGGTCTTGTTATTCTTGCAATCTCCTTTTGGATCAAGAATTACATCTGCATTCCAAATGTGACAATTATCATCTGTACACTAGTAAATGTACAGTAAAATGATTGTAGTATTGAGTCATTAACATACCTAATCCAGATGTGATAAATCTGAAGTTATGAATTTGTATATGATTTGATAAGACAGACTTTAAAAAAATAGTTAAATACCTTATGCATTCTTGGTGTGTGAATTTTCTACAACATTTGTCAGCCAGTATTTGGGGAATGGGGGGTGGTCAAAAAATCTTGAGTTTAAAGTAATTATATATTCTCTCATGACCCAGATAAGTTACCAAAGAAACTTTGTTTTAGGAGTGTTCCTTTCTATTTTAAGCAGGGGGGGCTTTTTGCTAACAAGAAAAGTATGTATCATTATAATGAGCTGGCTCTGAAACCTTTTAATTTGTAGGTGTTACTCATGTCATGGTAAGCAGCCAGAGCAGTGATTCTGAAGAGAAGTAGCTCATCTACTGTAAAGATTATACCCTCCTTGTTCATTTATCTTGATCCAAATACATTTTTTTATTGATGGGAGAAACATAGTTTTTGCATGTATGTATTTCTGACAGTGCAGTGAAAATGTAAGGTAATTCCTTGCTTGTCTTAGACCTGTGCTATACGTTGGGGACTTCCAAGAAYGTACCCTCTGCTTTGCAACACAAGCCTCTTTCTTTACTCTGCGCATGGACCATTTTGTTCACTTTTTTGAATCATGACATTTATCATAAAAATGATCCTTTCTCTTTTAGGAAAAGCAGGATTCGATCACTTATAACCCTTTTGTTAAAAATGATACTGGTTATTTTTGAAAGTAGTGCCTTTATAGTAACATGGCTCATGTCTTATTTCTTTATCTCAGGCTTCAGTTTCTCTTCAGTCTGTTGCTGTTTGACTAAGTGTTTCTGTACAGTAAGACTAAGTATTCTTGAAAAATATATGTGCATATTGCTGAAGAGTTATATTAAGATACGCAGAGGTCTGTTAAGGATAAAGTGCTGGGCTTGTTTTTGTCTGTTGTGGATCAACTAAGATTTTGAAAGAGGCAAGGTCATTTAACATGTTAACCGAGTATGAATGCTCAATATCTAGTGTCAGGTGAGGTTTTATGTATATAAACTTTCATTGGAATGCTTGCAATTCATTTCAATATTAATTGCTCAGCATGTATGTGTAACTGGTAAGCAAGTAGCTTTTTACTGTATTCCTTAAAGCTGCTGTATTATGTATTATATTAAAGCTCTGAAAGAACATGTGTGCATAAGTAGGTAATGTATACAGTGGGCAGTGTTTGTTTCTGTTCTTTAAATAATGTTTCCATCTAGTTATGAAACATATCTTTTATGTTTTCCTGTTTGGTAGAAATGCATTAAATGTAAATGCGTTTATGTCACAAGGTAATACAAAGATGCTCAGATAATTCAATTGAATTTCTGATTTTTCCAAGAGCTAGGTTGTAAGAGAGCTTGAGTGAAGACTTGCCAAGGGAACGGCGAGGACTCGGATAAAATTGTGGTGGCAGAAGTGAAGGTAGTCAGAGGTAGTAGTGGTTCTGCTATTACATATGTATTGGCCAACTGCAGGGTCTTTGGAGCAGGAAGAGTGATTTGGCTTTGTCCACAGTGTAGTTTGCTGAGCAATGGAGAACTAAGGAGAACAAAGAGAAGAGGTGAACAAGTGAAAGAGAGGATAATACTGAGTTGAGGTAAGATGAAGTGAGTCAATGGATCATATTAAAACTAAGCAATTGTTCTAAAATCTGGTTTCAATGCATTGCAGCCAACAAATGGAAAGTGTTAGTTATATTTTTCTCCATGAAGAGTGTAAGCTACTGACTTAACCTGTAGAAGGCAACTTTTTTCTTTTTTCTTTTTTTTTTTTTTTAATGAAACAGTTACTGTTATCATTCTACACAGTCCATGGTACTCTTAAATAAACAAACAAACAAATGAAATAATCCTTTGTTTAGCATGTAAATCAATTCTTTGTGGTTGCTAATCCTTGAAATAGCAAAATGTCTTACCTGCTGATTTGAAAATAGAAAGTTTGCAATGTTTATACCCTTACGTGATTTTTGAAAAACAAAAAGCCCACTAGAATTTCTAAATGAAATGAGAAAATGTCATTCATTTTTATTGTGGTTTTTCATTTAATTTGGCTTGCTCTATTCTAAATAAAATCTTAATTAAATCTTTTTTCCTCATTTACTTCTGTTTCCAGACAGTGTAGTTCAGCCAGATCTTTATTAGCATGAACTGTTTTGTTTAAAAGAAAAAAAAAATAGTTCTGGAAGGCTGCATGAAGGGAGGAATGCCTTATTTTTCAGGATATGTTTGTACGAACCCTGTCTATTCTGTATCTTTGAGAGCACATGGTAATCTTGTATGAAGTTAAGGTTAAAAGGTAAATGGCATGGTACTGTTTCTTTTGGCTATGGCATTAAAGTGTTTGACCTTTAGCAACCTATTTTTATCTTAGGCAGTAAACTGTTTAGTTCTGCTTATCAAAAGAGACTTCACTGCTCTCTTTCCATGCTGTTCTTATCCAAAACACACCGTATCAATCCAGCATCAGTAGACTTTATCAGCAATGGCCATTATTCTGCTTAGAGATGCAGCATAAAAAAGTTTATTTATATTGTAACAGCACATTTTATTCAATGAATGCTTTCATATATAGTTCTGTGTTTTCCAGTTTCATAATCTAGTTTAAATCTTCTTTTGTATTACCTCCTTATTAGCTTTCTCCAGATTTTGGCTGTTTGACTTGAAATTATTTGTTTTGGTGTCTGCCCTAAAGTGAATTATTTTAGACTATTCAGACAATAGCCTATGTATCTCTAAAAATAAGTTTAATATGGCAAAGTAAGTATGCTTGCAGATATTAACTGATTTCCTAATTATTTGAGGATATTTTCAAATCATCAAGGTGTTGATGGTAATCTGAAATTTTATGAAGTGTTTAGTTGAAGGATCAACTCCCCCATACCTTTAGTTGTCTGTGTGATTTGCCAGAGTGAAGTTTTACGCATTGGAGTGGCAATAAGAGGCAGAGGCAGAACTTGCTGCATCTCTGAAGTGATCACAATTCATAATGCTGCTGGTGATACTCGACAAATCTTTAACCTGCAGGAAGTTGACAGAGTTGCTGGGCAGCTGCTAATTTGGTCTAGCTGTAATTTTTTTTTATTGACTTGTTCATTTACATTTTGCTTTACTATTGTTACTAGTAAACAAATACTGGTACCATAATCAGGCTCCCTGTTTTACAGTTAGAGTAAATAAGATAATTCATCAAGTAAATCCCAGAGGACTGGGTGTAGACCTCTAGTATCCTTGTGCAAGTTTTGTCTCTTGAGTACTAGAAATATCTCTCTTATTTTTTGACTTAGTGAATTTTTTGCATCATGCCTTTTTCACAATTTATAGATGTCAGGGATCACAGAAAGCTGCTCTAAGGTGTCTGAAGAATACAGAGCTAAAGCTCTCAAAAACTCTGTCTCAAAAAACGCCAACATAAAACAGTATTTGATGATCCCAGCTTTCTTCTGTTGGTCGTAATACTTTTTATAAGGATTGACTGAAGCTAGACTCTAAAAGAATCAAAGCTTTTCAGGGGATGCCAGAATCTGAAGACAAGCGAACACTTCAAAAAGTCACGAGTGTGTTCACATATCTTGCCAAGTTCATTCCAAATCTGTCCTCTGTCAGTTCACCCCATCAGACAATTTCTGGAAAATGTTCAGTGACACTGGGTTGAACAGGGCAGACATTCCTTTAATGAGTTTGATAGGTAACAGTTCTTGTGCTGAAATGCTGCAGCATTGCTTAACTATCTCATTAGTAAAGGCTTGTAACGAGGAAATAGAAAGCCAATGTTCTTAGTCTCAAAAGATCTTTTTAAATACAAAATAGGCTTGGTTTTCACATGGAAAAATAGTTCACAATTTAAAAGTCAGCGATTCCCAAGCTTTTTTGAACCAGCCAATTGCTGTGATTCTTCAATATTACTTACGAGCTGTAACCCAAACTTACCAAATAACTAATTCCAAGTACTGTGGGATACAGTCAGTGGCGTATCCAYTGAGTAAATGCAGAACTCCTACTACATTCCCTTGGAGCCACAATTGATAATCACTGCCCTAAGACACATGATTTACTAACCGTAAAAGACAATCTTTACTCCTTGTGGCTTTCTCTTTGGGGAGACTCGTGCTTTCTGTTTTTACCAATTTTTGGATTGGATTTCTGCTTCCAAATTGAAGTGGGAATACCTAGAATTGTGGGAACAGATTCAGAATGAGAGATAGTTTGGGTGTTGAATGCTAAAAATACAGAAGGAATGAATATATTTGCAATGAGAAATGAGGCTTCATCATACAGGTTTTCTGACTTGCTCCAACCCCAGCCATTATGCTAGCTTTATGTTCTGTTTCTCTATATATTTTGTATTTGACTGAAGATACATGCTAAAATACGCAGTCATTTAGACACAGATCCTGTGTGCTTTGTCTGTCTGGGTTAGGTAGAGGTTGTATGAGTGGTCCCAGATGGGCTCAAAGAGACTGGACACACTAGTAAGGCTATAGATAAATGTCCTCTTCAGATGTCATCTACAGCTGCTTGTCACCTTCTTACCCAGAATAGGCGATTCCTCCCTGCAGCCCAACTGATATGCTAGTATTTGACCTAATCAGGGTGGTTTTGCCTAAAAATGAATTTTAGGAGTAGTCCTGTATATTGCTGGCTCACACAAACAAGTGGGGTGATGGTTTCTGGCATGGGGTTGGTGACAGCTGGAAGGAGGAATAGTCTTTTCAGCCATCACAGCTGCCTAAGGAAAAAGATATCTGTCCACAAACTAGGGAAATATTACAGAAGTCTTCAAAAACGTGACCTTAATTTACTTTTTCCTTTATTTGATTTTATATTTGAAATGGGTACTTGAAGTAAATGATGAGAGTGACTATTTAGGGGGTAGAGACAGGACCATGACTTGGACATGAAAAGAATTAGATCCGTTATTGAGGCACTAATAAAACTGATTTGTGAGGCTAATGTAATGTGTGAAGTAATTCTAAACTTTCAGAAACCTTAAGGTTTAACATAAACTAAGTAATAAAATGTTGGTAATCTAAGTAATTGTTTTTCTTCTTGCAGCTGTTGCTTTTCTTTTCTGACAAGTTGTCTATTACATACAGTACCTTAATTATTTTGTGTAGTATTTTCTTTATGCTGCATATATGATTAAAAAACTGAGCCTTTGGCATGCATATCCAAACCTGCTTTAGCATTTTTTTAACGATTAAAGAAGAAGAAAAAAGAAGTTGCTCTTTAGGCAGTGATGGTGAGAAAGCCTTCTCATTTAAGGGCTGGTTCTTAAACTCATCGATCCACTAGCTTTAAGTTTACAATAACAATGCTGCTGCCAGTTAATCGTGCAACTGATCTGCTGGGAGTTGCTCTTAATTGGAAAAGGAAGATTTATTTTTTTGTTTTCTTCTCTTGCTGCTTGTTTACATTGTGCCACTGAAGAAAATATAGATGATCCACGCCTCAGGATAAAATTCTGTCTTGCTATTAATAAAGATGAGCCCCCTTAATGCAGAATCTGAGAATATTTGTAGCTGAGGATATTTGTTGAAATTCAAAGTGTGAAGACTTTTGTTGAGGGAAAACTAAATCACCACAAGTCACTTTCTGGTAAAAGCTCACACACCATTGCTGATCTTGACTGCAACACAGTCCATATATGTGGATTTTAAACTACTGTACTTTCTGTACTAAAATATTTGTGTGTTTTTATGACAAGAAGATTGGTTTGTCAGCTAACTGTTGCCATTAATATACAGCCCATTCTTATGAAGCTTAAATGAATATTGCTTTCCTTTATGGTCAGTGGACATAACTGAAAGCTATTAAAGCATTTTTAACAAGAGAATTAACATAGACAGAGTCTTTTGTACATAAACTTCACCCTTCCTGTTTTGGATGGAGCAATAAGTTTACCACGGAGCAGATTTAGGAAATAGCTTTCCATCAATTCAGTATTTTATAAATAAAAAGTTGCAGGGCGAGGTCCTTCCTTTGGCATAGAGCTGATTATTTCCTGTTTAATCCTGAACTGGTGCATTTCAAGTAATGGGATTTTTTTAGCATCTGTCAGAGGAGAGATTTTAGGATTTTGTTTTTACGCATGGTCCTATGAAAATGCAGTTTCTAGACTTGAAGATCATTATGGAACAAAGGGAAATTAATAGATATATAAATTGTTGCTCTTTCAACCAATTTTTTGACTTAGCTGCGCAGTTGTTAGTAGCTGGACATTCTTGAACATGTAGCTGGGTTGTCTTACGTGTGAGCTGAAAAGGGCCATTGATATGTCCTTAAGAGATTTTCAGTGCTTCTGGTGAGGTTTAAAAACTGATGAATTGTAATTGCTATGGATTATTTGAATGCAGATTTGTCATCTGCTTGCAGAAAGTACACACTTTCTATAAGAAGAATATGTAAGAGGTAGAACTTAAACTAATACCGCTGTTTTACCTAAGGAACACACAAGTTAATATATGAAGTAACACTACCCTCATCCAACACATCTGTTGTAAAGAAGCTTATGAAATCTAGGCCACACACAAACTGGTCTCCAAGGGCCTGTAGTTGGTGTTAGAATGCTGTTATTATGTGGTCTGATCGGTTTAGTAAAGAATTATCTGCAGTAAAACCATGTAACATAATAGTCCTTGCTCTCCCACATGGGAGCTACTTCTGCTTGAGTGAGCAAGACATTTCTTGAAGAAGTAATAATGCACTTGCTCTTGCCAAAAAGTAACATTAAATTAAGTGTATCATCATGTACATTTTTGTTGTGTATCAATTCTTGTTCATTTAAACATTCACTTAAAGTCCTCCGCTGCAGTATTAAAAATTATTAAAGTAAATATATGGATTTCCTAGCAATATATTTTAAGTAAACGTCTTGCTTCATATTGAAAACTTGTTTGTAGTAATTTTAAAGCAATGGGGAACTATTTGGAAAATGTAACTTGCTGAACTTTCTGTTGCTGAACTTTCCAGATATTCGTTTAATTGCCAGGCAGTACAAGGCATAGCAGTTTAAGGTTTATCTTGCACTGTGCTGGATACTTTGTATGTGATGCTTTCCCTGTTCACTTTGAGTTAAAAGAGAGCTGAGACAGTTCAATAGTTCATATGAACAGATTTCTGAACAGTACCGACTTGGTTGGCTTTTGCTATGGTTGTTTAGAACTATATAGCCTTGCTCTACAGATTTGTCCTTCTTGTATAACTGGAGCTGTAAATACTTAATACAATTGCTGAGGACTTGTCTTTTTAGTTGCTTTTTATTTTTATTACTTTTGGCTCTGCTCAACAGACTTGTACAAAAGCTGTATGTTCCATCTTTGGATTGCTTGATAAGCATTGAGGAAATGCATAAGACTGTAATTTTTTGTTTGGATGGTGAAGGGAAGAAGAAAGGAGTTGAGAAGGGATGGCAATCCTCTACAGAGATGACAATTAGAGGTATTATTGCTGAGAGGCAGAGCCCTGCACAGCAGAAGTCATAGGAAGATGAGGCTGCAGCCATTGCAAACCTGAGCCTGTCGTAGGCTTCTCCTGAGCTGCAACGGACTCCACCCTGTGCAAACCCCATGACTTCACTGTAATTGCGGAGGTGTCACCAAGGGCATGGTATGAAGCAAAGGAGTAGCCAGATGACGTTTTGGGCTTAAACTGGAGATAATGGTTTCATGCAAGTAAATAATTTGGCCTGCATGTTTTCTTCCCAGTGTATTACACAGCATGGAAAAGACCAGAGTTGTGTCTCAAGACCCCAGCCAACTCTTCAATTCCTTCCAGTCTTAAAATGTATGTTTAAACTCAGCAGAGAGTTTGTTACTGCAGACATAGACACCCACCCCGCAATTTTACAGAGCACTTTTCATCTCTTTTCGTACTAGAACTCTACTTTACAGTGAAGCGGGAAGCCTTGCAGTGACATTGTTTTAGACTGCATCTTCCTCTTTCAGCTAATCAAATGAATAAATAAAAGGCAGGCAGGAGGTGCTGTGTCCTAGAAACAAGATGCTGTAGATCAGCTGAACAGAACCACTGTGACCTCGTGCCAAGGAGCCCTGTGCGGGGAGCAGCGACTGGCTCCTGGGGAGTTCAGAGCCGGGTGGCCTCAGCCTCCTCCCCAGGGCCCTCCTCCGAGGTGCTGCTGCGGCTCCCAGAGCCTGGCCCTGCTGCACCGTGCTCACGCGCCGCCCCCCGCGTTGCCAGTCCTGGTCCTTGAGGGCAAAGAAGAGTTCAAATCGGAATTCACGCTGCTTTTAAAATGATGGCTGTATCAGCATCTATTCCACGTGAGGGACTTCCAGCAGACCTTTCAGTCAGGTATTTAGATGCCAAAAATGGTGGGCTCACATTCCGAAAGCTGATTAAATCTATTAAACCAGGCGCTTGAAACTTTCAATGGAAAGGGAGGCAGAATTGCATTAAGTGCAAATAACTTTAACATTTTGCATATCTCCAGTAAGTAGCAAATTAACATGAAATTGTTCATTATTACATAGTAGATTAAATAACTTGTTTCCCCCAATTTGCATTTCAGTGAATATCTAATTGATCTATAAACACATTGATTAATGGGTACAAAAATTATTACATAGATTGAAGGCAAAATTATTAGTGCATTAAGAAAGGAATACAGTAGTCTTGTTGATATTTTAGAATTAAAAAATGTATACCACTGTTGTAACCAAATATTACATTTGTTGTACGTTAATTTAGCTTTTTGTAACCATGAAAAATAGTTCATCTTGGTTGAAAACCAATTTTAAATGTCTTCATCATGGGAATTGTCTGAAAGTGGTTTAATGACAGTTCTGAGCATTCTTTGCACTGTAGAGCTATAAGTTTATATATTGTACTCATAAACATAACAGTACAATTACATTGCCACTGCAGTAATGAAAATTTCTCTGTACTCTTTCAGTAGAGGATTAGCTTATTGTACTTGAGGAAAGTAAATTTCAGGTGGGTTAATAAAGTCTTAATTTGCATGGTTGAGAAAAATCCAAGATAGTATGTAAATAAATTAAAAAGAAGTGATTTGGGGAGAGGTAATAATTCCTTTTAAAAGATGTCTTTGGCAAGGAAAATACTTTGATACCAGCAGTACCGAAGTCATTCAATGTATAGTAGTTTCCCAATTTGCTGGAGTTTACATGCACAATTATAATGCAAAATCTTACTGCATACGCACTCAGCTTAGAGCTAGGTCTACATTACAAAATCTTTTAGCATAGCTCTTAGTTAGGAGCACAAGAAGAATTATACTGCATAGTCTGTCTACCCATGCCAGAAAAGCTGGCATAGATGTGGCTGTGTTAACAGAAGAGTGCTTTGTCAGAATTGCTTTAGGTCTGCTGAGGAGGGGAGGCAAGGAGCTGGCGCGTACCGCCAGAGGGCTGTAACCACCCCAGCTGCCGCGGTTCAGCTGGGGGAACAAAAGCTGTTACCTCCCTCTGGTGTGGAGGAGCCCAGAGATTTCAGGCAGTTTGCTCTTTCATTAATGGGGTGTCTGGAGGGGATGTGGTGCGGCTTTCAAACTTGTGCTATACTTGTGCTCTGCAAGTTCAAGCTCTACCTTTGTCAGAAATCAAGCAACTACCAGTGAGCATGTTGCTTCTTTCCTCCTTGCATGGGGTATTTGATACTTGTGGGAAATGTGCCCTTAGTAACTGAAAAGTTTCTGTCTTCTGAAAGATAATATATTAAATGAATACTTGCATGAATCACAGATACAAGATTGTGATTGCTGGGCATGTTGGATCTTCTCAAGGGTGAGTTAGCATCTAAGGGTTGCAGGCTGTTTAACGTGGTTTCTGCGCCACAACCGTAGCTCCTTCCCCCGTGTGAACTGAGCCTTGAGGGTCTTTGGCCATCTGGATGAGGAGCTGAGAACAGGCATCTCGGAGCACAGACTCACAAGCACTGACGGTGGGCTGTATACATAGGGTGCAGAGCTGCTCAGAGAGCCTAGAGTTGCGTCGTGTTGCTGTGAAGAAGGAATGCTGGCGGAGGCGAGACAGTGTTAGATGAATCCGTAAATGTATGGAATGATAAGAATACTCAAAAATGCAAGAAAGATTGTGATGAACAAGAGCAAGGGATTGGAAATCACAGATTAAATCATGGGCATCAATTTCACTTGCTAAATCATCACATCTACTTAATGGATATGGTCCTCCTCATGCCTGGTGGTCCTGCTTGTGTTTGTGAGCGGAGGTACCACCTTCTGCACTGAAATGAATTTGCCCATCTCTTGCATAAAGCTGCTCGAGCTTTGCATGCTCAAATCTCTTGATTCCTATTCAAGAGGCTTTTACATGTGCATAAAGCCAAGAGCATTCAAAAAAAAAGTGCCACAGTCATATTCATTCAAAACCATAGCTGGAGAAGATAGTCAATGTTGTCTACCTTTATATAAAATAAAGCACATTAATTAGAACAATTCTCCCAGAAATGAGAAGTGAAGATTCAGTTGAGTCCTTTCTGAGACAGACAGGAGAAATTTGCGTCTCTCATTTGCTACTCAGTTGTACTTTCTACCAGCTTTGGACATGGGAGATACAGAAGCTAACTTGTAGCCTGATGGGACCAGTCTTCCTAAGGGTCTTTCGAGTTATCAGGGAACTTCTCTCTTGTTTCCCTCTTCTTCCAAGGCTGCTTAGAGCAGAAGCTCTGGTTTTAACTGTTCTAAATCTCCTGGAGCTGTTAAAAAGCCTTTCTTTGCACAGACTGTAGAGCTAAGCTGAGGAAACTTGGTGCATGGGTTGAAATAAGGGTTGCGAATATCTCCATTTTAACGTTTCTGTTTTTCCTGGCCTCATACTCTTTGAATATTGTGTCTACTCTTGCTGTTGAAATGGAGCTGCTTTTTGGCCAGGTATGCAAGACTTTGAGACCAAGATGACAAAATTTCTGACTCTTCTGCAGACTATACTCACTTGCAGGGGAGGACATCTTAAGTTCTAGTTTTTGTTCTCATTACTGTTTATGCTGTTCAACAGCTCTGTTGTGCAAAATACACAGGCAGCTCTGGAATAGTGTTGGAAAAGAACCATGGGGCTGTGCTAGGCACAGAAAGGAAATCATGCAGAGTTTGTCAGTGAGTAGTAGACATGTCATCAAAGTATTCCCTAGCTAGGTATAATTTCATCCACGTCCAGAGTTCAGATGTGCAGCCAAGTTTTGGTGACGGTGTTTTCCACCCATCAGCTGAGCCATTCAATATGTTTTCTTTGATTTAAGCCAAGAACATTTTTGGATGATCATTGCAGGAGGGATATAGCAGACTATAAGAAATGAGCAGTTCTCATCTGCTTGCTTCTGCTCCTCTTCTTCCTCACCAGAGGCTGATGTCCCAAAGCTGAGCTGCAAGAAGAGAATGTGTGGTACCCTTCATCACTTCCATGTCAGGGTCATACACATTGTAATTTAATTCAATGTTGATGGCTCTTTGAGGTTAACTGTGAAAACTTTGCACAGACATAGATTAGGGAGTTCTCAAAAGTTTCATTCTACCTGGTGAGTTCTAGGGCTTGATTACCTCCAACTGGTGATCACCTCCAACCTGGGGGACTAACGTCTCCATTGCTCTAGCTAGATCTGGAAGTAACTGTCTTTTAGTTACATCCGAACAGTTCTAACAGTGCAAATTTTGGTTTCGTTTTCTCAAATATATGAGGAGTGTTCACTAGCATGTTGCAGGTGCATCACACCTCTAGATTTGCGCCCAGACAAAGCCTAAGTGTTTATACAGAGACTAGCACAGTGAAGAGTTGATCTCAGCCAGAGCTTCTATGCTATTATCATGAAAGAATAAAAAGAGCTAAAATGCCATGAGAGTAATATAAAAGCAGGCATATTTGTGATCCTGTGACCTCACAGGTGCCAGATGTGCTGATTTCAGAAAACTCTTCAAAGAGAACCTGAATTCAGCTTATATACTTCTCATTTGTTGGAAAATCAAGACTATATATATATTTTGTGTGTGTATATAAAATAAATATAAATATATTTCTATATTTGGGAATAGAACAGCTGTTTCTGCTTCTCCTTCATCTGCTTACTAAAGTGTTACACGTTCTTTCCATTATGCTAGTGCTGTAGCTTAGGTCAGAGAATAAAAGTATGCTATGGCCTTGGTAAATGATCACCCTATGGCTTTAGCTGTTTTCAGGATTACCTGACATATATATCAGACAGAATAATCATGTCTTTGGTATTGTTCCCTTTCTTGTTTTTCAATATAAAAATGTTATTTCTTCTTTCTCCACACATGGAATCATTTTCAGGTTTAAGTTCCAGATGTTTACAGATGAGCTTTCCATAGTCTGAGCTCAAAATCAGTATCAGCTGGAATTTTAAAGATAGGGATACTTTCAAACCTTGTTGGGTCACAAGTCCTTCCAGTATTTTTCTCCAAAGGAGAGCTTTTTTGCTTGTTTGGAGTCTTTTGTGCCGTTTTCTTTCTTCCTTAAGCATCCCATTCTTGGCTTATTTTCCAGAAGTAGCCTCCTTCTCTTCTGTGGAGAAGATGGATTTTAATATGCCACATCACCATCCTCTTTTTCAAGGGCTTTGAGTGCTTTCACAATTTTTTCAAATAGTTGACTGTATTTTTTTCAAATAGTTGATTAAGCGGTAATTGATATTCTTGTAATTGATATTCTTGTAATTGATAGTCTCTACTCCCTTCAGCAAAGCATAGTAACTTCTCGCTGAGGGTTGCTAGTCGTGCACTGGCTTCAGATATAAACTGGTTTATGAAGTTATTTCCACTTCACAACTGTGGCTCACAGTTCTTTCAGTTGTGCTGATGCATCTGGTTTTAGAATTGAATCACTGAATCACAGAATCACATTAATTGGGGGGGAAGTAATTTTAAAAGGGATCATCTCAGTGATGCAATTTACATTACAGCTATACAAATAGGTTTATCAGCACAATTGCGAGAGAGGCAGATTGCACCAGGAGGATCAGAATTAGCAGCTGGGGTAGAAAGCTTGTTGAGGAAAATTGCTCAATTGTTGTTAGAGGAGCTGAGCTGTTTCCTTTGTTTTCTGTTGTTAGAACTGCCTTCCTGCTCCACCTGCGCCCTCTTCCCCTATTTTAGGTCAATTCTATTTTTTTTAAGTCTTTTGTCAGAAAGTATTGAAAACGTTCATCTCGTGTATGAAGGTGTTTAGTTTCCAGACTGTTGTGACAGTGAAGTGACTTCTGACTCCAGACACAGCAGCAACGATGGCTCTCTTGATTCTCCTCCAGGTCTTCTTTTGTGAAAGTTTTGAAGAAAAATGTGCTTAGATTGAGTAAAATTTATATGCTAAGGGTCAGAGAATTTCATATGGGTTAGCTCTCTGTGGTGTGTGAGAGAAATAGCAGATAGCGCTATTTGCCATTAATTTGAAGACCAATTAGAAGTCGAGCATTTCCTTCAGTTGTAGCTTTGCCTTCCCGTGCAGAAGATGGGGCGATGTGTCTGTGTTCTCTATTACTGTCAGGGTTTCACTCGTGCTGGTGTTGCACAGCATCCTCTGAAGACTGACGGTTACCACGTTCGTTTACCTGTGGAAGATCATTCACACATCCTTGGTCTGACCACTTCAAAGGTGATAAAATAGGACAAATAGACATGCAATAAGGGAAAAAAAAAGTTTTGAACTATTTCCCCCAAAACATAATGGCTCTGGGAAGAAAAAAACCTTTCAGAAATCATTCTGTGAAGGTGCTAGCAAGCATGCTGCAAGTACTTGAAAGGCACGAGTTATCCAAAGTGAAATACCATCTGTCTGTCATATGGATAATCAGATACAGCAATTCTTCCTGAGCTTTTTCCTTGGAAAGAGACAGAAAAAAAGAATCCCAAATTTGCTCTGTTTGAAGTTCTCTTAGCAAGTACTGTGTTTCACTTGCTGTGGAACATGAACTCTGAGAGTCTGGGTTTCTTGTTGATATTTTACTACCAAAGAACTAAACATACTAAGCAGGAAACAAACCCCCTCTCAGAAACTTAAGATGTTTAGTTCCAGTTTGTTTTGGGCTGCACTCTTCTTTTTGACTTCTGAGTCTCTATTGAAAATTACTTTCTTCCAAAAGGTTTTCTTTTATTTGCCAACCAGTGCTTGAAAAGTGGGTCTCGTTTAAAACTATTATTATAGAATATACTGTCAAACATTTGAGAACTGTCTTTATTAAAGGTATCATGTTAAATTGTGTTTCTGAGAATAGTTTAAGTGTGCAGAATGTATTTTTTTTTTCCCTGCTCCTCTGATATGAATATGCTTGAGCTGTCTTTGGACTGGTCCTTATGAATAAAACAGCGTGGTGGTGTTTGGTTGTGGGAGGTTTTTTGTTTGCTTTTTTTCTTTCTTTTTTACTAATGGGGAATTGCTTATATACAGTTGTACCATTTGTGTCCACAATAATAGATAAATGTGGGAGGAAAGGGTCACACATATCTGTAAAAAAACAAGCAAGCACACAATACTAAAAGATGATCATACTTTGAGATATATCAACATTTTAGCTTTTTTTTTCTCTTAAAAAATGTACAGAGATACAAAACTGATTTTTCTTCATTCAAAAAGCCAGTGTATTTTCTAAACGGAAATTGGCCAAAGAGGTGTGAAAATGAACTGCATCTGGCAGTTGGAAGAATTTGACAAGTTCCTTTTTTGGTGGGTGTTTAGACTAATAACCTTAGCTGGAATTTGAGGAAAAAAAAAATCTGAAAGGCCACTGACTCACTTTGAAAACTGCCGAAGAGCATAGTCAGATGTTTGTTTGGAAAACAGTTGCAGTGATAAATTACTTTTCCTCAACTGTGGTACATAACTGACTCGCAAACTCTTCATTCCTTGCAGTACAAGATCAGATGGGTTCATGTAAACTGCTGCCAAGATTTCTCTTATCCTTAGTGGCTGAATCACCAATGCAGTTAAACTGATTAAAGACATATTTGTCAAGGACTTCTATGAGAAACAGATATCCAACAAACAAACATAATTTTGTGAAATTACTTAAACGTAACTTGTATTTAAAGTATTAGGAAAAATTACAAACTAAGTTATTGTTGCTTTGTATAAAGATTAAGATTGCTAGACATGCCACAGTTAAATTAATTTTACATATATTTGCAATGAAAATTTGGTTTAGCATTTGCACTTTTCTCTGCCATTGTTTATTAACTATTGCTGCAAGAGGAACTTAATCTCTCTTTTTAAGGCATTTCTTCCAATAAGAGTTATTTGTTGTATCCAGATAGTTCTGAACTAGTTATTTGTATTATTGCAGGTCAGAAGAGAGGAAAAGGCAAATATGTCTTACAGTTGAAATTTGCGTTAAATCCAGTATTCTATGTTTGGTTTGGATCTGCAGTAGCACCTAACTCAATGAGGGCTGTTGGTGTGCTAACGTAAAGAGCCTTGTATTTAATTGTTTTCTAAAATGTGTTGTTTCTAGGTCTACAGACAAGACTGTGAAACCTTTGGCATGGTAGTGAAGATGCTAATTGATAAAGATCCATCATTAGAGAAGTCCATTCAGTTTGCCCTGAGGCAGAATTTGCATGAAATAGGTGAGCGATGCATTGAAGAACTCAAACATTTCATTGCTCAATACGATGCTGCCAATCAAGATCTATCAGAATCCTTCAAAGAGAGCTCATACTGAGGACAAAAATATGCTTTTAGACCCTCTGCATTGTGTATGCCATAATACATAAATTTGCTTTTTGCGGGGAAAGAGGAGATCTTGTTGGAGATTTGAACCCAAGGCCTGCACTCCTTCGTAGTAGCTCAGGTGGCTATATCTTGTTCACTGTGGTCTCCACAATTGTATTCTTCCTACCTGTACTTGTTGACATCTATTCCTTTGAAAAGATGTTCTTTTCAAAAATGCTGTAAAGTGACAAACTATTTTTGAAACCTTTACACAGTTACCTAGAAAAAAACGTTCAGTCCAATGGATGTACACTTAGGTTTTGATGTTTATAAGTGTAACTTCGAACGCTATTTTTTATTAAAATAACAAGAAGTGGCTCTTCATTCCTCAACTTATGCAGAAATATATCTTGGTTTCATATATACTATAGGAAGACTTGCAAAATTGTTTGCAACTATGATTTGAATTATTTATTATAGTTTAATTTGAAACGTGAGATTCATTCTGTAAAATTACACCAGGGGTTATCTCTAGTCTCTGACTGCCAGAGCAACTCTAACTGCTTGATATAATAAGTAATGTATTTTTTGCTCTAATTGCAGGTTCTGCAAATGCCTTTTAAATTTTGGTGTTTTCCATATCGTGAGTCATTACTAGTAAGCAGTATTATGTAGGATGAACTCAATCTTTTGTCAATATTTGCAAGTAAACGTTTCCTTTGTTATGTTTTTGACTACACCTTACAGAGTGTAACTGCAGGCAGCCACTGAGCAGGGAAAGGTCCCTTCTCCTACTCTCTCCCCCTCCCCCCTTACACCTTCTCACCACTTTTCATGCATTAGTTTTAACAATTAGGAGGCTGTGCAATCTTCACTTCCGACATCAAGAAGGCACAGGGATTTGGGGTGGCAAGGTGAGGCAAGGCAAGCGGGCAGGAGCATCTCTTTAGTAACTCCAAGTTGCTTTGGATTAAATGTAATGTGAAGGTGAACCCTAAGGCCTGGAGTTCATCATCATTTCAAACCCCGGTGATTCTGTGTAATGTCTGGAGCCACTTTTGACCTGATAGAGCAACTTGTAGCTGGGGAACAGTGGTTGAGGAGAGTCAGGAGGCTGCCAGTGCTACATGATTACTTTTCAGAGATGAAAAATATTTGGGACTCGCTGGCAGTATCCTGACTATTGGATTGTGTACAGCTTTACATTTAATAAGGTACTGTTTTTTATGAACATTTTAGGAAAGGAATAATTTGAGTCATGATCACAAAGAGGTAAGTACAAGCACTATTATTTTGTATACATTTGCATTTAAAAACACGTGAAACTCTGTAAAACGACTAATGACTAAAGCTCACTGTTTCCAAAGTGCACAATATTTTTAAATGAAAAAGTCATTGAATTCAGCCCCCTTTTCAAGATAGCTTCTCAGATTTTATGAGAATGGTTTGCAGAAAAGTAAATGAAATAGCAATGATTTTGTGTGTACAAGATACTGTGTGTTTCACAGCATCTTACCCATGCAGATCTTGATATGATCTATTAAATCTGTATTACATCAGATTCCTGAGATGCCTGATTAGTTTTAATGTCAGTAGGGTGTGGTTTTGCACTTGGCTTTTGTTGGTTTCTAAGAGTTCAGATTGCTCAAAGGAGATGACCTGCAACTTACCTTGTTGGCACCTGGGATTGTGTGGGCTGCACGGTGAGTGGGAATCAGCTCACAGATCCTACAGGATGCTAATTTGGGGAGGGAGAGAGGGGAAGAGAGAGAGGCAACCTGTTGTGTCATAGTAGCTAGACCTGACCCGCCTCTTCGGGCAACAACCTGGCTTACCAAGATCAGTCATGAAACCACAGGGAAAGTCTTCTCTGAGGCAGAAGCATAACTACAGCGCTTCACTACTTGCCTACAGGACTGAGAGCCTTCAGGGTGTTACATCACAGTTTCTGCTTTGGGTTAGAAATGCTAATGAAAAAATACTGAAATAATGTTTAATATATTTTGGATTAAAAATGTCCATTATTACTGTACAGTTTGTTAGGAGTCTTCTTTGTTAGAAGCCTGATTAAATTTACTATGATTAAAGTATCTGATTTTTCAAATGGTTTTCCGTAAAGTAAAACCTAAGCTTACAATCATAGAATCATAGAATATCTTGAGTTGGAAGGGACTCATAAGGATCATCGAGTCCAGGTCCCTGCTCCTCACACGACTGCCTAAAACTAAACCATATGACTAAGAGTGTTGTCCAGATGCTCCTTGAACTCTGACAGAGTTGGTGCCGTGACCACTTCCCTGGGGAGCCTGTTCCAGTGACCGACCACCCTCTTAGTGAAGAACCTTTTCTTAATATCCAATCTGAACTTCCCCTGAAGCAGCTTCATTCCATTTCCTCATGTCCTACCACTGGTCACCAGAGAGAGGAGATCAGCACCTCCCCCTCGCTGCCCCCATTGAGGAAGTTATTGACTGTGATGAGGTCACCCCTCAGCCGTCTCTTCTCCAAGCTGAACAAGCCAAGTGACCTCAGCCGTTCCTCGTAAGTCTTGTCCTCGAGGCCTTTCACCATCTTGGTCGCCCTCCTCTGGACACACTCTAATAGTTTGATGTCCTTTGTATATYGAGGCACCCAAAACTGCACACAGTACTCGAGGTGGGGCCGTACCCGCGCAGTGTAGAGTGGGACAATCACCTCCCTCGACCGGCTGGCTATGCTGTGCTTGATGCACCCCAGGACACAGTTGGCCCTTTTGGCTGCCAGGGCACACTGCTGACTCATGTCCAACTTGCCATCAACCCAAACCCCCAGATCTCTTTCTGCGTGGCTGCTCTCCAGCCTCTCACCCCCCAATTTGTACGTATAACCAGGACTACTTTGTCCCAGGTGGAGAATCCAGCACTTGCTCTTGTTAAATTTCATACGGTTGGTGTTTGCCCAGCTCTCTAGCCTATCCAGATCTCTTTGCAAGGCCTCTCTACCCTCGAGGGAGTCCACAGCTCCTCCTAGTTTAGTATCATTGGCAAACTTACTTAATGTACATTTGACTCCTGTGTCCATATAATTTATAAAAACATTAAAGAGCACTGGCCCTAAAATTGAGCCCTGGGGAACCCCACTGGTGACTGGCCGCCAGCCTGATGTCACCCCATTTACTATAACTCTTTGAGCCTGACCCATCAGCCAATATTCTTGAGTTTTTTGGATTAGCTAATAGGTCAGTAAGATCTTTCAAAAGTTTGTTAGGTTGTCCTTAGYTTAATCTTTTTTTTTTAAATGAATTAAATTTTACTCATGAACTAAGGATCCTCTTGAATCTTTTTATAAGTGCTATTTCTATGAAAGGTTTAATTCACATTCATGAGTGACAGATAACTGGTTTTCCGTTGAATACTTGTCATTATGTTGAATGTTCATATTTAACCTTTTGTGATGTATGCTTTCTGTTGATGTAAGTAAAATATTATGCCAATCACTTAACTTACGCAAGAAACATGGCTTTTAGTCTTGCTTCCTGTAGAAACAAACATATACTTTGGATTTATTTCATATCAATGTAAAAAGTCCTTAGTCTCGTGGACAGCCTCGATGGGGCTCCTGGAAAGGGGAAGGAAGAGCATTGGTGGAAGGAACTAGACTCTGTGCTGGAGGAATTTATTTTCTTCGTCACCTTAAGATCTTCTGAAAAAAACCTTCCTCCTAGCTCTCATTAATGTGCAGCTACCCTTAAAAGAATAACAAGGGAAGAGGAAAAGGAAGGAAAGGAGTGTGGAAATTCAGTACTATCTGCCGAGGCTGGAGCGGTTCTGAACAGATCTGTAACCTCACTGGGTGAGTTGGCAGCTTTGAGTGACAACATAAGCAGTTAGGGTGAAAATCAGCAATAAAACCACTATGGATATGAAAGGAGCTAATGCCATGTATCAGAGAAGTACCGGTTCCTTGCGACTCTGTGCAAGGTTTCCTCTTTTGATGAGGATGACGTATTGCCCTAATATTTCTCACTATCATGAAGGTTGTACTGGTTTTGGCTGGGATAGTTCATTTTCTTCGCAGTAGCTAGTATGGGGCTGTGTTTTGGATTTGTGCTGAAAAAAGAGCGTTGATAGCACAGGGATGTTTTCGTTACTGCTGAGCAGTGCTTACACAGAGCCAAGGCCTCTTCTGCTCCTCACACCACCCCACCAGCAAGTAGGCTGGGGCTACACAAGAAGTTGGGAGGGGACACAGCTGGGACAGCTGACCCCAACTGACCAAAGGGGTATCCCATACCGTATGATGTCATGCTCAGGAATAAAATTGAGGCGGGAGGGAGTTTGCCGGGGCTGCTATTGCTCAGGGACTGGCTGGGTATTGGTTGGCTGGTGGTGAGCAACTGGGTTTTTTTGTTTGGCTTTTTTGGGGGGGTTTAGGGGTTTTGTTTGTTTGTTTTACTTATTAAACTGTCTTTATCTCAATCCATGAGTTTTCTTACTTTTACCCTTCTGATTCTTGCCCCCATCCTACTGGGGGGGAGGGAGTGAGCAGCTGTGCAGTGCTTAGGCACCTAAGGGGGTATAAGCCCCACTTGGAATACAGGTACTACTTCTAATAACACAAAACAGAATTTACAGCTTTGGTGACTGTATCTGAGTCTTGTGCTGGTAGCAGACACTATATCCCATACTATTCTCTTTGTATTTAAGGTGGAAGAATCAATTAGAAGCATTTCTCATAGGAAGTGATCAAAAATAATGAAGTAGAAATCTTTTACATCAAGCTGAAAAAACTGAAGTTAGATAGCCATCTTTAAACTTAGTGTGTAATTTTTAAAGTGGATAAAAATACAAGTTAGCCCCTCTTTCATTAAGTGTGGTTACAGGTACCTGTTATTCTTCCCCTGACATGGATGTCTCTTAGCAGTCCATTCCTCAGCAAAACAATGCTTTCTAAATATTTTCTAATGCTCTTAATTACTCGCGGTCCTGCAGCCCGGCATAGGAAAGGGAGATGTATGTGCCTCAGAGCAGAGTTACCTGAACCAGCTCTGAACAAGCCGCTGAACCGCTGGAAGGCAACAGCCTGGAGCGCTGCTCCCTGGGACGTCCTTCCCCTGCCCGCCTCGGCACCCTCCTTGGTGGCGGCTGCTCTCGAGGGAGGACGGGTCAGAGCTCCTGCCTCCGGCTGGAAGAACCGCTGCTGTTTAGAGGGAGAGCAGCACTATGTACACGAGGTTTATTACCCCCTTGCTCAGACAAATGTGCCTCTCAATTTTTTCTGAGTAAAACCGAGGCCAAGGAAAGGCCTCTAGCCACTGCCAAAGCTTCCAGCTGAAAAATAACAATATAAACAGTGGTGGTGGGAGGGGGGAATTGCCATTAATGACATCATGCATTTTGAAGTACCCAGAGCCTTTGCAGGAGCAGAGAGCTCACCGTGCCCCAGCCGTGACACCATAAGCCCTAAGTTATCCTTGGGTTTTGAGGTTTAGAAGGAGGTAATGTGAAAGTTAACTCTGAATGTAGTTTGTAAATGAGACACTTTAGAGATCTGTGTTGAATAGTTGGTGTACTAAGAAGTAACTAACAATCTGTGGAGAACTTTTAGCATCTAATACTCCATAAGACATTGCACTTTGGGAGCGTACATATGCTGTATCTCAGAAGATGGTGTAAGATCAGAAGAACTACTGGTGGACACATTTCTCCATGAGACAGTTAGTTACTTGCTCCAAAAAGGACACAGCAGTAGCAGCACAGCATTTTGTTTCTGAGGATCCTGGTTCCCTGTATTTGGAAGTGCAGGTAAGAATGGAAGGTCCCAATCATTGTTTGAGCATCCTGGGGAAAGTATTAACAAGTCAGCATCTCTCCTCAAGTCCTCGAAGCCCTGGCAGTCTGGTGGGTGTAATATACGTAAGCACCCCAGGCATTTGGCTGCTAGGAGAGCGAATGCTGCTGCCTAAGCCACCACGGCCGCCCGCCAGCTGGAAGCATCGCACGAGCCGCCCATTGGCCCGTGCAACGTAGCATGATACTACTTTGATCAGCTTTCATGTACACAAGACTTGTTTGTACTAGAAAAGTGACTTATATGGTGAATACCACCTCTGGGAGTAAAGGATCTTTTGCTTATTTTACCCTGAAAAATATAAGCAAGTAACTGCTAGTTTGATTTAGCCTTAGCAATAGCTTCGTTTTCTTTGGTGTAAGCCAATACTCATGAGTCCATTCATTCCCTCACTTCTAGCTGCTTTTATTTCCAAACTTCTATATCCTCAAGAAGGGCAAGCTTAGTTCAATTTGCTAGGCTTTTTTGGTAAGAAGCATCTATTTTAATTACCTTTTCAGGTGGTCAGACAGCCAATGCTTTAGCATTTACTATCTTAGTTGGTGGATGTCACCGTCAATTCAACTAACAAATTTCCGCCCTTTATTTAAAACAGTGGAAGAAGTTTATTATAACTTGAAATAGCTGCTGCTCCACATATGAGTTCAAGGCAACTTTTGAGATTACCTGCTACTTCATAGTGTTTTGCCAGCTTGCCTTCTAGAACCATCCAGCATCTCTCTTCCTTTATGTAGGCCAACTTCAGAAACTATTTTTGGGAAAGGAGGGCAACAATAATAATAAAAAAAATCCACATCCACAGGAGTTGCATATTTGTTGTACTGATATATTCCAGGCTTGTGTGGTTTTTACATTTATATAGTTTACATTTCGCTTGACCCATAAATAACACTTGCAAGATTAAGAGGGCCATAGTTTAGAGAGTATTTACATAGCCCCACCATGCATACAGAGCTTTTAATACCTAGTAGACAAAATTAAGCTGTTTTGCACTAAACATTTTTCAATATTTTTCAACTTAAAACCCCTGACTAAAATACAAGCAATATTTCATCCATAATGCTGCTGTTAAACCCCTAACAAATCTAGTTTGATATTGTAACAAACTTCTTCAAATTCAGGGATATAAAAATATTCAGCTTTTAAAATTTTAACTGTACAGTATGTACATTAGTATTTGCACTGTTAAATTATGAATACATTTAAGCCTATGAAATACTACATTATAAATATCAATGTTTTTTGATTTAGAATTGCAGCTAATACATTTTAAAACCTGGACAATGCATTTGAAAAGACACAATTCTGGAGCCTAATCCTTTTAAGCCCTTACAAACGTATTTGTTAGATAAGTAGATTCATTGACTTAAATGGGGTTACATGCCTGAGCAAAGGACTCCAGCAGTTGTACCTCTCCCTTTCACTGCTGGGGGGTGGGGGACACGGCCTAAAAACCATCACCACTCATTGGCAGCTAAGTCCAATTCCAGCAGCTGTATCTTCCTTCAAACAGGCACAAAAAAAMCCCTTACAGAGGGATGGAATTCTTAAAAAATTGTGGAGGGAAAAACATGAAAGTTAAACGTATAAACCACTTACTGCTGCTTTAGGATACATCAAGGCCTCAAGCATTTCAGCTCCCACATTCTGATTTTTGCCTCCGTAATAGCAGACTCTTTGGAAAAGGAGCATTTTCCCAAATAAAAAAAACTCCAGTTTTTGTAAGGAAACTTGAAGGAGGAAGAGTGAGCTTTATCAATGAAGAACAGGCACAGTATAGAGCCTTCTTTTTCTTGGCAGTAAGAGGAAAAAGTCAAAGATCACCCTGTGTGGGTATAGCTACAGCACAGGACTGACAATTTTATTTATTGATCTTTGCTGAATCCCCTCTCTCAGATAATTCAACAGAGGTGAATAGCGAGCATAAAATAAAATGTCTACAAAACATCTGTATCAAGAACTGCAGTAACACTATTGTGACAGCTGAAACATAGTATGTAAACCTAGCAATATCTGAGCAGATCATCATTGGACATGGTGACATTTCTGAATGTTACTTGTACAATGTAAACTCTGGCAGGGTTATCATTTACACTGGCAAAGCATTAAGAACCTTAGCAACTTGCCTAAGTACAATTATTAATATAAAAAGATGTGGTTCAAACTGTAGCTACAGCGTTGACTGGTCTTCCCAACTGTTAAATTAAGAAATGATGCAATTTTTTCCTTTGTGTCCCCTCTTCTTCTTTGATTTGGTTGTCCTTTGTCCAAACTGAGAACTAGATAACGCAGTAGTTGGACCAGAAAGGTCATCTGTATAGTATGGATATCTCAGTGATCGTGGCTGTGGAATTGGCTGTCCTAGAAAATATCCTTCCTCTTCAGAATCGGATGATGAGGATGAAGTTGAACACCAGGAGTCATCTTCCTCACCATACAATCCAAAAAATTTATCAACCACCTGATTCCGCAGTGCATAATCAGACCTAGTATGGGCATATTGTCCATACAGCTCCGCATTTTGAATATATGCCCGAATCTCGCGTGAGCTTCTATTTTGAATAAATTTTTCATGATCCTGAGGGGAGTAATAACGAAATCTCTCTCTTGGAGAGCATCTTCTTTCTGTGGCCAAGTTAAGTGCATTATCTGAACGAGACTTCCTACTTCTTCTACGATGATGAGAAGGCCGATTTCCACGTTCTTCAAAATGGTAAACACGCCTACGAGTCCTTTCACTCATTGGAGGCTGACGTATTTCAACATTCTCGTAACTTCCATTATCAATAACATCATCGGAAAACTTCACTTGCTGTGGTCTAGACTGGGATTTAGATCTTCTCAGTACAGGCATATGCACTGGCTTTTCCTCTGGTAAGACCTTTTCCTGACACAACTCTGAGCTCAGACTCTTCAAGGACTCTGTGCTCCGGTGGAGCATTGAAGAATTCAGAGTTCCCATGTTGCTCATTTTCTCACAGTCCTCTACCTCCAGTTCTTGGAAAGTTTGCAAAGAATAGAGAGATGGCCGTGGCTTGCCTTCTCCATCCATTGAAGCCCCTGTGGTGGGAGTGGAGAAAGGAGGAGAAGGAAAATGAGAGGACTATCGAAGACATAAGTATCATAACAAAATATTAAATATTTCTTTTCAGTAAAGCAGACCTTATTAAGTGTGTTTTGGAACTATTACCAAAAGGACTAGCTTCATAGAAGAATACGCTTTGTTTTGACTTAAAAACATTAGCTCTGATTACCAAAGAATTACCTAACATTAGGACATCAAGAACGAAAGAAGTTTAATGAATTTAAAATATTTAAACAGCTCTAACACGCATACAGCTAAGCCTCTAAGAAAAAAAGAATTACTTAAAATTATCCTACAGTCTATGCTTGTCATTTTTAAGGCTAAAATATTCATGTTTCTGGTATCGCTAAATTCAATATTCCAGTAAGCCAGGCTTACTGCCTCGCAAAAAGGGATCCTTACCCTCCAAAAATCATCAGCAGTAAGCTGGCCTAGGTTACTGCAGGTCTGTGTCCAATGACCCTTCATTCCCACAACAGCAGCATCACCTGCCTTGTGACGTTCCCTGGTGCAATACCTCTAGTTCCTCCTCCTCCTCCCGTKCCCCCTGCACCAAGCTCCCCTCGACAGTTCCTTGATTACTGCTTGGACAATGCAGCATGTGGTCGGTCCTGAGCTACACGAGTAGCTACAATAATTCAGATTACAGAAGGAAAGGAATGGAGAAGAGGATAGGACAACTTTTAAAATGGGTCTCTCATACCTAACTCAGGTTTGGGTTTTTTGTAGGGAAGGTTCACACACACAGACACCCTACCCCACCCCACCCCCCTGACTTTTATCCCTTTGGCTAACTTCAATCACATTTGACAAGGAGGTTCACAAAAGTGGATTATCAGTTTCTCTTTAGTCAATGGAGAAAGATGATAATCTCATAAACCTCATTTTCTAAGGCTAAGAAGGTTACCATCCTTTCAGATTTTCTACATATTTTTACAGGCGAATCAGGAAATTACCTAAAGTGTTTTGCAGATTATCTCTAATATTGTCCTAGTATATAATGCAACTTCTTGTACTTAGGTATGGAAGAAAATAAATCTTCATTTGCTTAAAGCGGTGGTTTGTATGTAACAAATGCATAGTTCAAGACCATTCTTACTCTGTTTAACATCATGGATTTTTTTTGTTACAAGCAAAGGAAAGAGAATTCAAAAGGAAAGGAGAAGAATTTAAATAGAATTTAAGTAGCAGAAATGTATCTTGTGGAAGAGTAAGTGCTTGATAAAAGCTACTGCCTACTTTACATGCATCTCTTGCTACTAAAGAAATCACAGCTATGAAAAGTCTTAGTTCAGAATACTCCAACATGTATGCTTTGGTTGACCTCTCCATCAAAACCATTCTTTTTTTCCCCCATTACCTGTTATGTTAGACAAAGCCAAAGAATCCATTGAGTCTCGAACACTTTGTTCTTGCTGTTTCAGGTCAGACAAACATTCAAGTGAACCTCCATACCACGGTGTTTGGTCGTGTTTGTATCCTGAAGCCCCATGTTCCATGTCTAGCTCCTGGATTTTCCTGCTGCTGGCAGGGCCTGGGTGGCTGCCATAGGCAGAGTCACCTAAGCCATCTTGCGACTGGGCCCAGTACATGTCTGATTGATACTTCTTACTTGCTAGGCTTGGATTATTTTTTTTCAAGTCCAACTTGCTCTTGACCATGCTATCAGAAATCCAGTGTTCGCTTGATCTGATGTCTACTTCAGCGGGCTGCTGGAAGAGGCTTTTATCACCAAACTTCAGAAGAAGTTGAGTCATGTAGTCTTCATGTTCAGCCCATTCTTCAGGGTCTTCAGGCATTTCTTGCTCTACTCTTCCTTTCCAGAAGTCTTCATTATCAAAGCTTGCCTCTTCCCTTGAAAGGCTTAAATCATCCAGCTTACGAGAAAGAGTATCATCGGCATTGCCCGAAAGGCCAGGAAATTTGTAATTGAGGGCTGGCGACAGAAGGAGAGACTGGCGGCACTGGTCGGCTGACCGGCTGCTTTTTCCCATGCGGACACTCCTCCTGGAATCTCTGGATCGAGCAGACTGAAACGCAGAATCAGAAGAGTCGGAGGCATGAACATCCTCTCCCAAGCTGCAGGTTTTTGAACAGTAAATCTGCCCTTGCTTTGGAAGGAAAGGGCAGCCAAGCAAAGAGGTCTTGCACTGAGCACAAGAAAAGCAAGTCTCTGTGGCATGCCAGTGCTGTCCATCATAGGTCATCTGAGCATGGTCGACACCTGGAAAGGGAGAAAAAGCAATGCTTTGGGTTTCTCTAAAAAAATCACTTGCACAATCCACACTTCTGGAATGTGAAATAATTTCATAAATTGACTTTCCCTGAATTTTAAGCAGTTTAATGCTTAAAAAGGACATACTTACCAATGTGTTCCCCACAGGTCTCACAGTATTCCGCATAGAGAGATTCAAAACAGTTACAGCAGAATGGTCGCCCATCCTTCATGATGTATCTCTGTCCACCCAGGATTGTTTCACACTCGAGGCAACAGAAGTGCTTCATGTGCCAGTGGCGACCTTCAGCTTCTGTACACTCATCAGCAAAAATGATCTTTTCAGAGATAAAAAGTAAACTTTTAGTTAAGTGGCCAAAACCTCACCTTGGGAGTTAGAGCATGCAAAATATCCTAGCTGTGCAGTTCACATGCTAAATTTATTTTTATTTAGCTGCCTTTTGAATACAAAGATAGAAACAACAATCTCCCATAGCAACTGCGGCATTCTAACCTTTTCTATAACAAAAAAAAAAAGAAAAACTGTACTTTTTAAAGCAAACAAAAAATAAATGAGAACATAAGCACTCAACCATTAAAGAAGCTGCTATCAGGATGATATTTTGGAATATTTCTACAGATCCTTTTTCTAATTCAATCTACAAGATTCAATTCTAAACACAAGTGTGTGCTTTCTAAATATTGCTTGTAATATTGCCAATTTGACAAGAAATGAAACACTCAGCCTTCAAACACATCTATGCAGCACAGTCCTGACTTCTTAAACAAATGCATCTGAAGTTAGTAATTGCTCATGTGATGCAGTTTGTTAACTGAACAACAGGAGTGTAGATTGGCTGTAAAGTGTGAATTATTTACCTCATCGCAGGCTGAACATCGAGGTTTGAGAAGTTCAGCGTGGTGTCTGCCACAGTGAATTTTTCCATCTTGGTAGAAGTAGATAAGGTCAACGAGCAGCTCGTTACATGTGAAGCACACAAAACATGAGGGATGCCAGCACACACCGGGCCCAGCTCTCGAGGCAAAAACTGCAACTTCACCGCCGTTTACTTTTGTACCGCACTAGGACCAAAGCCAGAAAGTGAATACACTTCCCATGCCAAACTACTAGCTTCTAGCATTTAAACTAAGTTGAAACACCAAACCCAATATGCAGGTTTTATTCCAAAATTCTGACAAGAGGGAAAAAAATACTCTCAATTTTGGTCTCTGTGCATCAACAAACCATTTGTGAATAGAAGTTTTTATACATAATAACATTTTTATGCATATGCCTGTTTTTCATTTGTCATTACTTTAGTATGAGTCAGCCACAGGTTTTTCTGAGTAGGAAATACATCAAAGATTCAGTTCATTCCCAGTATCGAAGGTTGTGTTTTGCTTAAGGAAGCACTACTTTCCTTCTATTTATATGCAGTTTCAAAAATACTTTTTTTTTTTTTGTTTTGGTGTTCCAGCATAGTCAGAGATAAGCTTACACATAATATTGAGATACTGTAGTTTTACATTATTCAACCCGCTAGCTGGCTTGTGGCACCAGTAGTATTACCTGTTCACAAACCGCATGCATCACAGCTCTTGAGAGTAGTTTAATAGTGCCTCGGCCAAGTGCCTCCTTTTTGCGCTGAGAACTGAACATCTGCAGTTCCTTCTTTTCTTCTTCACTTAAAGACTGGCAGTATCTCACCTTCCAGTGAAAACACAGGAGAACTTATTTTAGATACTGAGCTTTTAAAGTAACAGATTAAGTGCATATATGCAAGAAATTCATCAGGCATACTGGCAATCATCATTAAACTTTTCCAACTTGTCTTCTCTACCATCTTAATACTTAGCCATATTAGCATAATACTAAAGTAGTACGGAGACAGATTTTGCATTACAGGGGAAAAAAACCCACCATGCTAAGCTAAGAAGTTGTCTAGGCAAGAAATAAGATTTTAAAAAGCCAAACCAAAACCTGCTGCTACCCTAAAATAATGGAATGAACCTAAATCAGCCATAACATTGTCCTTTAGATTTATGGTTAAGTGCCTACAACTAAGTATTGCAGTATACACAAGATCTTAAGTATTGACACCCCCGCCCCTTTTCCTTACAAAGAGCTTGTTTGTTATTTCCACTTCTACTCCAAATTACACTGCATATCTGAGATGCAAACCTTTTACTATCACAAAGCATCCTTTTTGTGTGCTACAATGCAATTCCAGGAATTTGTASGTTCCTGGTAATTGGTGGGTGGCTGCAAACACTATAAAACCAACTTGTGTTAAGTTTATTGCAGTGACACCAGCCTCCCTAACAAGCAAAGGCAGTGTCCTTCCAGACAGCTCTTATCTGCACACAAGCCAACCGGACAGCTACACAATGGACTCAGTGTACACACCGTGCTGCTTTATAGGTCAGATGCCACTGCAGGCCACGGTTTAGGCTTGTAGTAAATACACAGGTAGGTAATTCTTCGCATAAAAGCCACCAAGGAGACCTAAGCCCTGACAGTGCATCCTAAATTCTGTATTTACCTCATTATCGTGGGGTGGCAGCTGATAGAGAAGTTGTTTAATTCGGTGTTTCTCTCCAGGGCTATTAACGTAAGGGACCTTCTCCTCTGGCAAGCAGGCGAAATACAGCTGGACCTGACCAGGAGGAACGCAGAGTTCAGACTGAGGGGGACACATCACTGAAGCACTGCAAGCGTCCTTCAGCTACTGTTTTATCTCAGGTCTCATTTACAAGGGAAGAAGGTTACGCTACATTAGACCTGTGACGGGGTTTGTGCTGAAAATACGAGACCCAGATAAACCAGCTCAGCAAACCTGAATTGTCTCTGATAAAACTAGCACCCAGCTGCTGAATTGCTTTTCTGGAATGCAATTTGCAGTGACAATTAGGGGGGTATCATAAATTATGCACATTTAATGTTCTCATTATTCCCACCCCCTTCAGGGCTGGTCAACCACCAGCCAAATTCCACGTTTCCCTCTGCAATTTACCACACAAGGCATGAAGCTTTCCAGAAAACAGCCACTACATAAACAAATTTAATTTGCTCTCTGCATTTTACACATTGTTGAGACAAAAGCTGTTTTGTAGTCTCCTGCTGATCAGGTTCACCCAAAGCATCAGCTTTCATTGCTTCCATGTGGGCTTTGGTAAGAAGGTGGAAACATCCTTCCCTTGGGAGGAGGCTGGATCCAGCCACATTTCAATCAGATGCAAATTAACTACGAAATTTTCATGGGCTGCATGTTTTTGATAAAGAAATCAATATTAGGTGTACACACCTATCAATCTTCACCTTTTTTTTTTTCCCCAGACAAAAATGATGACAGGAAAGCTGTAATGAACACTATGACAAAGCCCAGTGGCAAAAAATATTTTTGTGGAACAGCTACAGATTTATTGTTTTTCCTATGCAGTTTCCAGCTTGTCACAAGGCCTGGGGCTGTAAATAAGAGCCGACTATCGGCAAAAATATTACTTGCCATCCAGATTTAAATAATGCTCAGGTCAACAGCTTATTACTGTACAAGACAGATGAAAAAGAAGCAGTAATCAGTCACTTGACTCAGGAAGCCAGGGAAAGGCTGTACAAAGCATGATTTGGTCTTCATTTAACCAAAATTTAAACATCAGAAGTCTACTGTAAGCCCACTTACTACTGACTGTATTTCAAGAAGCTGTAGGAAAAAGATAACAACATGCAGTACAAAGTGAAGCTTTAAAGATACTTTATGACCTTTTCTCAAGTTTATTGCACCGTTCTCAAAATAAGTAATTCTTAGAAAAAAAGCTTCAGTGAGTTTGAGCTAGCTGGATTATGAGGATATTTTATGTCATTTAATTGTTCTGGCAGAACGTTAGCTTGCTGTTCGCCTTAAGGTCCAATTCGTCAGGCTTCTTATATATGCTTAAGTGATAAAAAGAGCTTCCCTAAAAATAGCTTACTACTTGCCATTCCTGCTGACTTTTTACTTTTTTCATGATTAAGAAAATCTGTGCATAGCAAAAAGGAGACATCTTCTGCACCTCTATAACTATGGACTGTGTTAGCTTGCCAGCTGAAGGAGGGTTGGTCTGCCTCCATTAACAAACATTGCAAAGCCACTCTGCCCATTTAACACTGGATATTACTGAGTACACAGCTTCCGCACAGTTGCAATATCAAGTAAATGAATACTATGAGAGGTTCATTTTGATCTCAACTTGCTCATCAGTAATTTCACTTTTATTTCCATTACTGTGATGTTATAAAAGATAAGGAAGGGGAGAGGGGAAGGAACAGCACAACCAACCCATGAGTGTCAGCTCCAGAGACCGTACAAGAGAAACTCTGGCATGAACAAATCGCAGGCATACAACTATTTAAACAAGCGTAAGATCATTACTACCTGTCACAGTGACAGAACACTTCCGTTTATGTGCACTGTACTAACATTCATGTTCTAGATGTCAACTGCCTCATTATTTAAAGAATTGTACGAGTGCAGTGAAGTACTGGCCAAGCAGCACAATGCCATGTGGTATGCCATGAGCTTTAATTTAATCTAATAACTTATTTCAAAGAGAAAGGAAATTTCTGTGCTGCTTTTAGACTCGACAATACATACCTCTGCAGCACATGTTTATTGAAAAATCTTGACTGGGAACTTTTTTTTGGAACATAAAACTCAGTGGTGAGGATTTTAAGCTCCCTCAACACCGCCTCATTGCAACAGGATACAAAACAAGAAGTGAAGAGTTCTAGATGAATTTAAGTGTTATGTATTATAAGAATTTAATTAGTCTTGCAGAGGCAGGGTATCACTCCCTTAGACAGTCCTTACGAAGCTTATTTTAAAAATGCAGCAGAGTTGGTACCTGCTCTGGTCTGAGGCCTGGGGGGACCCAGGCATATTCTTCCAAGGCACAGCCAGAGTCATCGTCAGATGTTGAGCTTCGCTGACACCCGAAAACGAGATTGTTAGCTTTGGGCTCCATCTCCGATGGCATAAGTGTGAAGCGTTAAATATTTCAGCTGCAGCTCATCAAGCAATTGATCTGGAGGAAGAGATTAACAGAGTTTTAATAAATTTGAACATGCAATGACTAATTATCAGTGTAAATGATCTTACGACAGTTTAGTACTCCTTGTGTTGCCCAGAACAATAAATGATTGAAGCATCATTACAACTTGCTACAAGCAATTCAAAAGTGCTTAAAAGAGTTATAAAAATAAAACTACTTAGGAAGAAGAAAACTAGACACACACTACCACATTTGGCAACCAACATGTATTTCAATGTTATCACCTGTCATCTTTTATGCTTCTGCTTGTTTCACATCACAAGTTATATGTAGGTATATCTAGGAAAGACTCATTGAGCAGATATTAACAAAAGGAATGACACAAGCTCTTCCTGAAGTCATTACTACCACCAATCTAGTAACACAAAAGACATGACAACCGCTTGTCAAAAACTAAAGAAATTGTTGGGAAAAGACGGTTGTGCAAGTAGCATCCTGTTTTTCACAAGGTAGGCACAAAGCAGTGAGCGTCTGCTGGATTCCTCCGAGAACTTTGTTTTAGCTGTATCAAAGCGGAAGGGCGTTGGTCCAGTTAAACATCTGAAATCCAATTATACCAGATTAGGCTCTGTAAAATACATCATAATTGTTCTGTTAATTTAAAACCCTACAGGGAGATGCTTCTGTTGATTCATGAAGCCTGCAAAGCTTAGTATCAGTGGGATCATTTTCAGTCACAACTGGCAAAGGCAGCTCTCACCAACACCCGTAGCATTCTGCAGTAAAAAGCTTATTAAGATAAATTTCTTACATTAATTCTAGCAGAAGTTCTTAGGAAATTCAGACCAGGAATTTCAGTGAAATACAGATTACCAAAAGCAGAGAGGATGTACCCTACCATGACAGACATCCTGACCACTACGGTTAGAAACAAGCTTGCTTTTACAGTACAACATTACATGAGCTGTGCCTTCCCCGTTTTAGGCAATTCTTTCACCTATTCATCTAAGCACAAATGCAATTTTGTCAGTGCTAGACCTGAGCTGTAGAAAATTTTAATCTTCTTGACATATAACCTTGCTGGTGGGTCTAAAGGGGAGAGCAATCTAAAAATTTCTGGTGGGTCCCACATTACATTTCCAGTCTCATCACCACCATATTAGAGAAAATAAGTTGCTGCTAGACCACAGGTGGAAGAAAGATTTAAAACCGTGTACCCAAGTATTCTGCTAGTTACTCAACAGGAGTTTCTCCTTCTTCAAGCGTGAGGCACTGGTTAGTGACAGGCTCTGTTGATTCAGTACATAAACCCAAATCTGCTCCATAAAAAGTGGCCACATGCATCCAAAGCTACAAACTTGGAGAAATGGCGATATTCAGTATTACACAGTCTATCCACCCCGCTTTCAGTAAGTCTATACATTCCCACACCCAATAAAAAGACATGGGATTACTTAACTCTTCCACTGGGATAGTGCTCAAAAAATTTAACTTGTTTGTTATCCTTACCCCAAAAAGTTCCGGTTCAAAAACATATGCATTATTTTTGGTGCACTGCTAAGATGCCAAGACACTTCTATTACACTGCATAGTTGCACTGTAATAGAAGATTCATTCAATATTTGATGGGGCAAGCAAACCTGCCAACCTCCCCTTTCAGAACAGGCTATTTCCACAAAGCTTGTCAACTGACAGGCAAATCTCTGCAATCTTACTCCAGCTGAACAACTGAAGGTTAGCAAAACAGCTTCCGAGCTTAGCATCACCATATTACAACCTCTGTCAAGGAAGGTGAGTAAACCCAAACTCAGTCCTAAATGCCCAATCATGTATATTTAAAATATAAAGGCAGACATCCCGGTACGTACCAGATCCCCTGAATTAATTTCCTTCAGAAACAGATAATAAGAGAAGTGATACAAAACCGTTTCCCCTCTCCACGTACTAGTGGAAGTGAAGTCAACCATCAGGTACGGTTTTTGTTATTATTTGTATAAAACTGGGGGGCAGGGGAGGGGGGATGCAGGAATACTGAGGTGCTGTTAAGAAATCACTGCTAGCAAAAAAGGCAACAGTGCTCACTGTTGCAAACAGATGGGGATGGCAGCTTGTGTCCTGCATCATCTATACCCAAATAATTCTTAAGAATAAAATCACTATGAGCATCACTGAGAAGCCCAAGTCCTTCCAAGATGATCTTAGCAGCAGATGAACTGTTTTACCATTTCCCTTCAGAAAGGGGTAGATACCTGGTTTACAACAACGTGCCACTCGCTGACGCCTAAGCTGGTATTTCCAACTCTTACAGCATTGCATCACGAGAACTTGTGTTGGTCCGATTGCCACTTTCCAAGAACTGACTCCTGCCCAATAACCCAGGAATAAAAGGAGTCACTGGATGAAACATCTTTGCCAACATTTCATTAGGCAGCCCGACCTCAACCGCACCACAGGAAGCAGATCTGAAATGTAATTCAGGCAAAGAGACAGGCTGAGCTCTGCCAGTCCCAGGGCACTGGAGTGGGGTGTACCCTGCCCCCTCAGACGACACCCAACGCTCACGAGCACACAGGTAATTGAGTAATTGCTTCATACTGATTGTTCAAAAACCTCTCTCCATAAGATCAAAGATTAACTTCTCTGACTTACCTTCCTCTCTTGGAAGACAAGGAAACAAACCAAAATCTGAACGCATGAAGACTTGTTACTTTTCTGATGATTTTTGAACACTAAGGCTACATGCTACTTCTGCGTGGCAAAAAGCAGCGCTGGGTAATGTTAGGATTTCAAGTATAGCAAAGGTATGTAAGCGCAGGAGCGCTGCCTAATTCCAAAGGAAGACAAGGCATTGGTACAAGAGAGACCACGCTGCTTTTCCACAGAGACTGATTCTGCCTGGGCCACCTCTGACCCATTCATTTCAGACAGCACCAACAAGAGAAAACCACAGACCCACAGGCCTATTTTCCCGGTGATACAGGGCAGGTTGAAAGTATGGCTGGTAGAGAATAAAGGAAAAATACACCTTACCTCCAACTGTAAAATGCAACTTTACAGTCAGGGTGCTCCTTCCCAGATAAGGTGATTGGAAATGTTTAAAGTGAGGTTCATAAATCTCAATGAACTGAGATTACTCAAAGGACACCATTCACTTTAAAAGAAAAATGTTACCATAGAGCTAATGCGAAACCAGCTATAAAATGACTGACAGTACACCATATATCAATATGGCCATGTCACAAATGCTGTGGTGTTGTGAAGACTGAAGTTTCTAAACCAGCCCAGCTTAACAGCAGGCTATCTGCAGAACTATTTTAGCAATTGCTTGTTTAGGAGTTCTCCTTCCTCTCCTGCTCAAGTGTAATTTGGTTTGCATTTTAAAACTACAGGGTTCTTCCTCCCTGCCACCCAACCACACTCATCCTTCAAAGTGATCTGTTTAAAATGAGTACATCCTAAGGAGGATTCAAATGAATATAAACAACAGCTGAAAAAATAAATGCTTTCCGAGGGATGAGTAGAAAGGTGGTCTTTCTACTCCTGCCATGACATCTACAAAACACAGCAAGGACGTTTTGTTTTGCTTTCTTAAAGTTTGTGGAACATTTTGAGGTTTTGGCTCTGTTCAAATACTACCTCTCAAAAAAAGCTTCATAGCCTACAAGGAGGTATTTCATTGGCAGCTTGACAACTATGAATAACATAATTGAATTAAACAGCTAAATTTTATTTAAAAAGAAAAGCAATTAATACATTTTTTCTACTGATGTATTAACATGACCATATTATGATAAAGTTCTTAGAAGTGAAGACAAACTACACTCCTAAGCAGATAAAATGTTAGGATATCAAACTTAAACCAAAGCTATTGCTGAACCCCATATGAAGGTTATCCCCGTGCTAGGATTTCCAGCTCACTGATTATGTTCACCCCTGACCAGATAGAAGGGGTCATGATTTGTGAGCACAGTTAGACAAACATCTCCTTGCCCATCCCCTGCTGTTTTACTCTGTCCTGCAGGGCAAATTGTTTAACAACTTTTTTGTTAGAAGGCTTGTTAACAAGGTTATAGAGGATACAAGATGCATATCACATGCACCCATTCACAACGAAGGCTCAACGAGCTAAGATTAGCATGGCCAGCCCATTCACCTGCTTATTTAATCCCTGGTGCATGATAACTACATTAGAAGAGAAAGAGCATAATGCAGCAGCAATAAACCGCCATAAAATAACTATTATGTATTACACAAACGATCAGAAAGTCCCATTCCCAGCTACAGTACAAGTAACGTATTTACAGACAACTTTATAGCTCTGTACTTGGGAAATCTGGATCCTGAGTTGATGAGCAGAATTTGTATCAGTGCTAGCACACGGCGACTTCTTCAGCTGTTGGGTCCTTTGCGTAACTCTACTATCCAGGGCAGTGGGGGAAGGAATGAAGCCTGTATACTTGTTCATTCAACAGACCTTTAGATGGACCCTGGAAGTTTTTTCCCTTTCGTTAGCCAGCGTACAAGGAACAAGAGAAGAGTTAACTGCTTTCCTCCTCTAGCATCCTAGCGCAAAGATCACTTTTCCAACTGGAAGTCAGACAACCCTTCTCAGGGTATTTTCTTTTGATGAGCCATACTGCAAAGACAGGCTACCTGCATTAACAAAAGAAGGAAGTACCGTGACAAAGCATCGCCCCACGCCAGCACATCTGATTTGGATGTATTATGCTTGGCGCTGCGTAGCTCTGATGGAAATACAAGCACACGCTGCAGTTAGGCAAGAACCAAACCTCTAGCCGAGGAAGCGGTATTCTCACGGATGCTTCCCCCCTCTCTCCTTCAGAGGGTGTTCAGATTTAGAAAGAAAGAAATCTTGCCTTTTACAGTCTCCCATTGATTTTTTTAATTCTATTTTAAACAGCAGCCAGACTTTACTCCAATGTACACATATACTCAGGTTTCACCCCGTCACCTGTTGGCTCCCAAACAACACCCTTCTTTGTTAGGGCTCACAGCCCTTATTTGAGACAAGTTTCCAGAGAAAACACTTCAAGAAAGTGTTCAATAAGTCACAAGACTCGAGTTGTAAAAACAAAATTCCGCGCATAGCCCGGTTTATTCTGACAGACACGCTGAGCCATGCGCGCTCATCTCAGAGGAGCCGGAGACGATGCCTTCCTCAGCAGGCAGGGCTCTCTGAAGGACAGGTGGGGTTCTTCCCGTCCTGCCCAAGTTACAAGGACGTTACGGTGGGTCAGAGGGGTCCCGGGTCCCCCCGCTCCGGGGCCGGCTCCGGCCTCCCACCCGCTGCGCGAAGGCACCGGCACCCACCCAGCCTCTCCGGCGGACCAGCCGCGAGGGAGAGCGGATAAAAGTAACCGCAGATTACCTCTTTACAGCACCGAAACGGCGGCGAGGCTGCTGGCGGAGCCGGGAGAGGAGGCGCAGGAGAGGCGATGCCCGCTGCAGCCCCGACCCCGCGCCCCCTCGCTGCACTCGCTCTTTTAAACCGAGCCCCCTTCCCCGCTGCCCCGGGGTGTACAGAGCGGCGGAGCCGGCCAGGCGCCGCAGCTCCCCGGCGGCGGGAGGGGCGCGGGGCGCAGCACGCCCCCCGCGCTGCTCACCTCGGGCCGGAGCGCGGCTCCGCTCCCAGGCAGGTCCGGAGCCGCGGCCAGCGTCAGGCACAGCCCCGCCGAGGAAGGAGGTGGCGGCGGCGGCGGGGGGGTCCTCCTGCCCTGCCTCTACCGGGGGCCGCTGCCGCTTCCCCTCTCGTCCCGCCTGCTGGGAGCGCTACCTGCGCCGCCCCCGCGGACCCCTCCACCCTCCCTTCCCCCGGGGCTGCCAGCCAGGGAGGGGGCAGCCACCCGAGCGCTCCTCCCCAAACGCACCCCGGACCGGGACCGCCTCCCGCCCGCCGCCCCCCCGGGGGGCTCCCCCCGGCATCCCCCGCGGGGGCAGGAGCGCAGCCCCAGCGCCGTGCGCCCCTCACCGCTCCTCCGTCGGGCGGCGGAAGGAATGTCTCCCACCAGCGATCTTCCCTTCAAAGTGCTGCCCAAGGCGGGGGAGGGAGGGAAAAGAGGGGGGAGCCGCTCCTGCCACCGACCCCGAGGCAGGAAGGGTCGCCGGCCCCGCCGCCTGCCTACCCGGGGGAACCAAGCGTATACAGAAGCAATAAATTTCTGCACTCAGGACACGACGGACAACGTGGTTTAGCCACAACGCTTTTGTTCGTGTTTACGCCCGAAATAGATTTCCCACCCCACCCTCCGCCGTGCTGCGGGCCGCCCCGGGCTGACCCTGCCCGCCCCGGGCTGGCCCCGCCCGGCCCGGCGGCCGCTGTCCTGCCGCTCCCCGCACCGAAGGGCACGGAGAAATTAAGGACTCGGATAAGGACGGGAAAACATTTGTTCTAGATCGCTGTGTATAAATAAAAGTAAAAATAATAAAAATAAAAATCAATCCGAAGCTGAGGACCACGTCCCTGCCTGCCTTGGCACACCTCAAGTGAGAAAGAGGCGTCCGAGCCCCAGCCCATGCACAGAAAAGTAACACCCGGGCTGCTGGGGCATTTTCTGAATGCACCTGGACAAACAGCTGCTAGCCCTCACTTTTACTCCCCCCCAGCGTGGGCACAAGCAGCCCCGGCAGGCGGGTGGTTGGGCTTCAAAGGCTGGCGGGCAGCTTCCCCTCCGGCACCGTGAATGTAACCGTGAACACCGCGGTCAGATTTCCTCTTTCCTCTTCCCTCCCGCTCTTTGTCTCCCTTGGGAAGTCATTATCAAAGAGAATTTATTCGCGCTGCATCTCGGGGTCAAAGCGGCAAGCCCCCCTCGCTGCGAGGGGCAGCGGRCGGCAGCGACCGAGCCCCCCCCCTCCGGCTCCCCCGCGAGGTCCCGCGGTGGGGGGCGCCTTATCTGCCCGGGCCCGCCGTGCGGGACGGCGACGGGGCACTTCGCAGACACTTATCGCCTCYCCCAGAAACCGAATTTGCATGAATTTAAATTCACTCTTCTCAATTTKAGTGGCTCTGCCCGCAGGGTGCTAAGGGGAGCCGGCCCTGACGGGTACAGGCGCGGCGGGCAGAGGCGCCGAGAGGAGCACCCCTGTCCCCTCAGAGGCRCTGAGAGAAGCACCCCTGTCCCTGTCCGTGTCCATGTCCCCGTCCCCTCCGCCCCGCCGCTCAGCCGGGCACACGCGGGCTTCAAGGCGGGCCAGGAGAGCCCTCAGCCCCCCGCCCCTGCGCTGATTAACCACCGCCAGACGCGGCCAGCCAGGAAGGCAGGCTGCTAGATCAGAAGCAATGCTGGGCTATCTGATCTCAAGTCGCAAAGCCTATCCTGGGTTAACGACGTTAAAAACAGCCCACCGGCTACAGCCCGTCCCCACCACAAACCGACGGTGCCGTGAGATATGCCCAGAGACCTGACAATTACACTTGTAACCGTAGGTGGATGAACGAGGTCCCGCACGGATCCATGAAACCAAAGCCGCAGTCTGTGGCTCCTTCAGAGGAAGAAAACTGCTGAAACTCCAGCAAATTAACCAGCTCCAATCCTTCCACACCCCATTTCACTTCCATAAGCAGTTTCACTGGTTGTACTACCTCCATTCTTAAACTGCTAAGTTGTTTTGAGGTCAAAGTTGGCATATCACTTGGATGAACTAGAGATTTTGTCAGAGCTTTTGTCAGTGCTGGCTTTACAAGACCCAGACTGTTTCTATTCTGTTTGTTGGACTGAGCAGACCCCATCTGGTGGCCAGCTGAACATCTGCCAACTCCATTCATCATTAATCAAAAATGGAAATGTCAGGAATAATGTTTATTCTTCCCTACTACACGAATGAACTAAATACCAACAATTTGCATATATTGTCTACTCCCTTTCCAGGGGTGCCTGACCTTTTCTTAGTAGTTCCCTTCAGCAAGGACTCACCACGTCTGCACAGCGTATTGCAAAAAGCAGAACCGCATTTGGGGACTTCTGCAACACAACCAACTCAATGGCTGCAGATAAGTTTGCAAAGTTTCCTGACCTAGAGCCTACCGAAGCCAAAGAAGAGACATTAACTTACTTTACTGGCTAGTCAAACTGTCCCCGATCTTGCTAACACTTTCCCTGACACCGAAGTGTTTGAGGGCGTACAGAGATAGTTGGCTGCACTGCTCTTTTTTCCCTGGACTTTCCTGGCTTGAGCACAGAAAATACTATATTGTTCTGGGCAATACACTTAAAGATCATCAGGCCAAAAACAACCATTGCGATCTTCTAGCCTGAACTCATGTGGTCATAAGATTTTCCTAAAATTACTGTCTGCATGAACAAAACATTTGATTTTGATTTAAAAGTACCAGCAATGTAAAACCCACTACAACTCCTGTTAAACCCACTACAGGCCTTGTTAAATTGTTTCAAGTAGCCAATTATTTTAAACTACTTTTTTTTTTTTTTTTTTTTTTAAATCTCAGATTGCTGTATTTCAGTGCTCAAGTGCTGGATCCTGGATCGTATCATACGCTTGAATGTTCGGCTAAAGAACCAGCTATCATAACTCCCCCTAGGCATCTGCAAATTGTGAAAGTCATTCCTTAACTATATCTTTTGATTCAGGCTGCCTTCACAAGAACAAATGTGTTGCTATGATTTTTTTTTTTTAATTATTTTTACACAACAAATATAAGAGCACATATACTTGTTATCTGAAGCATAAACTATGCTACAGAGGTTGCCCCCAAAAAAAAGGTAAAAAAAGACAGGCACAAACCAACTTGCCCTTTAAGGCATGTTCCACATTCTTGACTGCGGCTGGGTAGAGCTGATCCTTCAAACAACCGGATGGTTCAAGGGACTTGTAATGGATATGGAACCTTTTGCCCTAAGGTATTAGCACAAATTTAGTCTAGGTAACAACTTAACTTTTACTACTGACCAGGCCAGGGGTGTTTTCTGGCCTGTAAGACATTTGCTAAGCGTATCAGTGTGGTTTCCCAGTTCCGCAATTATCCACATCAGGGAACATCCCCCGAGATAACACTGTAATTGCTACCTTTGTTGGCAGTCACAGAAGAGAGACCAAGGAGCAGAGAACGAATTAACCTCTTGTGCTTCAGAGGCGGCCTCTCCGGGTAGGACAGTGGCATAAGCCAATGTCTCAAGCCCGATTAGTTCTGTAGATAAACAGAGGAATTCACCCTCTACATCATCACCCTTTAATGATCACCACCTCCACTCCAAGAGTTTTAATTAAGCATCATCTCACTTGTTCATTTAAAATAAAAAGTCGCAAGTCAGCTATGAAAGGTGAAAGTATGTGGTAAGGTGAATGGAAGCTAGAAAAAAAAAAAAATCTGTGAGTAATAATTCTTTCAGAGAAGTCAATGAGAAAACTGTTCAAAATAAACCAGGTTTCGTGTTTTGAAACAAAACAAACTGTCCTGGTTTCGGCTGGGAGAGAGTTAATTTTCTTCCTAGCAGCTGGTATAGTGCTGTGTTTTGGATTGAGAATAATGTTGATAACACACTGATGTTTTAGTTGTTGTTAAGTAGTGCTTACACTAGTCAAGGACTTTTCAGCTTCCCATGCTCTGCCAGGGGCACAAGAAGCTGGGAGTGAGCATAGCCAGGACAGCTGACCCAACTAGCCAACGGGGTATTCCATACCATATGACGTCATGCTCAGCATTTAAACTGGGGGGAGTTGGCCAGGGGACAGCAATCGCTGCTCGGGGACTGGCTGGGCATCGGTCAGTGGGTGGTGAGCAACTGCATTGTGCATCACTTGTTTTATATGTTCTTTTGTAATTATTATTTTCCCTTCCTTTGCTGTCCTATTAAACTGTCTTTATCTCAACCCACGGGTTCTAGKTTTTTTTTTCTGATTCTCTCCCCCAACCCACGGTGGGGAGGGAGGGTGAGCGAGTGGCTGTGTGGTACTTAAGTTGCCAACTGGGGTTAAACCACAACACAAACCAAGAAAGGTTTTGTGTGTTTCTGACAGCACAGGAGGAGTCCACGGAGCAGRAATTACAACTGCTCCCCAAGGGGTTACGGACAAACCAAAGCCCACACCTGACACAGGCAGGTATGCCCTTCAGGAATTTTAGGGATGGCAACTCGACCATGTATGGTCCTGTCTGCAGGCTACAGCGCAGGGAGCTCTACGAGATGTGTTTACAGCACTGAAGTCCTTTCCACCTTCAGTGGCCCCAGGTCTATGCCCTGAGGGAGCGAAGAGGCCAGAGAAAGGGATGCAGTTCCACCAGGGTCTGAGCTGATCTACAGGAAAACCCAACCCAGTGAAAAAATGCTGGTTTACTTCCCTCGACCTGCCAGTGTTAACACAAGGAAAAACCAGGACCAACTCCTCTGAGGCTGGACTGCTGTGGAGCTGCAGGCTCAGTTGTCAGCCTCGCTCCCTCTCTCTTCGGGGAAAACTGGGAGTCATGGCCTTGCAAACACAAGGGCAAGAGGGTCTTGCTCAGCTGATGAATAAACAGCCTGACCTCCAAGACCACTGTACATGATGCTCAAATACAAGTGAAATTTAACTACGTTCACCTTGGTGTGTTCAGAAACCCCTGCAGACATCCACTTGCATCTCTAGATACTTGAATGTCTTGTCAAGCCCTAGGCTGCCTCTCACAGGTTAAGAACATGAGTGTGGAAGTACGCCTTTGTAGGTGGGAACAGTTTGCACAATTTTACCACTATATACAATCACTAGGAGACACCTGACATAGTGGATGCCCTTGAAGCAAAGCTGAAGCCTTGAAGGACCCTAATGGGCCACCAGAGCAAGGCCACCCCTCTTTGTGCCACTCCATGCCTACAGCCGTAAGTGAAACCTCCTTGTGCTCTCCCCATTCAACACTGCTTCCTCCTGCCCACCCAAACAGGGGAGTTCGGCACCTACAGCGGATCACCACATGCTCCTGGGAGTCCAGGCTACAAGATGCAGATCGGTGCTGTTACCAGTGCATCAGGGCCTCTCAACTGGGTCACTGACTGGTGTCTTCCTGCATCTTCTTTTTTGAGGCTGCAAAGAAAAGGCACAGAGGCAGCACCTCGTGAGTCCTAAARGCTCCAAAATCTGAATCTTTGCTATTTTTTTAAAATACATTAACACTTAAAAATACAGAGAAAACCAGCTCTGTAGGAGACAGGCAGGTAAAAGACAAGAGTTGATATGCAACAGAGAGGGGGAGATATRGGGATTAAAAGGAAGCGTGCATATGAAATGCAACAAATAAAAAAAATAAGGAMAAGACTAATGCCACAAACAACTTCAGAAAGTAAGTGAAAACATCCAATGGAAATGTTAACATCAGATAACAAATCAGGAGACAATCAAGTGGCACTTGACAAATAAATAAAAAATACAAATGCTCATTTGTATTTTCACCTGCCAAACAATGGCACAGGGAGCTGCTGAGGCATCCAGCAACCAGACATCAAGGAGGGAAACAGCACCTGAACAGCTTGCTACAGAGAGCTGCACCAGCTACCGCTGGCCTGAGGACTGGCCGGCATCAGCTACTGCGTGTTGGGAATGCATGTCTAAGAGACTTTTATTTTATTTCCTTTTCTTAATGCCCTCAGAGTTCAAGACCAACACACCTTTTAAAACCACGATCCTACTTTGCTTCAGCAGCAAAGAATTAAAGTTTCATTAAAATGCCCTTCCTTGTTGGATCGGGCTAGGACTTGCTCCTGAACCAACAGGTCTGTTGCCGTATCTGGAAACTCTTAACCCCACAGGCTTTTCTGAAGACAGTAATCTTGATTTTATCATAATTGGCTCTGCGCAGCCCACAGTCACACCGGGCAGGGGTAACCGCCCGGATGCCCACAATCCTGCCGCAACCACCGGCTGACGGGTGCGAGCGGRGCTCTCCTACCCACATCGACACCCTCGGTTAATTAGCACCCCGTTTCCCAGGCTGCACAAGGCACAACAAAGCGCGTTGCAACAACATGTGCCTGCAACGCTTTTCTGGTAGCAGAGCCTGACGCAGGGTGGAATCGCTGCCTGGGCTTTTAATAACACCCCAGCACAAACACCATTATGCAACCGGGAAGGTGTTGCAGAGCCGGTGCTAATGCGCTGTTTGCTTATTGAGGGACTTTTTAGCTAAGTATTGTGCCAAAGCCTGTGTGGATGATGAATGATGTCACTCTTATCTGTGTCAAGCTCCGTTCTCAGGCCTTGCCTCCAAAGAACTCCTCACAATTTATCTAAATTGGTTTGGAAATTGTTTTAGATTAAAAAAGGAAGTGGTGCAAACTTTGTGTGCCTCTTCCACTATGACCAAGGCACACACACACACACGAACTCACGCCAGGAGCAGGGCATCCATGTAAAGAAACAAACATTTAAATGAATATTTAAACAAATATTTGAACTAATAGTTAAAAACAAATTTCAAACCCTTCGTGAGTACAGTTTTGTTGCATGAGTAATGCTCCTGTTACACTCAGTCTGCCCTGTCGCTGGGGATGCTTTCCACCAGCCTGCACTTAGGGAAAAACCACCAGGTGACTGAGTTTACTGAAGGCAAAGTTTGACATGGAGGATTACTACTACTGCTGCGACATTATATCCAGAGAAAACAAAACCCAGCTTTAAGCCAAAGATGAGATTTGCAAAGGTTTGTGGTGACCTCTTCTTGCTTAAAATTAGCAGGCGGAGGGAAATGTAGCAGTCACTGAACCAGGTAACTGGCAGAGTGCTATGTTGCCATTTTCCATGAGCTGTACCCACAGCACACTACAAATACAAGGGAGAGAGCAATGTTTAGATTAACTATTGGTTTATTTTACCAAATTAATCTCACAGGCCATCCTCAAGGCAGACAGTGATGCAAGGAGGACATAAAAAAATGTCAGGTGGATAACGAGATGCATTACAACTTTATTAGCTTTCTTTAGTACAGCAGTTGCAAGAGAGAGAGACTACCAGACTGATGAGCTCTCAAGACTGAAGGCCATGAAACTCTACCAAAAGGCATCACCAAAAAAAGATAAGTGTTTCAGTCTTTTGCATAGAAAGATCAATGGCTAAGTAATTATCCCAGCCAGGTAAGCCTGGGAACAGTCCTCTCACTTCTTGCTCAGCAAACAAAAAACTCTGTCTCAAAGTTGGGCAGGCTTCTACCCCAACAGAGGTTCATTGCGCTTCCTTATCTGTCCAGTTCATGCCCTCTGCCACTACTGTTGCTGTAGCTTTCTTCATTTTTATAAGGTTTCTTTTTCTTCATGCTTAAGAAAGCTTGTCATGGGCTAGGCAGCATCCGAATGACACCCTAGCTCCAGACACTAAGGCATAGTTTTACAATGAGTTTCCATGCTTTAAGTTGTCACTGCCTTAAACCAGAAATGATACTCAAATCTCCTCCTTCTCCTTCTTATTATCCCCCACCCTGAAAAAAAAAAAGGAAGAAAAAAAAAAGAGAGGAATAAGAGAAAGTCCTCCATCTAACTGAAGCTCCTTCTATGAGAGCCATAAAGGTTTCCCCCTCACTCCCATGTCTTTCTTGAATGAGTTAAACCTTCACAAGCTGGCATCTTTCTAAAAAAAACTCCCACTGTCTTGTTTCCCAATGGAAGTGCTGTAACGTAACCCATTACCCCAAAATGGGCATCAAAGCAGCCCCCATTTACATGCCTGGCCAAGTAAAAATCAATGTGAAGCGCGTTTTGCCCTTAGTACAAAGTTCACCTTACTAACATTAATCTAACTGCGTATGACCAAATAAGATGTAAACATGCAGGGTTTATGCTTGCGGTCGCTTCTCCTAGGTGGGTTATGATTCAGCACGTTTTCTGGGAGACCCGAACAGCCTTTCCGCTTAACAGGGTGAGGAATGCCGATTTGGGAAGTTACATCCGTTCTTTTTTTCTCCTTTTGCTTCTTTCTTTTTTTTTCCCCTCCAAGTATGATTAGTTTTTCTCTGCTGGTTTAGCTCCCAGAACTGGTTTACTGCAGGGGAGTTGAGCACAATTGTCAGCATTAGGGAGGGGACAGGAGGAGAGCCCAGAGGGACGTTCCTACTCCTGGTCAGTAGCTAGCTATTATAACTACACCGATAAATCAAAACCACATCAAAAGGCAGCCAGGGAAGATGGCTTCACCACCACTTCTCTCAGTTGCCTGCCAAGTGCCCTTGGGATTATGGACACAGGTATGAATTGAGGAGAAAGATGAGGCAAGAAGTGCTAGTTCAGTAAAAAAAGCCCAGACCTCGTAGAGTCACAGTCCAAAGGCATTTGAAAGAGTCAAATTTCTCCTCCAAGTATTCCCTTCACCACAGAGCTAGATGCTTAGGATCAGGTGGTTGGAGACATAAAAGTGCTCCTTCCCTTCTCTTCATCTCCACTGCACTTGAAGTTCAAGGCCAAGTGGACAGGCAGTGTCTGTTCAAGATGCGAGTTATGCCTGGTTTTCAGTAGGATAATAGCGAGGATCTCAGTTAAACAAATATTCAAATAAAAATCCAGTTAATTATGTTCCTTAGCTAGCAGTCATTACCCTTTCCACACCAACTGGCAAGATATTTAATTGTAACTACAACAAGGAAAAAATCAGTTTAAGTCCCCTAAATATCAAGCTTTACCTCACCACCAATATGACATTACTATAGATAAGTCTGGGGCCTCCAATACATATGTATTTCCTTAACTGTATTTGTAGGAATGTTTGCAGACTCCTAAGAATATATAAGCCTATTTTCAGAGTAAAAGATTTTAGAGTATTCATAATAATGCAAATCCTTATGTATGAAGCACACAGTACAAATCAAGATTGTTTTAAGAACACTCAACTGGTACCCTTGACATGAGTGACTTTTGTACAAGCATCCATTTATCCTTGAGTCCTTATGGTACTGTCAGCTGCTGAAACAGCAACTGCTTGACAATACCTGACACCTGATGCTCAGCTGGCAGCCTCCAGCTTTAAGCTACACCCACCTGGGCTTGTCCAGCATGCCCCAGCTTTTCTTACCAGCTTGCTCAGGAGGATGGATTCCTTCAGATGTSTAGTTTGGAAGTAATAATGCCTAGCTTTGAAGGAGTACCAGAATTTAATGGAAGTGAACAAATGCTAATGCAATCTCTGGCCACAGACAACGCACGCTTCTAGAACAGACAATCCCATTTTTAAGAATATATTTACATTCAGCCACTATGACGTGAAGCATTTCTCCGTTGCCATGAGTTCCAACATCAGAGGTTGAGGGAATCTGCTCAAGTGTCAGGTTACTTTCACAAAGATAGTTCAAGATTAATTTCTGCAATTCTGCAGTTTCTAAGGAAAAAGTTCTATCATTTTCAGGATGAGACATCAGAAAAACATGCAACATTTCCACTATATAATACTTCAGTATCTTTTAAACAGGCTTTGAAAGGAAATATTTGAGATAGCAATGTGAACTCAAGGCAAAACCCTATATTTCAACAAATCAGGCTTTGTTAAGTAAAACCTGTTAACATCAGAGCTGCTTGATATGACTTCAGATATGTCTGACAGGCGATTTGTCAAGACATGACATTTTTACAGGTCTGAGAAATGGCAACCGTTACATACAGAGTCTAAAAAGTCCTGAGCATATGCATGTATGTTTAGTGTTAGTTTAAATTTTCAACGATTAGTACCTTTAAACTTGCATATTTTCCTGACTTGCTTTGTCTACAACAATTATTGCTGAGACAAGATTAACTCTCAGACAATTAGTAAGCAGAGGAAAGATGAGAATTAATGTTTCACAATAGCCATATACACATGACTCTCCAGCTTGATGTAATCTTTGGATTTTTGTGTTACACACACATCCCTCTCTCCCTCCTCAGTCATCATCTACTTTCTCTTCAGTGGTACTCCTTCACAATTCTCCTTCCCTGATATGCAGAAGTAATGAGTCAGTGATAATTACACTGTTTTTGCAAATGCAATCTATGGACAGCTGGCCTGGACTTTACTTCCAACATCATAAAAAGAACTCCAGTCTTCTGAGGTACTCTGAACCTTGCACCAGGCAAGTTTTAAAGCAAGAAACATTCTTTTTCCAATAAAGAGCAGGGTGGGGATTTGGGTGRTAATAACTTTTTAGGTTTGGATGATTTGCTTTCATCAGCAGATAATCCCCCCATATCTCTAGACTGGCAGAAGCTCCATTTTCAGAAAGAGGACCTTAACAAATTACTAATGGGCCCATTAAAGAGAAAAAAGAGATACAAGGTTAAAGACAATCCAGTTAAATTAGCTACAGTTTCATTAAGAAGACTTCAGTTACAGAATGGAGAATCCTGACCCCGTTTTGAGCACTGCCACTGCTTTCTCAACCAACCTGGTGCCATTATGCAGTTGGACTAGAAAATCCTTCCTCAATCAATTCTTGGCRTGCTGATCAGATACTATCTAAAATTTGGCAAGACTTAGTTACCATGCAAAGGTCCAGAGAGGTGCCCACTCCGCGAGAGTGAAACTAGCTCTCACAGAATTTTATGTAGCTAGTTTGTACTACATTAAACTACAGAAAATAACAAACACCCATACCAACCTGGACGGGCTCTGTGTCGGGACCACAGAGCCTCAAGTGTTACTCAGCTTCCTCTTGTAAATGAGATTAAGGCTGGATTTACTCCTTCACTACACATTCCACCAGGAAGACTACTGGTAGAGAAATCTGCATAGCCAAAACCAGCTTGTAGTGTAGGATCAGAAGCACGCGTCTGGCACTGTCTAAAGTACCCAAGTAGATGGTGACTTGTTAAAATTGCAGCTAGAGCAACTCCTGCTTGATACCATTAGGCTACGCCAGCATAACTGATTGATTCAAGACGTGAATGATCAAGTGGCATCATCTGTGCCAGTGGGATGACACACCTGCGAGAGGGACAGCAGAATTCACAAAGGAGGAACAGGAAGAACGCGTGGGGGAAATGGAGTAGGGCGGCTAGTACTCCACAGCCTGGATGCTAAAATAAGACCTTCGTACCTAATTATGATCTTATCACTCAGCTGCCACAACTGCAATGGACAGGTTGCCTCCCCTTGACTTCTCTGATCTACAGAAGACAGAGGAGCTAATGTAAAAAGGTCAAAAAAATGAATCAATATGCTGATCCTCCCAGCAGTTTTCAATAGAGATCCGTTACCACACAGTGAAAATGACTACGGTAAGTTTAGGAGATGCAATTATCTGGAGCTTTCCCCTRTTAAGCCTTGAAACTCTCTCAATGGGAATTTAGGAACATACATACTTCAACTTCTGTGTGAAGTTAATAACTTCACAAGAGACAAACAGTGGAACAAGCCATTCACATTTTGTACTATCAACAAACAAATGCTGGAGAGCAAGATTTTGGATCCAGCTATTACCTCTAATTACACCTATCTCTATGAATAAATGAAAACTAGTTTGCATTCTTTTCCTGATCGTTAGCCTCATTTACATAAGTGTTATGAGGCCAGTTCTTTATCCATTAGTGTGAATTAAGCGATACCCTGCTGGGCGCAGGACTATTCAGACATGCTGGCTGTGGAGCAGCTGCTCTCCTCCTTTGGTATTGAATGTTGATTAGCATCATAGCACATGACACACTGCAGGGCATATCGTGTGTCACACTACGGCATACAACATTTAATGAGAACCCAAAGCAAATCCCATCGTTTAGAAAGCCAATCTCTGCTCTGAACAGCAAGGCAATAATTAAGCACATGGTCTGTCTTGGGAAAGACTGAATCCCTCAAACAGTGGGCATTCATTTTTTGGGACAACGCTGACTACCTGAGGTAGAGCTGTACATTTTCTTAGTTATTCTAAGCAGTATCAAGTGTACCCATTGCCAAATAGTCAAATTTAGGCACATTTTCCAGCAAGACACTTGTACATTACCCTTTCAATTCTGATCTGAGACAGAACAGAGCTTCTGTATCATTAGACCTATACAGAACATTTAAAGAAAGACACGGCAGCTATGAAAACAGAGTGCACAATACAAACTCAACTCCTGGAACATGGATCAAGGTTTAGTATCATCTTCCTGTGACTACTAACAGATCTCCAGCAGAACCTTTACATTCTTTTGTCAGCTTTCCTCATCTGAAAGATGGGCTGACACCACCTGGTCTTGCAAAGGTTCATTACTTATCTGAACGTTACTTTGACAATACTGTAAAATAGTGCCTCATTGTATTATCAACCTTTCACTACTTTGACACTATTAAATGAAGGCAAAGAAAAGCTTTTCACAACAGTGGAGAAATTAATGTCACACCTTTCAACTTTATGGAGAAACTCATTATTTTACAAGAAAACATGTTTCATGATAAGGGGTACCAATGCAAGAACGACTGCTGCCTCAACTCATCCGCAAAGCAGCATCCACGAAATACTGACAACAGTTAGCTTAGTTTGTTCTGAAAGACTGGAACTTGATTAGTAAAGGTTTCAGCATGCACATCTCTTCTCTAGAGGAGGAATGCAGCAACAGAATCCACTTTTCTAGCTAAAGAATATGTTTTACTCCGCACGGCGCTCTCTTACTCCTAGGCACCGATGTAAGCAAAACAGGAGAATCTGTCTGGGGAGGGCAGGCCAAGTTCGGTCACTGGAGTTGATCTAATTACCGTCATAGTTGTACGTCTGTTTCAAAGAGCAGAGCTAGAACCCTTGTATGAGAGGTGTTAGGAGAAATTAGACATCTTAAACAGAAGAACGATGAAGAAGCATAAAACAAACCRCTGCTTTTTCTGTGCTGTTCACAATACAGTTACTTTGTAGGAGAATATCATAGCATTAACAACAAGGGGCAAAAGATTTTACATCTACAACTCAGTCCATTGAAACAGCTAAGAAGGGATATACAAGGGACACGTCACCTCTCTATTTCAAAAGATAAAGAAAAAAAAATCACAAAAGGTCTCCAAATTGCATGCTCTCTTTTTCTCTTCCCACAACTCCAGGGCACAAAGACATTGTTCAGATTTGGTGGAGAGAAGCCACTTCAGAGGCTGGGCTTTGTATTAAAAGGGGTCTTATCTTTTAAACTGATAACAGACCTAGGTTATGCCAGAGATCTTTATAAATTAGGTTCCTGTTTTTGATGGCATCAGCCTCCCTCCCCATGACCTCAGTGAGACTCTCTGCTAGAATGCTTCAGTAAAGAGTTARAGACAATGCTACCTCTGCAACAGTATTGTAAGGCAGTGGTGCCCAACTTTTTTCTGGACAGACCACTGATCTCAGTTCGGCCTCAGAAAGGGCTACCTGTAGCACCTCCTCATCCTGGCTCTTCCTTTTTAGAGAAGAAGCCTAGATCTAGAAGCCTAGATTAGCTTCTCACATACTGTGTATGCATAATAATCTAAGTACATCATTATCTTGTAGGTGCAGAATAGTGTTCTGGGCACTGCTGACCCGCTGCCCCCTTGGAGAGAGGTAGTCACCAGAAAGGAAGCCCCCAGCAGCAGACTGGATGGACAGCTGTAGTGTGCAGGTCACACGGAGCACTTTGCTAGAGGACAGTGCTGAGAGCCTTCAGCCCCCAGGCCAGGGGCACTGGAGAGCACTCACGTTGGAGCATGGCTTGAGAGGACCAGCAAGACATGAGCCATGAGCCTTCGGTGCAGCTGCAKCCTGCGCAGTGCCAAATACAGCCAACCACTACAGCCAAGAGGCACTTAGAGTACCTCGGCCCTCCTTTAACGGGAAGGACACTCCAGCGTCTCTGCACTAGTAAATAAACCAGGGCCAGGGCACAAACTCAAGCACTAGCCTGCAGTGACCTACACCACTGGTGGTATGCTCCATGGTGTGGTTTTGAGTAACTGGACACAGCATATGGGATATAGGAAAGGCCACAGACCATTCCTAYCAGGTGGGCCAGAAAAGAGTTGGGTTTGGGTTTCTCCACCCTCCCTCCACAGTCCTCGAGTTCTAGCTCAAAGAGGCTTTGAAGCACTCAGCCCACGCTTTCATGTAGTACCCCAATGCATGCAACACAGTCTCAGCTCCCTGATGAGTATTTCAGAGACGCTCAACAGAAAAAAAGACAATCCACCAAAGAGCAATGTCTTTACAAGCGGCGCGTGTGTGGTGGGGTGCACAGTGCAGTGCAACTACAGGCAAGGGCTACGCAACGTGGATTTGGGCAGTCTGGCATCTGGTGTCAGGGTCAGGGGACCAGTTACTGCTAAATGATACATCTGTCTGGGTAGTGTTGTCTTGGGTTTCAGAGAAGTCTTCCACTGACTTTAATAAACACATTCAAAATGTGGAATAGCAGAATAACTGCTGCCTTCCCTCAATTTTTAGGCTTACATAAGTTTCCTTATAAAACAAAATTTTGGAACTATGATTTACTCCAACCTGAGTGCTGGAAGTAGTTACAAAGTTCAATGCAAAACACCTATGTTATAAAATACTTTTAAAAACTCTTCCATCATTTGAAAACTTTTTGATAGAATCCAGTTTTTAATAAAATAGCTTTTAGCTATGCACACTTGAGAAGCAAATGCAGAAAGACCATTATTACAAGACTGAAAAGAAAACAAAATTAGAGAGATTTGAAACTACTTTTTGGAGTTAAGATGATTTTTTTTAATGCATCTTACACTTACAAATGAACTCTAGAGTAAATGCAAAGAAGCAAAGAGACTTTCAATGTCATTCGCACAGGCATTAATTTCAGAGGATACTGCTGTTTTCAATCATGTTTAACACTGTTAATTTTTTCTCATTATCAGCAAAACAAAGTAAGTACATGCCAAGGATAAGGAAACAGCTTTGTTTATCTTCAAAATCATGTGCTTACCAGAACCAAAGCATGTATTTGCCATATGTCAGCCCCTGCCCCCCTTCTTTAAATTACAAATTCATTAATACAGCACAGTGGTGCTATATTGTTAGCAAGGAATAAAGCACATTTTAAAGAGCAATTAATTGGGATAAAACTACTTGGAGAGAACGGTTTTCCACCACAGCAGTGTCTTAGGGAGACCGAAGGGGAAACCTGACACGAAGGAATGTCAGCCTGAACTTGATGAATTTGTACTCAGAGCAACATGTCCCGTCCCCCCCCACAATGGCAGCAGCTTCCCACGTCACTTTGCAATACCCTTTCCTTACAGTTTCCTTTTGTGCCATGAAAGGTTGTCCACGAGACGGATCTGCTTAGATCAATATATTCAATAGAGCCATATCTTCTGTTATTGTCTCAAACTTCAAAACTCAAACCATTTCTATTTCATGTGTAGCCTGCCAGAGACAGCCACTTTGCCAAACAGATTGCGCGGGCTGAATCTGCAATGTCCCAGTCCAGAACACACAAAGCCAACTCAAACACTCCCACAGACGACAGCAGCCTTTCCACGGACCCACGCTGTGGTTTTCCTGGGATGGTCATACTGGAAATATCAATAGTCCAGGACAGGGACACAACAAGGCTCAAAACCAGGTCCAGTCTGAATTTTACTTTCCTTCTCTTTGCTTTTTTGGTAGTGAGATTTGAGACAAGAAGTCTAATGGTTCAGTTTTATGGCTTAGAAAGARAAGTCTTGAAAAGTTTGATTCCTGCCTTAAATGAATGCAAATTCTCACCTGCACAGATAAGCCTAGTGCTCAAYAGTGCTTTGCTTGCAAACGTTGTGTTGTTGAAACTAATGTTATATTTTTAGAGACAAATGTATCTACGAGGTTTAATGTAGAAGAAAGCATTTATTTCTATAGTGAAACGAAAACAAAAGTTTGTTAAATATATTTCCTTTTTTTTTTTTTAAAAAAAAAAGGTAACTGAAAAAAACTTCATATCTGTCCTATGAAGATGCTAAGAATATCCTCCCAACTCCTTTCCCTTGGGAGTTAGGATGCTCAGCAAGTTTGGCTCTTAAATCAACATACGTTTGTTATTTAAGTTATATTGTCATCGCTTCCTTTCTGTTCTGTGAGAGCACTGCATGGCTATTCCTTCCAAGCCTGGAAGCAGCATCTTTAAAGTGTGAATATTACATTACCCACACACTTACGAGACTGAGAGAAAATAGTTGTGCTGCATAGAAAGACTGACAACTCTAAACATGCTACAATAAAAAGCAAGACCTGATAAAAATTCCATTACTTGCTTATCTGGAGGGATTCTTCCCAGTTCAAAGGSTCAATTTCCCAGCAGGGCACCAGCGCTTATCAGCTAGCTCTGCTGAGCCTTTCAACTGCAAAGAGAAGTGTTGCCTCCAACTGGCATGACAATGGCACTATTAAACAGGCACTTCAAAGATATAGATGTTGTAAATGCTTTGATTTTGCCAAGTTCTCCATACCATCACTATCCAACAGACTTTTTCATGCAGAGGTCAGAGTCTTCACTAGGCAAATGAAAAGCAGGTAATAAAATACGTCGTGTGAAATGCAGCAAATCCATCACGTGCCTCTACTCCCAAAGCAGGTCCCCACATTTTCCTAGGTAGAGAGAAGCCCGTACCTGACCGAGAGAGAAACAGGGTTACTATAGCATTAAGTTCAACTAACCTGCTCCAGCAGGGAGCCAGAGGCAGTAGGACATACTTATATCCCACAAACCTGCAACCCTTCTTCCTGCAGGAGAAAACACGCGGACATAGTATTACCGAGGAGAACTTGCAGGAGTGGACATTCACATGGGCAGATTTATTGATTAGCTGCTTATCTGACATACCAGCCTGGATTCATTTTAAGCTGGTTGCGTAGCCAGGAGAACCAGTACTCCCTCGGATGATTAGAGAGACATGGGATTTGTTTGTTACCTTGCTATATGGAATGAAGTTGAGGAGACTGGGTACAGTCAGTGTGGACCGACTGGTCATTCTCCAGTTATCACAGGATCACATGATATAGATCACACATGTTAAGGAGCATATGTGGTCATCCAACATCTGCCTGTTTGCGTCAGCGCTGGATACACGTACCTTTATCTCGATCTCAGACAATCACCCTCAGACCTTTCCCAGCATTTGATCTGCGACCTTTCCTCATACAAAACCCATATGTTTTAAGTAAAAGTCTCCTGCCCTGAGAGCAAGAAGTGTGCACGTCATTCATCTTTTAAAATTCCTTTTCACTTAGCTCTCTCTCCACTTTCTTTGGAGCAACATCCCAGAGTCCCAGCCTTGTTTTTTCAGGCCAACCATCTGCTTGGATGGAGCAGCATCCTTTGGAAAGAGCTCTGCAATCTCTTTCGAATGTCTACAGTTCCCTTGACCCGTTAGCTCGTAACCCTTGGGACACCGGCAACAAGATGTGCCAGAAAAGATTGCAACAGCAAGAAACTTCATTTTCACATGAATGAGGACATGACAGGAAGCTTTTCAACCCAAAAYATTTCCTGTCTGATCAACAGGCCACAGTTTACACATAGGAGTAAACATGTGACCCACAGCAAACCAAGGCCATCTACTCTAAAACATGTCTGTTGAAAGCACAAACAGACTATGATTAAATTAAGTTTTAATTCTAGAAAGCAGTTTAAACTCAGATAGGGGTTAGATTCAATCTTCACTGAAGGAATTACCCTTTTTCTAGTTACCCTAGTTACCTTCAGACGGGAAAAGGAAACTTTCACTTGGACCTCCCTTGCTTGGTTTATGCAAGCATGGTTAAGAAGGGCATGGGATGCATTATTATATTATCGCACCCCAGCAAGTTACACCATACCAGCAGAGCCCCACATACTCTCCACCTGTCCCAGCAGCAAAGCTGTAAGAGCGGTTTACGCTAACACATGACGCTTTGCAGAGGCTGCAGTTCCCTTGGCTTAGCCAACAGGCAGCAACAGAAGTATTCCCCAGTGTGTGCCCGTAACACAAGACACATTGTAGTTTTAATAAAATTGACCAAAATAAAACCCTAACCTCCGTTGTTGATAGGCTGATGTGGATATAACACGCAAGTTATAAACAGTTTTGTCTTAGGGCTTTATTCCATCTCGGCTAACGTACATTTATACCACCTCTCCTTACATGCCCCTGGCAGCAAAGTAGTACAGCTTGTGGCTGTGACTTGCAAACACGTAGTCTCTCTCCCTCTCTTTTGTCCTCTCCCTCCCACCTCCCTTCTACTGCATTATTTTTCAATTAGTCACAAGAGTACAGCAAAACACACTGATCTCTTAGATGATCTTTTATCTATAAACATTAGTACCTGCCTTCTCTCCAGGAGGAGCAATCTTTCCAGAAAGAACGTGCTTTTCAGAGAAGAAGAATAAAGACGACAAAATTGGAGGAATTAGGTAGATGTTTTAAATATTTATGCTAGCGACCCCTAATAAAAACACTGGTCTTGTTTCCATCAAATATATTCAGAAATGACTCTCAAAGGTTAAAGGCAAGTGGTTGTGCATAAGTCTGCCAGGTGAATACTGGTATGCTTACACAACCAGCATGTAAACCCACAGCTCCTCTAGAGCTGCCCAGTTTCTTTAGACCTCAACACTTGAGTGTCAGAGCCAACCTGTACAGATAAGTCTTTGTACCTCTAAACACGTTGTTTTAGGTGTACACATGTTGAAATAGAAAGCATTTCAATACCAAGCCATGTACCTTGGCCCCATCAACTGTACTTCCTCAGCCACCCACTACAGCACCCTGCCAGCGGAAGCTCTAAACCTGTGCCCAAGGAAGGGTTTATTACTCCAGCGGTTGCCAGGGACTATCCAGCCATYTCCCTCCATTAGCAATTAGATGCAACATACTAATTTCTCCCTTTAGAAGAAATTCTAAGCCAGTATTACTGAAGAATGATCCATGACCCTCAGGGATCTAACAATGTTTAGCAGGCTTTACAGGAAGAAAAAAGCTAGTGTTAAGACTTCAAGTTTAGTAAGCACTACAAGCGCTACAGAGCCATGAGTTTCCACCTATACTTCACATAYCTGTTTAAAACAAGTCGTTTACAGGGCATTTAATCATCATGCCATTCTGTACTGGTTTTGGCAAGTTTTACAGTAGAAAACTATGGGACAGCAGGCTAAGATGCATGTATAATATTTTACTCAAAGAGAACAGTTAATTTAATGCCAATCTCTTTCAATGCATACATAAGCAGGGACCTGATTGACAGAACAGCTCTATCGTGAAAACCTTAGTTAAGACCTCATYGGTTAATATCTAGATGGCTTTCCTTGACAGCAATGCTTTAACCGCAGTGCAACCTGCCAGGAAAAAGAAACAAAACACTGAAATAAGATTTTGCAATGTTCAACTTATACTGAAACATATCTTTATTGGACYAAGATACAGGAATAAGTATTTATGAAAAATACCAGAGGCCTAACTTTATAGTGTAACATATAAGCAAGCCAGGATAGCCCTGGGAACTGAACAAAGCAAGATTCAGTATGTAAGGGTTTATCAGAAACTGATGGATTAGATTTTCTAGAATAGTTACTACTGATTTAGAAGAGATGATCTCTTCATTAATGTCATTATCTGAAGTTACTCCATCATCATCCATTTGGGTTTTCTCGTGTTGCTTATCACCTTCTAAGCATGTCTCCCTAAGAAAAGTCTTGCTGGAGAGTTCATTCCATGGTGTCAGTAAGAAGAACGTTTTACATCCTTGTTTGCAGTTTAAGGTTCACAGTTGCCCACTTGTTTCCTGGGAGAGTGCTTCAAAGCAGAAGACCAGGCTAGTYCATTCAAAAGTTTGGAGGGTTCAAAACTTAGATAAGACTCCAAATGGAGTCAGTGAAGAGAATAAAGCATTAGGCAACATGCCCTTTGCCATATGGCTGTTGGGCTCCTTGCCAGTCATAGCTCAAGAACCAGTACTTGAAATGGTAAGATACAGAGAGTTAAAACCATCTCAGACCAGAYCCCTGAGCGCATGTATCTGCAAAGACGTGCGTGCCTACACCAAGCAACAGATCAGAAGCAGAGATTCATGAGCTAGTGGAGACTCRGGCTCATAAATCCACATGATGCAGTGCAGCTGGATATTCAGCTTGGGCCAGCAACGATATAGCTGCATTTACATAGCTCTTGTGCCGCTGAACTTGGATGTCTCTATCACATTCCCCCACAACTTCTGCTTCCAAGGAACTGCAGCCAATCTGGGAACACTGGGAACACACATCTGGGGTCTAGAAATGCTCCAAGTCAAAGCTGACAGGATGAATCACCATCTTCCTGCCAGCTAAAGGATAGAAGAGATTTAACAACCAACCTCCTTCCCCTTCCCCATCCCCCATCCCCCATCCTGACAAGCAGCTTCGATACCTAGGAGCAGAAGGGGGTGAACAGGAGAGCTAATGCAAACAGTCTGGATCTGGAAACAGATGCTCACCGAACAAAAAAGATACCAAAGGAAGTGTTAGAAGTGCAAAGCTGTTTAAGGGTAAACTTCAAATAYGACTTCAGTCCTTGACAAAAATCAGAGTAAACTCAGAAAGGATTATTGCTTTCAGTTAAACCTTTGAATATCAGTGAGACTATGACAGCTTCAGGTGCAAACAGCACYGATCTACCAAATAGCCTAAAAATGATACTGAAGCTTTATTTTAATGATGTCCAGTGGGATAAATAAGCAGCACAGTCAGCACTGGCAGGGCTGGGAAAAAGCCAACACCAACGCAGCAGATTGAGCCAGGACTCAGAAATTGGGAGGAAAGYTTCTCAGGGAGGCCCGTAGCCCTAGGCCAAAACACAAGTCACTGCTGCACAGAGCGGGGAAGGGAAGGGAAAGGCAACAGAAGACAACTTCCATCAAGCTACATAAATCACTGGAAGTACTTACAGGGAGTGCAAAGTACTGGGAAGAGAGGTCCAACCACTCACTGGAGGCTGTTTGAGACTGCTTTCCCTTTCCTTCCCTCTTCTTTCATATTAAAGAGTTAATATTGAAGCAATACAACCACATTTTCTTTGTTTTGCCCACTTGAAGTGCTTTCCTTTTGAGCACAGAGGGCAGGAGGCAGAGAAACATCACCATGCTGTCCTCCCACTTCTGCTCCCCATACCCCGCTGTGCTGGTCTGGAGGACCCTGGTCCCCCAGGCTCCAGCAGTGCCAGGAGATCCCAGGGCAGGGGAGAGGGACAGCAGGAGCGGGCTCAGTAACAGCATCTGCACTTCCAGAGGCTGCCCTTGCAGTGGAGACACTGCTGGGGCAGAGCCACCTTCCCCCAAAAGGCAGAGCTTTCAGAACAGTAAGCCAGAAAGCCATGGTACGCTGTGGTTAGAGAGGACGGGCTGCTCAATGGAGAACGTACTCTGCTTTACACGCAGCCTAGCACCTCCCGCTCGCTCCTCTGCCCAGGAATTAGGGATGCCCAGCACCACCACAGGGTATTGCATCAGATTTCTTTCTGCTTAAGACCTAACGGGGCTTCAGCTCTAGACTATTTTGTGATGGCCACAATAACCCTGGCAGCCTTCCTGGCAAAAGGAGGGCCTGCCCCATCATCAGTCTTACTATTTGAAGTGACACATACAGGCCTTATGATTACCCTCCCCAAGGCCATCTCGGTTTTTACAACTTCACTGCAATACTGATCCAGACACAATCCCTCTCTTTCATTTGAAAAGATGTAAAATGAAGTAATCTCAACACTTTGGTTACTATTCTCAGGACAGGACTCAAGTGCAGGGAGGGAAAGATTTTGAGCCAGGACATCAGGGAAGCAGAGCACACAGACTGTGAGCTACAACAAAGACACACTTGGCTGCATGCTCTCGCTATACATATATACAAGATATATACTACATGTATGTATACGTATGTATATACACACACATAGGCAAGACTATACGCAGGCAAGATTATTCCAGAGCGCTTAAGGACACAACAGTAGACAGGCTGAGACAAGTAAGTAATAACACAATTTAAAAGAGCAAGCTGACAGCTAAAAGATGCAAAGTAGTTTATTCTAAGAAGTACCTCCATCTTTTTGTGGTGGAATAATTCATTTTGTATTCAGTAAAATTTGTTTCCGGAGTAATTTATGCAAACAGGCTTCAGATAACTTTCTTAATTATTTGTGTGGGTACAAGATGAGTTTGACCTGAAATAAGTTAACTTGAAATCCCTGCCAAGCTTAACAAGTCTTAAATTGTTGGGGTTTGGTTTTTTTTTTTTTTTCTTTATTTTGTTTAATGGCTAGAGCCTAAATGGCTATAGTTTGTGTAAAGCCATGGCTGCTTTTCTTAAAGCGCTAACCTAGCAGCCAGGTGATGCAGGTCTTCCAGCTACCTGATTTGCTGTACTTGGGAGCTCTGAGCCAGATGTGGACTGTTGAAGGATAAGCAAATCCTCTTCCACTTGAGCCAAGAACCATCCACAGAACTTATATTTCATAAAGCTTCACCAACAAAGAAGAAAAAGGTTAACCTCTCTTATTGCCAGCCCCGAAACAGGCTTACTGAGTGTGCAGACTCACGCTTGTTCTGGAGAGCTGCACGAAGATCTGTTTTGTTCCCACTGCAACCCTTCCAGTCACTGGAAAGCCTGAATGCAAGCACGTATCTATGACCACATTTCACTTCACCAGGGCGAACAAATTGTGGGTATTCCTCTTCCCAGCAAGACAGAGATTTCTGGAGCTCATCTTTGGAGCAGCATTCCAGTGCATAGCATTAGCACATATGAATTAAATTGTAAAGCAAGACTACCTCTCCTACTCTCCAAAAAACCCCTCAAGAAATCMTGCATCTCAAACCACATCCTTATTAAAAAAATTAATAAGTAAATAGTCAGAAGGGTGTGTGCAAGCCACTAAACCGAAATTCCTAAACTCTAATCCTTTCCAACAAGAAAACTTTCTGCTTCTGCCAAACCACTTGGTCCATCTGTTTCACTTTCTTTACTGTAAAAAGGAGAACGTGGCTTCCTCCACTTCACAAAAGCCGTCTGTGAACTCGACATTTATAGTGTCCTTTTCTGAGTAGGGTTTTCTTAGTTTCAAATCATTTTCACACTAAAGCTTCAGGTCTTGTCTGACAGAGATCTCAGGTGATTGTACAAGCATTAGTTCTTGTGCCATTGTCATAAACAGAGGATTATCTGCTTTTTGTTGTGGTTGACAAAACAGATGGAAAAAAATAGGTTTTGACTTGGATTTTCTTGAGGGTTCGGGGGTCAGGGAATAGAGCATCTTCCCACATAAAATGCCACTGCTGTCTTGAAAAGTCTAAATTCTGAAGAACCAGACAAGCAGTTCAGCCAAACTGCTTCCAGGTTTCAGCATTTCATTTGAAAGATCAACCTCTCTCCTGAGAATCTAGAACTCGGAGAAAGTATAAGTATGTATTTACTCTAATGTCCTCTCATCATGAACAAAAACTAATTAATACCTTTTAATACTTCAGTGATGTAAATTTTGAAGAAATTCCATTTCTTGTCCCATACCTTGGTAAACCTTCAAAAACACACACTGTGGAGAACCTGACCACTAGTCCATCAAGATCTAGGTAACTAATCCAATACCCTTTGTACCTAAGGCAAGAAACAATTATTTAAAGAATATATACCACTTAACTGCAGCCATTTTTAGGCATCCTACTTCGAGGTATGAAGCAAAGATGGCTTGAGAGCAACTTCAAAAACATCTTCTGCAGGCTACCTTTAGAGGAATTGTTCCTGTGGKTGGATATATGTAAATAAGAGTTCCTGCTCCTCAGGGTTTCATATGGAAACATTTACTAAGTTACACCAGCATAAATGGCTGTAAAATCTCAGAACAAACCTTCTCCTTCAATATTAGATACTTCACCTCAGATTTTATTTGTAATTAAAATGTTCCACAGGAAATAATAACCATAGCCTTAATTAGGTAATTAAACCTGTTCTTGAAGACTTATGTAATGCAAAAGAACAATCATGCAGATGGAAAAGTTTAAACCTACTAATTATATGCACAAGTTACAAGAAAAAGCTTCTTTCTTAAATCTCTTATTTTAACTTTGGCAAAATTACATGTTCAACAGCCAGCTGTTGTGCATCTCAAGTGAAGAGCTTACTAATGCAAACCTTCTATACCACAGTGCTGCACTAAAAGCCACACATTAATTCTCAAAGAGTTAGACGACTCGGAAGAACTAAATCAAAGATTCACAAAAAGCTTAAGTGTGCTTTCTAAATCCTCTTGTGCTTAGAAGTGCCAGGAGTTCAGAACAACTTACCTTTACATGATTGTAGATGTTCCTTCCCCACCTGCCTGTCCCACCCTTCTCTGAGTGGTAATAAGGATGTCTCAGCTGCTCATGAGGCAGCTGTTAAACCATCCTACTTTAGAGCTATAAAAAGTACAAGGATTAAAGAGGGTGGGGAAAAAAATCAAGTACAATTATTTTTCTTAGTGGATAAGTGTTTGTACAGTTGTAAGTGAGCTCTGAAAACTTAAGACAGGGATTTGCCCTGTACTGAGCAGCCTTAAAGATATTAAAGGGATTTTAAAACGGGTGCTTTTCATTCTCTTTTGCAACTTGTTGCTCAAAATAAGTACAGCTCAAGTTGGGATCTGCATCTCAGAATTAACTTTCCTATGATCAGCCTATGGTTTTATGAACACCTGAAAAAAAGATAATTGCAGTTATACCTATTTATATAGGAATGCACTTCCCTAAAGCATTTAGATTAGTTTACACCAGTGCCTCAAGTAAACAGCCAGTGGTATTTTACAGCAAGTCAGCCAGTTCTCAAAAGCTTTTTAAATAGTCTTGTCTTGCCTCACAGAGCTTGGACCACGGAAAGGAAGAAAACATTGGTCTTACACACAGCTCCCTCTACTGATTAGATCTTCATACTTTGTCACATTGCAAAACCTTTATAGAAAACTGTTCAGCCATACTGATTTTATAAAAGGTCAGAAATACTTGAGTGTTATTATATAAATATTTAAGTATCAAGTCTCAGGGGGGAAAAAAAAGCATCCAAACAAGTCAGCCTTGATTTTACCCCGAAAGGTATTCAGTTCCATGAAACCCCTGAGGAGGGCTGGAGGGGGGAACACCACCACCTAAATTCACAAGTCTCCCAACCAAAACAAAACCAATCACACCAAAACCTCATGGAGAAGTCCAGCTTTTCAGAAGCTGGGACAATAATAATGCCAAACTTATATACTAGCCAGGGTTTCCCAGATGTGTTGAATAATTTGAGATTCTTATCTCAAGATCACATAGGCATCTTGGTCTCAAGAAAAATGCAAATCATCTTGTTTATAAAGGAAGCAGGAAATAAAGACAAACAGAAAACAAAGCAACTTCCAGGAGTCCTAACATGAGTTCTATCCCCAGAGAACAGATGCTACCCATCACATTGCCATATTTATTGCAACTTTAAAATGCTTATATTTTGCTTTTCTCTTTTCGGTAGAAGTTTGCCTGAGTTTAAATGTATAGGTTTTCATTTACGAATTGAAGGCTGGTCTCTCAGCATTAAACACTGATGAAAATTTCACCAAATATTAAGATCTAAACCAAAAAAAATAAAGTATCGTCCATTTTAAGACAATCTTACAGCAATACTTTCAAATACATCATGTGGCATTTTTGTGCCTGGAACTTCAGAATCCTGACAAAGACCTTACTTGAAGTCTTAGGGGCTGGAAATTGCAGTTTCCTCCTTTTTCAGTAACGTTTGCTTATGCAAAGTCTTAGCAACATTTGTTATCAGTAAGAAGTACAACTAGACAGAAATCTGCTTAAAGAGACCCATATTTGGTGAATAGTTTATAACTAAATTAAGCATGTCATCTGCAATGCAACAGAGAAGACAACATAAGAACAGTAAGAAATCTTATACTAGCCAATTACCTGGTTTTAATTTGATTTTAGAAAAAAAGTAACAGCTAGTAACCTACTGCCCATCAGAAAAACACTACAGTTTTCTTTGACCTAAGAAGCTATGACTGTAGACAAGATACCCAGTAGTTCCTTCACCTGACCTAATCAGCAAGGACTCACTTGTGCACATTTAGATGACACAAGAGTATGGCGGTGTAAGAATTGTGACCATCAGCATCTATATTAATACTTCAAAACTACAATTCATGGTCAGGTTGTATCTGTTCTTTCAGATGAGTCCTTTAACTATAAAATCTACATACGCTTAACATGCTTCCTTCATGTCATAGTTCACTCTGTGCAGCACGTAAGACTCTCCACATGTGCTCTCCTCACTTTTTGCAGCGTATTAAACAGACAGTGGTCAACAACGGCTCTTTGAAGATGGTTCTTCCCGAGTATTTGCCTTGCCTCATCAATTTAATAAAACAGTCTGTGCAACCCGCACCTTATTCCTGCCTCTTGGGTCCCCCAGTCTAGTACTGGACCACTAAGTACACAAGAGCGGATCAGTAGCCCTCCATTCTCTCTTCCTGCGGTGGCACAGACTGAAATACCAGTGGCTAATGGTGTGAGGCCCCTCAGCGTGTACCATGATTATTTTATTCTAAGATCAGTGGAAGTAGCTACTAGGCATAACAAAACTTGTAGAGAAATAAGAAAACCATGCTTTGCAGCTGCTTATGTTCCAGCCCAAAGGCTGTGTTTCTGGCAGCAAGACAACCACACGAGCGCTCATCCGGCTTTTGTAGCCAGGTTCTGGTTACCGTAAGGCCTTTATCTTGGCCTTCCACAAACAGATATCCAATTGCAGGCAAGCACGTCTGTATCCATTTTTCTTCCTCCAATTCTGTTCAGATTCTTTCCCATTCAAGCTCTTCCCTGTAGGTGTCCTGAAATTCACGAAGCAGATGCCTAAAAATACTGTTTTAAACACACTTCTCTCAAGGAATACCAATTAGCTCTAGCTTCAGAAATGTCGATGTCCCTTGGGAATGGCTAGACAGAGCCATCTCCTGGCTAGACAGTAAACAGAACTTCTGTAAATACACACCTTAATGTCTGTGAACAAGCTATTTATCCATTGCAAGAGAAATCCTTTGTGCAGATTCAAGGGCTGGTTTCAAAGGATAATCTTTATATCTGCATTCCTCAAAACAATCAGTTAGTAACTACACAAGTGTTGGAGAACAACCCATCCTGTTTGCTACTAGGTTTTTGGAGAGTATGGACATTAAATTAACAGCAACTCTGAGGGAAAAAAAAACAAACCCAAACCCTAAACCTCTCCTGCTGGCTTTAGAAACACTGACATAGCAGTAAAGCTTCGTCCATTTGTCCTTAACACAAGTTCCAGAAGAACATCCAGGGTCCAGGAGACAAATCCCATGCAAATCTGGTCAGTGTTATGAGGCATCCCACCCCACAACCCTGTCTGATTTCCTTAGGCATAAGACAGGGATAGTTAAACTCAGTTACCTTGACTTTTCACGATCAATTGGTAAAAACAAGTAATAGCTATGTTTTGGAGATCTTGTTCAGCCTATACGACTAAGTTAACAGGATGAGTTTAACCCTATTTAAGTTTCTAAATATCTCATGTTGTAGATTTGCTTTTAAAAAAATCATAGAAAGAATAGTATCTTCAGACAGCATTCAGTCTTTTGCTTCAGTAGGTTTCAAAGCTGTGATCATTGCTTCTTAGACAGAAGTCACTACTATAACTCTTTCTAAAACCACTTCTCTACACAACGTATCTACAACCCATATGCAAGAGTAATTTTCCTATTTCTACCAACCCGGAAGAAAGATGTGAGCACGGCAAACAAGCTGCCTTCTTTGAACTGAGTGTATCTCTAGATTCGTTGTTAAACCAACACTCAGAACTGCTAACAGATGTGAGAGGTTACAGATAAATGAGTGGATTTTGTTCAATTAACTGTCTTTGTTAGTCTTCCTCCCTCCTAAACAAAGGTATTTCCATCTCTTCTGAGTGGTTGCAAACATTGACCCACCTGTAAACATAAACAGCACAAACACTACACACACATTAGGGCAGGTAGGGAAAGATGCCACAATCACTAGGCTGAAGCCTAGTGGCATCATGAAATACAGCGGAATAAAGAACTTGCCATGGCAGTGAGGGCAATCTGTCATCAGTACCTCCTCCAGATTGTGAGTGCAAGCACTAAGCAAATGCAGCCCCTTTAATCAGATTTTATTTTATATCGCACTATGTAAGCCCTCATCTCAGAGGGACCAGAGGCTTTTAGATCCTAGTTTTAACTACAGCTGAGCAACTATCCTGTTCCCTTCTTAGAGGCAGATGAGGCTCAGAAGTCTCTTAAAATACGCTCTTCAGCCACCACCATGGTGATCTACTGTCCATATTATCACTCTCAAAAGATTTGTGGTTTTGATTCTTGAAGTAAAAATTCAGCTTTCCCTGTGAAATCCTCATGAGTCGACCTCGATACATAAGCTCTTTTAGCAAAGGAAACATTCTGAAGAAGTGTCAAAACACAGGGTTTCCAAGGTCTTGGTTTTCCTGCGTACCACCATTCGTACGATGGCATGAGCAGGCACAGCCCTTAGCAACAGCAGTGGCTTGTGGCCCTACACCAGCCTGGGCACCGTTCCAAAGTGGGTCACGTATGCCAGGGTTTGGGGGTCTTGGGCTAGAGCAGTGCGTGACCGAGGTCRACAAAGTGAAGCAGAACGCTTTGGTCCTGCACTAAGGCTGCGGTCCCCTCCTACATGGGTGCATGAGCAACAGCTAGGTCATTGGAAGCATTTCACGTAGGCAGTCTGGCAAGTCACAGATGTCACTTTTAAGTAACACAGACATTATTCATAGCCAGTCACTGCTTGCTATCTACAGATAACTGATTGCATTCAGACCAGATTGGAAACAAGGTTGGCTAAAAAAAAGAAAAGAAAAGAGCCAGACAATCTGCTCTCTCAGAGCTCCAGCCATTCCTGCACGCAGAAAGTGGGAAAGACTTTGACAGCCGGGACCCACACTTTCGCACAATAGCTGCCCAAAGTCAAGAATACGGCAAGATAATGCATTACTAGCCAAGCACTGTAGAAACCTCAGCAACTAGCATTTGAGTCTGCTTTTTACTGCAGCTGGGGAATCTGATGACTTTTTTTTCCAGGCCTTGCCTACTCTGTATTTGTGCAATCATTTTTTTTAAACATCCAGACGTTCTGCACACTGTATAAGACTAGAAAAGATCATGTAACAGTTCAACTGGCCATGTGAAGATGCGTGGCCCGTTTTGCATTTTTTAATTGCATAAATAAATCTGGTGCTTTTCTCTTTTTCTTCTCAAGACTTATGTTCACAAGAGTACACAGGAAAATTTAAACACAGTAAGAACAGCACAGATTGCTGGCAATACAGAGTTTTTATGTCAGCTCATCATCACTTAACTATAGGTATCACTTCAAATTAACTGATTTCTACACCTATTATATTCTTGGCTTCCTTGCTAAAGCATGGTGTGGCCCGCTTATTACACAGCTGCAATCAGGATCTCTCTTACGTAGGAGCAGGATATAATGAAGTAACAATTTTTGGCAAATACTTAATAGCCACAGCTTGCCTAGATCAAGTGTAATCTCTGTTTAGTTCACAAATTTATGTAGTTTGGGACTCACAATAATGCACTGCAATCAAGAAGTTTGCTCTCTGAAAGAATATACTAGTATTTTAAAAATGTAGTTGTGTTCACAGTATGTAAAAACACATTGAACTTACTCTATGAATTTTTTGATAACCATCAGATCATAAAGCTGAACTACTAACAAAATGTTTTATGCAGGTATCTAGAAAAATATAAATTGTCACAGCACCATCCTTTAAGTAACAGTCAATTAATTTTAATGCTCTATAACACTTCCCTTCCTCGAGGAACTCATCTCTGTCAATACCAAAACCCAGTACTTAGTAAAGCTGAATGAGGAAGCAACACGCAATTTGGCACTGCACTTCTCTACAAGCCCTCAGATGTGGGAACTCCGAAATCCTCATTAAGAGCATAGTAATGGACACACAGTATGAATGCATTAAACTTTTTTTTTAAGCCTTCTTGTTTTTCTACTTTTGTACATCTGATATATACAAGAAGCTGTTTATAAACACCAGACCTGAGTTTGCATTTGTGGGTGCAATACAGATCAAGTGATTAAACTAAGGACAGAACGCACAGGAGATGTTTACAAAAGCATACGGCACAATCACACTGAAGAGAGACTATTTTTAGCATTCAAGATCTAGCAAGTTCCAACAATTTTTAGAGGTTGATGATTATTGTAAAGCATTCCTAAATCTCTTGCCACTGTCCTTTTTGATCCTTACGTGCATCAAGACCAATATGACACAAATGAGACACAAAGCCAAACTCTCTTCCTTTGGAAAATGTGAACTCAAGCGCTTTTCCCTGCACTTTCAAAAAAAAAAAATCCACAAAAAAACCCAAACAAAACACCTACAAACCAAAATAAGTTATAGTGCCCTAGAAAAAGACTCAAAAGATTGGATGGCAAACTAAGAACCAAACACACCATTGACTACATACATACAAAATATTTTGTTGATTTTTTTTTTTTTTTTAATTGGAATTAATTCCATCTCACTGTCTAGCACACATTAAAGAAGAGCACTAGGGACAGAAGTTCTCAGATTTTTATCTACAGGAAAAACATTTCAAAAAAGTCTGTGGTGTAGGAGACTTCAGCTTTAGTAATTACTTCCCTCATCCTAGACCCAAAAGATCTGAGGATATGCCTTTTTTCCCCAGGGCATGTACTCTTTACCTACCATTTGGGTTTAGACCCATCTTTATCCATGGTTTAGACTGAAACCTCCCCTGAAACGGCTGAGACCTCCCCAACCCACCCTACACTCCACCCCATCTACTGGGGAGGGACAGCAAGTTTTGGCAGAGGCCAGGGGTAACAGCCGTGCTGATGCAGACAAGGCAGGCAAAGGGTTCCAACCCCTAATAATCTTTGCACCACCAAGAGCAGTAACCACAGGTAGTAGCGTCCCCAACTATTTTAGCGCATGCCAACATCTCCAAGGACCATTTCACTATTAGGAAAGTCATAAAAGTGAGCCAAGTAAAAAGAGCAGAAAGAGAAAAGTAGGGCGTACCTGCAGAACAAGACAAAGCAAGACACACAAGAACTGGATAACTGGGGACTTTTAAGACACAACTTAAACCCATTTATGTTTGGGATGCTGCAGGGACTCTGCCTTCTCCCTCTGTGCTGACCACACGCAGCCTCCTTGTGCCAGCACTGCACCCAGCTGATCGCATGGTGGAACCRTGCAGGAATTTAAACAAGCAGAAAGGTAACTCTGCCAAAAGAAAAAGAGAAAAAAAGTGAAATTTCCTGTTGATTTGATTCTTTAAACCAGTTCACCATAGGGTCAGACAAGCAGTAATGCCATTGCAAGGGGAAAGACAGACCACAGCAGCACTTATCTAAACAGTACTCTAAGCCAGTGGAACCCAGCCCTCTGTGAGCACTTTTCCCTTTGCTGTTCTCAAACCATTGTCATTGTATCTATGCCAAATGATTCCACTTTCACATTCAGAGTGAGACACTGAATCTTCTCTTCTTTTACATTTGCACATTGGGGTAGGGGAGGAGGAAGACACAAAGATAAATTTAACGTAGGTAGGAATTAGCTGTTTGTATTAGTAAAGAGTACTGGAGTTTTAAAGTATAATACATGAACTTCTGTGGCCAAAGTACCTGAATACTTGTTCTATACAAACAGAATTAAGCAGTGATTAACAACTTACAGAAAGAATAATAAAGTTTTACTTACTTATCTGGAACAATATAAACTGACTGAACAGTAATAGACTCACACGCTGGATGGTAACACAAAAAAAAAGAACAGGTTTCCTTCGGAGCTTGGATTTGAGCATCAGCTCAAAACAGTGGAATTCCTCGGAAGGACGTGTTTTTGCTGCATGGCCAACTTACCTACCAGTGCCACCAGCGCTCACTGGCAATAGGCCTGTTAGGCTCAGATACCTTGAACAGTTCTCTAACTACCCTCAGATGCCCAGAAGAACCATAGGAATTAAAGGACAGTCTCCATGATAATCCCCACTCAAATCCAACTTCCACTAAATAGCTGTGGATCTCTTTGGGCATCTGAAATCTCAGAGTTTTTCTTGTTCTTTAAAGTGTAGCTATGACTTATCAAACTTCCCCATTACTGCCAAATCACCTGGAAGGAATCCACACTAATAAAAACTTTGTCTGAAAGGATATGAACATGCAACTTCAGCTGCTTGCAAGGGAGCATGATGCAGACATGCTGAATATAAAACCAAAACAAACTCAGAGGTTCAAGTTGAGGTGCAAGATTTCTACTTATTCAGAATGACCAGTTTCTCAACCTTATTTCATACCATGCAGATTTAGGAGATGACAATCTTTATTGCCTTTTATTTATATTTTCCTCTGGAAGTACTCTGGACTGGCACTCATAAGCAGGTGTTTCTGAAGACTTTCCCGATCTTGTAAACATTAAAGACCAAACCCCTGACCATTCATGGGCCATGAATACGAGTAGGGTCTGCTGTCCCACATAATGGCCAAGTTGCCTTAGCATGACACAGCTTGATTGTCCATCACTTATGGCACATCTCTAAACAGCAACATGAAGCCTGTATTTCATGAATACAGCTTCTAAATTAATATTTTAGAAGCTATTTTCAAAAGAAAACCAACTTAGAGCCTAACTGAATCTTAAGCACCTCCTAACAGCACTGGAAGATATTGTTACTCAAGTGCCACTTAGACAACCATGCAGCCAGCTACTTCAGCAACCAGGCATCCAAGAATGAAGGAAGCCATATAAACAGGTCAACATACTCTTTGTAACCAATCATGATGCAGTACTGCACCTTCAAATAACAACTGTACACACAAGGGAAAGTAAGTTGGAGTTTTCTATTATCCCCCTTCTTCCAGTGGGAACACATGACTTAAAGACATTCTAGTTTATGAAGATACAATTTGTAGAGCCACTGGCTTATTTACAAGAAGACCTGCTGCATGCAGCAGAAGTCCAAATGTTGCATTGATGCAGGGTGGTCCGAATTCAGTCAACCCTGCCGTGAGAGGTTAGATCAAATGACCTCCTGAGGTGTTTCCAACCACAACAACTCTACAAAAGCACCTGTACTTTCTCTTGTGGGGAACACAGTGAGTAAATAAGGGAGCTCTCACACAGGATTTACATATTTGGGTTTGACCTGACACAAATAAGTGTGAATGATAAAATAAGTCTAAGGGTCCAAAACTCAGTTTTCCAATGATCCATGGGTGTGAAGACTGATGTTTTACAATTGTGATCAAACTCCCTCATCCAGCATGGCGGCTACTTCAGCTTGGTGAGAACATGCTTGAAGCGCTAAAAACTGTTGACCTCTATTAAAATGAATCTGTAACATTCTGAGCATAATGTCCATTGTATTTGCTTTTTTAAGCAAACTATAAGCAGTACAGATGGACAAGCACTGCTCATATGTCAGTGAGTTACAATAGCCTTGTTTCCTGATTAGTAGGACACCCTTATGAAGTTACCCTTTGAAGCATACAACTCCCACTCAGGTCACAGCTATACTGCCATTTCATTACCACCTGTATTGTGTCACTATAAGCTTGTTCCTATTCAAATGAAAGGAGGACCTGTTTGAAAAGTAGATAGGGTAATTACTTTCTCTCCTCTGTCTCTCCAGATTCTCAATTAGTTGATCTTTACCTCTTGCATCTTTACTGATGTATGTTAAACTACTGTGTTCCCACGGGTACTATTTTCCCCTCTGTAATCACCACTGCACTCAAGTCCTTGAGTGGGAGAAGAGTAGATCCAAGTCTGGACCAAGTTAACCAGTAGCAGGAAGGAACATATTCAATACTTTAGATGGAAATGAGACTAGTTATGTAATAAGTTTAATTTTCTAAATGTCTTCCTAACAGATTCTACTGATAAGAAAAAAAGGACTGGGGAAAAAAAAGAAGCACATTCACACTTGAAATTCTTCAAGTCTTTAATGGATGCTTTTTTTTTTTAAGTACGGATGGAAAAATATGCTTTCGGTGGAATAAACACAATCTTGTGTAAATCTGCCAAAGTAATCAATACTTGCCAGATGTCACTCTATCCAAATAATTTAAAGTATTCCATAGCAATAGTGCAGTAACATTTTATGGAACAAGCCCAAAGCAAGTCAGATGAACAGATCCAGCTTAAGCATAATCTATAAATTGAGTATGAACACTTCAAGAAAAAAATGGATTTTTTTTTAAAGCAACATTTTTTGCCCTTGTTAGGGTACAGATGTTTGATTAAAGATGGATTTGGTCTTAACGCAGAAGCTTCCAAAGACATTGCCAGTAGTAGTCCAAAGTTGTTAAACCTGATTATTTTTATACAAGGTGAATTTGCCCAAGAGTTGCCTTCATGAAACAACAGCTTAGAAGAGTTAAGAACTTCAGAGCTGGACATGCTACAGAAGATGGCCTTTTTCAGTTTTTTAGGCCTTCATTTTGTTTTATGAGCTAGGTTCCCAACAGTACTACATACTTCTGTGAAGCATTTTGTCCAGATGCTGCCCTGATGCACCATGTGGTAGCTTTACACAAGCAGCTCACAAACTAAGTCCATCAAATAAATTCAGTCCTATTAAAAAAAAAAAAAAAAAAGGACAGCCAGTGGCACCAGATCCATACACTCTACAGAAAGGGACAGGGTATATTTCAGGTTTTCATTAAAAAATGGTTTTATGAAACAAAGAGGTGCTGTGTGGCGACAGCAATCAGCAGCAGTTATTCATGTAATATGAGCCCTTTAGTGAACTTACTTGAGCTTCCAGAAGAAACAAAAACACCCTGTCCTTGTTTTTCTGCATTTTGTCTTATTTCAAGAAACATCTTTGACATTTAATACAAGCTTCAGTGAAGGGGAAGAGCTGCCTACCTTTTAAAGAGACTTTTTAAGATTGAAGCAACATTGAGATGAGAATAATTGTATTTACATCACTAGGCTTTCCTTGAGCTAGCAATCCTGCCAAACCTTAGCTTGCTCTGGTCACAGTAGAAGTATTGAACTATGGAATATCAACTGCAGACTGTTGCCTGTATTRTCGATTTTTTGTATTCCTGTAATACTCTTTACACGTGGGTGTACAGACAGCATGCTATCCACTCAGAGGTGGAAGAAGTGCTACCTAATCAATATAAGCTTCCTAAAATTTAAGCTAGAAGACTTAAGAACAAAAATCCCACATGACCACAGTCTGTCATCCCCTCAAGGCATGTGTCACACTGCCAGACATGATTAGAATGATAAGAAAAGAATTTTAAAAACACTAAAGATCATGTACAGGAAGCAGCTTCAGGGTTATGCCTTATCAATCCAATCTACTTTTAGCATTGAAATTAATAAGAAATGGTCAGTCAGACAAAACATTCAGCTAGTACTTACAGTGAGACTTACGTATTCTAAGTTCCAATAAAAGTATCTGTACTTTTAAATACAAAGCATATTTGTTAAGAAACCTTAGTCTTCCGTTAACATCATAAGAAAAACTGTTTAAAATGCAAGGGCCATTTCCATTCCTCTCTTGCTCTGGAGATCTCAGTCTATTTGCCAGTCATTCTCATTACTGGGCAAAGTTATTTCTAGCAATTTGCTATTCACACTCTTTTGGTGTAAAATATGTGCAACTTTGATCCTTGAAGTCATTTTCTTGAGCAGGTTGCTCAAGACCAAGACGATGATCACAAGCATTACACACTTTATCATTACCTACTGAATCCTGAAGTGCTCCAACTGCTGCTGATGTTCAAAGGACTGGCATCTCAGATGCAACTACGTTGTTTTTATTACTTCCCCACATTTAAAAAAGTTTCTTTTAAAGTTATTGCTCAGCATATTTGAAGCTGTGCACCATCTGATGAAAACTGAATGCTAACGGAATAATATTCAAAAAATTGCAGCTTGTTTTCTTTTTTAAAAGCAGTACTGCAGCACTGAGCCCTTCTATATGGCAATTTTTATGCCTCATGATTGCACAATAAAACTAGCACCAGAGCYGACCAATGCTTCACTCAAAGAAAGCTGTCACTTAAGAGACCTCCCATTTTCTAGAAGCACACAGGCGTTGACCATTTTTACTTTTCAGTTGGGGGTGGTGGTGGTTTGTTTTTACTTACTTACCCTTTGCCACTGCTTAATAAGTACTTCCCAGACTGTGCTCATTTGTACATATACCACACCAGTAAGTCCTGCCATTTGGAAACGTACCTTTGAGAGTCTCTCATTACACGCCGAGTTTCAATCCATTTTAACATCTTATAAGATGCTCAGCACCACAGGTCTAACTCCCTGTCACCCAATGGCCAAGCTACATACTAGGTAACGTACATTTCATAGTAGCTCTTGCTTTCACATCCCTATATTGTGTTTTTGCCCAGTCAAGAGTCAACTAGCAACGTACTCTGTTCAAACCCAGAACAGGATGACAACAGCAAAGCAATAGACGAAACCTTACAGGAGGCCCAGGAATGGCTTCATTTTTTCCAATATGAGAGAGTAGAACAGCATGTTCCCATCAGCAGCTTATTCTTATACCAAACCAATAAGCAGGTGTGAACAACAGTAGATAGGGGCTACTAGAGATACACAATTAAAAACCGACATTTTTGTGCAATTATAGCTTCTTAGGACAGAGGAGACAGTAGCATCACATTGAAATAGCTGTATATTTAGAGTCTGCATATAAATTGAATACATCAGCAACAAACAACTGGGAGGAAAGGACATGGAAGAGAAAAGCAGAAGGAGGACAGAAGGATCCCTTGAGGAGGTTAAACTGCTGCCACATACAAATACCCTGTTAAACACTGACCAAGGGTTTGTGTGCCATGTGGGAGAATGTTAATTGTTTACAGGTACTCAGGGCTGGAGGACTTGGATGAATACCAGGAAGCAGCGTTGAGAAAGTCCATTGTACAATTAATAAGGGAGAGGAATCGCTGAAGGAGGCACTTTCATTTAAGCCCATCCTGCTAGTTCCTAACCTAATTATTTACCACTGAGGGTTTCCTTTCCCAAGATTGAATTCAAGGAACAAAAAAAACACCCCTGAAAGAATGTTTTCTTTCTCTTGTGGGAAGAAGGGTACAAAAGGAGATAGGTCTTGTTTGGTGTAGCACTAACCAGTATTTGTAGAAGATAAAAAAAAAATGCCTTCTGGTCTTTTTGAGAATGGCTTCAACGCCTGCCACTCAGGTGATTCATTATTAGCAACTCTGTCTCACAGCCCCATAATAAAGTCTATAAAGCCAGTAACACTTTTTCTGTTAACAGGATAATGCTCACAAGGGTTTAGCTAAAAATTCTCAAACCATACGCCTAAAATTCCGAGAAAACCACTGTTTTATTTTTAAACAATATTTTGGTCAAGTTGGCCAGATGCTTGAGTTCTGCACTGCCAGTAATTCCTCCCCATTTCTTTTCTGCAGAAGATTTTCTGAATACTTAATATTTCACCCGGGGTATAATTCTTCTGCAGTTGGACTAGTTTAATCCAGGTGGAGGAGTTCACCATGCACGCAGCTCAGGGTTCAGCGCTCGACAGCTTCGACCCACAAATCTTCTGGCCACAGGCTGTACAGGCTGTCACCCCTTCTCTTGTTTGCCAGGTGAATCACATCCCTCCCATATTTGATAGTCACCCTGCATCTGTGGAAAGAGACGGAGACTGTCGTTGGATGGCGCAGCCCACCTGAGGTCTCAGTTGACCCCCTGAGGTGCCTCTTCTTCCAAGGCCATTAGAGGGAACCTGTGGCAGCCACAGCCTGCATCCCAAGCAGGATTACTCTGCAGGCCTGAATTTAGCACCTGCCCATCCTTCCTTCAAAAGGAGGACCAACAGTTGCTGACCCCAAACTGCCTCCTCATGATCACCTAATGTTAACAGTATTTGCACAGGGACACATGAACGCTTAACCCAACAAAACACATTTCTCCTGCGGTCTCAGGCAGGCCTATCTTACTCCCGTACCTGCAGGACAGGCTCACTTCAGCGCAAAAGCTCCCCAGGAATGAGGGCGATAAGGAAGCATTCCTCTGGCTATTCAGCAGAGCCCATTTTTTCCTCCCTCCACTGTCTCCTGGGCGTGGTTAAACTAGTTTGGGCAGCTTACCAGGGGCTTGGAGAGAGACATCAAAGTGCTTGCCTTTTTTCCCTGTTGTCTCCTGTGTTTGTGGAGCAGCTATTATCGGGCTCCTGTCTCCATCCACGCACTCTGACAGCCACCAAACCCCTTACACCCTCACGGAGCCGCCACCGCCACAACAGGCAGCACACGTCCTCATCCTGCCAGAGGGTCTTCTGGGGAACGAAAGCCTGGCGAGGAAAAGCTCGCTCTCCAGACACGGAGCGCCACAGCCTGCTAGGCTCCTGCCCTACCCCTCCGGCCAGCCGGGGCAACCCGAGGCCAAAGGCTTCATTTCACTTCACGTTCTCCAGCTCTACCTGCAGAGTCAGCTCTGCCGGCTCCCGACAGAAAAAGTGAAGCGAGATGTCACCCCACGAGACGTACATCTAAACATATCTTTGAGCATATGGGCTGAGACCTTCAAGTTTGTTCCCTTTTCCTTTGGGTTTCAGTACAATTTTGGACAGTGGTAAATTAACATAGAGGCACAGCAAGCAGAGGAACGGGAAAGAGCGAATCCTCTGGTTTTTGCATTGGCAGAATGGGAAAAATAGCAAATCCTCTGTTTTTTGCATTGGCAGGTTGCCGCCTCTCATTCAAGTCCATTTATTTCACTCATTTCAAGTAGAATTATAATTTAAGGGGGGAAGAAAGGCACTTCTTCGTTTGCTCTCAGTGTCACAGCAAACAAGTCTTTTAAACAAGTCCTAAACTTCAGTCTTGAAATACAGCCAGGCAAAAGCGCTTCGAGTGCCACAAAGTACACTGAAAACAGCACGAGCGATCTCCTTTCCTCGCACCCATCCCCTCCCACAAGACCGGCGGKGCAGCTTTCCACAGCCCCCGGCCAGACCGATCCAGGCTCTGCCGGCGTTTCAGCAGCGCCGCGGCCCGGCCCGCGGGGCGGCGGGAGCCGGGCTCACCGCCAGCGTACGGGCGCCATCTAGCGGGGGCGGTGCGGGGCCTCCGCGCGCCGCTCCCGCCACAGCCGCTCGTTTCTGCCTCCGGTGCCCCGAGCGGTGAGGCGCAGCGAGCCCCGCCCCGCCTGCCCGGAGCGGTACCGCCGGTAGCGTACCGCCCCCGTTTCCAGCATGAGGTGACCGGGGAAACGAGCTCTCTATCATTCATCGACCTTTCGTTCAGCTATACATTAAGCCGCCATCACAAGTCACACCAACTCCGTGGCTGCAACTCCACCGCACCCCTCCCAGGTGAGGAGATAAGAGCACACGGCGTTTTTCCACCAGGATCGTGAGGCCCCCACTGGAAATTAACAGCGGCCAGAGCCCTAACACCGCAGGCTGTGAGCTTTCCATACCCCACCAGACAACTACTACATCTGCTGCCCCCCTGGAGTCTGCACACGCTGTCTGCCTGACCAGACCTGGCTGCTACCCGCCCTCCCCGTGGCAACACCCTGCCTCTCCGCCCTTCCCCGGAGCCACCGGCTGCAAGAGAGCTCAAGCAGGCACCGCCACACTCGTATGCTTTTCCTTGCAAAACCAGAAACGTAGTTAGACCTCAAGCCCCATATTTCAGTATTTCAGTGAAAATGTCCGGGACTGTCATTAATTCTGCATATTTTTCATCTATGCAGTTTCAAGGTGACTATTCTCAAGTATTTCTCCTGCGGACAGCTGGCACAGCACTGACTTGAGATCCACCTTCTCAGACAGGTATGCTCTGCCCTCCATGCCAGTAACACACCTTCCAGTGCTGGCCCAACAGCTACAGAAATGCTTCAGTTTTGGAGATGTGGATCTCAGGCTTTCTTACAGAAGTGTGCTTGGTGTGCATCTATCATGTTACAGGTGCAACATGTGCACACAGGCTCACATGACTCCCGAGATGTTTTTCTTAAGACCCAAATTCATAGCTGTACCAAGCTGTGTGTATACTTTGGTCAGAAATTTAGAGGTAATTGTTTTGCAGTGTGTCCTCCTGATACTTATTTTATTCCATGAAGTATCACAGAACAAACTAATTTGTAGGTGAGGGCTGGAACTGTGCCACAGGAAAGAAAGCTGAGGCTACCAGAATGCCGTTAAGACGTCAACATTATAAAATTGTCTTTAAATAGTAATTTTGGGAGGATGTCAAAAAATATATCTTTTCTATGCACCCTTCCACAGCGTACCAATTTTGAATCATTTTTACCTTCCTTAAACAGGACACAAAGTCAGATAAAAACTTAGAGCCTGCTGGCATTATTTAAAACATTGCTTTACTTCCCCCCCACCCTACACACTTTTGTCCATAACACATGCATATTCTTAAACAGTTTTAAACACTTTCTTACAGCATACATGATGACATGGACCTGTAACTGAATAGAAGGATTACTCAAGAGTAATCTATTCACACTCCTGATCCTGTACATTTTTGCTTACTGCCACAGAAGACATGGGTGCCAAGCATCTATCAGATGCCTCTTGTCAGAAAGCATTTGTGTGAGAAAAAGCTAGCTTTTAAAGATGCCTGGAATAGGTACATAGTGACCTACTCAGTAGTCATAGTTTTTAAGATACCTACGTACAAATCAAGACTGCAAGCAAATGGCTCTGGAATTATTTACTAGAAGGACTGCTTCCTAAAACTTACCTTGGGTTTATTGCTACTTCCAAAACAGATTTGTGTCTTGCAGAAGTGTTGCATCATCAACTCTGCATTTTGCAGTGACAACTCCTCCAAACTGTCTATAAACAAGTTCAAGCTCTGGATCTCCAAATACATCTCCATTTCCTGAGGTTAAGTCTTATGTCACCAGTTTCACAAAGGGCAGAAAGTTACTTTGAGACTTTAGTCACCAACCTTATTACATGATACTGTCTTTGACTAGTTGTCAACCATTACAACTAATGAAGAGCAGAAGCATGCTCTTCTATTCCCATATCTTTTTCAATGGAAGCTGCTTCATCTGTGAAACTGGTAAGGTGCTTCATATTGCTTGGCAAAGATTTCAGCCTTTCTTCAAGCTTGCTGCATATACCAATTTGCATTAGAGTAATTTTCCCAGAGATTCTCATACTCTAGCCGCAGCACCCTTTTGCTTCCCTTGTACCCAAAGATGACTTCTGCACACCAGACCTTATGCTTTGAAAATACTACCAAAAGTAGTTTCTCTTCCAGACATGCATTGTAGCCTCCACAATAATAACTCTCAGAAGAGCTTAAAAATGCTCCAAAAATGGTATGACAGAATGAGTCTCAAAGCCATCAGATTAAAAATGAGTAACACCTGCCACCAGGAAGACGACCTGCACATCTCTGCATTTGGAAGGCTGTCAGTTCCCTACTCCATAACAAGGACTGCTCTACCAGAAAAAAGCTGAGAAGTGTCCAGCTACCAGCTGAGAAGAGTTTATTTGATTGACAAGGATATGTATCCCTATCATACACCCTTCTCTGACCCCACCACTCACATCAGCTATAGGCAAGCACTACTGCACATGGTCACAGCAGTTCACAGCAGCAGTGAACACCACACCTTGGCTTAGTCTCCATCATCATGCAGCCTCACTGTTGGACAATCAAAAAAGCCACAGTTAAAGCTACAATCAATTCACAATGATAAATCAACTATCTAAAATGCTTGATTTTTCCCATGGTAAGTAATGCAAAACGTAGCAGGGACAAGGGAGAACTCGCTATTGGAATTAATAGCTGTAGTCAAGAGGTCAGAAGCCGGTTGTGCATCACCTCTGTGGCTGGGAAGCCACATTGAAGATGGAGGTCTGCAGCACTACAACCCTGTGCAACACAGCAAGCTTCTGTGGCATCCTCTGTCCTCGATACTTCACTGATACATAAGGCCACCACATACTAGCTAAGCAACCTCTTGACTTTTTAGGGAGGGTGGAGGATTAAAGTTGAAGGGGAAAGCTCAAGGACTGAACAGCACAAGTCTAAACACCACGGGGTTTTCACTCTCATCATAATCGAGTTAGAGATAAAATTTTAGTGATATACTAAGCCTACCACATTCTTCAAGTTTAAAGAGACTCCCTTGTGGACACCTGTGATTTGCTACTCAAGCAGAAAACAAAAATTCAAATAAGCCAATAGATCTACTCCAAGTTAGAACACATTATAAGAGTCAACTATTTCATGGGTTTTTTTAAACTATAAAAAGAGGCAGTCAAAGCAACGTTTCAGTTGGGTAGAGAATGCTGCATTAATTTCAAAAACTAAATAGTGGTAAAGCTGGAGTTTATTGCACTGGTTAATGAATGAGGTGACTGTTTTCAAAGATATCCACACATGTACAGATCATAGCTAGCATGAACAGTTTTTACAGCTTTGCTGTATAATCTCATTCAGTTATTTGACTACTGATGGTAATTAAGGACCATAATCCATTGCCAAAAAATAAACAAATATGAGCAACCACCAAAACTTGGGCAATGGCAGAAATTGTGTGTGGATATTCCAGGTTTATTGCCAAGTACTTAGCTGTTCAGAGAAAATCTGAAGTTAAAATAAGTTCTTGAGCATGTACAAATCATAAGAATGGAGCCAAACACTTTACAAGCACATGAAAAACAACAAGAACCAAGAAAGTTTTGTTTATGTAGAATTAGTATCTTGAACCTGGATAATGACGAACAAGATTCACAGATTAGAACTACTAAAGCAATAGAAAAGCCACAAAGAAAGTTTAAGTTGTATGGATAGAGCCAATCCAGCCTTCTTTCCTTTGGGACTTGCACAGGAATACAGCTACACCCCAGACTTTTTGCAGGATCTGACCCTAGTAAGGTAAGTACTTTACCATGCATATTGCTTATTAACTACCAAAATTGACGTAGTAGCACTGAGGTATTAAATCAAAGAAATGTGCATCATGATTAGGGGTACTAGCTGTAATGTATTATATATGAAAATGAAACATTATGTACGAAGAGAAACAAGCATAGCAACTGATAACTACAAACTAAAGTCACAGTGGCACATTGAACAATTTTAGGTTAACCAGACTCACTTAAAAATAGAAACCAGAGGCTGGGCTCTTCTCTCACCCCATTTTACATGTCTTTACTTCCATTGATTTCAAGTGGAGTTCTTCACAATTTATGCCATTGTGAGAGGAGAATCAAGCCTTGTGTGTTTGAAAGGAAACAGCAGACATGTTTCCCACCAGAGTGCAGGGGGAGATTTTAAAAAACCACAAGTATATGAACTGTGAAACCGATAGAGTACACAAGCGAAGGCAGGCAAAGAGGCTCTAGGTGGGGGTCGTGGTGGGGAACTCACAGCTTATCCAGGTTTTTTTTTTTTTTTTTGAAGACTTGGGATTGGTATTAAGAAGTCAGAAGCCCAGCCATTAAACTGGCTTTAAAATAAAATTTTAGAAATAAATATTGCATTTTCCTTCTGACAGACATCATTGATTTATGTTTTCCTACAGTTACTCTATAAAATGAGGAGCAGGCCATTTTCTTTGCGAAGGACAGACTTTTCATTCCCAGAAACTGGGAAGTGTGGGGGGGAGGTCTGAACTATTTGCATAACTAGAAATGGTGCCTAACCATCACTCAACACCCAAGCTCAAATAGATCATCTTCCAAAACCCTTCAGGATCATCCTGACAACCAATACTACAGTAGGTAGAAAGAGCAACACTTGTTACAGGAACTCAAGTCAAAGTACTAGATGATTTATAGGTGACAAAACCACTTCACAGTTTAGACCTATGGCACAACAGAAGCTACAGCTTTATGGTCTATTTTTTTTGGGTAGCAGCACGTGATTAGGAAGCTCCCCTTTCACCACGCCGGTGAGCAACTCTGTGTGCTAACACAATCATTGTACCARTCTGTACTGATTTGCGAAGTTCACTTAAAACAAAAAGCAAGAAAACTCCCAAATGTTTTCAAACCATCTCTACGTCCCTGCTCAAGCTGTGCCAGCACAACTACGCAACAGTGCAGGGGAAATAGCTTAAGTATTTTACAGAGGGAATACAGACTTATTTCATCGTTTTATCAGGTTTATATACCATAGTAGTGCAAGATTGAAGTCATTCATACTCATTCAGAATCCAACACTGACAGAGCATTACTGTAACTGCCTGTTTGGAAATGCTTTTCCCCGACCTTGACTCGTGTGCACAACTGGTGTTGCAGCTCACATACTGGTTTTTAAGTCTCCCCCTGCACTCCAGTAGGAAGATGTGCCAGCAGTTTCCTTTTAAAAACAATTCTAGATTCTCTTCTCACAATTGCATTAAATATTGGCTGATTTACTACACAACAAAGCAGGAAGAAGGTAAAACAAAACTGCATGAAGGAGGATGACTTCTACCTGTGGAAAAAACATTGCATAATTCAAGATATACCTGCTGATTTTCATGAGACCTGTTCTTTCAAAGCATTAGTCTCCTTCCAGAAGCCATGGGAAGGTGGAAAGAGACCCAAGAACAAACACATATGCCCCTGAATATCCAAACTTTGAGTGTTTCAGAGTTAGTATTTAGATGTTGAACACTGACTTACACAAAGTAAAAAAAAAAAAGTCTTAAATGAACAGGAGCCTGGTATCACCTCAATTCCTAAAATAAGGCCACCAAGTATACCTTTGTGCTACTATACCACAGTCAAAGAGTCCTCATCACATCAGTACCTCTTTACAGCATCAGCTCCAGGCTAGTAAGATACCAACTAATAGGTCAAAAAGGTTTATAAACAGCTACAGTACAATACGAGACAGACAGGGAGACATTAAAAACTAACCTACCAAAATTACAGCCTAAAAGGTGTCAGATTCAGAACTAGACAATAGAGCTCAGTGTCAGGGGAGATTTTGCAAAGAGATCTGAAAAGCAATAAATCTGCAGCAATGAAACAGATGCCTGCTTGTCACTGTGGTCACTTCAGTTCAATCAAATACCTGCATTGCTCAAGTTCAATATATTAACAGCTACTCTAAAACCGTAAGAGCTGTTCTTGCATGAAATCAAGTTTTATATAACTGGAAAATCATATATTGAGAAAAAAATGGGCTATTAGCCTGGACCACTGAACTACAGCTTCACACCACCTGAAACCCCCTGCAAAGATTGTCCAAGCAGATTGTCTGTATGAAAGGTCAGGGGGTAAAGCTTGACGTTTACTGGATTCACAAACAGCTAAATCAACCATTCAGCTCACTAACCTATTCGGCAGCACCCTCGCTGCGAGCGCTTCCATAGCTTTTTGGCAGCTCATACTTGAACACAACAGCAACACGTAGGGCTCCCTCTTACCATGTGGATGCTCTCTCCAGCCTCACCCTAGTACACGGCTCCCTTCCCCAGGCCAACACCCCACAAAAGGGGACCCACACTCTGGGATCTGGCTGTGGAGAAGAGCTGCCGTAACACAACTGCTTGCTTTTTTAGGCAGCGCACATTTCTCCTGAACAGTAGTGGTACCCTCTAGTAGGTACCTGCTGAAATCCACTGAGTTGCTGAGAGGACAGAACAAAGCTGCATCCTGGGTAACAACATCTTTACCAGGCTGAAGTTATGTACTTTTCCGGTACCTCATTACAGATGAGAGCCTGGTCTGCTTTCTACATGTTTGGCAGTACTCTAAGACATTTGTTGGCTATTGGCCTGCCAAGCTGTTTAGGCTTCTAAGTTCCTTTGCACTCGCTCTATATTATTAATTTTGTTAAATATAAACATATCCTCTGTGTATCTTATTCCCATATTCCATATGCACAGAACGAACTCATTTCAGTCCTAGGATGAATGGGAACTCAATATTTATCACACAGATCCACCATGCTTTGCAAACAAGACTAAAAAAAACCCTCTCACAATGAAGTTATCCATATAATCTTTCTGATGAGCAAAGCATGAGAAAACAGTTCAAAGCTCTCAGAAAGCCATATGTATACTTTTACAAAAGACATCTGCAATTCACCAGTGAGGTTCTAGAGCTAGCATAATTCATTTAGCAGTCTGTATATATAGATGCAAATACACTAGGTTCAGACATTTCTTCAATGCCTTCATGAAATTCATTTTAAAGTATATAAATATTCACACTTTGAATAGTCATCTCAGCATGTGAAGCTTTTATTTTTCTGCGAAAATACCGATTCCTGCAAAGAGGCTGAATTAAAGTAAAAATACATTAGTCCTAAAGTATGCACACAAACACATGCAATTTCTTTACATAAACACTTTTGAACTTCTGGGTGATTAACTGTAACACTTGATTACAAAAAGAGATCTTTAAAAAACATCTTCACTAATCATGCACTAATTTTTAACATACTTGAAAACAAGTTAGCTTTTACTGTGGTTAGACAAGTTGATCCACACTTGAAAGTGCAAGGCAGCTTTCAATTTGTGCCATGGTTATTGTGCGTTTGTGTTGCTACAGAAATGGGCCATGGGTGAGGGCAGTGTCCAACCAGTTGAGCAAGAGTGCCTGGGTGCCTCAGCAGAGCCTCTTGCTGAGCTAGCACTATCTCTGTCACAGGAGTACTTTGTTAATGAAGTGATTAGGGGAGGGTAAAACAGGTAAAGCTGAACAATTACAGCACTTGTGTCAGAGGTGGTTTACACTGCTCCAATGAGGAGCATGGGAATACAGGAGAGATGTGTGCTTTGAGGAGTGGTATAGCAGTATCTGTCTAGATATGTTTAAAAATTCAGTTGCACAATTCCTAACATGTTAAGTTTTTCATTTCGATCTTTTTAAGACTAGTGAGAGAAGATGCAGCTTTCTTACAGAACAAGAGGATGCAAGAGTCCTACCACACAGCGTGATCTGAAGCCTACGTTGCCATATTCATAACTGCATCTATGTTCTTATTTTCTTTTTAAAACACTCAAACGCCTTCAGAAATGAAAATGTTTGGACAATGAAGACTCCCTTTAAGAAAATTTAAGGGTCTAAGATTATTCTGCTTTAAAAAAAAATCTGTAAGTTTTATTATAAGCATCACCATATTGATATGCAGATTTTTAATCATGCTGGTTGCAATTATACAAATCAGTGATCAAATCCACTGAGAAGTCAGTTTTCGTATACACCACATTAACACGAACATTACACATGGATTTGGCACACTGCCGTCAGAGAAGTCTAGTTCTGGAATCACATAATATTAAGATTGGGGCTACTTGATGCAAGATTAGAAGGCAACAAGCTCAAAAAGGTGGTTATAAAAACATCACAGGAAACAAAATTTTAAATAAAAGCAAAGCAATCATATTTCAAGATTTGGATGGCAGTTGGAAATGCTTTTTTGGCATGCAGCTGCTCCACGAAGCCAATATTGTGTGTAACTGGAAACATTTCAAAAAAACAAAATTGTTACTAAAGTCAAAGACCGTAATTGCAAGCTGTGGGATCTATGCTTAGATAAAAGTGGGGCAACCGAATGAAACTGTTACAGATATAAACCTACAAGCACACTCCATAATACTCATCACTTAATTGCCAACTCGGTAGAACTAGAGAGCAAGGGAGTAAGGGGGGGCAGGGAAAAGAAGGAAAATGAAGGAGAGAAGCACACAAAGCAGAACAGCAAGAGCTATCAGGTGCTATAAATCAATGTTTCAAACACAAGCCTTAGACAGGAGTACATGACTTTGGTACAGAACAACTGAAATAACACAGTTCCAGCTTTTGTTGATGTGTAATCCACTGGAAATGAAAGGCCTGCCTGAGAGACTGTCTACCCCAGGTTTACTAGCTAGCAAAACACTCTGAGCTTGATAGGTTCAAAATGATCTTGAAAAGAAACTCACCAATCTTATGATGGTTACATTTAAGAACTTTTAAGGAGTTAGCCTTCCAGGCAGAGTTCCAAGAAAAGGTAACTAGCAAAAAGCTGTCATTTACAGATATTTTAAAAATCCTAGAAATGTTTGTATTGGCTACATTGGATACAGATACCTCTTGTATCTGAGCACTTCACTCATTTTGTACATTTAAAAAACCTCCTTTGCACAAGAACATGCGTGAGAACTATTGTCAGTTTGTGCTGAGAAGTCATTTGCTCATCTAGTTTTGCAAAAAAAAGTATAATGTATTTCGTGCACAATATAAACAAGCAAAATACAAAGAGGAAGAGTTATAGCAGACCACTTGTGAAATCTTCTTCAGTAACTGGAAATATCCTTTGACAATGAACCAGCAGCCAAAGAGCTGTTTCTGCGAAAAACACATAATTTTGGCAAATTGTGATCTGATAGTCTATCCGGGAATTTCTGCCAGAAATGCCACAACTTCAGTGTGCATTGCAAAACATGTTTCTTCCCATATTTCTTCAGCCATAAGGTGGGAGGGGGAAAGATGAGTGATAGCTGTGCTGTATCCTTCCAAGTTGGTTCTTCCCATTATACAACTCCTAATCCAAACAATTTAAGCACACAAGTAAAAGCTACTCATTTCTGTAAACATTTCCAGGAGCAGGACCTAAGCATGCATGGCTTACACCAAGCATATACTAATGACTAGAGCTAACCTCTCTGTTTAAACAGCATAAGCAGAAAACAGTGCTGGCCAAACTGAAGCTTAAGCCTTAATACAAGTGGGTAAACTGAATATTGATATAAGCCACTTGGTCATTATGCACCCATCTCATAATCAAGTATTCTTAATGCAATATTATATCATACAACAATTTTCCCAGAAAGACAAATGATGCTTTGTAATTATAAAAAAAGTAACATTTCAGAGCATGTTTTTATACCCCAACAGCAGGGATCTCTTTACTTTAGGATAAGGTAGCAGTAGAAAACAGAAACAAAACCCAGTTTGTTTGTTTGTTTTAGATGGACTTCACCACTGCACATACAATTAACTCTGGAATGCACCAGACATAGCATCCAAGCAAATAGAGGCTTTMAATTTAAGCGCAACTCTGGGTCTGCTCTGTTAGAAGCTGTGTATAGCAGCCGTTGACAATGTATTACACAAGATCCATATTACAAAGGGAAAGGACTTTTAGGCGAGGATACAAAGGCTGCAGCGTTCGAAAGGGTCAAAGCAATCTGCAAAGACATAATATGAACCAAAGCCATTTAAATTACTCTGTAAAATGTAGACGTTCATTAGCATAGAAAAGTTTCACAGGAAAACAATGACAAAGTAAAAGCCATCTGATTTTCATATGCTAATTAATTAAATATGCCAAATGCATTTAATCTCTTATTATAACCATAGGGGGAGACAGACCAAACTCTTGAAGTTCTGAAAAGCCAGGTCATTAACATGCCAAGTCATTCTTCAGATCTCCTCCTTATATACAAATTTACATTCCCAACTTATTATATATGTAAGTAAAACCTGGCTCACCCCTCCCATCCCCTCCATTTCTCCTCCTTTGGAAGACACTTGCTATTTCCTACTCCTGTATTCTAAATGTCTTATTAAATGTTGAAAAGAACCCGTTTGCTAGGGGGAAAAAAAAAAAGGCACAGAAGCCATTTTGCCAAAAGCCTGAGTTAAACACCCCAGTCCCCCTAAGACATAGAATAAGCTAGTTGAAAATGAGATTAATAACATTCCTGCACATATGCATGAAAATCCACGCATAGTTTGTAGTCTTTCACTTTTAAGTTCAGATGACATTTCTAGCCATTTCTTGCCTTTCTAAACAAGAAAAGGATTTTGATGTTTATGTAAGGTTCTTCTTGCTTAATAAATCTTAAATTGAAACAGATTTTTTTTTTTTAAACAATTACCTTCTTCAGAGTTATCATACTACAGGATATTAGGAAAAACCAGACTCTCCTGTTGCTTTTACCCACATCTGACTCCAATCTTAATAGTTTAGCTATTAACCCTGTAAGGTCCCCACACACACACCTTGCCCAGTTGATGTTAAAATTTTTATATGACTGATCTGGGCTTACTCATTACAAAACCTTTTGTTATACAGAAAGAGAGCAGCTCCGTGGACCTTGATTTACAGGACACAATTAACCGTGTTGTTGGCAGAACTGCACCAGCCCAGCTCATCCGGGGCTCTGCGGTGAGAAATGAAAGAATCTGTCACTGCAGTCAGAGTAACTGCTCTCCTTCTCTCCTCTTCGTTCCCTTTCTAAGCCCACTCTGACCTGCTGACATTTTGGGATGAAAACCTGGCCACTGTGATATACCCGTGCTGTAGAGAGGCAATACAAATAACAGTATTTCCTCCTAGAAATAATAACAACTAGAGCTAAAGGGGAAAAAACACATCCTGCTAGAAAATCTCAACAGTCACTCTGAGTTTGCCAGGCAAAAGCATGCAGTTTAAACATCTCAGTTACCAGCTAAACCACGAAAACAGGGAACTTCGCCAGCAGTAACGCTAGCCATTTATTTTTGCCACCTTTTAGGTTTTAGCATGTAGGGAATATGCATTGTTAGCCTTTAAATCCTCTGTATAAACATTTCTCAGAGAGCTTGTAAAATATCCCCCGCTGTGTTTCCTGGCTCTCCAGTTGATGGCATTTAGAAACACTGGTACTGGCGGGTGCTTTATTTTGCTTTCCTCGGCCACCCCGCTGGGGTACAATGACAGATTCCTGTCCAAGGCCAGACCCGGCCACCCCAGGCTCGGACCACAAGGCAGGCGCCCTGGACTCAGCCCAGCCGGATGATAAATGGTGGCTGCTGGAGTCTGAAATCCCGCGGTGGGAATAAATATTCTGGGAGAAGGGGCTCCCATCGCCCTTCCAGAGCTCTCTTCGTTGAGGAAGGAAAAAATAAATACATACTTCGGCTAGGTCCATGCTGCATCTCAGGCGCTGTCGGGGGCGGGGGGGTTACCCCCCAGTAACACAAGGCGCTCGCAGCGGAGAGCCCGAAAGATGCCACCGGGATGGCAGACCGAGGTGTTCCCCCCGCGCCCTGGGCGCCCCGCTCGGGGCAGGAGGGCGCCCAGACGCGGACACTTCGCTGAGGTTAAGGGAGAAGGCGGAGGCTGCCTGGAAGAGGCCAGTTGTCACCCCACTGACAGGCAACAGCTGAGCTCCTGCATCTGGACTCTCATTCAGACCAGCGGCCCCGGTCCGGCGCGCCTCCCGCTCCACCGGGCGCACCGAGCCGGCGCCGCGCCATCCCCCCCCGACAGCCGCCGCGCATCCCTCCCCCCGACCCGCTCTCCCGAGTCCGCAGCCCCCGTTCAACAACTCCGCGCAGGACGGCGCTACTCCAGCGGCGCAGACGAGTGCCGGCTCGGGGTTCGGGCGGCTCCTTACGGGCACCCCCCGGCGATGCAAACCCCGGGCGGGGGCGCAGGAACCCCGCCGCAGACCGGGATGCCGCGGGAAGGGCTCCGCCGCCGCCAGCGGCACGGTCCCGGCTGCGGACGGCGCTCCGCCAAACCCGCCGGCCGTCCCGCCGCGACGCTGCGGGCTGCCACCCGCGCCCGCCGGCCCTCCCCCGCGGGGAGCCGCCACTTACCCTCCCCGCAGCGCGGCCGACGTACTCCCGGGCGGCGAGCAGCGGCGGGCTCCGTCACATCGACAGCGGGGGAGGCGAGCACCCGGCTCTGCCCCGCGGAGTCAGCGCCGGCGGGAGACGCGCATCTCCGGCAGCGCCGCGGAGGAGACCGCCCGGCTGGAGCCTCCTCTGCCGCCGGCAGCCTCCGCCGCCCCGCCGCGAGTGGCCGAGCCCCGCGCCCGCTCCCCGCCCTAATGGGGCTCCACCGCCCCGCGCCCCGGACGGCGACATGCGCGTTCCGCCGCGCCCATTGGCTGCCGCCCGCCGCGCCCGCCAATCGCCGTCGGGCCGGGGCGGCCGGCGGCTCGGAAAACCCGGCGGGGCGGGGCGGTGGCGGCGGGGCGGGGCGCGAGGGGCGGGGTCCCGGCCCGGCCCCGCCCGGCTGCGCGGCGGTGGGGGGGGGCTTGCTGCCGTTTGAAGCGCACGGGGACACGGCAAAACCCGTGTCACCCCTTTTTCCCCCCAATTTGGGAAGGCCGGGGAGCAGGCGGAGGACGGGCAGGCTCCCCCCTCCGTTTCCCCCGGTCAGACGGAGCTCTGAGGCCCGGCGCCGCGCTCCTCGCCGCCGGCTTTCACCGAGGAAGCGGGGGAGAGAAAGTTAATTACAAACTTTTCCCGCTGATGTGTGCAGAGGTGGGTGACGGAGCTCGCTCCGGCGGTATTTGCGGCCCACGGTATTGCCGGCGGGCTGCGCACACCCACTGCTTGCACCCGGGGCGCTGCCGCAGGGAGCGGGGCGCGGGGCCACCGCCCCCCTCGGCCCTCGGCCCTCCGCACCCCGGCTGCGGGAGCCGGCAGCTGCCTGGCTCGGGAAAGCTCCCTTCCAGGGTTGGCACGGGTGGGCGCTTCCCAAAGCAAAGCAGCCCCGGTGTTAACGTAAAGAAGGCGGCACAACGAATGCGGTAGGCATTAGAGAGACGCTGAAGTAGCCAGGTATACATTTAAATCCCTTCCCTTACATTGTTACTGGCGCTTTTGGTATCTGTTTAAGCTATTGGAGTTTGCAGCCCTTGCTTCAGTTGCTCGCACCTCATACCCTTTAAGCGACATGAATTGAGCTCCTGGTTCTCGAGTGGTCTCGCAGTGTTTAAATCCTCTATGAAAAAATCACAGAGAAAGATGAGTAACAATGAAGACCTTTAACTTAATGCTATATTTTTTTCTACTGATGCAAATCGGATGGTGAGATAATTTTACCAGAGTGACTTCTAAGTGATCACAAACTCTTCCCACTTGGTGAAACAAATGTGTTTGGAGCCGTGAAAGCGTAATATAAAGCTGAAATTTGGTCTGTTGTCTGGCAGTGTCTCTCTTGATTCTCTAAACAATGAATTATTTGAGGCTAGGAAATGGCAATTTTCCCTTAATATTTTGAAATACATTTGATTTTCCTGTGTTAGCAGAGTAAGTTTGTTATCTGGAATCCAGTCTGGTCAAAATCATCTTTCTGTATCTGAAAAAATAAAAATGTGACACTCACAGGAAACAATTTTAGACTACAACCCTAGGCTACACCTTTATTACAGGCAAGCGTGTGAAACCTACTTATCACCTTGAAAGTTTCAGCTGCAATTCTAACCCTGGGTGCTCTGCTCTGCCGTTTCCTTGCAGCCTGGCTGTAGTATCACCATCGCATTGCTGAACACTTCCTTTTAAATCTTAACCAAGTCTGAAAATAAATACTTCCAGATTGCATCTGCATGGAAGTTTTCAGAGAGAAAGCAAAGACACTTGTACAGACAGGTGAAACCTCAGAAGAGGCAGCCTCTATCGCTCTTTCCATCAGAATGAATTTGTATTTCTCCTGTAATTTAGGAAAAAACACGAAGGATGAAGTAGAAGGGTGAAAAAATGAATACATTCTAAAGGGAATATGAAGAAAAGAATGGCAAAGATGGCAAAAGGGCTGCTTGTAGCCATCTGCTGCTATGAAGCTGTTAGTTCCTTGTCCTCTGTTCTTCCCTGCCACCTATTCAAGCATTTCTGTAGCACTTATCACTAACATCTAAATACATTTAGACTGTGCTGGCAGCATTGCATGATTTCCGTCATTTACTTCTTCCCACTTCAGGTTCCAAAGGCATAGGAAATAAGATTGCCTGGCTTTTAAATAACCTTGTCAAAGGTGTTTACAGTCATATATTAGCAGATCTGAATCTGGAATGAAAGAATTTATAGCCAATGCACTCTTTTAAGTTGTATATCTGTTTATCTGATCCTCACTTTCAAACGCCTCTAATTAAGCTATAAACTCTTAGTTTCTACTTAACCATATGGGTAGCCTGGGAAGTTTTCTACAGTAATGTAATTTACCCATTCTGCAGCCATGTCTGCAATGCAAATCCAGCATAACTGCTTTAATAGTGTTACTGCCTGCTCTGTTTTTCACAACGTGGACAGAAATAAAGCATGTCCAAGTTACCAACTGTAGTCCTGATGAAATGGCGCAGTCGGTTTTCTCTTTGGACCTACGGGACCTTGTTTGTGTCAGGGAGAAAATGCACCCATAACCCTGCAAACAGTAGGAAATAAGGCAAAAAAATACAATCTGCAAATGCAAGTACTGGGGAAGGGGCTATAATATTCTCCATCATTTTTTTTTTGCACTTTCCATGGGAGCTACTTGACTCTCCTGTGATTTTGTTACATTCTATGCTCAGGTTCTGTTTGCAGTTTTTAGTTGCATGCACTTTTCATTCACTTGAAGTCTGGGTAAGTCCCAGCATCGTTACCTTAACATAGTAAAAAACCCAACTTCCATAAGACTCTTACCTATTGTATGAAAAGTGTATTCTAAAATATGTTATATATGTAGGATTTTTCTCTAGAAAGTAGTGCTGACAGTTATCATGAATTTCATGTAAGGAATGCAGTTTTTGGCCTATGTTGCAGGAGCTTAAAATTTAAAAATGTGAAGTATGAAAAGTTTTTGTGTGATTTTGAAGTAGGGGGAAAAGCATCCGTATAGATTCACACAGGTACCCTGGAAGGAAATGCCTAGAGCAATCCATCAGACCTTCTTTCCAATCCTACCTCTTCCAGTAAATACTTTAAATATTTCTTATTATCTTTAAAGTATCCCATGTTTTCATACTGAAACCTTACATACAGAGTTGTGACTGCAACTGCAGGTAGGTGAACAAAAATAGCTCCTTAGCTAGGTAGCAAAAATATAACCTAGCACTGATGTAGCTTTGGGGCCAGTCCGGCTTGGAAGAGATGGCTGGACCAGATGGCCCCCAGAGGTCCCTTCCAACCCTGATCCTATGATCTAGAGCTGTTGGATTCAGCCAGTACAGAACATAAGGTCAGACTATGCTGTCTAATTACTAAAGCAGTTTAAGTATTGGGGCAAAGAAAAAGGCCATGCCTGGAGATGGAGAGTTTGAGTGAAGCATAGCGGTCTTTATACTGACATTAGGCCACCTCACAGGTCTACCTCGTGGTTTTACTGTGTATGTAAAACAAAATTTGTGTTAGATTAGGGGCAAGATTTTGATTTTTTGCAAGGTCAGATTGTACTGTTTTGTTTTGGTTTAGCTTTTCTCTGTGGTGTGAAGCATAGGCCAGCTTCATTTGGGGAGTTCTGGGGAGGAACAATGCTTTAATTTCTGCTGCGCAGTTTCTACAACACTGTACATTGGGTTTATACTTTCTCTTTTTATTTCTTAGTCTTTCTTCAGGAAGGGAGCCCACAATAGGTACAGTAGTCATTCTTTTCCTATTTGTACTTCTCAGTAGCAGTGGGAATGCCTCAGTTTCCCTTTTTGCATGCAGAGACTAAAACTGTCATACTCCATATGGGTCTTGTAAGGCTTGCTTAATGTTTGTGCAGCACTTGAACTTTTCACACAAAAGCCTTGTTCTAGTTCTGCATCGTGTGTTTCTGGGCCACTCCAACTGGAATCAAGTCATGTGGACTGCCAGAAGCAATTAGGCATAAATTCTCAAATGCTTATTCTTATAAACCCAACTCTTTTCCTTGGCATGTAACCAGCAATATGTTCTTTCTCAGTTGTATAGTTTTGGCTTAAAAAAAACAGTCTTAAGAGCAAGTTTTCAAAACGCCATTGGTTAAGAGTTGCTTTCCCCACTACCTTAGCAGGTGTACCGCTTTCCTCCTCTGTATCCTCAGGAGTCTCAACAATCCACATCAAACCTACTCTGAGTGCTGGGTGGTCTTTGCAGGGTAGTTGGAAACCTGGTCACCAGTCATTCAAATCAGGGATAGACTGAGGGGTACTATGACCCCATCTCAGCATCCAGGTTTGATTTCTTTTCCCATGTAAACCTGGGTGTAGCATGCATGGAGGGAGGGAATTGCATCCTGATGCGGAGTCAGGACAAAGCTGGAATGCATGCTTGCATTTGGAAGAGAGGATGGCTTCTCGGGTTTTCTAGTTCAAGTATTGTTCCAGGCTACAAGCTCTCCTTTTCTGATTTATTTTGCAATAATCCTTCATTTTTGTGTAAGAGCTCTCCTGATGATTTTTGCCTGTTTTGTTTGTTTTGGCCTTATCCTATGGCTCCATAAYTTTCGCAGCTATATGGTCCTTGCTAACCTCTGTTTAAAAGTCAGCTGAATCCCTGCATGGCCAGCTAAAAAAAGTTTCTTATGGGTTTCATTCCCAGGCATCTTCCCTAGCTGTTTAACTCTCTATGTCCTCTCTACCTGGGCTAAAATGTTACCCTTGTACGAAGGCTTCATGCCCTGCCTTTGGTCACAGACTTCTCCATTGGTTCTTCTAGCCTAGTTATCTCCTGTGGACTAGGATAAAATGGTTAACTTGACTGAGATGAAAAGAACAACATTTAATTTACAATACATGTAGGTAACCCCCGTCCTGTTTCTGAGATCCGCTGCTGTGCCTTATGCTCCCTCTCACCGGAGCTGGAGTGGGTCCTGCTAGCTGCAGTGACGTTTGGAGCAGCTCTTGGAAAACATCCCAACACGTCTGTAGCTGTTCCAGCCGTGGATGATTGTACCCTGGCTTCTGAGTGGTCTCAGATGAATCTAGTTGTATTCAAGAAATAATGGCAAAACTCCCTGCATTTCTCTAGTTCCAGATGAAAACTCACAAACACAGTGGTCCTTTGCATCTCTATTTCCCAGTCCCACCTCATAGGCATYACACTCCTACCTGTATGCCCGTGAGGCTGCCATGGATTTTTCACAGCGTTTTCCCCAAGAGTGTGGCAATTTCATTGCCTGGAGGTGTTTCCGTTTGAGCAGGAGACACCGAGATTGAACAACCTTCTGTTGTCCTCACTTTGAGAGATGAAACAGCTTTGAGAGTGTATGTCTGATCCCACATCCACTGAGGCACTTGATGATTAGCTATTTCATAAGATCAACCCAGATTTATAAGTACTACACGGAAAAAACTTGATAGAAGGCAATAAATATTATTTTGGATAAATATCCGTGATGATTTTAAGAATCTTTTGTTCTTACTAAATTCAATTTACTTAAAAATTACACTTTGAGAAGCCAGGGTGTTAGAAGTTAAGGATAATACGCCATATCATTTGTCCTTTTCCTTCTCTATAATGACACGAGTGTAAATCACAACCCTAACTTGATTAGCTTTTGTTTCACTGTGTTACGGTTTTAACATTATTTAAACATAGTTCGTTATTTAACTGTGCGGAAGATCTTAATCTTTTACTTAAATGTAAATTGCAAAGTACAATCGCTAAACAAATTGATTGAATACCATTGATTATTCATCAAATAATTGTGGCAAATCATGTAATCAATTATTCATCACCCTCAGAGAAGAATAGATGACATGAAGAATAAGCTGTAATTAAGATAAAACACTATTGGATTCTGTACTGATAATTTCTTTTGAAATTACAATTCTTGCAATTAAATCAAATTGAAATTAAAATGTGAGTAGCCTGATTGAGGCACTGAGTAATGATTGTACAAAAGTGTAATCTGCTAGAGCCTATTCACGTATGGGGACACAGATGATATTTGCTGCCTGAAATTTTTTCTATTTTTCCCCATGCATTACTTCTGTCTAATGCAAGGATGCTGTTATGATTATAGATTTTAGCCTCCTCCATTATTATGTGACCGATGCACCATGTTACAAAAAGTAAAACACATTCTTAAAAACAAATCAAACATTTCATTCCCATGCTATATTTATCTTTAGCCTAATTTGTGTTTTTTCATACTAAGTGCCACCCAGAATCTAGATTCACAATGAACATGGATAAATTTACATTGCTGTAAGGATTTGGTTTTGCAAATCTTATGGAGTTTTGACTTTATTAATTGATTTATTATTTCCGTGAGTACAGGACCTGACTTGCTGGACATTTAAATCAATGGGAAATCTCCTTTTGTCTTCAGTCGTGTAACACACCTTGTCCTGGTTTTGGCTGGGGTGGAATTAATTTTCTTTCTAGTAGTTGGTATAGTGCTATGTTTTGGATTTAGTGTAAGAAGAATGTTGATGACACGCTGATGTTTTTAGTTGTTGCTAGGTAGTCTACTTTCTCAAGGACTTTTCAGCTCACATGCTCTGTGAGGTGCACAAGAAGCTGGGAGGGAGCATAGCCAGGACAGCTAGGCCAGCTGGCCAATGGGGTATTCCATACCATATGATGTCATGCTCAGCATATAAGGCTGGGGGAAGAAGAAGGAAGTGGGGGACGTTCGGGGTGATGGCGCTTGTCTTCCCAAGTAACCGTTACGCRTGATGGAGCCCTGCTTTCCTGGAGATGGCTCAACACCTGCCTGCCCATGGGAAGTAGTGAATGAATTCCTTGTTTTGCTTTGCTTGCGTGCGCGGCTTTTGCTTTCCCTATTAAACTGTCYTTATCTCAACCCACGAGTTTTCTCACTTTTACCCTTCCGATTCTCTCCCCCATCCCACCTGGGGGAGAGTGAGCGAGCGGCTGCGTGGTGCTTAGTTGCCGGCTGGGGTTAAACCACGACACACCTAGGAAAAGTATCTCTAGGAACAATAAAAACATCAGCATTAGTCTTCATCAAAACCACTGTTAACAAAATAATTTCTCAGTCAATTTGGCTCAGGTAAAAGTGAAGTCTGATCTTGACAGCAGTCCCCAACATGTGTGAATGCTGTCTTGAAATGTTCAGCATTTTTTGACCATCACGCTAAAAATGAAAGGAATGAAATGGCCTTCCACCTGAAGAAGTAAACTGGAAGGTCACTAGTGTAGCAAATTGTGTTTCTTTTTCAAATTCAAAAAATATTTCAGAAGGCTTGATAAAGTTAGGGGATTTTTTAACACCAGGGATGAACTGTTTTCTAGAAGTAATCACTATTCAAGCTACATAACTGAATGCAGCTATTAGTTGCAAATAATAACCTCACATGACATTGTTTTGATGCTGATAGGATGAGTGCGGTAATACACAGAGTACAAATATTTAGATAGATTTGAAATTCATGTACTGGGAATACACTTTCAGTTATGATTAGGACTATGATTTAGATACGAGTTGTCTCACAGTTTTTTAGGTCTTTTTGCTTCAACGACATGCATTGTAACAATCAGTTCAGAAGCCATAAAGGCAAAGTTTGCAGGTAACATACATGCACATGGAAAAATGCATTCCATTGCCTAAATAGCCATTGTTTTGAAAAATGAAATGGGAACAGAATTCAATCATCAAATTTAAATAACATTTTAGCTAAATTGAGGCAGAAATGGTAATGTCATCAGAAGTATTTCCTTTCTCTCTCCTCTCTGCTAGACAAAATACATTTTATTAGGTATTTATATTAAGTATCAACAAATGAATGATTTTAAACATTTATTGAAAGTAATTTTGGAAAATAAATGTGAAAAAAAAGAGTCCCAAAACAAAGTAAAAAATGCTCAGATTTTTATTATTGAAAGCATGCAGTAAATTTGCTTTCTGTGTTTTAAATGCATGTCAGGTTTTCAGTATTTGATGTTCATTATTCAAATTATTTGTGTTCCCATGTATTAGGCTGCATTATGTTGTTTCTATTTTCTTATTGGGTAAAGGCATTATGCTGCCAGTGTGTGTATAGACAAATTTAAGATTCTGCTTCCTTTAGCAGTTTGAAATGACTTTGAAATGCATTTTCAGAAAACATTTGATTTGTAAAACTTGGTAACATGGGAGTTCACGGAAACATAAAAGCTGCGAGTAAATAAATCAAAGGATGTTTTTTTGGAGATGGTAAAGAGCCAGAAATCCAACAGAAGGAAAAGGGGATAATGAGTGGGCAATATTTCTGAAAATCAAAAGAGTTTACCGAATTTGAATGCTTATTCTTTTTTTTCCCTCAGTATTTGCCAGTTTCAGATAGAAATTATCTTCACTGAAGTTGTAACCCAAACAGTTGATAATTAAGCACTGATTTATTTTTCAGGTTTCTTCTCTTCCATGGAGTGTCACAACACAACTTGCTATAGCCCTGACAGCTCCCTTTAGCACTAAGTCTCTCTCTAGGTCTAGTTAGAGGGGAGTGTTGTCAAATTTTTGTACTTTTTCATTCTCCATCCTGTAAGGTTCGTTGTATATTAATTGCCTCTGTGAAGTGTCAACAATTAAGTAAGGTGAGGTGCTGGATGTTAAAAGGCATCCTTGTTCCTTTGGAGGTGTCATTTTCTCAGGCACTGCCTATCTATCTGTCAAGGTTGACGTGAAAATATGTCAAGTCGCCTGATTTGTCAGCTAAATATACCTTATATTTCTTTGCTTGCATTTTATGTAGTTAAACCTGATATAATGGAAACTCCAGAAAGTCAAAACACTGGAGTCAGCAAAGCAGGTTTTGGCAAACTCAGAATTATTTGGTCAGTTTAAGCTAATTGGGAAGAAAATTTCTCAGGACTGACTGCACTCTTCAGATTGTTTTGAGATTCTCTATAATATAGTATGATTTTATTCTGTACACTGTTTAATCACATCAAAGTAAAGTGCCTGAGCCAATGCACTTAAAATTGGGTACAAGAATTACAGAATCACAACCTTTTGTAAAATCTTTCAGCACATTTCCTTCGTACTTAGAAAACAGTGTTTTCTTGTGCGTGTGTTAGTTGGGATCCTTTTCATTCTTCTCATTGTACTAATCTAAGAAATTTGCTCGCCCACAAAGGTATCTTACAAAGTCCCTATTCTTTCATCCAGTGGCAAAACTGTATCTTGAAATGTAATCAGTGGGAAATTTGTCAGGATTAGTCAGTACTTGTCAAATCTATGTCAAACCACTGCAATATCTCACTGACCCCTAGCTCATGATTTATCAAATGTAGCTAACACACACACACACACAAAATGAAAACAGATTTTAAAAGGGGAAAAGAGGGAAGAAATGGCATTCATTAGTGAAAGCATTTTCTTTTCTAATCTGTATAGTTTTGATATTAAGACTTGATCAAAGACATTGCAGACATTACCAAGACAGTGAGGAGAGCACTCTCTTTAGAAAATTTGTATCTGCATTGGTACTTCCTAACAGGCAGTTTTGGCTTGGAAAATCAAGGGGGTGCATGCCAACTGGGAGACATTCAGGCTCAGATCCACATAGCTGATGGTGGAGAGCGTGATACCCATCTTTTCTACATCAGCCTGGTCACCAGAACACTAACCTGAGGCTTGGCTACCTTGTTTTCCTTCCATCCACAGCTTAAGGGCTAAAATTCAAATCTCCTACCTTGCAGAGGAATGACCTGAAAACTGTGCTGGAGAAACAGGGCACGGGGTGCTGGGCAGGAAAGTAATCATTCATCTGACCAGGGAGGGTGTAAGAGGGAGCGGGACTGAGGAGGAGTAAAGAAATACAGGTATCAGAAAACACATCTGGAGACCTGGGGTTACCTGCTTCCCCAGCACTCTTTCTTGTTTTAGGAGTGACTGTTTAATTCCTGCTGTGTGAGCATGCTGAAGTTCGAGATGCGGCCCAAAGCCTTCCCCTTGGTGGGGAGCTGCCCCGGCAGCACGGCCGCGCCGTACCTTGGGTTCCCTCGCCCCGGCATCGCCACTCGCATCCTTCCTGGGCGGTGATACAGCTCTGACAGCAGCAGCAAAGAGTTTTGCTCTCCCTTACTCCCTTGTTGTTACTCTGCTCAGGGAAATTACTTCATCCTAGGCCTGTCACTTAGCCAAGTGCTTTAAACAAGAAGCTATTAAGTAAATAATGGATAATCACTGCAGGACATCTTTAAAATAATGAAGAGTGAGCTGCTGAGAGCCAAAGGGATAACTTAAGTGTCTAAATCCAGATGAGGTTTCAGGTTGTCATTCATTAAATCGCTTAGGCACGTATCTGGGAGCTGATTCGAAGAGAGGTGGGATCTCATTTTTACCTCCTTCTATGACATTTGCTGTTAGGGTCCCTCCCCTGATGTGCCACCCCCGTACCACCTGCTCGCTCAGCACCTCTGCTGCTGCGTGTGTCACTGTCACGCCCGCCTTGCTTAACAGATTGCATGCCGGGAAGAAAGCATCCAAAAATGAGGGACCAGTGCTGTCTCCAGAACTGGTTTTATCAATCTGACTTTCATGAGCAAAAATTATGAGCTCCCTGAAGTCTGATTTACTGTTCACAGAAATGGAATAGAAGAGAAACGTGCTCCTTTTTTTTTGTTTCACAAACAGAAGTGAAATACAAGGTGCAAGGTAATATGTAATTGAATATKCATAAAATGGATATGAAGTAGTGGGTTGGTTTGGTGCATTAGTTTGGACCTGGTAATCCTGGAACACCAGTTTCTCTCTCCTTGATCCACAAAAAAATCAAAGGGACAAACTTTGTGCCCAGGTGGCCAAGAAGGCCAACGGCATCCTGGCCTGTGTCAGGAATAGTGTGACCAGCAGGAATAGGGAGGTGATCGTGCCCCTGTACTCRGCACTGGTGAGGCCGCACCTCGAATMCTGTGTTCAGTTTTGGGCCCCTCACTACAAGAAGGACATTGAGGTGCTGGAGCGTGTMCAGAGAMGGGCGACGAGGCTGGTGAAGGGTCTAGAGAACAGSTCTTATGAGRAGCGGCTGAGGGAGCTGGGGTTGTTTAGCCTAGAGAAGAGGAGGCTGAGGGGAGACCTTATCGCTCTCTACAACTATCTGAAAGGAGGCTGTAGAGAGATGGGTGCTGGTCTCTTCTCCCAAGTAACAAGCGATAGGACGAGAGGAAATGGCCTCAAGTTGCGCCAGGGGAAGTTTAGATTGGATATTAGGAAAAATTTCTTCACTGAAAGGGTAGTCAGGCATTGGAACAGGCTGCCCAGGGAAGTGGTGGAGTCACCATCCCTGGAGGTGTTCAAAAAACGTGTGGATGAGGTGCTTCAGGACATGGTTTAGTRGGCATGGGTACTGGGTTGATGGTTGGACTCGATGATCTTAGAGGTCTTTTCCAACCTTAATGATTCTATGATTCTRTTCTATGAAACTCTGCCCTCAGACACTCACTCATGACTCCTGCTGAGGTCACTGAGAATTGGCTGTGTTACTCTGGAAGCAGAATTTTGGAAAACTCTGGAAAACAGAACCTAGTAGAAACCATGGTACTCTGTTCACTATTAGAGATTTGCTGGCCTTGCGTTCTTTAACACCCACCCCTTCGCAATTCAAACGAAAAAAGTTGACCTTGTGTGACCTTGTGCACAGGAACTTTTGAGATGGTAAGTTACTGTCAGCGTGCAAAGTGACCCTTCTTCAATGCAGTAGGCTTGCAGAAGGTGTGGTGGAGGGTGAGAAGGTGGCAGTGTTCTAGTAAATACATTCAGGGAGCAGGAGATTAAACAGTTGAGATAAATCTTGAAATAATCATCAAAATCAATCCCATTGTGGGATATTGTTGGAGGTGTTGCACTTCACTCGATTCCTTTGACTGATTCCCGGTTATACATCACCGTGGTGGAGAGCTCTGCTCTCCATGACTCTGCCCCTGAATCTTTGAGATGCCTGTGAGCCTTCATGCCCTGCAAGCAAGATCCTGGTTACAGAGAAGTCCTTTAATAGGACTTCCGGAGATGAAAAGATGTAAATAGCTTAATTACAATTTCTTTGACATGTACAGTAATAATGAAGGATGTAAGGCTGCTAATACAGTCCCTAGGACCAAGTGATTGAAGAAAATATATAAAGAATAACCTTAAAGATAAAAGAGGTAACCAGAGCCTACTGAGTTCCTCACCATCATCTCATCTTGTCCTATTGCTGCTCCACTCAGCAGTAGCAAACTTCTTAACTATTACTCCTATTTCGTAGACAACCTGTTTCTCCGTTTTCTCTCCCTGACGTTTTTCAGGCAGCTGTCTCTAGATTGCTAGGTTTCCTAACTCTCCTGAGTGTTTCATCCTGATTTCAAGTAGGACTTCCCTGTTCTTTGCTCTGAATCTTATGGGGACCTCCACTGCCTGGAAGTTCTTCATAATTTCCCAGATACTAAAGTGTAGACAATATACAAGTATAGGACAGACCATTGCGATTTGAATACAGCAACACTCTTTCCCAGTTATTCCCTCTTCAGCCTTACTCAATAAGCTGGAATTAGTTTTAAAAATACTGTTGTGTGGAAGTATTCGTTGTGCTTCGTAACACTGACTAGGTAGAAGTTACGCTCATGAACAGGTAACCATTCTTCATGTTTCTTACCTATGCAATGCTGTAATACCAGGAAGCCAGTCAGTTAGCACAAAATAGATGTAGAGGAGCTGGGTGTGCTGAAAAATGTGAAGAGTCTTTGTCCCATGTTAAGCTCAAACCCAAAGCACACATTCACCTCAAAACTGAATTTCAATGAGGTACATGATCTTTCATGTGAACCTTTGGGTTTGTCTTAACTCATAACACCCATGTCATCCTGTAGAGTTTTCACTGAAGGAATTTGATGTACACTCTGTGCCTAAATGCAGGGGTGAAAAATGCATTGTTTTCATTTAGATTTCCTCATTTTCTCACTGGTGCTGGGGCAACTCCAGTAGCTGRTTATAACTGAATAGTATAACTGCAATTTATACTAAGAACTTCAATAATCTGTCTCAGAAACCGAGGCCAAACTTCAAGCTTGCCTCTTGTGTGAATGACTGATTAGCTGATTTTACCACTTGAGTATTGAACGGTGAGTGTAACTGATAGCTGCACGTTTAAGTACAGCTTGGTCACTAAAAGTAATGAGAAACAGTGATAAAGTGGATATTTTATGAAAGGGAGTGCCAGGGAATTTCTGGCGGAAGAGATAAAAGTCGTCTCTGGAAAGCAGCTCTAGACACAGCATATCTCCTGCTAGGGCGACTGCATATGAGCAGCCTGACTGGGGCTGCCCAGGACAGGTGGGAAGAAATAGTGTCACCCCATTTTAAGACTTTTTGGTAGTAAAAGCATGTCCAACAGACACTGAGGTTCCAGTGGGGTAAGAGGTCGCAGCCCTTGCATGCTTTGCAGTCCTGGCTAGCTGCCTCTGCCATGTCCCCAGCAGCCACAGGGAATCCAGGGGGGCTGCTGGGGGCAGCCCACAGGACTCCTTCCCTCTAGTGCATGAGCTGGTGGCATTTTCTGTAGCAAAGTGGAAGAAGGAGAACCCCATATTAGCCCCACAGGCGGGAAGAAGAAGAGGGGATCAGGAAAAGACCCAGTTGTTCAGAAGGACTGTGGGCCTTGCTGCCCCATCCTTGCTCTTCTCATCTTGCCATCTCAGAATAAAGCATCTGCCAGAGCCTCCATCCCTCGTCAGGGCAAGGAGGAAGGGAAGGGGCTGAACCCTTCCTGGACTGACCCCATCAGACGCGGAGTGTCCAATGCTGCAGAAGGAGCAGGGATGATGCTAGGTCAAGAAACAGATGTGAGGCTGGGGGCTGAACTGATCTATAGCTGGAGAGCGTGTGCTTGCTTTTGCTCTCTGGGCTGAGCTGTTTGCAAAGTTAAGTTGTAGATGTGGGGATGAACGTCACTGAACGGATGTGAAACTAGGGGAGACATAACGCCCAAACAAAGCCACTGTGAGCTGACCACAGATGGGGCTCCCAAATGGAGGTCTTGTAAAGAAATTCCAAAAGTATGTCTCAATATTCTCAATATTTTGAATCTGGCAGCACTGTAAATACCATATGGATATCTAGCAAGGGAAGATATGCTCTAAAAATATGATCTAAATTTTCTAATGAAAAATGAAAGAGCCAGAAAAAAGCATCTAAGGATTTGGGAACTCATCACATAAGGGCCTGGAGTAGGAGTCATGACTTTTAAGTGCTTGAGGTTGACAGGAGTAGGCAAATACTCACTCAAAGCTCCAGGGTGTAATGTGACAGGCAAACGCTTCTTTGAGATCACTAATATATATCCTGGGGAAAGGAGCACATGCTATAACTTTTGGAGAGTAAGTGAGGACATCCGCTCATTGTGCTTTCCTTCAGGTTCCTGCAGGAATAGGGTTTTTGCTTTTTTTTTCCCCTGGCTGTTTTCTGTAGGCAGGCCAGGCATTTTAAATTCTGTGTACAATCATAATGCAGCAGTAGTTCTGGGACATATCACTGAACACACTTTTTTTCTTGGTATTTGAGTTCGACTGGAAACATTATTTTCTTGCATTACAAAAAAAAAAAAAATAAAACCTTGCATATAAGATGTATCATACACAGTCTGTGAAATCACAAGATTTGGGAGAGGAAGCTTAGCTGGAAGACATTCAGCTGAGATGAGAAATAATGTCTACAATAAATTTTATTCTCAATTTTTCTCAATTTCTCCCTCTTTTCCAACACACAGCTTTGATAAGAAAGGATAGGACATATAATTACCCATTTTCTCTCCCTCTTATTACATTTATACTTATAAAAGCAGTACATTTTGGAAAGCCTGCAATGTGGGAAAATAATAAAAGATTATGTCTGTTTAGCCAGAAAAAGACGATATTAAAAATCTCTGAATGCTCAGATGAATTCTCAGCCTGATCTAAAACAGAACAGAGGGGAAAAATATCACCAGAGTTTCATAAATTCTAGGTACAGCTTTGACAGAAAATGTAGTATAGGGGCCAGATCATGTGCTTTGCATCAGGGAGTCAGCAGTTTCTGGCCATAGTATGGGCATATCTGTTCCTAGAGAGAAAGGGGTATGCCTGGGATACTCTTCTGGGGCGCTGATCCCCTGTCTGCTGTTCTGATCTCTTGTGGCTGAAATAAACCTGGAAGAACATTTTCACAATTAGAAATTACTCTGTTAAATAAAGGAGTATTCCCCTTCTGGTTTTTGACCAGCCCTAGCTGTTACTAGCTGATGTAAGGCTAAGCCTGCTGGGTGTGTGGTCTGCAAAGGCAGCCAAGGATCTGGCCTGGCGTGTCTGACTCTGGTCCGAGTTACACCGGCGTATGCAGCGCAGGACCAAATCCGCTCGCAGAGCTGCAGTAAAGCCGGCTCAGACTGCTCTGTGCCAGAGCTTTAAATAGCAGGAGGTTAGAGCAACGTGGAGAAATAGCTGCTTCYGACTGCTTGTCCCCACCTGTGATATGACCAAGAGTAGATGTAGCTCCCTGGGCAGAGCTGCCCTGAGCCTCTGCTCCTGCAGCGTGGGACACAGCTGTCTTTGTCGGTGGGTCACGGTGCAGCAGTTACAAGAGCATCCTCTGTTAAAAGGAGTAATTTCCTCTCTGTTTTGGCTCCTGGGGCTCTTAAGAGTTAATGTCCTGGAATTAGATCAGTTCAAAAAGAACTTGATTGATGAGGGACTTGCACCTTTATGACCCAAAACCAAGCCAGGATTTGGTCTGTGGTCAAATGCTACATTTATTATGGAAGATTTTTAGTTCTCAGATTCGATCTAAGTCTATGCTCCTCAGCTAATACACAGCAGTTCTAAAGCATAGTAGTGTATGAGCAAGTTTACAGTCCCAAGCAATCTGAAAATAAGAGCTGTATGTTGCAGTAAAATATCGGCATGAAATGTTCTTTTTTTAATACAGACTCCAGGTCTTTTGTGTTTAAGTGAGATATATGATACCAGTAGATGCAAAGTATAAAATCTAACATATTCATATTAGCTAGAAAGTATGCAAAAAAAGGCAGTACAGAAGTGTTTGTTGAGTACAATGGAAAATCCTCACGGTAAATCAATTCCCAGATTTCTTCCTTACTGCTGTTAAGAACAAGTGGTTTAAAAGACCAAAATCCCCAAAACCCAGTTGGGAAAAAGCCTATTAAACTAGGGTGGGGAGAACTGAAATCAATCTCCTCAATTAATCCTCTGTTTGGACTCCTTTTAAAGCTTTAGCACATGTTATTTTTCTTTAAAGGGGGATTTAGTACTGGGGCAAATGTTCCCACATATCAGCAAATGTAAAGTCACTTCTTTACTTTTTCCATAGCTTTTCCTGATTAATGAGGAAAAATATTTTTATTTTGAAAAAAGTTCTATTACTTCCTGATAATTTTCATGCTTGAACCTGATCTCTGGTAAACTAATATAAATCAGGAGCAACTTGGTTGAAACCAGTGAAGTAAGATTAGCATGGGAGCAGAGCTGTACCCATAATAGTCTTGCAATAGGTCTCTCTCCTCTCTTAAATTTCTGCAGAAGTATGCAAGCCAACAGCATGAATCAAGTATAATTAAGAGCAGAAATTAGCCCGAAAGGTTGCATGTCAGATGACACGCATTGCTGTGGCAGCAGACTGGTGTCACACACAGAGAAGTTTTTATTTTCTTCCTGCACCAATGAGAAGATMCATGAGTTGTGAAAAAGAAAGCAATTATTCAGGAGTAAACATTGAAATCAGTGATGGAACAGTGTGGAGAATACACAGTATTACCGAGCAAGTAAATTGCAGTTTATATTACTGGTGCTTTTTGAACCTTTACTCCGATATGAAACTCTTCAAGAAAAGTAACATGAAAGACAAAGCTGTGGCAAAGAAAATACATTAACTTTTGCAATGGTTTAATGTGTTTTCTTGCTATTTAAATTTAATGTTTATCTAATAAATAGTATTTCAGTGTTAAACAGTAACTCTCTGTCCCATTTTGAAAGTCAGAGCGTCCTTCAGGAGTTGCTATGATGCCTTTGAAAGCAGTTTTTCTCTAATGAAAAGACATACTATGTCACTGGAACAGGGTCCCAAGGAAGGCTGCCCACCACTTTCTGCCTCTGGGTAATCTGGCCTCAAACACAACCCTGTGTCAATCTTGCTTGCTTGCTTGCTTTCTTCCTGTTCTGGAGTAAACTAAGCAGTACCTTGGAAAGAAAGTTTATCAAGACAATACCATAGTCCAAAGTCAAGCCATTAGTTACTGCATGAATAGGTTTTAAAAAAAAAAGTGTTTTTCTATTGCTTTTTCTGTAGGGAAAAACATAGAAATGATTTTTCAGACTTTCAGGTCTTGCCTACTGAAGTATAGTGCAATATTCATTTCTTTACTTCATTAGGGCTACTTACTTGCTTAAAACTATGTGTGTGCTTAAGCATGCTGTTGAAATAATGCCGTACGTGGTACCAACCCCCCCCACCCCGCAGAAAACAACCCTTGAGTAAAATGAAATGACTATTCTGCAACTGTGAAGTTTAAAAACAAGCTTCTCTTCTAAATCTTAAACAGAGGAAATTAAATTCATACTTTCCAGTACAGTTAATCCTGAGCTGTTTGACATATTTGAACATTAGCCATTTGCACTGGGGTATAAACTAAGTGTGGCTTTCAGAAATGCACTATTCCTGTAGACTGTTGATCCAAATTGACTGTCAAAAGTTATCTGAAGAATTTCAGCGGCTGACCTGTTTTATCATGGCCACCAGCTGCTAAAAGCTGTAGATGGTGATGAGAGCTTAGGTGAGAGAGAAGAATGTGGAGAGAAGTTAAAAGACAGGAGGGCAGAGAAGCTCTGTGAGCTCTGCAGGTCTTTGGCCCTYGTTTCCTACTCACGAAAGAGAAATTGTGGCTGAGCGATACCTATTGAGTTGGGCCCTTAGGGTGGAGCCATTCAGAGAGAACAGGGAAATTATGAACTATGATATTTATTTCAAGCAAATAAAATAAAGGGTTATACACTTCATGCCTTGTGTTAAACTGTTCATAATCCAGAAATGATAAGGATAAAGCTGATTAAACTGTGGTGACTCAGATTGGGATTTGTCTCACAGGACTTTAGTAGAGATCACCATGGTTAAGTTAACCAACAAACCCCATACATAACTAGTGGAGAGAAAGAAACATTAGAGTAAGATTTACCTGGCCTTCATTAGCTGTGGTGCCTATTTATTTCTGTTAACTGTAAAGGGAACACTGATAACTAACTCAGATACAGTCAGGTATGCTTGATTAGGTAAGCCCTGTTCTCTTTGTTTCTAACTGTGGATTAGGCAAGAGGAGAATAAAGGAGTTAACTTTTCTAGATTCCCCAGCAGATTTTGATTTGAGGTTCCCAAGTCTCTGTATTTTGCAAGACTTGTATAAAAGGTCACCTTCCCTGCTCACAAGATGATTTTTATTACTAGAAAAAGATAATCACTTAGGGCAACAAAAGAGTACCAAAAAAAATAATCCAATTGTTCCCTTCTTCCACCACTTCACTCTTTTCCCAAGCTGCATTTTTTATTGTCTTGAACAGGACAAAAAAGAGCATGAGAATGAATTAAGACAATGAACAAACACTTTGGTGAGTATATCAGAGATGTGGCTGAATGTTAACATATATTTTCTGTCACCACTGTTTCTCTTACTCCTTCTTGTCCACACCAAACAAAGGGAGTGCAGTTGGCTTATCATGGCAATTCTGAAATAAATCTCCTGACTTATATGGTTGCAGCACTGCTCTTTTGCGTCATAAAATTCCCATAGAAATGTGGACAAAATGGGTAAATACTTACTGGCAGCAGCGATGGCGTACTTGTATCTATTATATCAAATCAAAAAGTCCTAGAGATAATGGTGGCCTGACTTTATTTTTATTTGCATGTTGCACAGAGGAAGAGACAGAGCATGGGAATGGGACGGAGGAATTCCTGAGATCTGAACTCCGTTTGGATGCTGAGTCTGTGGCCTCAGGCTAGTCTGGCCTTTCAGTACTCCAGTGACTGACACTCTATAAATACAGAAATAATAGATAGGAACAACTTAGGTCTGGATTTCATCCTGGCCTCAGAAGGCATGAGCCCAGGAGCTGCAGACAGTAGTCTCCTGACAATCTCTGTCCCCTCCTGACAATCTGCCTTATGGCCTGTGAGCTACAGTACTGAGTGTTGCAGTCACTTTCCATCTTATTCCTAAAATACCTATGAAGCAAGGCTTAGAAGTGGTACATCATCCCTCTGCCCACCTCTCCTCATCAATAAAATGGGGCTAATAGAAATATTTTTCTTTTACCTATGCTTATTTACAAGACTGTCAAGATTTAAATCAATGAGAGAATAAGCAAGAAACTACTATCTTTTCAAAGGTTCTCTGAAATCAGAAGTGCCAGTGACCAAGAAAACATCACATGCCAGATCGTGAATACCTTCCGTTGGTGAACAGATGCTCACATAAGGGCTTACACTGAAGTCAGCAGAGGTACACACAACTCCTGGCTATTGTGAGCAGGGGGGCCACAGGCTGGTCCTGTATTACTACTGATGTTAGAGCAATGTTACTGATCTAATCAGTACCAAAGAACTGTGAGATTTTAAAAAAACCAAAGAACTATTTAATGACAGATAAAATTGTGAAAGAAATGAAGGAGTGATGTAGGAAAAAAGTGATTACTTAAGATATCTAACAAACCACTGCAAGAGGTTTTGCTGTAATTATACAGCAGGTTTAATAATACATAAACTCTGGGGTTCTGTTAGAATTAATTGATGTAAAGCATCGGTGTGGATTTCTCCCTCCCTCTCTTGCTGGTATTTGTAATTCAGCAGAATGAAAGGAGCCTGATTACTAATTGGGAAGAGTTCAATAGGTTACATTTTCTGAGAGAGTTGTGCTTCCACAAACACTTTGTGGCCAGATCCTCTCATCCCAGCTCAGACAAAATTCCCAACAAAACTCAGCATTAACGTGCTTCAGGATTAGGTCTTGTCTTTGTTACCTGCCTCTGCCTTTGGGGTCACTTAAGGTTGCCTGTAGCCCCAAGTGAATGAATTACGTTTAAATAAGGAGTATGTTTCTTTGAAGCTGCAATGCGAAAGGGGATATATAGAGGATTACAATACACTACACATAGCATAAAATCACCAGGCACATACTAAAAGAGCTGACTGTAAGCTGCAAAGCTCAGCCTGAGACTCAAAGTTCACCCAATCTGGCTAATGTCAGTGCTGAGAGGTCTTGATTCTGTGTTGTGTTGCCTATAGAGCATTGTGCAGGATGCTCAGCCCGGGAGAAAATCAGGAACAGCTAACCTCACCTCCTCCTGCCACGAGCACATCCCCTGGTACATGAGCAAGGCCCACGGGATGGCACCTCTGGATTTTCTTGTGCAGGTCTCCGGGGCAGCACAGGGCAGTGGCATGCAGCTGCCCCAGGCACGGGGCTGCACGCTCCGGCTGGACCTCTCTCTGTCCTGCAGGAGCCGATGTCTTCTCATCATCCATACTGTGCACATACTGATTAATCCCCACACTCCCTTACTCCACAGGAAAAAAACAAGCAACAAATGATAAAATTGTTCTCTCCGAACTCCTTTCAAGCGTATGTTTGTGTCTATTTTGTGGTATGCATTAGGGAGCAAGCCCTGCTGGTGTTTGCAGATCCATGTCCATAGTGGTTATTGCTAGCACAAATCTGCCCTTAATCTGAGAGTTGTATTAGAAGGTCACTGTGACTCCTTTATCTCATATAGCAACATAAAGCAATTACATTGTGGACTTAGGTGCACCCCAGATTGCTTTGAAGGACCACTTTTAGTCAAACAGATTTCTGGGGCTTATAGATGTAAGTAGTTTTCTTCTGTAAGAAGCAGAGGCCAGAGGCCGAGAAGCTCTGATCCCTTGGGAAGGGAAGGCAGGACGTTCSTTTGCTGAAAGGAGAGCTGCTGGTTCGCTGTGTTTGCTTTGCAGTCTCCTGCTGAGGCAATAAATATTCAGAACTGCTGGCATCATTATGTGCTGCTGCTTGAAGTTTTCACTGTATCACTAGCCATGCAATGCATCTGAAAAGGTTAACAAAATGAGCTTTGCTTCCAGCCAGGACAAGGATAAATAGTAGAAAGAATTAAAATCTGCTAACCTGCTCTCAAGTTTTCCAGAAACTGGTGAGGTGAAATACAGAGGCAGAATATATGCCAACTGCTAGCTCTGGGTGTGAGCAGGAGCTGAATCTGAGCACAGACAATCATCTTGCTCTGCGGTGTGCAGTGGTGGTCCTACTTCATCCACATCTAGGCAGAAGGGCTTTCTGGTGCTCATGCATCCCTGACTCAAGCAGCCGCTTCTTCAGGCATCAGGGGAAGCTTATGAGTCTCTCCACAGGATAATGACTGTTACTAAGTGAATTTTGCCCTGCATGGTTCAGGAAATGTATGCATACTAATCACCTAAATATTGGCCAATACGTGCTGAAGTAGAGGTTGGAGTCTGTAAGATATGCTGCTCTAAGCCTTCCAAATCCCATCAGCAATGTGTTTACTCTGCAGCTGTGGCTTCATGTRGTTTGGAAGGAAACGGGCTGGTTGTACAAATTGACTTTATAGGAAATTAAGGAAGGTCCATCACTATTCCAAGTGTGCACACCTGAGCAATCCATATTGTTCATAATTCATCTTCAGGTATGAATGCTTCCAGCTAGAGAATGAACTTTGGATTTATACATACTCTTCGTGGATGTACGTGGGAATGATAGGGGCTATTGTAAGAAGCAGCTCATGTCGTACTTGCTGCAGTGCCGTGAATTTCACCTGGAGTCTGCTATGGTCTTTGTGTAACACCCTGAGTCATTGTAGCAGAAGCAGATTTGGGTATAGATTCGCACTGCATGGCTGAGGCCCTCTTATGACTTCCCAAGGTTGCTAGAAGGAATAGTACGTCAGCTAACCGGCACATCACTTGTGTCTGGCRTTGAAGTACTGTTTCCCCTCTGTGTTATTTGTAGAGGAACTGCTAAGCTTAGCATAAAGAGAGAAATGCAGTTATAGCACACATGACTAACATTAGAAGATTATTCTTGAGGCTTTCGCTCACTGCAAATTACAAAAAAAACCTCAGGCCCTTGAGACAAACACTTTGATGTAGCTTGGAAAATAACAGAAAAGCTGCTCTGAGTGCTGGGCAACCCACCAAGAGTTCATAAGTTAATAAGACCCAAGAAAGCATTACTGTAAGCAGCATTTCAGTTTTGGGCCTTAAATTAAGCATACATATTCCATAACGAAGAGAAATGCGTGCCTGGGATTTAAAGAAAATGCGAAGAAGGTTATGGGAATAGGGCATAGTAGGAAAAACTTCCCTATTATGCCTTGTGCTTCTCTGCGTACTAACAGCACCAAAACATCAACAATAAAAAATAAGATGCTGAGTTTGTGTTTCAGCAGCTATGGAAGGCATTTGATCTGGGGTTGTGACTTATGGTTATTCTAGTGAATAAAATGGACCGTGGCCTCTGAGGGCATTGCGTAGTGGCCTTTGGCACTCTGAGGGCAAACAACATGGCACAGCTCAAGACATAGTGTTTTTCCCCTCCAAACAGGGTGGTTCTCCCCATGTTACCAATTAGGAACAATCTTCCATAAGGACTCTCACCCACATGAGAAGAGTGTGAGCTGTGATGGGCAGAGATCACAGGGAGCTTGCTAACAGCTAAACAGAATGGACGACAATGTGCAGGCATTTCAGTCCGGTCCTGTTGCAGTTACTAGCATAAACTAGTAAAACTGAGTCCATGTGATGGATCTCCTACAGTCACATTTGGGAGATTTGCTGGTGTGTCCCCCTGAAAGTCTTTACATGACATCCTCAAAAGAGTTTCCTGAGGAAGAATGGAGTTCACTGACTCCATCTTTTTTGTTTTGTTTATTTTAGGAGTTTGGACCACTCCGTTATTGTACTACTGAAGTCATTCACACTGTTTAGCCTGGACAGCCTTGTAACATCCTGTATTATATGAACAAGGAGTTGGATACAGAGCAGGAATTTGTAGTTAGATTGTCAGAGAAGAATATCTGGAGCATCCTTCTTTGAAATTGGATCACTTTTCCTCTTCATTGGTTCATCTTCTTTAGTTCTTCTGGAAAAGATAAGACTATATTAACTCCATGGAAATCTCACCAACATTTCTAAAGATCTGTTGAGCATACTTAAATATGTCCCTGGTGATTTAATCACTGGCTCAGCCAGAAAAGCTTGTCCTATTTTTTCAGCTACTTTAACAAGACAACCATGTTTGAGATGAAACATTTTTACTTGAATTACCACTAAATCGATAAATATTTCAGAAGAATAACTTTTGAGCATTCTTCTCAATGAGTCAGTAGATAATTGTATCAAGGTGTGGAGGTAAAAGGAATGGTACTGGCACAAACTAGGGACATATGTCTGAGCAGTGTGGGCACAAGGTAACATTGGGATTGAAAGTGGGTTTAGGTGCAGCCTCAAAACAACATAACATATTCTAGAGATCCAGTTGCCCTTTCAAAATAAAGAGTTTTGAGCAAATTGGTCTGTCTGAGAAAATGCTCGTGGATACATATGTTGCCRTGTGCTGTTTAAAAGTTTGTGTCTTACCCCTGAAAGATGGCAGTGAATGATCCCTATTTGTGTAAATCATTTCTAGATCTACCTAGTCAGTTTTGGGATAAAACACTGCTGCATTCTTGCGAGCTATTTTATTACTTTTTAATTAATTTATCTTCTCAACTACTTAATCAAGCATTATTTCCAGCTATGAAACAGGATAAGGGCTGGTGGAGGTTCACATTTATTTGACAGATCTAGCTTTTGTGGCTTTCTAGATGACAAATTAGTCTGACTTTTGCAGTGCTCTGGCGACTGTAGTGATCCAAATATAGTTTCCTGAATTCACAGCATCTTGTTTTCCTTAATGCTCTTCTTTGTTTGAATCTTTGAGGACATCTGTACATAATCTTTTCTACAGGTGTTCAGCTGTGGTCTCATCTGTAGAGAGACCAAAGGAGGATTTGTGTTGAGCTGGTCTGCATCTTATCCATTCACAATATGCTAAAGAACGTCTTTAAGAAGTTCACTGACTGATATCTACACCTGATATTTGGACTAATGTAAATGAGCTTTCAAAGGCATAAGCAATGCTTTAAGATTCCAGCACTCAGGATGTTATGCTAGCTTTTTATATCACCAGAGACATCACTAACATGAGATTTAAAAATTTTTCATATTATACAGCCACTCAAAAGGGGTGGCGTGATAAACAAGGGTGTGATACACATTCACTTTTGTTTGCTATTCACCAATGTTTTGTCTTGCATCCCAGCCTTCTGACGCGTACAGCTATTCACAGACTATGGCAGAACTGTCTCCTTCATTAAATTAATCCTGAAGTTTGTATCAGACAAAGCTGAAAACCTCTTCCAAATTATATTGCATCATGTATCTTTGAGATTTTTTTCTTCACTGTGTTTCAACATTATTAGTATAGTTCAGTACTTGAATTGTAGAAGCAAGTAGAAGCTTGGTCTCCACGTGTGTCTTAGTGTCTGCTGTTCTGCAACCCCAAAATGTGAGTTATGCAAAGAGGGTTCTATAGAGAATTTGTGATGGAGGTTTATGATTCATTTTATATTTTTTACATGAATAAGTTGTGGTTAGCAAAGAGATTAAGCATGATTTTAATACTTTTAAAACTAAGAATCCTACCTTTATTTGTTGTTACGCTTGGTTTAAATTCTTCAGAGATGAAACATGTCTGACTTACTACAAATACTATGAGCTTTTTCGGGTAAAGGTTTTGTTATCAAACATTTTCCAGTATTTTATTCCTGTACAGGAATTGTTTGTAAAGGAACCTAGATTTTAAAGCTCATCTGAAAATCTATGTGGGTGTGCTCACTAGAAAAAGAAATCCCCCCTGAAAGTGCGGATATATGAAGTCTGTTGCTTAGATGTATTTATTTATGTTGATTCAAGGTTTGCTAGGAATGGAAATGAAATCTTTAAAAAGTGGTAACTAAATCAAAAGCTACCAACATTTTGTCAGAAGCACRCATTTGAAGTATTTTCTTCGATGGACTTACCCCTTGGGACCAAAGAAACGTTTGGCCTGTGGTCTATTGTGTACCAAGGACAAACAGACATAAAATGGTTGTCTTGGTCTCATTAAGCCTGTTTTGGAATAAGAGTGTGAAATCTATGACTCAGCTGCTGGTTCTTTGAACAAAAACGTAGAGAAAAAATTCTGAAACCAAAGTGCTCAGCTGTTGTTATGGTGACACATTAAACTATCCAGTTATTCTGGTTTGGATCCAGAAGCAATTAAAGATGTAAGGAAGGTGTGCTCCCATTTTGGAGGACTTCAAATCAAACTTTCTGTGAGCTGTAGCTCAGAAATTTCTTTACAATGAGGGTGGGAATTCTCACAATAAAACAAAATACAAAATCTACATTGAACTCACTCATAAACTAGGAAATGCCAAAATTAAGATGCTTGTGCAACCTTAGCTCACTTCCTTTGCTGTGCCCTTTATATGTTTTTCTTTACATGATCACACACCTCATTTATCAGATATGCAGCAATCACCAAATGAGCAATTGAAGTGCTCCAAGGAAAGATCACTCTTCCAGGACAGTAAGAATAGTGCAGGGTGGTACCAAACAGTGCCTAAACAGTATAGATAGGGCGATCTCCCTCACACTTTTGGGGCAGTTTCTCTATAGCAGAGCTGCTGAGTGCATATAGGCACCAGTGGCATATCTGTGACYCTAAGACATGTGTATGTGTGTGTGCATGTGTGTATACATAAATATGTATTTTTACTTACAATTTTTTCAGTGTAAAATGCCTGAAATGTGAAGGCAATGTTTCAGATTGGTGTTTTTATAAGATGATACTGCGGGTATCAGTTGTATGCCTATGTGTGAGCATATACCACGTGGCTTGCTGGGAAGCAAACCTCTCGCAGTAAGTAGAAGTTCCTGGAGTAAAGTGCCCCCAGAACTGCACCCAGCTTTTGCCTTAGGGAGCACCAGTTTTTTCACTCGAAAAGTGAACCAACATATGAGCAGTGTGGATAATAGTGGGTCTAAATGATTTGAGGAATCCTCTGCAATCCCATGAGACCAATGCTTATTTCTCATTTCTGATAGTCTGAATGACTGCACCTGGTGAGTCGGGCATATCTCATTTGACTGAAAAAATATCTGTTTTCCTAGTAAAACTGACTTTTACACAACTAGATCCACCTCTATAAATGTGGTTGTCAAGAAAAGCGGTAAAATAACTGAGGAATATTCACACCAGAAACTCTAAGCTGCTCAAGAGCAGCAGGAATCCTGTAAGCTGCTCTGTATTTGTGCATTGCCATGAACCTTGGGACCACATTCCTGGCTTATCCTGAAGTGTTACTTTATTAAACATCATCACTAGGAAATTGTCATAGCAATAAGATGGTAGTGACTCTGGAGGGAGTGACAGTGGAGTGGCTGCCACCATTATTTGTGCTGTAACCCCTGTGTGGGTGAGCAGGGGATTTAAACACTTTCATATGGCATCCTGATGGTAAAAGCATTTCCCTTTTGCAGCACGTACATGAGTTAAAACATTTTTAACTATGAAGTGGAATGCAGGAGGAATCCTTGCAGCTCCCAGGTACAGCACAGTCTACATGGGGAGAAATGTATTAGGACTCGAGATCCTAGTGGAGTCAGTTCTGGTAATGCAAACCGCATACGGCTCTGGTTTTGCAATTCTGGGAGCAGGTCTAGTTAAGATCCTAGAAAATACTGGGAGTAATTTCTGTCTAAAATAGAATATTGGGGGACAAAAAGGGATTGGTTGCATGGTATGTCTGAAAGTTGGACAGCAATTGAAGAAAGAGGGAGACTGAAGAAGCAGACACCCCTGCTAGTCATTCTTACCATACTCCTAAAGAAGCAGCCCTGTCCTTGGCTTTGATGGATCCAGGGAGGGCTCAAAATCTGCGTTGTGGTCTGATAACATCCCAGCCCAAACACGTATAATTTCCTCATTTAGCCTTGTCAATTCCTCTCTTTCGGGGTCATATTAAAACACGTGAGAATGTGTGCACGTGGTTTGGCTGAGCCGGAGCCAGCACTCTCCTCTGCGTGTACAGGGCAGGAGAGGAAGAGGAAGAACAAACGAAGAACCTGCCCGTTGCTGCCTGTTGCAGCTCCCTGAGACTGAAGGGGAGGGACAGGACACAGAAAGGGTCGTGGTCAGGCAAAGGACTCAGCCTACGATCCAGCATCTGGCAGAAAGCCTGAGTTTCAGATTTGTGAGAAACTGTCTGGGGGAGAGAAACATCTTTACACTAGATGTGAAACAGGAGGGCCTGAGGGAGGGTTGGAGAGGAGCCCAAGAATGAGCACAGCCTGCTGCAGTCATCGGCTCCGGTCGGGGCCTCCCTTCTTCCATTCGCGTGAAACTATTTCTATTGTCATTAAGCCTTAAAAAGCTGTTGTGTATCTGGATGCGCACGTGTGTGTGTGCGCACGCATGTGTTTGCAAAAGTGACATGTTTAACTTCAGATCTGACAACGTGCCTTTGGCAGATTCAATGTAAAAATTAACTTGCTCTGTGCCTTTTTTTTTTTTTTTTAGAGAATAAAACAAAACCAGATTGAGCTTTTACACTTAAAGCCCTAAGAAAATCATAAAAGTGAATTATGGGGTGAGAATTACTCTTTAAAGGAAAGCTTTACACTGGAGTAAACTTGGAACATTTATACATAAAATATTACATATAACATTTATGTGTATAAAATCTGCTGAACTGGCCAATTTCTGACTATTATATAAACTTCATGTATTTGAGAAAGCAGACTTTCTTTCACAAAAAGTAATTTGTTCTAGCCTCTATCATAAAATAATAATCCCTCGGTCTCAACACTTGATGCTATTGTCACAAGCTGTCTCCTCTGTGAGCTGTTTGGTTGAATAATTTGTCCTTTGTACATTGAACATAAAGTGCATTGGTCTAGCCAGCTAAAAGCATGATGCAAACGAAGAGAAGAAAAAAAAGATAAGGTTGGATAGGGAACACATACTCCAGACAAAGGACACACACAATTTTGGGGTGCAGAACTCGTATCTAAACTACTCCACATTCAAGGTTAGCTTGGAGAGGGAGTCTGGGTCTGGGCAGCTGTATGGATAGTGAGTTCTGAAATTTAATCTCCTTAATATAAAACAGAGCCTGGGTTTTATAGCCACCCTTTGAGATACCTCAAAGAAGGGATCAGGAGAGGGTCCCCAGGGAAGGCAGCAAGCAGCAGCACAGAGCCGGTGACCAGAGAAGCGTTGGGAAACCTCCTCCGGGAGAGAGCTCCCAGGGCTCCCGCCTGTGCTCCTGCTCTTCCCTGTGCTTGCTGCCTCGCTCCTGCAAGCACTGAGTGCGCTCAGCAGCCTGGGGCTGACAGCCCGAGGGATGTCCCAAGGGAGGACTCTGAGTGGCAGCCATACTTCTCCAGCACTTCCCGGTCCAACAGAGGAGTACCACCTTCTGGAGCAGTGGGACCTCCTTGGAGATGGTGCATTGACTTTGCAGAGTAACTGGACTCGTACAAGCACTGGACACACACTAAGCGAAGGGACCTAGAAAGATAAATGTCCTCCACTGTGTGCAGTGCTGTCCGTATGAGGACAGAGAATGAAAGAAAATGCAAYGGATACTAACGCTGTCTCTTAATTCATGTCTGGATGTGCTCAGATACTGTAGTGACAAGGTCTTACAAAAGACAGTGCGATGAGGAATAGCCTGCAAAAGCATTTATGTGGGATAAGTAGGCATTGCTTAGCCTATCTGTAGAAATATTGGCTATTTTTGCAGGTTGTCTAGTGTCGGGCTACTCACAGCACTTCAGGTGAGATCTCTTWGTGCAAATCCACTGTTTGAAAGCTGTGACTTGTTCTGCAGAAGTTATTACAAAATGATATAAAAAGTAGATGAAAAATGGAGACTGTTCACAGAATTTTAAGCTGTACAACTATTAATTTTTTTCTTACTCAAAACTGGAACAGAAACTAAGCATTTCAGTGCCCTCAGAGAAATCCAGCATATATGATCTTCTCTAACTGCCTGCCAGGGAAAAGCTGTGATTATGAAGCAATCACTGATCTGATCCCTTAGTAGCTTTTCCTAAGTAAAAATATTCTGTTTTCTTTTCACTGCTCAAGTATTGCATTGTTTTGAAGAATTTAAAAATGTCCTTTTCACAATGAAACAAGCATCAACACTGGATTAACAGAATCAAGGTTTATATGCTGGAGTGATAGGAAGAAAATAGATGAAACATTTAATTGAATTGCAGATGTTATGTCTAGAAGAGCAAAATACTCTGAGAGTAATTGAGTAGGTTGCCATCTACACTAAGCAGAGATTTTTAAAACAGAATACATATGGAGAATGCAAATGTGCAGAATGCAAACATCTGTGTTGAATGTTAGTTTCCAGTGGTATCAAGGAATACACATGTTTTTCTTAGATTTTAGAACTTAGTGGTATCAGTGGAAATAAAATAAAATGTCTGATTATGTTGCTGAAGTCAGCAGAGAAAGAATGCAGAAGAATCTTCTTCTTCCTGAGAGACGTCTATAATAAATCATTAGTGGTATATTAAAAAGTAGATTATAGCCATGGGACTAAGTGTTTTCCTATTCACCAAAGGAATAAAAAAGAAGGATATTGAATTATGAACAGTATCAATTGGCTTTTGTGCTTATTTAGGCGAAATACGAAAACATCAAAATGATCTGTATGATGTTGTTCAGTCCCCTAAACTGCCTAGCATTTTAAACAACATTTGGTGGATAGAAAAAGAAAARAGAATTTTTGAGGGAATATTTGTAGTACAGAAACTGTAAATTATGTTTTCAAGTTTTCTAAAACAAGCAGTTATTCTGAACACTGAGAAGTGATGATTGTGTGGAGTTAGAAATACATTATCAAATTTTAGCTTCTCAGGTAAGAAGAAATATAGAATTGTCTTTTCTATTGCAGATGTTATATTAAACCATTCATCTTATCATTCATTTATATTTCAGCTTGCAGCACAGAAGTCTGCATAAATAAGAAGATTTTAATTAAATCAAAGGACAGAACATGACAATTTAATGACCTGATATGAAACCTCATATGTTTCCATTGGCCCCAGGAGTCTTCTTGAGGAGAAAACTGTAAGAATCAGGTTTTCTGATCTATGTGGGCTTGGACAGCCTGTTCCCAAGATAAATGACTAGGAATCGGGCTTTATTTCCTATTGGTGCTTGAACCCCACCCAAATAGTGTCAATTCTGGATCAAATAGGTACTGCAATTATATTAATTAGGCAAACATTCCAAACTAAGTATGAAAGTTATCTTCTTTGACTGACTGCAGTAGAGTGCTGTTAAGGCCCAGCCACATTTTCTGTTTATAGATTTTGGTATAAAATCAATGCGGAAAGTCTTGGTCTTTTCTGGTTTTGAAAACAAAMCAAATGATTATTTGTCCCCGCCTTTTCTGTTCACAGTGAAGCTTGAGCATGTTGCTTTCATGGTCGCACTTCTGCTCTGCATCTCTGTGGTTTAATTCTAGCTTGGGCTGATAACACACCAATCTTCTTGACACACTAAGAAGGAAATGGCGTTTGGATCGCTGCTATGGCTTGGCAGGGGCTATTGATGTGATGCCTGCACTTTGTCAGATGGCTCGGGAAATTCCACAGCCGATACTCAAAGCTTTAGTTCAGGCAGGGATTTCCAATCCCTGATAAGTGTGAAGTTCATGAGAATTTAGCCACCCTACATTTTCTGCATCTGGTGGCTGTGCAAAGGCTTGCGTGACATAAGCTGGTGGCCAGAGCTCCACTTAATACCAGATAACATTACGACAGTCAGAGGTGGTGAACTGGCGGACAATTTGACTACCTTCCTCTTAATGAAATGGAGGTTGAGGCCCCCTACTAAAGCTGGTGTAGTAGCTGAACCTGATGGAGAAAATACAACCCAAATACTAGAATACATGGTTATGTAAATATTGAAATAACTAATCAGGAAATAAGAATACGATTCAGAAATAATTTCATAAAATTAATTCATTTGCTCTTCTCTTCAAAAAGACAAGTCTCAAAACCACAGGTAACTGGGAAACATTTCAAGAAATGCTTTATTTAGTTAAGAAAAAGGAATAACAAGTGGGGACCTTGAAAAGTTTCGCTATACGTGAAATATGCCTGGAACTGTTACAATTGAGGACAATGATCAATTGTCCTCTAGAGTAAAGTTTGGCTTAAACTAATTAGCTGAGGTTTCATCAGGAGTATGTTGGTTAGGTAGTAGGAAAACATTTTCAGTGATCAGCATATCCTGATTATACAGGAATGGCTATCTGGGGAAGTTTTAGACTCTATTCTATTAGAAAACTTTAAGAACATGTTACACAAAATTTTCTCAGACGTGTTCTATGTGTATTAGTTCTTCAGGATGGGAGAAAGTTGGATTCAGACCTTACTTTCCTATGACTTCAGGATTCTAAAGAAGATGGCCAATATTATCCAGGAGGTTATATTGGATGGACATAAACATCCTTTCTACTATATGAATTTGTTTATATTTTATGAATTTATCCCATACATAAAGACAAGAATTCAGATCCAATGCTGTTGATTTGAAGAACATTGCATTACTTTATTATTTTATTGGTTTATTCAGACTCTCCCATGTATTACTCTATTATTTTATTGGTTTATTCAGACTCTCACAATGAATCGTTTTCTTAGCTTAAATAACTCAATCACATCTGGAGCTAGTCAGAATATTTTCAGTGGAATGAAACATGTCACTTCATCAAAGCCAAAATGTTGTATCAACATATCAGTTTGACAAACATTTCTTGAGAAAGTTTTTGCCTGGGGTTCCCTTGTCACTTATGGCCAGAAGAGAAAGAACTTGAGCTTAAAAGATCAGGTTTTCTATCCAGAAACAGATATTTCATAACAATTTCCATTTGCAAAAACGTTTGAGGGGTTTATTTTCATTCCTCTGAATAGTGAAAACAAATTCTGAAACCTCGAAATTCACAGCAAAATGGAATCCTTGTCCTCTGAACAGCTTTAATTACATCTGAGCATACAAAATGCTGATTCAGTAGCTCATATTTAGAGGATTTAGGTACACCAGAAGGCAGAAAAATCAGGAAACCGTAAGAAATGTAGCCGTAGCTTGATATTTGGCTGCTTTTTCCTTGAAATAGTATTCATTTACCAAATAGCATGTAAACATCATTGAATTTGACTYTTGACGTAAAGATATCTCTACAAAACATGCATGATAGCACGTTCTATATCTTTCACACCAAGGATTAGTGAAGTGCATAGCAAAGTCCTTCCTAAATGATGTAGGATACAGATTGGGCCCTAGGTGATTAGAGGAACAGTAGAAATATGTTTTCTTTAGCTCATTAAAATTTGTGGGCACTTCAGTTATTCAGTCATGGTTAAAACACTTTGACTGCTCCAAGGGAAAAAACCCAAAACTGCTTGTATCAGCTGGAACAGGAGGTTCCAGTGCATCAGTGAAGCTCATTAGCTGCYCGATTGCATCCTGGAAGAAATGTGCACTGTACATGACTGGGCAGGAAAGAGGAAGGTACAACTGTGGCAGACACTGCCCTTACCTTCCTTGTCTGGCATTTTACAGCCATATTTCTGTAACCCATTTGTAGCAGTTAGAAAATGATCCTGCAGAATATGTGCTTTAAGTAGTTATTATTAAACAGGGCAACACTTGTGGCTGGAACACATATAGCRATATTTTCACAGTGAAGGAGACAAAATATTGTAACGTAAGGAGATGCTGAAGTTCTACTGTATGAAACTAAGCTTGCAAAAAAAAGTGGATTAAAAAAGCATTTCTGAACACTTTCTGCACTGAATCTTGAGAAGGATCATTTCCTTCAAACATGAAGGATCCACGTGTCAGTGGAGGAGGCTGAAGTCTGTCTTCCAGTTCTCACACGAAATTTTCATGACAGTATTCATGGACATGTGTACAGCAGTGTACATGTACTCCCCACATGTATAGACTGGTGTTACCAGTGGTAGAAACGCCTTCAGAGAAGGCAGCGCGGGGCCTGAGACCCACCTTGGTGAGGAGGAGCCTTACCAGAAGAGCACGACCACTGCACCTGCCCCATCTTCTTCTCCACGGTGGGTTATACCAGAAACTTCTAAGGGGCAACAGAACCAGCATGTGAGAAAAGGCTGTTAAGGACAAAAATATTCAGGAGATACTGATTTCAGGAAAGGGAGTGCTAATGCTGCACAAAGTCAGATGTGTGACCACATATACACGTGTGAGATTGTTCCTGTTATTCTCTACGAGTGGAGTAATACTGCGTATCAGTAGAGCTCATATTGCAATGCAGGCAGTAATTTTTCTGTAGGGAATTGGTTTAATCAGTTTACAGAAATATTAAAGCATAAAGTGCGGTTTTGCAGTAACCATCTTTTCATGAAAAATATTACCAGATGAATTCTCTGCAAAGAAGGAAAAAATCCACAGCTCTGATTTTTCTCCCCTTGCAGTTCACCTTTAACTCGGAAAGTCCAGAATATTTTTCTTAAGCTGTTTTTACAGCAGAAGTTCAGATCTTAAGGAGTCTGGAAGAATCCATTTTATCTGTAGAGCTAATGGCACTATGCTGTGATAAGACTTGAAAGTGAAAGCTGAACAACAGAAAGGAGGCGAGATTAAGGATTTTATTTCAGTTGGTACATGGATTAGTTTCAATGGATTTATGGCTGTTGTTTGCAATTACAGAGCCAACTGTACTGATGCCTGTGTCTCTGATTTAGTGGTACCTATTGCCAAACCACATCACTGAGAGCTCTTCTACTAGAAGCCTTATTAGAGCTGAGCTCTGCTTCAGAAGCCTTAATAGAGAGTGTGCACACTGTTGGCAGCCTCAGCTTAGAAGCCAGAGATAAACTGAGAATAGAAACCGATGTACAGCTTCACCTTCTGGCTCTGCAGAAACTGACAACTTTATACTGTGTTTTTGGCCTATCATCTTCTTAATATGTGGAAATAAAATCACAGCTGTTATTTTGTCTGAGCCTTGTAGATCTACTGCTGAGTGAGAGGATAATTCTTATTTCTTACACATGCCACTGCGTTTGTTTTGATTGCTTCTTTTTAAACTAAGTTGCTAAAAATAGATTTATTTTCTGATTCAGTTGCAACAGTGAATGATGTTCATGAAACACTCCTAAGGAGGAAAAAAGATAAAATCTTGATGCAGCTGGCAGGATATACAAGACAAAGTGTTTTTTAAAAGGAATAGTTCGGGAAAAGATCCTATTTGCTAGAATAATTAAATAAAAACCTTTAATACAGCTGATAGCCAATGACTCAGTGAAAAAGGAAACTTGAATTTTAAATATTAAGGATAACATCTATCTTTGCCTAGATCTGGACATTATTGGCGCTCTCTATAAATCATCCTCTTTTTAATTTAATATGAGCATCTGTAAGGTCCAGAGATAAATTAATTGCTGCCAGATTTAAATAATACGCTTGGTTTCAGGCATTTCCTGGGGATTAATGACAGGTTAGGGGGAGCTGAGGGCCTAAAGTTCAGCCAGAATCCATTAACCTCAGGTTATCATTAACCTCAGGAAACACCCTACGTCTCAGCCGTGTCTGCTCCTACAGAATGGAAATGAAAAGCATAATGCCACATATTTCTTTTAGGGGTTGATGCCATTCCACTTGGTACGTATGGAGAACTTTAACAGCCCGTGTTCTAGCCAGTTAGATGGCGTGAACCAAACGTGTCCATCCACTTTGCTTATCATAGCTCCCCCAGAAGGAAGAGTTTAATGCAAATGATATATTTTATGGATGCTTTTTGTTTGGGAGCAAGTGATAAAACTGTAGAAGCCCATGGAAAACTGGGTATGCGTTGACACAGGGTGGGTTGTCACTTCGAGGTCATTTGGCTTGCAAATGCACCTTGCCTGGGTGTGCAGAGCACATCTTCTGATCTCTTCATTGCTGTCCTCAGCTGTTGTGCAGCGGCCTTTGGRTGCAGGGAAACGGGCCTCATGTTTCTTAATTTAAGCAGTACAAAATTGTGTCTGGAGGAAAATTTCAGAGTTCCCAACTCAATTTATTAAGAGCCGAATTGTGACCTACTTTAAAATTGCGAAGACCTCTGGAGGCATAGTATCTGGATACAGAAAAGAAGAACAATATTTATAGGAAAGTTTTTATACATTTTTCAGCCTGAAGGTTTCCAAGCATTTATTAATTAAAGCCCACAACATTCCTGTGAGATACGTGTTAGCCCTGTTCTGTGCTAGTAATGACATCAGAGATGACACCAGAGGAAATCTGGGGAGGGAGGAAGGAGATGGCACCATACAGGGACAGGGCTTTGAGAATTCCCACTTCTCCCTCCTCTCTGCTGTGGACGTGGGGCATACTCTGGGCTCTGCCCACATAGACAGGGGGAATCGGGAGCTRAGACTAGTGCTGTATGTAAGGACTTGGGAAACTATCACTATCAGTTATCATTCTTAGGAAAAAGAAGGGAGCAAGTTAATTTAAGCTAATTTCAAAGCACAGCCAGTGTGTGCCAGAGAAAGAGAACAAATTGTTGGTGAGCTTATAGTGGTTTTCAAGTGCTGGTCCAATGAGTACTTGGGCTATGGACAGGTTCTGGTGGACTGTAGCCGATACTCGTGTGCAGTAGGGTTTGGATGCGCCTTTCTAAGCACCAAATTACCTTACTTAATGTTAACCATGTACAAATTGGGTGTCTAGCTCGAGCTAGACATTTAGGCTTCCTCTGTAGTTAACATAGACTCTTCCATAGTTTTAAAATAAGTGTCTAAAATACTTCCTTCCTTTGGAAGTGCCCATTTTTTCCCACCGATTTTAGTGTGGGACTCTGAAAGACCATTTTTTAAGCAGCTGAAGTTAGTTGGGGTGAATACGAGAGCAGGAGAAGGCCTGGATATTCCCAGTGAGGGGACAGCAAAATGTCCTGCTGGCTATTAACTGCGTGAGGACTGTTGGCTTGGGGACTGGACAAATAATCTATATTTACACACAAGCACACTTACACCAGTTTGCCTTAGGCAGCAAAAAGGCCACAAGCTCATGTTGGCTTCATGGAGGGAGATGATGAATGAGTGCAGAGAGATACATTGGGAACAACGCTTGCAACACAGATTAATCTTACTGAAACTTGGTATGCTGACAGGGCTGCTCTTTGTTTTCTGGTCTGTTCAACTGGGTTCAGTTTAATGTTCATTTTTTATGATAGTCCTTACATGCGCAAATCTATAGTATTTTATATAGCTAGACAGTTTTGTATCTGCTTTTCATTATAATGCAACTTCTCTGTACATCAATAGAATACATTTTAATATATAAATCTTATCTAGTTTATGTTTTTGTAGCCTACAAGTTACTTTTTCTTTTTGCCCTCTCTGTTCGGATCTTGTTATCGCTGTATTTTAAATGATTCTGTTGCCAGGCTTCTTTAATTTTGCTAATAGCAAAACCCACACCTTTAAACCTGTGACAATTCCTCAGATGATAACTTTTTCATGGATTTCAGTTGTTAAAAAGAAATGGCACAGCTGTCATTTAAAGCACATTAGGTCAAAATTGTGGCCAAACTGTAGCAGTGTGACTGGCAAAAAAATCTCCCTGGAAGCTGGTAACAGAAGAATTTTCTAAAGAAAGAAAACTCCAAATATAGAGCACACAACAGCTTTCCAGAAGCTGGCAGAAAACAAAGGATTAAAATTAACTAAATCTCTCTCCTGCTCTTGGTCCGCAGTTGGCTGCAAAGAAACAGCATTAGGCCAGCTGTACAATGCAACCTAATTCCACACACAATATAATAGCAGTGGGCTATGGAGAGTTGGAGTCTGACTTTCATGTGGGCCGGTGGGATAAGATATCTCTGGTTTACTAGAGCTTGTGATTCATCGGCCCTATACTTTTGATTTTAGTAAATCTTGCTGTATCTGAGCTTTACTGAATTGAAGGACAAAATATTCACACTGCTTTCTGCTCGCACACAGGGAAGGAATGTGAAATCTCCCAATTATATCAAATACCCTSTGCTCTGCCTGGCCTCTAATGCTGTTGGAATTGCACACTTTTGCAGTTCATCCTGTTTTTCACAATACTCATGCAAGTCTCGCAGAGGCAGGCGTTACTAACCCAAGACGGATGTCTTCTCCTGCAGTTCCCAGAGTGAGTAATGCCACGCTGGTCTCTGTGAAGGTGGCCAGGCTTCTCCCCATGTTTTGGARTCCAGACAAAAACTCTGCTGCGTAAGCAAGATGAGGAGGGAGAGTGAGCAATGAGGCCCAAGAGCCCCTGAAGGCAGGGATGGTCAAATTTTTAATGCTCTTCGGTCACTTTTTTCTCCCAGCCCCACATGTGGAGGTAGAGCAATAGCTGTGCAGTGATACCATCCCCCAGGTGGAGTTGCCAGCCCAGCCTGGTCCTACATTTCTCCCTCTTAATTCTTCCTCATACAGTGTAATGCCCTGATCCGCTTGGCCCTCCAAAAACGCACACTCTCATAGCCCAGGTCGAATAGCCTTTGGGCCGGCAGAGGGTGACGCCTGTGTGACGGTGTGCCGTGGAAAGGGTTGGAGGTCCTGCATTCCCGGACCTACTGTTTTTGAGCAAACCGGGAGAGCAGAGCTATGTCTGAAGTAATACTTTCTATATAAAATAGAAACTTGTAAATTGAAGAGAGATGCTTCCAAATCCAGAATCAGATTCCTAGATCAGAAAGTGGTCAAAATATTGTGGTTATTTTTTTGAGATGATGCTTTAGGACTAATTTTATCATTTCTTTCATCTTTTAATTCCTTTTGCCTAAAATGTGCAATTTATGTCTATATTGTATCCATGCATATATGTTACATACATGCCATATGCATTCACTCTGAAAAGGTACTCTCCAAATCATTCTCAAATCCTATGATAGAAATGTCATACAGACATACGGCTAAATTAGTGTATTAGAGAATTTCAAAGATACCGATTCTCAAAAAGGGAAGATACATTGTCACTCAATCCTACCGAGGTCAAACAAGTTATATAAGACACCAAATACAGTTTACAAAATGAGCCAGATGTAAGTAGTCTAATATTCCAGGTCCATCCATCCTTATTTCAATTGTCTAGAACTAAAGAAAAAGGATACTCTATATCATTAAAAATAAACGGAGGTTATAATTGCTTAAAAGATTATAGCATAAAATTTGCATGACTGATGTGCTGCAAAATACAAGAGGGATTTGCTATACAGAATTTAATGTTGCTTTGCTTGTAGATGCAGCTTGCATTCAGGCATATCAAGAAATAAGATCATTTAATGGTTTATTCATTCTATTTAAGAGAATATATCCATGGCCCATCATCCACATATTCACCTGCTGTCAGCTGCTATTGAGCTCTGTAATGAACAGCTGTGGAAAGGGCAAAAAACGTACAACAACCTCTGGCTATTTGCATTTAAGATACTTAGTTCTGTGTGAGAAGAATGACATGTAATCAACTAGGCACATGGGTAAAAATAGCAGACTCCAATTCTGCCTACCATTTTTCTCTTCCCTCAGAGATGTTTACAAAATTCATGAATTATTTGCATTTTGACTTTCAGAACAACATGCAATTTTTATGGGGCAAAGGGTTAGATTCTGTCAGTCTTGTTTCCGAGGAGTAACCGCAGAAAGAAAGCACTTCTCGGTGTGCACCATGGGAACGCAGCCTGATCTGTACTGTCAACAGATAAAGTCTCATTAACAGGTCAGTGATAGAGAGTGATGCCTGCACAGCAGGGGCAACACCTTCATAAAGAAGCAGATTTACATTTTTCAGCATAGTAACCACTGGAGTTGTACGGCACTGGTAATGGTCTCTCTTGAGGGAGGTGGGACACCTATTAGAATCTGCAGGAGGTGTTGGGCAGTGACTCTCAGAGCACCTCTGCTTGAAACAGGATTGCCCCTCTCTTATCCTGCTGGTGCGTTCAAGTTGTTGAAACGGTCCTTGAAAACTACAGACTCGGGCCCATGAAGGCCCTGAGGGACTTCTGAGAGGCTGAGAGTGCTCCTGGCTCCCCTGGATTTCAGTGGGAGCTGGGAGCCAAACCAGACCCCTCCAGAAACAGGAAAACAGGAGACAGTGAGCGGGCAGGATCCTGCCTGTGAGTCCTGCTGTTGGAACCTGAACAATAAGTAAGTCTGTTCTCAGATAAAATTCTCATAGAAGTTGCCAGGCATCCGTCRATGGGGAAAATATGAGGGCTCATTTGATACCAATAGCAGTGTTATCTGCTACTATCTACTATGGCTTAGAAAATTGTATTTTAAAGGTTATTTACTAGAAACAAGAGGGACATTTAGCTCTCCAGTCATAGTCAGCAAAACCTGGCCAAAGGAAATACATCCAAGCTTTTCCAAATAATAAACAAAGATTCTTTAGTCGTGTGCCTTTAAAGTTTCCTCTCAGCTTGAGGCTAATATGTAATAGATGGAAGTAATAGAAAAGATACTGAGAAAGTGGTGTTCCACGAGCCAATTTGCAGGAGACCATGTGACTTTGATGGTTGGAAAAATAATAAGATTACAGTGGAAGCTTGTAAATATTAGGTGTAGCTTCTAAAATCCCTTTCAACCAGTTGAAATGATGACTAAATCATTCCGAGAATCTGGAAAAGAAAATATCAGCTATTATAAAGCATTTATGGCTTTACTAAGTAGGAGAAGAACCAGTCTGATCTGAGAGTTACAAGCACCATAAAAAAGGTGGAATAGCCACCTTTCTGCATTCACACCAAAATGCCTTCATTTTAAAAATGAAATTTTTAGACAAATTTGCAGTATACGGTGAAAATCAAGAGTATCATTCATTTGGAAAACAGTTAAAATAATTATCTGGTCAGTTGTAAAACCAGGTTACTGTGAGCATTTCAGTATGCAGGCATGTGCAGAACTGCATGGACTGGAAAGCCATTTTCAGAACAAATTGTCCCGCTCTTACCAGTCCATGATCTGCAAATAGAAAAGCCAAAAAGCTTTTTGACATAGAATCACAACAGCAGTGATTCTGGTACTCTGTGGCAGTACCAGTGGTGCTGAGGAAACAGTGCCAAGAGGGAAGAGGACTGAAAGACATCTCACTCAAGACGTGACTTCCTTCCCTTGGAGGCTCCATGCACATCATGGGAGTCCTGCATTTGGCCCCTGCCACCCCTTCCCATGCACTGAAGATGGTATTCTGCTCACTTCTGAAGCGCGGTGCCAACCTGCAGTCTTTCTTCTGCCTGGTGACCTCCTGAGCCAGACACAGCAGTTGCCAAGTCATGGGCAGAACTCATGTCCTCTTGCCTCATTGCCCCATGCCCAAAGGACATGGTCCCAAACTAAAGTCTTAGCACCTGGGCGTCCTCCTTCTGGCACGTGAGCTGACAGATCAGACATGTCCTTCACCATGTGAGAGGACAAGGCACTGYCTGGTGTGTTAGAAAAACAAATCTACAGAAGGTGTGCAACAGGCGGGGATAATCAGGAGAAAGAACTGAGGAATAGTTGCTTGATTCTTCTGCAATTTACAGAGCCTGAGAATAGCTCAGCTTGTCTGGATAAGAGAAGAAAGACACAGGCTAGACATTGACTATCTTATATGCTGGAAATAACCACAAAGAAATCAAAAGATCTTTTTTAGTGTGAGTAAGGTAACATGAGAGGATCTGGATACAGAAGTGACTTACTCAGAAGCCCCATCAGACCAAACAATTTAAACTTCAGATATACCATGAGATTAGTCCCAAAATATTTCTGGCTACAAAGATGGAAAAACAAAAGAGAAATGGTAAAAAGCTTCTATAAACAGTTTGATATCCAAGTTAACAAAAAGTGTCTGCTAGCTTTATTCCCAAATACAACTGAAAGCCAGGTCAGAGCTGGGATTTATGGGGTTTTTCACTGCTCTTCTCCTGTCCCCAGCAYAGCCCTCAGGAGCCAGGCCCATATTCACAGTCCTGGGCTCAGAGACGGAAGGAGGTAGAGCCTGAATGGTGTTCAGTGACTTGAGAGTCTTCTTCCTTTTGCAAACTAAACCAGAAACAACCTGGCCTCAGATTTGTGTCTCAAGCTGAGAAACCCACAAAAGCAAAGAAAGCAACTCACATGGAAACTGGGACCATATTCCAGCCCCAATAGCTCCTTTGGATGCTTTTTATGAGCACAGAGGTCAGGAAATCAGCCTGGATTCCAGCTGCTGCTCAAAATGTCCATGCTCCTGTGGCTTCAGCTCAAACAATTAATGTTGCTTAAATGTCCCTGTCTGAGGGTGGAATTGGTTTCTTGTCTGGGTTAGAAATCGGACATGAACCTGACATGCCTCAGCTCCATCAAAGCCATTCTTCTCTCCGTTGCCCTTATGTGCGTGTCTATAGAATTATCARTCAACTGCTAATGGAGAAATAGTCCTGCGGGCTGGCCTGCTCCATGCACGATACTCCCCTTGCATGCCCCGTCACACCCGCCTTTTGTTTAAACATTTGTAGACTGAAACATCCTGTTGAGCCCCGTTCTGTGGGAGAACATATTTGTGAGACAAAGCAATGCTGTGGTCTACCAGGAGGTCTATGACTCTCTCAGTGAATTATTCACTACTTTGCTGTGGTCTACATGCCAGGTCACCCGTGTTCACAGCAGAGAAGGAAGCATTATTCATTATCAAACCTTTGGTTTTCTCTTCTAGGAGGTTCTTCCCCCCACCCCCATTGCCCTTTCAGGTTTTAACAAGACATTGCATTCTTTCAGACTTCCCCTGGGCAGCAGTTTTTTGCACTTGCAGAGGTACGACAATAATAGGTAGAAAGCCAGAGCAGTTGTAAATTGTAGCAGTTAATGTCAAATTGATGGGGCAATGATCAAATGAAGTTCATAACCACAGAACGCAACCTGGGGGTGGAATGCTGTTTCAAAGATTGCTAATGACAGGGTTATAAAATCATAAAACAGAAGGCTTTTTCCACTGTGCAAGTTTGAAAGAATTTATTTGGCTGATCGAAGGTATTAGCAGTGTTAGGGTCAGACTTTTATAAGACATTTAGCGCAATTGCTAATCAATGAGGGGACTGACCGGTCCGTTTTGAAAAGGCAATGAGGGAACACCACCTGCCTTGTGTTTCTATTCTTGGACATCCCAAGTGCACCTTTAAGTATCTTTAGGTCCTCTAGTATGGTGCTGTTTAATTAGAAACTGCTGATACAAAAGGAGAGCAACGCTTGACTAAATAGAGCAGTTTGGGGGATTTCAGATCTGCCTTTTAACCACCAGCATTCAAGAAACGAAAGCAGTGGGCAATGTCACAAAGTTAGCACAAAAGAAAACGTTTATAGCTCATCAAAGCTGGACAGTACACAGCTGTATCCCAGCTGGGCTCTCCAGCCACACTGCTAGGAATGTCTCAGAGGGGGAAAAAAGAGGTTAGATCCATGAAAATATCGTAAGATAAATAGGCGTGGAAAATATTTAAGACATCTTACTGCAATTTACATATGGAAGTAAGGAATGAACAGTGCAAATGAGGCTTACGCTTTTATAAATGGATCCTTCTGTATTTTCAGATTATTTRTTTGTTTGTTTATTTGTTTCTGTGGCTTCTGCTTCAGTTATTGAGAATAATCTGTCATGTGATTTATCATGCTCTCCTTACTCATTTGTTCTTATCTTAGTCAAGAAAGAGCAAAGCCAGAAAAAATGCTTAGCTTGGTACTGGCCTTTTTTCCCCTCATGGCAGAACATGGACAAGGGGAGAAATCCACTTGTAAAAGCTACAACGTGACCAGGTTTTGGTTAGAGAGGGGTTAACATCCTCAGATTGACATAAAGCCTCTAAGCTAGACAAACCTTGGCTTCMCTACTGCAGATGCCAGCCTTGGTCATTCAGATGTATCACCTGAGTCCCTATAAGTCCACAACTCACAGAAACATGGCTGATCTCTTTGCACAGTCACCGTGTTTGGAAAAGATGCAGGCTCAAAGCAATTTCTGGCATCATTCATTACAATCAGCTGTCCAATTTCTGACATGGTGGAGGACTATGCCAAAGAGTAATTTTTCTTTCGCTTCCAGTCTTCCTGCTCCTGTCCTTTTTCCTACTCAGAGGCTCTTCACGGAGGGAATTCTGAAGCTGGAAGACAACTAGGAGCTGGTTAGGTGCTGTTTCACCCTGCAGCCCTCTGATCACTTCCTTCTCTGCTCCCAAAGGCTTGGGAGCATCAAATTGCATCTTTTGCAGTTTGTGGCCCTTTGAATTGGATGACAGTCATCTCAGGAAATACACCCTTCAGAAATGTACCTTCCAGTGTTGAAATTCAGGTCTTTAAAGGTTTGCAGGTCTTTAAAGGCATTTAGGCAACTTCAGATGCTTCAGACATATCCTTGTAGGCTTTGCGTTGCCTAAGCAGTACCCATGATAGCCCATCAGCTCCACAAAGCTCTTGCAAATTCCACCAGATGCTTATTGTTTTAAGTTAGGTCTTTATATAAGGGAAGAAAAACCACAACCCCACTATTCTCCACTAGTACATAGTATTAGATATCTGGCTCCTGTGTTGAGAGCATAATACAGATGTTCTGCTGTGTAGGTCTACTTGACTGATACATTGCTAGCAACAGTTTACATTGCCTATTAAGAAATAGATCATTGTGAGTCAGCAAATAACCCAGGGTCAGGTGACATCAGCTGGATAGGARTGAATTATGTGCCATCACTTGGAACAATATAATCAGTGCTAAATTAGTTGTTGGTCAGCTGGTCAATCTGGTATCACTCAATTTTGTACTGCAGATGCCCTGTGGAAATGGTCTTGGAAGAACCAGTAGGTTGAAAGACACAGAGATATGTAGCCTGGTTGTGATTTTTGGGAATAGAAGGCAGCTGATTCCTTCAATGCAAAACCTGGAGAATATTTTCCTTCTGGTAAGTAATTTATTCTTTGGCAAAGAATGCTTGAGATCCACAGCATCAGTGACAACAGCAAGCTGCCTGTTGCATCTTTCCATAACATCTGCTACTGCATCCATCAGCTCGTGATGTTTTTACAAAAATGACCTGTGAAACAGATTAAAATCTTGACGTATGAAGTAGCATTATGCTTGTAATTAATATTCCATTATTAATATTGCATTGAGATGAATGAAAGCAGGTCACATATATCAAAGCTGTTGTTTTCATGCCATTTGCAACATCAGAGAACTTATATTGGCTATCTGACATTTTCCTTTACTATTAATTATGCTAATGGTTTTAATATGCTCAAAACGAAAGCTTAGATTTCTGGAGCAGGAGTATGTGGCTGATTTAGAAAGAAGAACAGTTATGTTGAAACATGAAGTGATAGTGTGGCATTACAAGTGACCCTGCTAGAAATCCTAAGAAGCCAAGCAATTTCAAATGGAACATGCAGCCCCTGGTTTATTGTGAAGTAAGATATTGGATATAGTATCTCCRATTTTTGTATGTTTGCTTTTCAAACAAGGTTGTCACCTTACAGTGTCTGGAGCTGACCTGTTGTTTCTTAAATGCTGGGCTTTGTGAGTAACCTGGCAAAGATTTTATCAAGTCATCCATCTCATGCTTTGTGAACACAGAAATCTGGAGTCTTGCAATCTATGAGTGAAAACCATTTCCTAGAGAACATCCTACTGATTCCTGAAAGCAGCCAGGCTCTTTTCAGTGGTGCCCAGTGACAGGACCAGAGGCACTGGGCAGAAACTGAAACACAGGAGATTCCCTCTGAACATCAGGAAACACTTTTTTACTATGAAGGTTACCGAGCACTGGCATGGGTTGCCCAGGGAGGCTGTGGAGTCTCCACCCTTTGAGATATTCAAAAGCCATCTGGACATGGTCCTGGGCAACTGGCTTGGCCCTGCCTGAGCAGGGGGGTTGGACCAGATGACCTCCAGAGGTGCCTGCCAACCTCAGCCCTTCTGGGATTCAGGGATTCTGTCTTTTCCTTCAGGTTGGTTTTCAAGACCCTTTACTACCACAATGTCCATGCCATACTACCAGCTAATGGAAGGGGCCCACTGATATTGTCAGGGTCTCTTGCTTCTCTTCTTAAAAGAGCATGTGCCCAAGTCACACTAAGCCAAGCTGTCCTGGCATACGACCTTCCTTTTCCCTGCTTCTCCCTTTCAAGCCCTCTTTGTTTGCTTGCACCAACTTGTCACATTTTATTTTGAGATCCTAAAATATTCTGGGAAGGACCTATTTCTCAGATCGTGTTTGAACAGCAGGTAGAACTGGGCGCCCCTAGTCTGACAAGCTACTGCCAGAAGAGACGGCGCTGTTACTAAATGCCACCCTGCTCGGCATATTCTTGAAACCAAACATCTTCCCTAATTAAATGTAGGTCTTCAACATTTTCTCTTTTCCCTTAAAAAAAAAAAAAAGATTAAAAAATAATTAACTCAGTCTTTTTGTAAAGGCTTGTGACTCAGCTGCACTAAATTAGGGTCAGGTTTGTGCCTCCCTGCCTCTTAGCCGTGTTACATCAGGAATCACAGGGACAAACGCTGTTTTTTTCAGGACTTAGAGACTATAGGAGCAGTCATGGAGTTTAGAATGAGTAATGAAAGTAAAGCTGTGTTAAAAAGTTCCCTCRTGTTATTACTTGGCAGTTCATTAAGCTATACCTTGTTTACCTGCTGCAGCCTGCACACCGGATTTAGCTCTCTGCAGGAATCTGAAGGCATTTAACGTGCAGAAGCTGTGAAATGCAATGGAAAACAAAACACTTCTGCTTCATGCTTTTATGAAAAGCAAGGTACTTAAACAGTGACTGAGAGCCTGCTCATCCTTTCCAGTTTTTTTCCCCATGGCAGATACAAGTGTGGAACAGAAAAGTAGAAAAMCAGATCTGATGATCTTTTCTTACTGGCGGGCTAGGAAACATGGTACATTTCCTATTCAGCTTTCTGTGAGACGTTATAACCTCCTTTGGTTTGTTAACTACTGCTGAAGCAGGCCAGAATTCATTTGCGTTCTTGTGCTGCTCAGTGACCCTCCAGTGATGTCAGGTAAGAACACTGATTTTTAATTAAAATCTCAATTTTCAAGTACATTTCACAGTTAATACATGGCGAGAAATTCTGACCAGCTACATTATTTTACTAAGTAGTATGTGTTCAGCTGTCGTCTTTATCACCTTTGAAGCAAAAAGTCACAGCTTCACTCCTTGACTCCTGAAAAATGTGACTTTGCAGAACAATGAATACGTGAACTGCTGATCTGCCGTACAGCCCAGGAGTTCCCCATTTGGAGGAAACATCAAGTGTGTGAGAACAGGAAAACATCCTGTGTTTAAATATTTTAAAAGCCCATGATGGCAGTGTGATATAGTGTACAACAAATTGCTATGTACTCTACAATGAATTGCTGCTTAAGGTGTTCCTATGTTGTTCTACTCGTTCTGGTTTTTTAGGTCTTTATRAGCCCATTACAATAGGCACCTATGAGACATTAGTGACTTTATCATTAGTCCACAGTCCWCAGGATCTAGGGAAGCATTACCCACCCTATTATACCGAGGGCCATGAGGTGTCYGGGCCCAGATCTCCAGCTGGTATAGTCAGTTCGCAGAAGCAGAGAAACCTCTCACAGAGCTACAAGAATTTGCATCTGCACATCCAGGGAGTAAACAACTCACCTGAGGTTGCACAGAAACACTGTGGCCCAGCTGGGAACAGAATTCACATCTCTGAATGGCAGGCTCAGGTTCAGCCTCCTCACCTGCCCACAGTGCATATAAATACTATTAAATATTTATTTTGTCCATTCACAAGCTGTCGCACTCTGGGTAAGGATGGTTGGCTGCACCCGTCAGCTCCAGCTGGCCGTTCAGGGGCAGGCACAGTGGACGAGGACGTTTCCTGCTCAACCACCATTCTTCCATTTTTTTTGGCTGTCTTGTGGTTGACTGCTCTCTCAGCCAAGGCTTTTTAACATTTTCAATGAATCAAGAAAAAGCAGTTCTGGACTGCTTGCAACATTTAATTCACCTTGAATCATTTGGTTTCACTTTGGGACATTGTAAATAAAACCCAAAGGGCCAGATTCACAAGAGGAATGAGGTAATCGTGAGAAGCTGGTATTAAAGCTGTTCCTCCCTCCAACGCCCTAGATCCCAGTGCTGGACATTCACATCATATGTGGGAAACCTTGGATCCTATTCCCTTTTTGTTTGGTCCACAGCAGGAATTTTAACCCCAGGCTGCCCCACTCAGAAAATATCGCAAGTGTTAAGCTGCAGTGTGTGCWGAGGCAAGGGTCTCATGGCTCTTCTGTTACGGCTGGACCACTTAACAATGAAAACTTAAATATTTATTGGATAAAAAATAATGTACATCTTTCTAAGATGGTGATTAAGTCATTTGACAAGGGGAACTTCAGATTTTTGGTTGCTGCTTCAGTGAATGTTTATTTATGAATATGAGTGGAAGCATGTCAACAAGAGAGAATGAATGAGCTACATTACCCATCGCCCAGACCACAGCGCCAAGGAGCTCTTGTGGGAAGTGGTGCTCTTAGTTATGTTTCCGAGCTGATGTTTGTCCTACCTACCGGGCAATGCAGCCTTGGAGTGAGAGTGGGGAAAGGGACCATTGGCTTCTCTCTGAAATTTATACTCTGGGACTTCAAATCAGAATTTGCAAATAATTTTGTTGCATCCAAACCTACAATTTTCGGGCAGACTAACTATTCAGTCACAAAAGTCACCATCCACCTCTAGTTATACTGTTGCTTTTAAGATAGAAGGCTGACAGAAAGCATTAATGTCCACCAGAATGTAACATCCTGAGCTATCTCTGGCCCAGTGTTCAGTTAGGCACAAAAAAATAAGAAAACATCACCCAGACTTGTAAGATATGGATGACTGGGAAGGTAATTGTCAAAGGTTGAAGGCTACATTTTCCATTTCTTCCCCCTCACCTGCCCTTCCCTGCTGGGGGACTCAGAAAAATGAGGTTTCTAGATCGTAATCTACAGAGAATTCCTTATAAACCCTTTGGATAGGTTTCAGTTTTTAACATTGTACTGAACCAACTGTTATTCTTCTGAACAAAGAAGCAAAAAAAATCAAAAGCTTTCAACTAGGTCATACTAGTATTATCATGAGTGAGTGTGAGTGGTATCATTTCACACATACTGCATCTCTCAATTAAGGAAAATGCCAGACTTCTGTTAGCAAGACAGCTGGTGGTACTCAGTGACTAAATATAGTACTGTCATCACCTAGGAGCGCAGCCAGGACATTTTAATGGTTGGGACAACTGATATTTTGGTTTAGCCAAAACAATTTTTAATCATATGCCATTATTTTAAATAACCAGTGTAAGAAATCAGTGAATGAATGAATTTCAAATATATTTTACCAATTTTATTTATTAAGTCAATTTTCCACTAATATGCAACTGATTTTTAAAGAAATTACACATATTGTGTACATTGAGATAGAAAAAACAGCTAAGTAAATACAGCTGGCATTCAGCTGATTCTCTGATTGTCTGTACATTAGGTAGACTAAACTCCTTTAGGCAGTCTTTTTATTGTGTGTGCAGTCCCTCGATTGGTGGGGCTTGGGTCCTCTGGGGACTGATTACTGGGGATGACTCCATTGCTCAGGAGAGGCAAAGCCACAAGTAAATATATGTGGCTTATCTTAAGCGAAGGCTGATCCAGTTCACCCCGTACTTGATGAAAATGCTTTAATCTGCAATTACAGCTGGATTAGGTCCTGAATTCTGGCAGTTCCCAGGGAATTTACCTTCCTGAAAAAGTCTTCCAGGCAGAGGGAAAAAGACTTCTGGGCTCTCACCTCCCCATCAATGTCCCAGGCATTTTGCATTTTTGTGTTAGCACTCTTAGTATCTACTGTGGACCAAGCCAAAAAAAAGATACACAGTTAGGTATTCCTAAGGATGAATGGAAACAGCTTTCTGCACATAATGCTGTTATAACTTTAAGGTCCATGTGCCTGACCCTGCCAGGTTTACAAACAAGGGCTGTGCTCATGAGTAGCTGAGGCGCAGAAATGAAGTGTCTGTTTCTTCCATCTTTCCAAAAAAGATTGGGTTTAGGTCTGGTTTAGCTATGACTGAGTAGGTATTTCAAAATGTTTATTAACAGTTTTATTGCTTTATTTCTGCTGCCAGTTCTAAACAATAGGGGCCTAGAACACCAGCTTTGTTTGCACGTATATTAATCCATGGTTGTCTGCGGACGTACACGCAGGGTATCCTCTGCAGCCAGTGGATTAGAGGGTGAGTCGTTAGTCCTGCTAYGTGTTGAATGTGAGCTGAAAAATTATAATACTAGAGAGCTTTCTCAAAATGAACCACCAGTGTGAAAACCTGACTATCTCTGTGCTAACATTAGCAAGTTTTTTTCAGCATCTATCCTTTCATTACCTTCCTTAGCCAGAGCAATGAAGAGGTTTTTAACATTAAGAATGAGTCTAAACCTTTTTTTTTTGTGATTAGAAAAATGGAATAGAAACTAGAGAGAGAGAGAGAGAGAGAGAAAGGCTTTAATACATTGCAGAGTACTTGTAAGGGCAAGCTTTTTATCCACCCAGTCAAGATAATGTGCAGAGCAGCAGTGCAAATTTCCCTCTTGGTCTCTTGGCCAATTTTCCCTCCAGCCTTGGCCCTTGCAGGGCTGTTTTGCCTTGGCCCYGCACCTGGGTGAAGGCTAACTCCGGCAGGGCCACCAGCAGGCATGCCAGAGCTGATCACTTGTTTCAGTCACTCCTTACTTCAAATGTTAACCAAGAGCTGGTGCGTATCTAGCCGCAGACCACAGTAAACAGAGAGGTGTGCCTACGCTTTGTTCTGTYGCTGCTGCTCACCATATTGTTTGCATCCAGCCGAGAGGGCTCAGCTGAACAGGGAGTAAGCTCATATTTTCCTGAAGGCAACAAAAGCACTTTGCATTGTGCTTCTGCTGGTAGCTATCAGCACGGCTTCCCTTCCTTAGGCCCTGGGGGAAACCAAAACAGTATCAAGCTTTGTAAGGGAAGCAAAGTTCTTCTCTTCATTGGTCKCTACCAAAGATTTTCCTCTGATCTGACTCATTACTGGAAAAATAATAATCTGGAGGAAATATTGTTTCTTCTGCTGTCCCAGTGCTGTTGTGCTGACTTGAGGGGAGTGCCGGGCTGTACGTACAGCTCCTGACACCTGGGAAGCACCCCTGCCTGCTCGCTGGAGAGAGACAAAGACCTTGGCTTCTTCTGCTCTTTTTCCYTCTTGCCATTGCGGCTGAAGAAGATCCTGGAATATCTAATATCAATGGTAGACAAGTTTTGCTTTTGGATTATTCTCTTGCTTGAATAGTTTTCAGACAGGCATCAGTAGCAAGGTCAATTAACATATCCTTCTATAGAAAAGCATTGTTTTTTCCCAATCATTTATTCTTTGTTCACTGGACAGTTTTTGAGTTATTATTGCTTTAATAGCTCCATGTTTGTCACAAAAACACAGTACTGCTTGCGAATGATGTAATAATTACAATCATAACCAATAAATCTATTCTTTGAGTGATGCTACTATGCTTATCACTCTGTTTTTAACCTTACTGGAACTGATAACTTTAAAGCTATAGACAGTAAATTATGATAGCCTTTCTCTTTTAATAGAATTTTTTTCATTACTTCCATGCTAAATTTGTTATTTTAAATAACTTTTTTTTGAACACAAAAGAAAGGTATAACTGGGAAGCATTAATTTGTGCTTGAAATGTGTACTTAATTTTTTTTCTTTAAAATGAACACACACTGTGACCTAGTTTTTATAAACAGAGAAAGCAATAAATGCCAGATCTGAAAAAGTGGATTTAGCTAGATAGTATTCTAACTTTTTAATTATTTTTTTAAATGTAAGAGATGATTTCACCGATTTACATATCGCTAGAGGCTATGGGGAAAAAAAGCATTCATCCTGAGTTGAGTTCAGAGAGTCTGCTTTGCTAAAAATAAAGCCAAACACATTAATATACAGACCTTCTCCAAGTCTCAGCAGCATCAGGAATACATTTGAAAGAAGAGGAGCTGGTCTGGTCTGTCAGTCTGGCAAGTACCAATGGAAAAGTCCATCATCTACCAACAAATATGACCTGCACAGTYGGTCCTACAGCTGTGAAGGGTCTGCACAGCATTTCTACTCCCAGGGACTGAGCCCCTGTTAGTGCCTGAGCCCGTGTTGGCTCTGCTAGGGAGAAAGGCAGGCATGGAAAGGCAGAGGTGAAATATACTGCAAAGATTATTTTTCTACATAATATTAAGTTTGCTCAGCATAAAATTTTACAAGCATATCCTGGACCACCCAAAACCTGTAGTGACTAATCCAGAGATCTCCCCTGCCCTTTGTATGATTACTGTTAAATGTTCATTCATTGCGATATACTTTATATTGTTAAACATAGCCACATGGAGCATGTTTGTAAAATACATGTGTAGTTTAAAGTATACATGCAATCTGAAGGCTTGCTTCTCTTGTTACAATAGAGCTCCAGACATAAACTCCTTTTTTTCAGGAATTCAATGGTTAGATGAAGAAACCTCTCCAAAGTTGAAAACAAAGAATGATTAATTTAAAAACCTGAGACTTAAATGCAGGCTTGTTTTTAATTTACTAGACTGAAAAACACTTAGCTTAGTGGGTACACAGACAGGCATATCTTTACAACTGTTTTTTTGGCAGATAATTGGTTAACTCTTGTAGCAATGGCCTTTCTGAATACCAGAGAAAGCACCCCATTAAATGGATGTAATTTATTTTACAGGGAGGGGGGAAAGCTTTGGTGCATTTTCCAAGACAAATTCCAAGGCTTAAGTGAATATGTTGGCCCAGCAGTTACAGCGACGTGAATCGATACATAAACCTGTATGTGTAAGACAGCTATGAGTAGTAAAAGTAACAACTCTGAGCTATTAAGACGTCTAAGTGTGTCTCTACATAAAAGCCTTAAAGAGCTGCACAGGGAGTCATTATAGTGTATTATGTCAGGACCTTACTTACTCAACATGTAGAAGTCGACACTGACACTGTCAGCTGTGATGTAAAACGCTTCGAGGCTAGTTTCACAGGACAGGCGTTTCCAGAGAGTTCAGCGCCCACCAGTTCCCACGTAGGCAGCTAAATGAAGTGATGAAACTTTAAATGCTCTCAGCTTTCATGGGACATGGTAGATGCCGGGTGGATTTAAAAACCTGGCCCCGCTCGTAGGCGCTGAAGTCTTTTGAAAAATCCAGCTTTCCCTGGGGTAGCCGCGCTGTCTGCTTTGRGCTCCTGGAGGGGTGGCAAGGGGGACCAAGGCCGGCACCAGCGACCTGTGAAGGTGGCTGCTGAGGAGGGGYTCTTCTGAGCCCCCCCGGGGGATGTCTAAAGCAGGCTGAAGGAACATCCCTGCTGTGTCCGTAGTGTCCATGCCATGGAGAGTTAAGGAGCTTAATTAAAAAAAGAAAGCTAAGGATTACCTGCTCTGGAAATGTCCTCTCTCAGATCATAAGATAATACTATATTTACTGTGTGAACACGGTATCTGCCACAGCAGACTCTTACTCTGAATGGCTTCAAACATCCTATTCCAGTACACGAAAGCCAGCATAACTCACAGAATGCCTTTTATACCCTAGTAATTTTATTTTAAAAAGATGCAAACAAAACAATGTGTTAGATTACATTCTGGAACTGTTGTTCAGATGTTTTATGCTATTGCTTCAGTAATAAAAGGAACATTAAACTCCTGAGGCCAGACTGAGTCTAGCTATTTTCGGCACGTTTGGCAGGCTGGAGTGGAGCCGAGGCACCTGGCTGCTGGGTGCCGTTCAGAAAGCCTGTCCTCCACTGCTGCCGGCTGGCCCCTCGCTCTGGACCTGCGGGTCCCTGTGGGGACACAAATATCCCCTTCACTGCAGGAGATTGGCTTTGTTCATGATGTTAGAGGGGGAGTCCACAGAAGGAAAAGCCATCAAGGGCTATCAGACACAAAGACATCAGCAATGACACCGCAAGATGGGGCAGGTACCACGGAAGCATGGCTGTATGGCTTGCCCTCTGCTCCAAATCCTCCTCAGGCGTCAGCTGACGGCTACTGCCCTACTGCTGGAGGCAGGACAGCAGGTTGGACAGACCAACTGTCTGTCCATGAGTGCACTGTCTGGTTTCTCACACCGTGATCCAGATAGGTGAGTGGAGAGGTCTCTAAAAGTCACCTAACTCCCTGGGGAGGGCAGTCTGCCAGGCCTGCCCAAAGCACCTGGGCCCTTCAGCRCTTCTTACTTGTCTTTTTGGTGGCATGGTACCTCCATGCTCAGCAGTGCAGTGGGCTTTCCAAAGACGAGGGTATGACTTTGCCCCTCCACTCCCAGCTGACCCTCTCAGCAGTCAGCAGAGTCTCCTGGTCAGCATTCAGTTCAAATGCTRTTTCAGAGTTATTTAAGCTCATATTTCCTCCTGTTCAAGTGCTTCACCTATTCAGTTGTTTCCCCATCATAAGTTGTGGTGATGAAACTTCCTCCCCTGCTGTGCACAGGTAGGTACCTACTGTCTAGGGTAAATGCCGAATTTTAGATCCCAAGTGGACAGAAATATCTGTGTGCAATCTTGACTTAATTGCATAAGCTGCAGAGGAAACATCACTCTGCTGGCATTTCTGTTGGCCGCATCTAGGTAGTTATGCGCACAGCATGGGAACATTAAATTGCTCTTTGGTACCAATGTGTAATGAAGCCCCAGTGACATTGTACTTAATACATCCTTAATTTTGGGACTTTCTAGCATCTGTATGCTGTACTTTGCAACTTCAATGGTCTTTTTCTACAATTTCAGGGGCATATGTAATTGAATGATACTGTGTCTGACTGATTTGAGTAATAGTGTGTGATCTGATGCATCTTTCTCCTGTCTAATAGGAGATAAAGTCAAGATAATTTTTCAGTATGGTACATTAGGATATTATTTCATGACAGTCCATTGCAGAGATTATTCTACATTCTTTGCAAAAAGCCATGGAAAGATTTGACCCCCTGCAAATTAACTGTAAGTTACACAGAGAGAAACAGATCTTTTGTAGGTAAAATAAAAAGAAACACAGGAACAATGACTTGGAAGAAGAATAATTAAAGAAGATAAGGTATTTTATTCCTTCTCAGGCTTTTTCATCTTAACTGACATTCTAAGAAATGGACAATCTGAAATCTATGATTTATTACCTTAAAAGTTTTAGGACTTGCCTTTTTTTCCTTAAGCTTTATCAGATTTTAAACTTCCACGAGATTCTGCCTTAAGTCCTTTGAGAATTAATAAGCGAAAAGTTCCAGTTGCAGACAGAGACACATTTTTCACGCTTCCCTCCCTCCCAGTGACTTGTTTTCCATGTTCAGCCTCCTCAGAATGAAAGGGAGAAAAAATTGCAGCCAGCAATGTCAGTTCATGTTATTATTCTAGATACAGAAATGCCTTAGCCAGCATTTATACAAAGCTTGGTAGAGTGTAATAAAAAAAAGACTGAATCTCTTATGACTTCCTTATTTTACTTGGTTATTTTCCCAAGTTCAGGCAAAAGGGTGAGATTCATCTGACTTATGTTGAACTACATAAAACTTAAGTTTCTCACTAAGCTATTTGCCTAGGTTGTCCCCACAGTCCCATCGCCCCACAGATGGAGATAAGTATCTCCAGATGGTTATTTGTCCCCTTCTGGGACTACTGGGATGACTTGCACCGTGGAAGGGCCACCTCTGCACTGGGTGCAAAGCACCATCTAGGTGACCAGCCTAACTGTTCCCTATATTTTGGATGGCTAAAGTTCCTCTAAGTTCAGCTTTCCATTTAGGAAAGCTCAGGGGGGCAGAGTGCCTGAAAAGACTGCAGCCTTGGTCACAAAAGCATCCCCTCCCTTACCAGATTTCCAAGGAGGTGGTGTTTCCTGCTCCCAGTATGTTTTTTTCCTGGCCATGGTGGCCCCCATGGTATTTCCTGTATTTATATATACATAAATACATATGAATACATATTTTAGATCTGGTCAAATACAGAAAACAAACAAGCAAAAAAATCCAGGAACAAAGGATGAATGAAAAAATTCGTGGAAGAATTGAGCTGGTCACTGGTTTATGATTCACTAAGTCAGTCTCTATACAAATGAGTTGAAATGAATTTCCTGGTATGAATAAATCCCCAAAGTCTCATGAATTTTAGTATGAATGATTCTGAATGCCTTAAAATTCAAATGGGAAGTGAATTAATCATTCTTCCTTATTTTCTTGTTGACAAAGTCTTCCTTCTCATCCAATCAAAGCGAGGACTCCACAGTGGGTTACTAGCTGTGCTCAGTGAATGTTGAGTAGCACCCATCAGCTGAAAGTTTGTCACAGAAAATATTTGGTGGATCCTTGAGTAYGCAGAATGCATTAGAATGAAATCAGAATTTATTTGCAAGTGATTCACTGACTGCAGAAATGTCTGCATTTATAATGAGTAGTTTAACAGTCTCCACACACATTCATGGTTTATAYGGGGCACATCTGTCATTTAATTAAAAAAAAGAAATATGAATTAAATATATAGATTTGATAAAGCCATGTGTATTTTAATAAGGTATTAGTACAGATGACAGCCCTCAGTACATTGTTCTAGTATGTAACTTACTTGAGGAATGTGGACAAACTCTGACATTATTGACACTTCTAATATGACCAGATTCTGCAGTCCTCACAAATGAATAGTGTATATTAAAGCTCAGGAAAACTTCATGTATGTTTTTGTTAGTATGAGAAGAGGTAAGAACAGACCCATACGTGTGCTTTTATGTTCATGTATGTTAATGAATATATATGCATCTTTATCTTTATTGCATTATATAGTATATCTCAGTCCAGCATAGTATGTGTATTATTTTATGATAATATATCTTCCCTGACTGCATAGCATTTTTCTTCTCTGCTTGAGACTGCATTGAATGACACACATTTGGTTGAAGAGAAATCTGGAGTTTGCATAGCCTGAATGCATCTTGAACCTACGTGGTAATCTGCAGTGAAATGTGGACAAACATATTTCCCAAAGAAAGCTAGGTAGGAACGAGTGGAAGAAATGGCTTCTTCTTCTCTTTTATAATATTTACTCACCATCTGGAAGCTGTGAAGTGTTGTGACTGCATTTTTTTACATGATACCTTCAGTTCAGTTCTTTTTCTACAGTTACTATAATGATGTTATTGATGCTGATGCTATTGATAAATTTGTATAAACCATTGCTCTGATAATGCAGGACTCTCCTACCTGGTGATCCAATTCCTGCTGGCCACCCCTTGTCTATGCACCTGTCTATGAATGCCAGTGTGTGTAAGTGCCTTCCATACCTGGGCTGGCATTTATAGGTCAGGGTTTGGATAGTCTGGGAAGGCACCTGGTATCTGACGGCACAGTCAGGACCCAGAGCACAACTGAGGTGCTGTGAGATGAGCATTAGTTTGGTGGTTAGTCTGTAATTACATGGCTGGTTTGTGATGGAAATTACCGGTTACACCAAAGGGTTCTGCAGCCACTTGGGGTTAACTTTCATGGGGTTAACATACAGTTCAGGTTCTTTATTTTTGTGTATTAACCAGCCTCCCAAAGTTGCTTTGCCGGGGTGGATTATTTGAAGGACATTACATGTCCACAACATGTGCATGTTCAGTACAATCGAACAATGAACATCCTGGGGGGGGTTATATGGAGGGCCAAAATCCCCGTTGGCATGGCTCCACGGAGTCATTAGTGTTACACCAGCAGGGGAGCTGACCCCAGCCCCCGCTCAGCAATTTGGCAGGCCACCTCGCCATGAGGACATTCCAGCGCTTCCAGGGACATGAATTTGGAACAAAGAATTATTTCAGCGGGACGAGGTTGACAATTGTTTGGTTTTTAAAGAGTTACCACATAATGTTAAAGTAGTATTTTGCCTTAATGTGAAGTCTTGATGCAGTGGTATCTTATGATCTATTAATCTGGGAAAAAATGTAAACCAAAAGATAATAAATGTAAACAGTGATTAAACCGCAAGCATTCCTCGGAGTAAATGACAATATAATTAAATTTGAACTCCACAATGCAGATTCTTTCAGTGCATAATTGAAATTGTGTAAGATGCTTTGGCAATATGTTTAACATTAACTTAAAGCAAGTAATTTTAGGCACCAGGGTCTGATCTTTCTCTTATTGACATCAGTTGTGCAGCTCCCGCAGGCTGTGTCTATACTACGGCTTCTTTGTGACGTGCCTCACGGACCCGCTCCCAGAGAGTCCCCCTCTGTGTCCTGGCTCCATGCTGGAAGGAGACGGGCCTGCACACCATGCCTCTCCAGGGCTGGGGTCCCTTCAAACGAAACGCGAGCATGCAGGCAACACGGGGAGCTGCAGGGTGACCTGCTGGGAAAGCCAGGGAGAAGGAGCGCCAGGGGCCTGCCCAGCATACCTTCCCACAGCTGGCATGCCCTCCTGGGGACATAAGAGCAGCCATATGATGTTCAACCAGAGGTCCATCTAGCCCTCTTGTCTGTCTCTGATATCAGCTGAAAATGTTTGCTTGGGAAGAGTATAAAAAAAGGGTAAGCGTGTGGTATTGCTCCCCCAGAATATCGTCCTATGTGTCTGCAGCCTTCAGGTTTGGGACTTTGTATCTTCTACTTTCAACTGATGTACCACTATTCCTTCCTGCCAGTTGGCATGTGTGCCTAGGAACCAGGACTCCAGCAGTTTTTGCTGGAAAGACCCCAAGCTTTTGCTTGAGGCCTTCAGCTAATGAACAGAAACTCCCACTTTTAAGGAGACTGGATGACAGTTTAAAGCTTCCTTCACCTTGCTCCCTGCAGATAGCTTTCTAGACATCTTGGCCAAGGGAAAGGCTTTTAAAGCCCACACTTCATACGCTCACGTTGCCAGCTCAAGGGCACCAGCATCTCAGGAGCTGCAGTCCCACACCATTCTGAGGGCAGTGGAGATCAGGCAGGAGGCTCATCCCACRGGCACTGCTGCACACCTGAAACCCAGTTAGGAAGATGTCTCTGGCTGATTCGTCTGCCTTGCCCCAGCCCCAGATGATGGCCTGAGCCCCTGTAAGGTACATGGGGCAGTCTTAGGACAAGCRAGGGCAATCCTGGCAAACCTCCACCTGCTGTGACTACACTGCAGGTAGGTGTGTGCTCAGCTCCGTAGTGAAGAGTAAAATAGAATAGACTAGAATAGACATTGGTGATAAGTGAGGAAAGGCAGGGAAAAAAGAAGACAGGCCCTCACTGAAGAACTCTAGGGACTGACTACCTTGATGTCAGCAACCAAGAACCATCAACCGCCACAGCCAGCACTGCTAACTAAACAGCATCAGTTCCATAATATTGCATGATTATATAAACATTAATTATAAATAAATATACACATATAAATAAATATGCAATAAAAAAAAATAATTGCTTATAGCTCCTTGCTGTGCTCTGGAATGAGGCTTGTTGGGAAAGCCATGAATTTGGGGCTTAGTGGCGATTACAGGGTTGCCAGGCTGTGGTTCCCAGACCATTTGACAGTAGCCTCTGGAGAGCTGGCTGGTCACATGCTAACAGCTCCTCTTCATTGTTTCCAGCCACTAAATTGCAGCCACAAGGACCAAGAGTTATATTAAGTGCATTCTTAGCATAGTGGTTCCTCAGGCACTTCCCATAGTGAGGAGAGACAATTTCTACAAGGACTTTGTGAGTGAGAGTAGCATCCAGGAGATCTCAGCCCATGAGGCAAGCTGGGCATTTGGTCCACAGTTGTGGACCAAACTGTGAAAAATTCTGGAAACTTGCTTAATGCTGGTAGTAGTTCACATGACTGACACTTAGGCAATAGTGGTTTCCCAGAAGTAGGAGCTGGTAGATTTGTGAAGATGATTCTTTCTGAATCCATCTAAAAAAACCATTTTTCTGAGATAAACAAAGGATGTAGAAACATTTTTATTGAGTTTCTCCTCCTTTCTACGCAAACCTGATTTAAACTACTGCTAGAATCATTATAGCATATGCACAGGAACAGATCACAGGTTAAAATAAACAAGCTAGCAAAAGTGAATATATATACTTCTTCCTACCATCTCTCCCTTCAAGGATGATTTTATGCCTGTTCAAATTCACACAGTTGGGCTTTGCGAGGACATTTAAGCTGGAGTTAAAAATCCTGGATTTGTCCACAAGTGGTTTAAACTTTTTGATAGTTGATACTCAATGTTAACATGACCAGTCGGCATGTATAGCAAACAGCTGGCAGCGAATGCCAGCTAGCTGAACTTGTTTCACTTCTTTGCTGTTGTCACTGGCTTGAGAAATACCTTATTTTTGGAAGTTGTCGTACTTTTTAAAAGAAGAACAATTGACAGATTCAGCTAGGAGACAAGAATAAACCAACTTTTTCTGTTAATTCTTTCCAAAATTGAAGTGAAACTCAGGTAAAACTCTCTTCAAAGTTTATCTGATTCAGTTTAAAAAAACCTCAGATTATATGTCTTCATGGCACAGATTTAAATCAAGTTACCAATGCCATCAGTCACAGAGGTGCAGACTTGGAGTTCTAATTAAACCCAATGTAAAAAACTTGTAAAAATTCCTTAAGCAATTCACACACTTCTGATTTTCAGCCACAGATAATTAGTGATCCCTGCGCCTCCAACCCCACACGATGTGGTCCAGCGTTCAAGCAGGTTAGAATAACACAGGTACAATTTAGAGAGATGAGCAGTGAATGGTCAGCAAAACTTTTTATTTTGGAAAATACTCATTTATCAGACACCTTTCCCAATGCAAGCGGATACTTCTTGCTGGACTATATTCTGTGCGAACCCAGAATCACTGCCAGTGCACTCAGAGCCTGGAAATGGCTGTTTCGAAGGCTTGGCCTGGGGTCCCACACGCCACAGAGGGTTGCGCTTTTTTCTCTCTTCTGGAGAGAGACTGAATTCCTGCTTTCTGCTGGCCTGCTTAGCTGTTTTCTGGCTCACGCATGCATACRAAGGACGGGATCCTGTTGAGAAAATGGATCTTGAGGAAACTTTAAAGAGACATCTCTTCTTGAAGAGATGTTRCAGTAGCACAGCGGCCGCCTCGGACACTGCGGGCGGCCGAGGAGCAGCCGCTCGTGCAGCTGTGCTGCCCTTAGAGCTGCAAAATGGTTTGTTCTATATTTAGCTCAGAAAGGAGGCGACAGGGAATGTGGCTGCTGCGTATGAAATACTGACTGCACCAGGCAAGGTAATTAGAACACTTCATGAGGAGGCAGCAAGAAGTTTAAAGCTGAGAAGAGGCTGCACTTTTTCACTTGAGAGGGAATGAATTTGTGGACACAGCTGCATCATGCTGTTAGCGCTCAGATGCTGAAAGGACAGAAATGGGACTAGAAGAATTTAATAGTGGGGAAATTTGTAGATAGACTTGAAATGCTAGTCTTTCAGAGAAAATAGTCTTGGTGAAACAGAAAATGTTCTTGCATTTTTCTCCCTCATTTTTTTGCTATTTTCCCCCTTTAGAGCCTGGATCCCAGATTAGCAGGGTTGCTAGTCAGTGCCAGGGTTACATGTATTATTTTCCCATGGGGGTGTCTGCTAAAATTCAGAGTAAGTTTATGCCATTTAACCAAAACAAATACATGGGAAAAAAGGTAAAAAATGGTGCATCAGTTTGATTGAATACTTACAGATACTATGAGACTGAAAAAACACACACCAATCCCACTGCTCTAGCCAGAGTTTCAGCCGTGAACGGYTTTAACTTTCCATTTATAGGAAAGGTCAAGAAAAGTTTGAGTCACCTTTTCATATGCTAGGGAACAGCTTTTCTTCTCAGACTTCCCAGCCACAACATTTGTCTGGATGCCTCAGCAGAGGGGCTGCTGAAGGGAAGCTCTCCCTGTCAGTCCGTCAGGTCTGGGCTGTGCTTTGCCCTGGAGCCCACATTTGTAACCCGGGCACGCTGCAAAGCTTTTCCCTAGGCTTTGGTGGGGGGGAAGAAGGAGGATGCAAGAGGATGGGATGCTTGTAACCCAGGTTTGGGGACAGACTAGTTTCCCTACATGGGCACCGATGATGGATGGAAGTGGGTTATACATGATGCATTTTTATTTTTGGGGAGTTCATAAAGAACTATCCAGAGCTTGGGATAAACTTTTCTGTTAAATGATCTCAAAATGCATCTAGGTAAATAAAACAGTATTTCTATCTTGCACTGTCAGTACCAGAATACTGCAAAGCAACCATCATTTCACACTCCTGCTGGACATTTCTGGGCTTTGTAAGCACATTTGCTCCATTCGGAGCAGTGTCTCTCTGTGCTGCTGCTTTATAAAAGAAGCATAAAGATGGGAAAMATCCCATCCCAATCAAGTCATTGCAGTAGGGGACACTCTGACAGCAACTGTTCAAAAGAAAAGGACTAAACAGTTCAGCTGATCTCTTCCATTTGTCTTAGTTTTAGGTACCAGTTGCTATGGCAGTAAACTATTTCAAATTGTGTCCTTTTTAAATCTGCAGAATTCTTTTGTATTTCAGCAACACAGAACATGCTTATAGTTAGTGCCAGGCATATATTGGATGTATTTTGTTTTGCAGCTGGGCAGTGTCCAGCTTAAGCTTTGTTTTAGATTGGATGGAGATTTCACTGGATATATCATTTCTAAGTTATTTCTGCCTTTAAAATGGTGTCCTTTAAAAAGGTCAAATTTTAAAATCTAAAGATAAAATATATTTTTAAAATATAAAGTATTTTAGCAATTTCCATTTTTACTCATTCAAACTATCCATGGAATAAGATCTGACTTTWTAAAAGGTGCCAAAAATCTGAACTTCTTCAGTGACTGTTTTAGCTACTAAAAGAACTGAAGAAAGTAATTCAGTCATCTGCATTTTTAAACACAGCTTACTTCTTCAGTCCTTGCTAAAATGCTGTTCCCACAAAGTTCATTCTAAGTTGTTGTAAAGATATTCTCACCTTTGGGGATTTGCAGGAATCAGTCCAACATGTATGTTTTTAATTATTTTTTTACTACTAATATCTTATAGTCGTTCACCCTTTGCTGCCTCTCACTTTACATAATGGTTATTAGGCTCTCACTGAGAAATGGTCTCTTAGAAACGACCTACAGAAAATAAGGAAGGAGGGCTAGCAACAGAATGYCTAAAGATAACGGTGATGAGGATGCTGAAAAAGAAATCAGCAAGATAGGAAACAAGGGGATTCAGAGGTCAGCGGAGCGGGAGCGAGCAGGAAATGGAGGGAGGAACTGAGTGTCAGAAGCAGCTGATATATTCATTGACTTGCATTTTCTTAGGGTAATACTTCCTCCATTGATATCAACTGCCGAAGCTGCGTCACCTTGCGTCTTAAACCTCCGGTCTGTGTACCTGACAAAYGCTGCCTGGTGACTCTGCCCTTACATTCCTTTGGCATGTTAAAGGAAAATCCTGGTTACTCTATAATAGGGATGTAAAAACATCCAGGGACTAAAGGAGGACAAATGTTTGCTTCACTAAGTGACATCTAGAAAATTCAAGTATTCGCTGAAATCAGACCTGTTTATAACAAGCACTGGCCAGCTGAGGTTTAATTTTCTTTCTCTCATATATAATTATTTCATAAAGATTATGAATCTTTCTGACAAAAGAGAAATGGTGAAGGTATATGCATGGGCTACTTCACTGCAAATCTTAAAGGCTTTTCATATTTTAGAGAAATTATGTTTATTTTAAAACCAGACTTGAAAGACTCTATTTTATGAGAAAACTAACAATGAACAAAGGATTGAATAAATAAAGCAAAGGAATGTTTTAGAACACATTAAGCGATTAATTTGCTAAAACYGGTCATCTGGTAGTAGGTAGAAAATGAAAAGTAAGTTTTCAATTTTGCAAAATAAACACAGTTTATGCACATTTCATGCACATAGACAGTGCATGAAATAGGTGCTAATCAACATTTATTTGGGAATGTAACTGCTAAATTAATTTTCCAGAAACTGCTTGGACTGGATCTCATTAAAAAGTCTTCCTCTCTGCTCGCTGTGGGATACWCAAACCGTAGCATGTTCTCACAGCTGGTCAAAAAGAGAGTTTATAGGTTTATGCAGTATTTGTTAACCACGTGCAAAGATCAGCTGTAAAACAATATGTGTTCAACTAAATTAGTAAAAGAGCATAACCCTGATCAAACTACATTGTCATATGTTCATCACCCAAAGCACATATAGAAGCCATAAAAAAAGGAGCAATAAATAAACCTTAGAGCAACTGGTACCATATTTGCAAATATAGTCCTCACATTGGTTTCCCTCAATACCCTTCACAAAGCTGTATTTAAGAGCGTGCCCAGCCTGGGGTGGGCACACTAGGACCTGGTACTGTGCTAGATGGACCTTTCTTCTGCCTCAAACTCTGATACTCTGACAGTGGCCTTTTGCTTAATTAATTACCTTTAAATGGCCTTTGTAGGCCATTTACAAATCCCTCTGATTCTGACAGGACAGGGTTAGAGGAGCCCCTTTTCTCTCTGCATGCTGTGCCTGGTCCCCGCTCCCCAAGTGTCTTCCCGCAGCGCCCACCGTTTTCCCTCAGGGGAGACGTCCTCGTGCTGCCTCTGCCTCCAGCGCTGATATTAAGCAATGTATAAATGTATGAAGAATGACCCAAACCTGTAATCCTGTGAAAACATTACCACGTTAATTTGGCAAAATGTATTTTGCATAAATGCATGTTGATTGACATTTCTTTTATTGCCTTATAAAAATTGTTATTAATAATAGAAACCGGCAGTAGCTGTTCCACTGCCTTTGATAGCGGGCTGCTGGGAGTGTGATTGCTCAGGATGTCTGCTCACACTTCTAATGTATTGTCACAAAGTCAGCTTTCTTTTAATCCTCTGCAATTACTAGGTGTTCCAAAACTTACTAGAAATGGTGATGAATATTGAAGAGAACCTTGTCTGGCTCTTCGTACATGGGAATTATCTGATCATGGGATAATTCATACATGGGAATTATCTGATTTTGTTGATATTAAATCTTCATTTGAAATCTGCTGCTTAGCATCCTCTTTAGAAATGGTTAGAGTTGGTATGCAAAATATTTTATCATATATATAAATCTGTCTTTTTCCCAACCACAAGGCCAGAAATATTTATTAAGTACTTCTGCCCTCTTGTACTAAAATCATTGTTAGGATTTCTTTTACTTTAGTTATACTTAAATTGTGTTTTGTCCTTAATCCTTTGCTATAGATTTTATCTCGTGTCCTGTTTCCTGCCTTATTCACTTCCCACTGTACCACGATATTTGATGCTGTCAACTTTCTTGCTTTTCCATTTGTTTTAATAATTTTGTGACTTTCTTAATTACATTTTCCTTCTAAGTTGTCATTATTTTTTTAAAACAAAGCAGAACATTGTCTCTGTCTCTCTCAACTGCAGATTTTTGGCACCCGAGAGAGTGTTCTTAAATTCCCAATTAGCATGAGTATTTTTTATCTCTAAAAGAAAATGTGGGCTTGATGACAGAAGTACTGTTTTAAGATTCATAGCCATGTGGTCAGGCTAGAGAACCAGAAAGGCACTCTCTGGCCTTGTAAGCAGTAGGAAAATTCAGGATTACTGCACTTGGATCATGAATATAGAGTTGCATATTTATTTCCTGAGCTTGCATTGATAACATTCCTCTGCAGCTGTTCTAGCAAAGGAGGCTGAGCCCGACCCAGAAAGCTGTGCTCCTGCACTGCACTGCTCTGAAGTGTGGCTTGTCAGTAAAGGCTTTCTGTTAAGTGTTTCAGACATTAAACCTCTTCTGTAGGCTGGTGCAAAATGCATGAGTGCATTTTGCCTTTTGTTTTATTCCTTTTTCTTTTGCAAATCAGTGTTTATAGTATTCTTACACTGAAAACAGCATTTGTCACCTTTCAAAAAGGATCACCATTGATCTTGGGAGGCTGGACGACTACTGCATAGTTTTTCTCAGCTATGCCCCAGTAATACACAGCTGAAGAGAAAGTCATGACGTCAAAGAAAATTGGCAGTTGCAAAGTCCAGAACAAATGGAAGGACTCACCTCTCGGTATCCTGCAAGGTTAATTTATAGGTCTTCATGTCACAGAATGCTGTGGATGCTAACCTTATAGACCTGTTCAAGAAAGGATTTGATGGATTCATGGAATAAAAGTCCATTGAGGGATATTGGCTAGAAAGACACCATCTCTGCTTCACAGAGACGCTGAACACTGGGGATATCCCAAGCGTATCCTTTCTGCTTGCCCCATGCGTATACTGTTTCCTGGGCATCCACTGCTGGGCGCTTTCGGAGACTCACGCTGGGGTAGATGGACTTTCGGTCTGACCYGCATGGCTGCCCTCTGCAATTAATCCTGTTTGAGTCCACGGAAATAGAAGAACAATTTGGACTGGCAGCAAGGCTTGACCTGCATGGATTTTTGTTGAAGCATTTATAATTCTGATAAACCAAGACTGAAATTAAAGACTAAAGGAAACGCAGTAACTCTTCCCCCGGTTCTTCTTATTGTGGTTTCATTCCTTTGTTTCTTGATGTGGATTCCAGAAAATTAATTGAGCATTAAGACCTAAACAGCAGTACTTTTGGGGCTGATTATTGCATGCCTCAGCTGCTGTAATAAGGTATGAGTTAATGACTTTAACCACCTGAAAAGTGAAACAATTTCCCTGTAAATTCAGTGCCTGGAGTTACTTATTGCCTGATAACCTAGTCTGTAGCTCAGGAAAAAGGAGGAATTGAAAAAGCAGAAACTTACTGCTATTGCGTTTAAAAAGTGTTAAATAAAAATAAGTTTAAAAATAAATCCAGATTCTTGCACTTCCTGGACATTATTGTCCTGTGCATGACATACCTGGCAGTGAGTCAGCACATTGCGCTCGTGTCTGAAGTTTGGAAGCTGTTTCATAACTAAAGAGAAACCTGTGACCAATCTGTAAAGGCAGCCAGGCCTGAATCTGGCAGCACCACACCTTGTAATATTGGCGTTAGATCAGACTTGGCTATCTATCGAGTTGAATTTTGAGCACAGTCCTGCTTAGCTGTGTGTGTGCTTCTCGTAGGTCAGTCAGTGTTGTCAGTAACTTTCCCTCTCAACTCCATTCGCAGGAAATGAGCAAAAATCCTGTCTGCTTTGAGTGGTTTTCAATACAAGACAGAAAAAAGGGTAAGCTGAAATTCAGYGCCCCTTGTGTACCCGGCACCCTGCCTCCCCTACATAGGAGGGCTACGTGGTTTTTCTCATATGGACAGCTGCATTTGTAAAATGTTGAGTGACTGGCCAGGGAAAATTTCAAGGTTGGACAGGATCATCCCAGCAATGTGAAGGACTGAAAGGCTTATTTTTGGTTTTCAACCTCTTCAAGACAAAGGCCACCCTTTCATCTGTATTTTTACAATGCTTGGAGCAATGGTCTCTGCTCCTCATTGGAAACTGTGTCTGCTGTAATACTGTCTGTGTTTATTAATAGCAATAACAACAAAAGGCGGAAGCTAATGGAGACAAAGAATGGTGAGTTGCAGTAATTTATGTTATGTTCTTTTCCCAGCTTTGTCACACACTTGCTATGTGACCTTGAAGAAGTTGTTTAATCTCTTTCTGTTTTAAAGTTCCTCCGGAGATGTAGGATAACAGTGCTTAGCAAGGGTGTTGGGAGGCTTAATTCGGAAGCGCTTGTGAAGCCCACCGGTCTCTGCAGTGGGGACGTGTTCTGTACGTGGCACGGGTGATTGTCCTGGTGGCAAAGGATCTACGGAGAATGTGAACAGGTCATCAAAACAAGCAGTCTCATTTTGAAAAATGTCAGACTGACCCTTTCTGCCACCTCCGTATAGTTTGGAGACAGACAAGGCGGAATGAGGGAATTCCTGTCTGAAGCAACACCACAACAGGAAACATTCCCTTTAAGTAAGCAGAGGGAAAACAGCCACAAAACTTGCACCAGAGTGGAAGAAAGAGCCCGCCCTGAGTACACAGGCTATTGCAATTGCCAAGAACCAAAATCTCCTCTCCTTTACACCTGGGGGGGTCTCCCCGCCATCGGCGCGGGGCTCTCAGCCTTCAGCAAAGGCTGAAAGGAGCGCTGCAGTTGGCCTTGACTCRGGCGTTCCCCGCCATGCCTGGCCCGTCCCCTGCTAATCGCTGCTAACGCGGGGCCGGCCGGGCGGCTGGCGAGCTCCCGGAAGCCRGTGCGGCTGCCAGGCCCTGCTATCTCCCAAAGCACGCCTGCGAAGGGAGCTGCCTGGGAATGTGATTTACAGCGTGAGGCTGAATCCCATCCCTTGTTCTGCGAGCGGCGTGGCGGTGGCGAGAAATACCACCTCCTCCAGGAAGGGGTGGCTGGAGCCGGGGTCCTGACAGTGAGGGATTAAACCACGAACAGACTTGGATGTGATACAATCAAAACCTCCTTCTTCCCGTAACAAATCTGCAGCTCCAAGGATCTTATTTTAAAGTACCTCCGGGAGATACCGCCCTTCCTTTCTCCTGGCTTATCCTCGCTGCAAAGCCCCGCCGTGCCRTGCCATGCAGACCTGGCCTGCACTTCCTGGCATGCAGAGCTACGCCTTTCCCAGGGAACTCCAAAATCATGTCACCGCTGTAAATTTTCTTTTATTGCTTTTTAAAAATTTTATTACAGAAGCCTGATCCTTTCAGCCGGAGGCTCTTGCTCGAAGATACTGCACTGCAAACCCTCAGGGAGTCACGGTTCCTCCTCTGAAGAGCACAGAGCCTAAAGTCGACATTTTATTTATGGGCAGCCCCTTCTGAGCACACGGGGGGGAAGAGCTGCCAGAAATGCGCATATGAACGTGTACCCAGATAAGTGAAAAAGGTGTCACTTGATCAAGGAGGCAGATTTTGTGATTGCGTTTTACACCATTCAGATGGTTCATTCGCTTCCTCAGACTAGTATTAGCAAGGAGCTGTTTAGGTAGATGCCATTGAACCCCTGTTTCAACTAGCTCATGACTAAATGCAAACTCTAACAGTTGGGAGCATTTTGCGGTTTTGTGACCTTCCTTGTCAAATTTTAGTTTTTCAGATCAATGTCTGGATCACACCTATTTAGAGATCCAGGGCAGTGCCAATATATTTAGCATGTGAAATAAGTCAGGAAAGATACAAAAGAAACACAAGTGGCAACAGTTAGCCACTTGCATACAGTAAAAAACTTTCTGCATTTTGTTTAKCTTTTTCATAGTGTCCTTTGTCAAAAACACTGCTGAATAGGAATGGCTTGACTTCATGCGACAAAACAGTTTCAGCATTTTATAACATTTGGCATGGCTTTCAGAGGAGTCAAATGCATGTCACAGAAGGCGTTTTCAGCTGGGGCATATCACTGCTGGATGCATTGACATTTCACTTCACTGACATGCATGCTATGTGCTGTTGAAATGCTACAAATTTCACTGGGGTTTTTTTTTGGAACCTAATCCCTTGGTGACAGTAAACATGGCATATGAGAGAATCCAGATCAGAAGTTATTTGTGCATCACTTTACATCATCCCAAACTTGCTGGATATGCTTTGCAAACTGCAGGAAGAGAAAAAGTCACTATTTTTAAAGTCTACTTCTAATTGCTGCATTTTTCAGTAATGACAAACAAGGATGAAATTTCAGTTTCATGATTCTGGGCAATGAATGTATTTAATCACTACAGTTGTAGGAAAAAATACCAGACTACGAATGTGATTGACCAGATGAGAGAATCAAGAGAAATGCMCTGATTTATTAACTGCTGGAGTAACATTTCAGCTATTTGAGGAAAAGATGGTCCAAATGAAATGAACAAATAAAGCCTGCAACTTTTACATGAACAAGATGGCTATTTCAAGAAATGCATGCCCTATCGTAGATCAGCTCTGCTATATTTTCTTGCTTTTACATTTGTCACATTTCTCTCAAAATGTATTTAATAAAGTTGCATTAAAGGGTTCTGTTTATCATTAGTAAAAAGTAAATAAAATAAATTAGAAGTTCCAGAGAGAGTGCAAGCTGTGTGTGCACTGAAAGATGTCTAAGTGACTGCATCACATAGCTAGAAGCTTTTCCTGCAAAAGACTACCTGACTTGAAACTGAATAAAGCAGAAAAATTCCAGCTTTATCAAATCTTCTCATGGAAGAGTACTTAAACCCTAAAAATTTTCTGTCTGCAGTATGCAATCAACCTCACTGACTGGAGAATGAAAAGAGTGTAAAAATGAGAGCTGAGTAAAAGTTCGTAGAAGTATTTTTTTAAAAATGAAAGAAAAAAGAAATCCTCATTCAGTCTTACTTATGCAAACCAGAATTTCAAAATTACTGTGTGAACTTTGAAATGAGTGCCTTTTCCTTTTTTCCAAAAGCCCTGTTTGGGCTCCTCCAGTGATGGTGTTAAACAGATGTTTTCCCTGATCAGCAAATAGTTTTCCTGTCTCTTTGGAAAAGAATGAAACTCCTTTGCTCGGGGACCAGACATTTCCAGCCTATTTCAAGGTCTGACATGTCTTCAAACTCCTGACTGCTTTGTCGAATCTAAGTACATTCTGCTGGATCTTCTTTTGGCAGGTTTAATCGTTACCTGGCTGAGTTCCAGGATTAAGTATGTGGGGTTATAGAAATCATTTGATACCTTGAACCTGGGGAGTTTCATTACCTTTCTATCACTGCGGTAGAAAACACTGCACAAGTTCTAAAATTTAATTTCATGCTCCATTCGTTTTTGTGTCACTGCCTGTTCTGTGACACGTAGACCTGCAGGTCTGTCCTCCCTTCCTTTCACATAAACGTGTGGAAAGACAGCAACATTTGGACAGACATTTTAATCTCAACTTTCCAGCATCTGCTGAAAAACTTAGAATTAGTTGTAGCATGCGGGTGCTTGCCCATCTCAATTATCAAGCAATGAGTAGGTAGCAGAGGATGGTATAGCACTCTCCCAGGGAGTGAAAGATGTCCAAATGAAGTGCAACAAATGTAGCCATGGTTATACTAATCAATACACATTTAATTATTGAACCATCCTGCCTGATGTTGGCCAATGAGATTAGAGAACTTTTAAAAAAATTTCTTGTCAAAAACTAGATGGATAAGTTTGCCTTTGGATGGATGGATTGACCCTAAAACAAGCAGTAATTCAGACAAAGGGACATACATCATTTTTAATTGATGAAGGCTGGTCCCTGAACACGATTAATCGAAGCTCAGTGCCAACTAATGAATCTGCAGTGCAACACCATTGTAGCACTTTGGCTTGAAGTTAGTACTTCTAAACTACCACTTAATTGTTTCAGTTCATGTAATTTGGATTTATGAATAAACATGTATTTTCCTTGGGGCTTTTCTAACCCTTTCTTGCTGTGGTGAACAAAGAAAAACTTCTTTTCAATTTTGGTTCTTCCCCAGTGTTTTGACTGAAGCATTGCTAGTTTTCGAAACTCTAATAAGACTTTCTCAGGGTAACATCACTGTCACTACAAGGGCTCTGTTTGCTGAAATCTGTGATTAAAAATGTGAATGGAAAATATGATTCAATGTGTTGTTTTTCTTAAACTCCGTGCTGCTTCTATAAGTTCATAATTTAAATCCTGTTAGCTTTATTTGAAAACATTTCTGTCCAGGAATATAGTATACAAGAGCATACAATATTCTTTGCCAGTGAAATGTCTTTACACAATTTTTGATTATCTTTAATTAATTAAAATTAATATTTTGAACAGAAATTCAATTTACCTAGTAGTTGTCTGTTTATTCTTTTGCCACTTTTCTAGGACTTTTTTCTAGCCGTCTTTGCAAATTCAGTATCTGAAAAACAAATTATAATTCCAAAATGGTAAGACTAATGTTAAACATAAAAGCTGTCATGGACTAAGTATGCAAATATCCTTGCTTTGCCCTAAATTGCGTGTTGACAGGAGAAGGTACACACTAACCAGTTAAGCTTGCAAGTCTCAACTTGTGCATTTTAGGTTTTTTTCTGGATTTTGTAGATTTTGCTATAAAAAGTAAACAGAGCATTGATTTTGAAAATCTTGATGTGTAGGCAAGAGCTGGTGATGATTTGGGACATGTTACTTCCAAGAACATCCAAATCATGCACTGGTGTTTTATAAACATCAACAGAGCCATCTGCAACCTTTGGTCTGGGTTGAGAACTCGAAAGCTGAGGAGAGTCTTATCATAAGCAGCAGGTGAGAAACTGAGCTTCGATGAACTGGGCTTTTAAGCCTATCACTTAGCATTATGAAGAGAGTCTGGGGAAAAAAAAAAAGGTGTGTAAATTTTTTGTACACATACCACTGAACAGACTTAAATGATGTTTGGCACATCTCTGCTTAGTTTGAAAGCTGAAACTTGGCTTATGTATTAGAAAAGCACAAAAAATATGGGTGAGTTCATCAATCCATTTTTCATATGACAGATGTTGGAGATGATAACCTGTATGCATTAGTCATATTCCATTATTGAAATGGTATGGATTTGGAATAAAAATATTTGGCAATAAGTAGAGCCATATGAATCAAAACCGTACATATTGTTTGAGATATTTTTGAGTAAGACTGTGGATTTGAAACCAGTGTTTTTTGCTGGGAAGACACGGTAAAAAGGGAAGTACAGGCACTGGAAAGGGTGGTTTTACATAGACTTGAAGACCATTTTGAGGGTCATTAAAGCAGATGTTCAGTCCTGACAGGGTAGGATATCCTAAAAGTAAAATGACTGGTTTCAATTACAAATGCATGCTGTGATTCAGTTAAAATTAGACCACAAGAAACTGCAGCTGCTTGAAGTAGGATAGCTAACTGCGCTCCAGCCCATCTGCCAACCTCCACTGTTTTATTTCGGGGATAAAACAAAATATACGTGAGATAAGATAAGTTATTAAAGATAAGGAATGACACTGTTCCTTTCCTAATCAGTCATGGCCAACACCACTTCACCATGGCTGTCATGGTGTGTAATACTTCCCTCTTTCCATCACGTCCCCGAGTCATAGGTGTGGGGCCTCTCTCGCCAGGAGAGATGCGGTTTGTCCCGTGGGGACCAACACTGCAAGGTATTTATTCACTGTCCTGAATACAGCTGGTGAGACGGCTGCAGCTGTTGTATAATTGTGTTATCTAATATGGGTAAAAAAGAGCATCATCTGGTCACTTGCCCATCCCAAGAGGTGGGCTTTTTTTAGTTTATCTTTTTGGGGGGTTTGTTTGAGGCTTTTTTGATTGCTTGTTTTCAATTTTGTTTGGTTTGTTGGTTTTTGTTTTGTTTGGGKTTTTTTTTTTGAGTGTGTGGAAAATATCCTAGTCACTTTATTTATAATAATTATCTTCTCAAATGGTTTGTCCTCCAAAGACTCCTTAGTCTTACTCTGAGACATGGAAGACTATATATTTCAGGAATTACACTGAAAAAATATGTGCTGTATGTCAAAGGAAAACTGTTTTTGTGTTTAACGTTGCAAGGACAGTGTTTGTACAGGAGACATTAGTGTGATTACCAAGGGTGTGCAAACCCTGCACTCACAGAGACTGCATTGCCCAGTCTGTTCAGGATTTACACTGAATCAGCCCTTACCTTTGCTTCTTTAAGCAGATATTGCTTATGGGTATATGACTGCAGAAAGGGTCACTACCTTTGCAATGCATATTTGGTTTTCAAGATCAGAGTGAGGGGGAAGGCAGTTCTGCTGCTGCTTCGGATGGGCCCACCTCAACCAGCTTCAGAGATTTTCATAATCATTACCGAGGAAGCTCAGAGAGTAATCAGACTTCCTAATGACCACACTAAAAAAACCTCAAACCCAAACCTACACACAATACAAAGTGCTCTGAAAGGATTTGGGTAGAGGAAGATTTGTGTTACAGCTGTATACCAGAGAACAGTGCTGAAAGGGAAATAGAAAACAGGAGCGACATCAGCATGGGCAGGGCTCAAATTAAAAAGTAGAGAAAAGACTGTGAGAAACATAAATATATATATGTATAATTTAAAAGTGAGAAAGCGGAGGAGTCAGCAACATATGGAAAACTGTATTTTCCATAAATTAATGTGTCTTGGTGATACTTATTCCAAGAATATTATTAAACATTATGCATTAAAGTACACTTTCATGTGTATACAGGCATGAGTATGAAGTGTACAAAAGAACACAGGAGGGTGTTGCTAGAAACACCGTCTGAACATTTGGAGAAGCTGCTGTTCTGCATCTGTGTTCACCAGTTAGACTTGTGCAAGAGTCCTAGGTGATCCTTCAGGTTTTCTGACATCCCTGTAACTAGACCAATGCCAATGGCGGCGTAGCAGGCAGCTGCGTGCTGCCCATCGGGCAAGGGCATCCGCAGGAGTGCGCAGCTCGCCTCCTTCCACACTCCCCAATGAAGACAAGGTGCTAGCACTCACAGCTCATCAGCAAAAAGCACCCGATCCCCAAAACGCTGGAGAACAAACCTCGAGCAGCTGTACAAACAAGGAGCTGACAACCAGTTTCTATAACGGGTGCTGAACTTGGTCGACCTGACCACACAAGCAGGACTACTGAGTTCAGCACTGACAGTAAGGGTAGAAGGAGCTGTTACTGTCAGCCTGGCAAATCTGGCTGAAAATGCCAACTAGTTAGATTTATAGATACAATTCAAATGTCCTTTTTAGACTACTTCTCAGTTAACCCCAAATACAAAGAATAGAGGAAACATTTTCAACTACCCTTTTAAGGATGATTTGACATGAAGGATCAAGGGCACGTCCGGTCTTTGAGAAAAGTGAAGGTGTTTTCAAACACAGCTTTGCCTGGGGTAGATAGAGCCTTTCAGTACATTAGAAAACAATATTAAAACAGCTGGTTATCAATAGATTAGGGAGAAGCCAGCTGCAAAACTGGTGCAGGCAGAAGGTTCTGCACCACTGAGGAACCTCAGGATGCAGCCTCCAGTCTTGATTCAGGCAAATCCTTGATTAACAGGCGATATACCGTTTACTGTAAACAGTCATGTGGTTGTCTGGGGGAGCTGCTGTCTGCAAAACTGTCTACAACAGCTAATGTATTCTTTATGTTTTGTCTCCAGGTTGTGCAACACATTTTGGGAAACTCATAAAAATCTCCAGACCATACCTGGTGTACCATAAAGGTAGCCACCACAGAATGGGGAATGACAACTAGGCTGCAGAAGCAGGTTTGAGCACTCTGCATGCCTGCCAAGATTTCAAAGGGAAAACAACAGGCAGGCTTTTCAAACTTCTGCCAGCTCCTGCTCTATCAGGTCACTCTATTTATTTTTCCTTTATAATATCTTCAGTAACTTTAATAAAGGTCTTCTTATGACTAACAGCTTGAAGGGATCAGGATATTAGAGGAAATACACAGAGAAAGACAACACAAAGTAGGCCCCTCCCTTGTTTCAGTGCTGTGTCTCAAATAAATGTATGCAATCTGTGATCTTTTAAATAATTACCTGGTGTTCCATTACCTACTCCCTCTTTGCAAATCTGTTTTTGTGCTCCTGCAAACCCAAATCCCACCCAAATGCTGCCAGGCTCATTTCGGGGTGTAACAATAGCTGAAATGCTGAAACAGATTGATGTTAAACTTTCATTGATTACTGTAAGGTGATATATTAAGAATTATTGATACTAATACAAATGAGAATTAAGCATAGAAGAAAGTCTTGAGGACAGAGGGAGAAGGAGGGGAAGGTGACTTTGTGGCTGTATGCATCCATGTGCACAGAGTGGTGTGGTACATTAATCTATTCATTTCAAAGCAACTAAACTGGTATTAGTGCTTGTGCTTCCCTGCTGTTTTGAACGAAGATGTCACAAACCAACACCAGAATAGCTTTTTGTGCWGTATCTCCATGGATACTAATGTTACATAGGAGGTATAGATTTTTCTAGTTAAAGAAAAATACATTTTTTTCTAACTAAGTTTAATCATAAATTTGCAAATGCAAGAGATCCAGTTCATCAAAGATACCTTTGTGGTTATGGCACATACAGCTCCTCTTAGCTCCTCTGCCCAGGGCTCCTGGTGTACTATGAAAGCACAGTTCCCAAAAACAAATATTCCTGTGTTGCAAATGTGTGTGCTTGGTATGTGGATGGGAATTTAGGAATAGCCACAGATATCTGCAGAAATTGGAGACAGTGAAATCTCTGTGCAGAACCCCCTAATTTTTTACTCTAGGTCTTACCTTTAGCTTGACACAATGTGCATGGTAGCACCAACAGGGAATAATTGGTAATAAATGACCTCTCTCTTCTGGCATACATTTTAGCACGATTTTCACCCCAGATGTGTGTTTTCAGTGTAAGCAAGGCGCGTCTCACTGGCTGATGACCCAAATTAACCTGTCCTCCCACTCCTGGCCACACACAGTCCAACTGCCAGCACTGTATCGCATTGCTCAAGTTAGTTGGGAGACAAAAAACTCAGCTTCAATCATCTATATATTTGTCTGGAAATGGGACGTGTGACTGCCCAGGGCACTGCCCAGCCTACTGATGGAGGGACAGAGGACCCGCATCGCCTGCAGCCTGCTAGCAGTGGTGAAGCCAGGGATGGATGTCCCCTCCAGTCTCTAGCTCCTCAACCCGGGTGACCCAGAGTACAGAAAAGAGAGCTGGGGACTGGCTTCATGAGGGTCAAAGCTGCTGCTCTAGGGAAATGTTGGTTGGCACCAGGTGAGYTTTGCCCATGAGGAAGAGCCCTGAGGTCCTGCCCCATGTTCCTCCCCTGAAGGGCGGGTGCATGGGTCCTGCTCTGCACGGTCTCCTCCGCCCTGCTTGGCTGGAGGTCAGCAGGAGACACGGCCTCTCATCAGGGCAGGGTGCCACCGATCTGCTGGTGGTAATTTGGGTCAGCAGCACCTGTGTGAGGGCAATGGTGTGTGAGGCAGGAGTGGGACCGGCCTCGGCAGCCCTGGCTGAGGCGGGATGCTGCGAGTGCGCTTGTGTGCACTCACTCTGGGTGCTCGGGCTCTGCTTGCGGCCATCTCTCTGCTCTGCATCCCTGGGTCCAGCAGCATCCAGGGTCTCCCCCATCACTTGCAAACAAGCTGTCACCGACCAGYGCAGGGGATGTATTTTTAGTGTGTTGGAGGCAGTCTCCTAGCTACAGCTTGAAGAGCTCAGCTGGGCAGGGGCTGGCAGTCCTCAGCCTGCACAAAAGCAAACACCACTGATGAATCCTGGTGTTCAGGCCAAATGCTGCCCCAGGCTTGCTGCTGTGTCCCCCCCGCCTGCCCCTTAGCTTGGCTTTCAGGGTTTGGTAGAAATGTTGCCCAAGTATTCCTGTGGGTTCCTGGAGCGCGGCTGGTGACCGGGGTTGTTTACATCCTTTGCTGAGCTAGAAATGATCTTTTGTTCAAGTACAGAGATGTACGATCCCCGCTGCCAGGATAAAAGACCAAATATTGTTTATGTTGTATGTAGTAATCTATCTCACATCTGCTAGAGTCTGGCTTTATGTAAAGATGTGAAAGAGCATTCATTAATTCCTCTTTAAGGGCAAGGCTATTAAAAAGTTATTTTAATTTTGGGCACGAATTCAGAATTTCCACTCTTTCTGAAGTTGCTTGTCTTCTTTAAATTGCTATCTGTCTCAGAACTATTTATGGATAATAAAATGTCTTTAAAGATTCTCTTTTGTTTTGGAAAAACTTGGAGATAATTTGTCTGGCATCTCCTGGATGTTTTGCAGACACTGCATGGTTGTTGTTGGGCTGTTACTAGGATGACTGGAAGTCAGGCAGGGTTACCTAAGCCTCCAACTTTCTTTGTATTGCTGAAACAGGCAATGTAACTGCTGCAAAGTGCACAGCACCCGTGTAACTCAACAAAAGCCGAGCATTAGAGAAGACCGGGCTTTGAGACTGATCAGTTCTTGTTTGTAAGCAAAATGTCTAACTGTGCCTTGAATTAATCAACTTAATTTCTTTTTTTCCCCATATTGCCTTCCTTTTGCTCTTTGGAAAGCCTGCACTTGCTGTCGGAGAGCTAAATGACTTTTTCCTAGACTTTACTCTGATATGCGCCGCATAGGAACAATGAAACCTCTTGTTCAACTTTCAGGAAAATTCCCCCGGGGCCTGGACTTCTTTTGCCGCTGCCATTGTTTCCATTTGCCATTTACAATTTCATCTTGTGCATGCACAGATCTCAGCAACATTTATTAATGAGTGGAACAAACTCTGAATTTGCACTATTGCAAAAATGTGGGATGTGTGGAATATAATCTCAGACCGGGGGTGATGTATGTGTACCTGTACCATGCACGGGGTTTGTATGGAACAGGCACCAGTGGTAGTCCAAGGAGTTTTTCTGAAAATTATTTCCCTCTATGGTTTCAGCAAGCAATCTTTACTCTTCATTTGCAAGGAGTTCTACATCTCCAAGATAAAAATTGCACATTTACAGGTGCGATTTAATTGATTTCCATATCGCTAAAAAAGAAGGAATAGAAGCCCTCTACAACAAAAATTGGACATGGTTATGCACCTTATATAGGGGCTATTCATAAGCTGATGAAATAGTGTGTTTTGAGGCTTCTATTTTATATAGCCTAGAAAGAAACAGAGAGTCTTTTCATGTCTTTTATAAACTTAGGAGTTACTATTAACAAAAAAAAGAAGAAAATACCTTCCAGAAAGCTTACATACATTATTACGGCAAAGCTCTCTTGTAGGATAAGTATGGTTATGTCCTCTTCTCCAAGCTGTTTCTTTCTGTTTTGGTGGAAATTAACTGTTATAACTCTTACACTCAAAAAAGGTATTTTTTCATATGCACTGGAGCAATCCCCAAATTCACTGGGAACTACTTTAAAGAACACAGTAAGGTCATGGTGCTCTGGCCTATCTAATACCATATCTAATGCTGTAATCTCATATTCCCCCTTTCCTTGAGTAAGCCTAACCCTAAGGTGTCTTCCATGGAGTCAGCTGAAGTAGGAAGTAATTTCCCTTGTGACTACGGAGAATTTGGAATCCAGCTTTTTGAGATAAACCGAAGTTTTCTGTGACATTCAAATGTCCCTACCTTTCTCTAGGCAGAAATGATGGACAAAGGTACTGTAGCTGCCACAAACTAATTTTCAGCCAGGCTGGGTCTTCCCAAATTGCAGTATGTACACTAGAGTGAAGTAACGCATTGCTGGAGTGTCCTGTCCAGCTGGGAGCTGCTGTCATCGTCAGCGGTGGCATGTAACCAAGATACATTTGGGAACACTTGAAGCAAGCGATGAATCACGGGCTGTCGTGTATAATTATATGTCACTGGATAACGTAATGTTGGTGTTGGAGTGCATGTGGGCTAGTAAACTTTTGCTGGAATGGATGGACTGTAACAAGACTATAAAGGCCAAGAGACCCACTTCTTCCCCTGTTGAAGTTTTCAGACTAAGGCTGGAGGTGCCCCTGGAGAGCATACTGCTCTTGCCAGCACGCAAGTCATTACTGAATGGAAGGAGGAGCATGAATTTTTATGGCCTGTGCTATGAAGGAAGTAAAACTAGAAGATCTAATAGTCCTTTCTGGGTTTCAAATCCATGAAAACATACGTGGTGTCATAAGACCCTCCCTGCTAACAGCAAAGCCTTTTCCCTTTGGTTCAAATGGCAGCAATCAGTTGCTACTTGCTGGCTGTAATACATTGTTTACTTCTCTCTAGAGGTATGCAACTGATGTATTATTGTGCTTTGTTAATTTTCCTTTCTTTTCATACTGTCACATACTTTTTTCCTGAATTGTTTCTTTTATAGCTTTACTAAGTGCTGCCTCTTCTGGGAAATAACTCTGGGTTTGAGGCTCAGCCCTTCAAGGTGTTGAGAGCTCTGGACCTTCTCCAAGAAAGCTCTTAAGAGAATGGTCAGCTTTAGGTGTACGAGTAGTCTGGGCTAAGAAGCACTGTGTTTTTAGATGGAACCTCCAGAGCATAGCAGCCGCTTTGCCAGAAATCAATTGATTTAAACGTATATAATGTCATTATTTTGACACTTATCTATTGAAGGATCCCTTAGAGCATCCCTGAAGTATTGGGGCAGTCATGGAGCTCTTGTAATTAACACACTGTTGATTAGCTATGATTCTGAAGTGGTCTAGGAAAAAAAAATTAAAAGCTCAGACTTTGCACGTTTATCTCCTTTTAGACATCCACAGAAATCCACATTGCAACTAAAAGATAAAAAGATATAACAAGAACAAGAAGAGGGGAATAAAGAATGTTTGAAAAGAAACAGCAGAGCCTGGACTGATGTATTTGAGCAAGAGCTGATGTTAGGAATTTCCATGTAGAATAAGCAAAATAAAATGTCGTCTCATGGTTTAAATACTGCCAGATGATTCAATATACTTTTCACAGCATTCTTTTACCATGTGATATTCTCTTATGTTTGTTGAAGTCAGGAAATGAGAAACTGCTTGAAAGGGAAAGGTTAGGCCTCGTGTCATTGTATAATATATGCCCACAAGCCTATTATATTAACAGAGCCGCTTAAGATAATTCAGAATGGAAGATGGAATTCATTTCTGCCACAGTATATTCTCACTCTGATCTGCTGACAGAAATCAGTGTATCATACACTTGTTAAATTAAGGTTCACAAGGAATAGAGCCGATGAGGAAATCATATTTTTTTTCTTGGGAAAGTTGATGTTTGAAAAAAAGGTTTTAGCCTGAATCAGGATGAAAAATCAAACTCTTACACATGTTCATTCCAGCAATCTATAAAATGAGACATAAAATGTTGATTTCAGTAAATTAAAACATTGTATGTCAATATTTGTAGACTTTCCATTTAGATTCTGACTCTCATTTACAGTTTTTACTAGAATTAATTTGAAGTTCTGAAAGATTATTTCAACCAAAGGTGGATTTTTATATTAAAATTGTTGAAATTGGACATTTTGATAATTTTTTTACAGGTTTTGGGCATAAGTAATTTGAGAAAAATGACTATTTGCAACAGACATTTTTTTCAAAGCACAGGTATTTGCTAAAGGAAAAATATTTTGTCCAAAAAACTCTCAGCCACCCATAATGATGAATTAAGCAATACATGTTTTAATTACCTTGCTGTTTACTTTCTCTGCAGTTTCCCAGACTTTAAGGAAACTATTAAAGCAAGGGTAGAGAGGATTGTCTGTTCTGCTCGCACTCATAAAACTCAAATATTGTGGTCTGGTCCGATGTCAGCCTAGTTCAGATGTTCTCCTGCCTGCCATGTTAGAGGCTCTGTTCATGACCAGAGGCACATACAAGGCATTAACATATCAGTATCACACATAGTCTGCACCATGTGCGGAAGGGGCTCAAGAGGGGAAGGAAGGATCATTCACTAGCTGCATTTCTTCAATTCACGTGCTTGACTGTCACTTTGGATGGGAAAATCCAGTGAAATTTGGTCAGTTCTGGTTCTGCTTGGTATAAAAAATTGTATCTTTTTCATAAATCTTGTGATGTTTTCAGTTGTCTCAGGGTTTAGCAACGATTCTGACCCCCACCTCTAAATTAAAAAGGGTTGAGAGGTGCTGCCTCTTTCTTACTCCTTTGGCTTTAAGATGTAGTTCAAGAATTAAATGTTTAACATGCAGTTTACAGGAAGAACTTTAAAGGTACCTGAATGGTCTCTACCGTTAGCGAACGTGAGGTGGAAACTAGCAATGAATTATAAGTGAAGGGCTTAATAGGATTTTAAAATCAGCAGAGTCTGGCCTAACACATTTGAGGCAAACATTTTGAGGCAATTCATTTTCTTAACAAATCCTGCCAGTATGTTCGTTCATCCACCTTGCTGCCGCGTCGGTGTTGCTATAGCTGCCAAAGCAGCTTGTGGCTGCTTTTCCTGCGCCTGGCAGCCCTTGCCCGCGGGCGCTGCTGCCCGGCGGGGACCCACGCACCCCATGCGGGCAGGCACCCCTGCCCTCTCCCATCATCCTGCCTGGGGAGGGGGCTTGGGTCTTCCCCACGGCAGGATTGCAAGTCCCCCTGTCATTCTGAAAAGCTCCCTGTGCCACCCCCGGGGTGGCTGAGCAGGGGGAGCTGCYCTCGGTTCAACCCTTGGGATTTCACAGCTCTCGGTGTGCTACAGGATGGTCTGGTGAAACCTGCTGAATGCTGTCTGGTAAATAACCCTCAGAAAAACCTATACTTCTGTGTGTGCTTCACCTAGCAAAGTGTCTCTCCTTTTCCTGACCATAACTCATAAACATTGGTACACAGCAAGCTAGCAGGTCAGGGTTGGAAATGGGGATTTTACAGTCTGGACTCATCCACGTTTATTTTTTGACCTCTTTTCTATCGCATTATTCACATCTATGCAAATGTTCTACTCTATATTACTGCATTTATCACATCTTCTCTGCCATTTGGCAAAGATGCGGGGTGTGCTTACACTTTCCATACAGATATGAAAAACTCTTTCTGTATGCTAACAGGACAAGCTAGCTCAGCTGCTTTCAGTGTGGAGGTCCATCCATAACTCAAGAAGACCAACAAGAGGTGTTTCTAAGAGCATTTTAGTTCAGCACACTCCATTTTGTGTCTCAGAGGGACCTGGAAATGTGCAGTTACAGTCCTGCAACTCTTCCTTTACAGAATCATTTCTGCTAGTTGGGGCAGGACACATGGCTTTCTTGTTAGCCTTTGGCTCTCCTACAGGACTAGGACTTCTTCAGGCTTTACACAGCCTTCATACATTTAAATCTTCAAAGGGGTGAAAGGAGAGGAGGAACCATTGTAGACTGCGGTCACCTTTGTAACCTTCATTCCAAATACCCGAGAAGATAGCAAAGTCTACAGTTTTTCTATGCTGAGAACTGTAAATAATTCACTAAAAATCTTGGAAATAATCATAACCCATTCCATTTTCCAGACATGACAGAAAAAGAAAGGGACTTTCAAAGGCATGGAGTATGAGCTCATTTCCATGATCTTTTGACCATAAAAGAAGAATGCATATGTGAAACTATTGCATCCAGTCTGTCCTCTGTTGGCTGCCCACTGATTTATGCAAGCACATAAATTACTCAGCATCAGAGGACTGTATATTGTACGGCCTCAAGTCAGCAAGACAAACAAGTACATGCCTAATTTTAAGCAGATGAGTTGTTCCAAGAGAAAGGGCTTTTGAGAAAAATTAGAATTAAGCATTTTCTACAAAGAACTGAAACATAAACATTGCTTCCAGATGAGCCTCCTTACAGAATCCAAACATCCTGACATCTGAATATGCTGATGTACTGTACTCCATTCCAAACAGACCCAATACAGTTGGCTTCTCAACAGAAATACGGAATACCTAAAGTATGGTGGAACCATTGTCTCAGGATGGAAGAAGCTGGACTTGCTCACAGGCTTCTATTACTCACAGGAGTTTCTATTCTGGGGGGCAGCAAAGCAGCTCTGGGAACAGAATTTATTCAGTTTTCCAAAGCAACTGACTTCTTCAGCCTGTGTTTCAAAAAAATGCCTTTTGAGTATTCCTGTCAAAGTCTTGTATTAAAATTTTATTTCTCCTGTCAAAGGCAATAATTCATATGGTAGCAAGCCACAAACATTGCCTTATAAATGGCATTGTGAAAATATGTAGACAACATCCTACTTTCCTCAAATCAGGCACGCTAAGGACAACAGCTGCTGCCTTTCTAGCTTGGGGAGCAGGTGTTTGACCACCTACAAGCAGGATGTTTTCTCCTTGTATGAAAATCATGCAGGTTTACTCAGCGATGCCAAAGAATTAAGGCAATGCAGTAGTCCAAAAATTAAAATGCCGACAGTCTTCCTCTTATTGCATAGCTTGGTTCAGTGTCATGGAAAAATACATCAAATTAATAAAAATGGAACAGAGAGTTTTGTCGTTGTATGTGCTGTTGAGGTTTTATGAAGCTACCTTTCTTGTTCTGCTGTTTGTTTATTTATTTTATGGCACCCTGGAAAAGTCTATGTGGTGAATAATTAACTTGGGATATCTTGGGAGCCCAGTATCTCTGAAGAAATGCAAATGCCTCTGAGCTTCCTCCCAGTTTAATGGATTCTAGGAATTTGTTGGAAAAAAAAACCCGAAGGAAATTGTTGGAGTTGGTCCACTGACTGAACAGTATTGGCCCAAAAAGCTTAATTTTGAGTAGCATAAAGATATTATGTGGCAAAAAAAGAGTTTTTTTAATGAAAGTGGTTAAAAGCTTATGACAAGAAAATAGTAAATTAAATCTCCTGCCTCAGTAAAATGGTAGAACTGCAGGAGAGCAGCAGGAATGGATAGAGGCAGCAAGGAAACATAAAGTATTTTGTAGGCTAGCCTAAGGTGGGAACTGAAACTTGTTCCTCCGTGGCACAGATTGACTTGGGCTTAGGAAGAGGAGTGATCGAGCTGCTTTCACATGTTTTCTAGCTGGAGAGGAAAGATATTAACGAAAGACCCTTAGCTTTTTATTTTGGGAACTGGAAGGAGATCGAAATAGACCATATGCTTAGTGCAGACAGTACTGGTGTTTGATGAAATGGCTGTAAACCTTTCAGAATTTGCTGAGGAAATTAGCAGGAAATGAAAAAAAACCTCCTCCAGTTCTATTTTTACATTTCATGATATTGTATTGTATTATCCAGTTTTAGTACAAAGAAATCATGGCTTAAGTATTGAAAAAGGCGGTTCTTGAAATATCAAGGCAAAAAGCTTTCTCAAGAACAGAAAACCTGAAAGAACATTTCATACAGGTGTAGGTGCTCAGAGGAACTTTTTGTTTCACGTGATTAAGTCTCTAAAGATCTCAGCCACTTCGTGTTTAAAATAACTTTTAACATCCAGCACTGAAAACCAAAGTTCTGGTTTAATGTAAGACTGATCCAATGTTCCTTAAAATCAAGGGGTTTCTCTTTATCATTGTTAGCAATCTCTATCTGATACATTTTTGWCTGTATTTGCATTAATGCTTCAAAAGGTGTGCCACTCATAGCAATCATGCAACTGAAAATAAGAGAAAGTTGAGACTTTACATGTACTAAACAAAAAAGTTTAGTTGCCTAATGTACTCTCCTTACCCCAACCACAAAGGGGACCCAGTGAACTGGTCTGACATGTGGCATCTGTGACTCAACGCTGGCTCTGATTGAAATCAACACAGTTCTAGAAGATGAGTCAGAGGAAAATGGCAGCTGGGAAGACTTTTCTCAAGGATAAGAGTTGCATCTGCTCAGCATGACACTTTTCTCCTGACTGCTATTTTGAATGGCCATCTGGTGCGAGTCTGTTCCAGCCACGTACATATTCTGAGCAGTTTCTCCATCTACCTCCAGTACTTTGGAGGCAGAGGCTTCACAGGCCAGTGTAGATACGATCTGGGAAGCAAGCCTAACCATATTGCAGTTGAACATCACTGCATCTCCAAAGCAGCCAAGGGAACTGGCTGAAGAAGCGGTTTCCAAGACACCAGATGCTGTTGCAAACCAGTCATGCAGAGCTTGTTGTTTTCTTTTCAAGAGCTTGTTTCCATCCTCCTGCGATGGGTAGGCACAGAGAGAGGGATGGCCAAAGTAAGTTGCAACTCCTCTCTATAATAAGTGCACATACTGTGTTTTGCTCTTCAAAACCAAGATGTCTCTTGTTCATGGCAAACATGAAAGCTCTCTCCACATTTTGATGTTTGTGTCCCCTCCTCTCCTGGAGTCATTGCAAGGAAGAGGTGCCAAAAGTTGTTAATTCTTGTATTAATCTCTTGTGTGTTTCTAGCAATATGCTTCAGAGCAGGAGATTCCCAGTTTCAAAGTTGTCCTTGTGTCATGATTCCCTCCTACTCTCCTAGTTTCTCCACTTCTTTTTTAGTTCACCATTTCTTTCATTACTCTCTCTCCTGTCTCCACCCTACAACCTCCTGGTTTTTGTATTTTCTTTAGATAGTAACTTGGAGCACTACAATGCAATATACATCACATGACTCTTCTTGAGGATCTCTGTGGCTGTGTAAGAGGCTTGTGTATCTTCCCAGCTATTTTTTTTAAATCCATCCTCATCAAACTAGGGAGTAGCTGCTACTGATGTATAATCTGTTCTTCATCTTCTTCCTAATACTGCACCCAAATTCTTTGGCGGCTTGCAAACACTTAGTGCTTGTTTTGGAATGTCTTTGATGACTGAGTTGGGGCCAGGACATGACATTCGCAGCTAAGCTGTACCTTCTGCACTTGCCTTTTCTGCACCCACAGTGATGATTTCAATCAGTCTTTAAGTTCGGTTTGGTTGTGTTGCCCTGAAGCTGCTGATCAGAGAGCCCCAGTTCTCTAATATCCAGCAGCACCCATAGATAGTAATCACCACTGATGGGGGACAAGAGGAGGAATAGTCCATTTTCTATTCAATGGAAGTCTCCAAGTGCTTCTTGGTGTTGCACAATAGATTGCAATCCATTATTTCAGAGCTTATACGTACAAAATCTTCTTGGAGCCATAGCCTCAGCTGTGCACTCCTGCTTGGTCAGTTTATGTGGGATCAGAAACGCAGTAGCTAAAGCTACAGGCTGAATGGAGAATGGGCAGTTAAATGCCTGTTTTGCCATTACTGATTTCTCTACCAGCTTCACTGAACAGGTTTAATTCTGTATTACTCAGAAGAATTACATATGCATGAAATGAGTTTCTGTGGTTTGGGAATCAATTCCCTGGTTTCTCAAAAATCTTCTAAATCAGATACACATTTCTCACATTATTCTAAATTTCTTTAACCCCATTAAAATGAGGTTAAAGCTGACTTATTTCAAATTTTATTAACATCTAAGAAAAAAACCTGTCTTACAATTTTCACAATCAAGAACTGCTTAATACCAAACTAGGTAAAATAGTTAATTATGCATAAGCTATTTTTTAAAAGTGTTATGCTTCATCTTTCTTTAAATAGTTTTTTCACTGTAAAATTAATACATAAATTCCCTATGACTTTATGATAATCATTTTTATTTTCCCACTAAACTATGGGAAATTATATTTTTCTTTTCTGTTCTAACATCCTTTTTTCCTTCTCATGTGTAGCATTTCCAAATAAATATAGCAGAGCAATCAGTGGATCTTTAGAAAATACACAAAGGACTAAAACAAACACATCAATGAACCATAGGCCTGTTGGTCTATTTCCTGCTCCACATGATATTTTTAGCACTCATCAAGCTTTCAAAAGTTAATTGGAAGTCCTAAGTATTTCCCTAATTTCAGATTTCATTCTCCTGATGCAATGAGAAACTAACAACACTGAGAAACAGAAACGCCACTTGGCTTAGCACAGTGGGTTATACAAATGCATGTATTTAAGTAAGTGAACCCTCCACCTCAATGTATTTAAAATCAGTTTTCTTTTAATGTAATTGCAAACTAGAAACTAAACAGATGCAAACACATGCAGTACAAGATGCAGCAGTTCTGTGAGTGGAAGACTATTGACTCCCTGTTTGGCTGTTGGCGGCATTCAGACCTGGAGCTGATRGTATTGTATCCTTAAGCTATTAAAGGTAACTGATAGCAGCAGTATGGCTCTATAAGGGCTGGGCATCAAAGCAGGTGTATCAGATCCCATTAGCCAGGTACACAATGCTGGAGCCTGCAGAAGCTCAGGGGTCTCGAACCTGGTTTGAAGTTTGGGGGTGCTGTGCTCCTCCGCTCCTATCCGAACTCCATTCTCCAGTTCCTGCCCTCTCCGTTGTTCCCTCCGCCACTTCCCCTTTCCTTCCAGCACTCCTTGCAAGCCCTTTTGATATGAGGCAGCTTCTTCCTTCTCTTTTAGGGAGCTGGAAGCCATCAGGAAAAGTAGTGGGAGCATACGGGAGAGTTTTCTTGTATGTGGTTTTAGTCGCTGGGTCACACATCCTTGAGTGCCTGTAGGAGTAATTGCAAGCGAACAAATTCTTGTGCCTTTTCACCCCATGATGGAGCACGATAAATAGACAGAGATTCTTGGAAAATGCAGGTGCCAACCTCTAACACATGATCTATTAGCAGGGTCAAAATGAGAATTTTCATAACTTTGTATATCTTAAGCAAATTTGGGCAAATTTCCCAAGGAATGACTAAAGGCAAATTCTTMATGCCAGGATCTTATACACACAGCCCTGACATATTTCAGATCCCAGACCCAAATCAGTAAGACATTGGAACTTCTCGATAAATAATGTTATTTTTAACATGGGTAAAATAACATTATCTCCTTAAAGTCATTCTGAAAAATGGGTGGACCCTTTCAATTGAAACTTTCAAATAAAATTCAGCCTGTGACAAACGTTTTTAGGCTCTGTTCTAACAATTAAAGCTGAGCAAAATGATAAGGATTTAAAACCCAACACCTTAAAATTTAGAGAGTTGGACATTTTTAACTATAGGCATTTTTACCTRAATTCCTTGTAGCTACATCTTCTCCTCTTGGTTTTATAATGATAATCATCATGTCAAAACTTCTTGATATAAAGAAGGAAAAAGGATGCTCATACAATAAACACAACAGATATTTACCCAATAAGTGGCATAGTTACTGATCTTACTGTGTTTTCACCTTTTTTCCCAGCCGATCTTTGCCTAGCAGGTTAATTCAGAGTACCTGCTTATAGAATCATAGAGTCATAGAATCATTAAGGTTGGAAAAGACCTCTAAGATCATCAAGTCCAACCATCAACCCAACACCACCACGCCCACTAAACCATGTCCCAAAGCGCCACATCTACACGTTTTTTGAACACTCCAGTCATGGTGACTCCACCACTTCCCTGGGCAGCCTGTTCCAATGCTTGACAACCCTTTCAGTGAAGAAATTTTTCCCAATGTCCAATCTAAACCTACCCTGTCGCAACTTGAGTCCATTTCCTCTTGTCCTATCACTTGTTACTTGGGAGAAGAGACCAACACCCACCTCGCTACAACCTCCTTTCAGGTAGTTGTAGAGAGCGATAAGGTCTCCCCTCAGCCTCCTCTTCTCCAGGCTAAACAACCCCAGTTCCCTCAGCCACTCCTCACAAGACTTGTTCTCCAAAAGTAGCCTTCAACTACTGAGTTAAAACTAATTCCCATGCTAGATACTCTGTAGCTGTGGGTTAACCCATCCCAGCCAGACCCAGTGCATCTGTAAAGAGGAAATGCTTGAAGAAGCTTAGAAAATTTTAAGTAATAGTTTATTCAAGTTGCTGAGAGTTTAAAACTGCATAATCTTGCAGAAATATATGACTGCATTCCCCACTTGATTCTTGGAAGGCAGCACAGGAAAGAGAGTAGTACAATTAGCCATCATCTGAAGATTAAAAATTACATTGATCTGAAATATTTCCCATGTAACAAAGGCGACCTTAGTTGTTGGCTAACAAGACACCAGCAAGGTTGAAAACTAAAAGCAGGAACAAGCTGTAAGCAGCATGTGAATTTACAAGAATGCTACCCGGTATGAGTCTCTCCCAAGCAGATGGGTCAGAGGTTTGCTTCTTCACCAGAGAGCACCAACGGAGAGAACAATGCCAAAAGCCGCTCAGCTTTACTATAAAACTTTGCCAGAAATGCTTGAATCAGACTGAGTTTGTACTAAAGTACTTGTGAGGTATCTATCTGTAGTTTTTAGTTACTAATAGTGCTTAGTCACACTTTTTTGCACCATTTTACTTAACAGACTTCAAGAACAGCAAAGTGCTTTTTCTTCCCTTATGAATTCCTGTATTGATCATATTTTCACACTTTGTCATTTTGAACAAGTAGTGTACAGCAGCTACCCCTTGCCTTAAATTTTATCAGCTGTCAGAGAGTCTTCGACAACATGAACAGAGAGACTATGTGACACGTACTGGAAATTTATAGATTACTGTGCAAAGCTGTCTGGATTTTGAAGGATTTTTTTTAAGAAGGCAAATGTGCCCTCTTCTATCCTTCTATTCCCTCTATTTCCTCCCCACTGTCCTGGAGTGTGTAGTGGTACAGTGATTTTGCTAATGATAGTCACTGCCTGAGAACTGCAAAAGGTGCTTGGAGAAGAATCATTGAGAATGAGCAGGTCGCACAACCTGCAAGCTAAAAAACCAAGAACTATGGAGGTCCGTACTCAAGCCTGCGTGATCTAGGTAATCCCAGATAACCTCTCCCGGTGGATTTCTTACAGCCTGGTATTCTTCCCAAGTCTTGTCATTTTATCTGCAAGACAGTGAATTGATCGCATGGTAAAAATGCTGGTTTTCAGATGCTTCTGTGCTGTCCAAGTCCAACATGACTGGCATCAGCACGAAATTCAGTACCTTTAGTGGCAATGTGCTAAACAGTGCATTTTTAGCTACAGAAGAGCAACACATCTATCCAATGGAYGACAGATATGTTTTTGTCATGAATGTGTGCTCCAGATAATAAGAATGAAATGGCCCAAAATCTTGAAATCCTGAAGAGATCTGCCATTGCATGGATTGCATGCAGGCAAAGGGGCTTACCCTGGCCAACTGGTTTTGATGACCCTGAAATCTACAGAAAGAGAGACTGGTTTAGTAACACCTATCATGTCATGATTTTACTGAAGCAGCAACTTTGCAGGTCATTAACTTCAAGGAGCTCACCTAATGCTCTTGGCAACGTCTGRTGTGGGTTACATTGGCCACCAACAGGAAAGAAGGTGGCCATTACAGCTTTACGGATTGAAATTATGAAACTTTTCTAAATTCTGCTAAGTTTTGTATTGTATTTTGTTCAGAGCCTAAAAGAATATATTTGTTTTCATGTCGAGGTCAAGCTTAGTACTTCTCAATGTATGCTGATCCTGATACTTATCCAAGATGATAACAAATCTTATCATCAATACATACTTCTCTCGACAGTAAACCTCCGAAGAGAAGAAACTTGATTCTTTGTGAAAATATCCTACCAAATTAAAGAAGGAAAACAAGAAAGGAAGCCTACCAGCTCTTACTAATGAAAAAAAGAGCACCTAGAAATGACATAATGAAGTTAAGAAAGTATTTGCCCATTGGGTATTCAATAATTTAGGGGTCAAAACAAAATTTCTCTTTGCCAAAAGAACAATTGGATGGTTTTCTAAATGTGGAGTAACAATTTCTAAATGTGCATGCATTTCTTTCTGACTTCTAGCCTTTGGAGGAAGTGTACAATAAATTTTTGTTTTACTTGATCACATGTCAGAAACTTAACCTTCAAAGATGAGATTGAGAGTAGATTAACTACAGTGTGATATAGAGCACAAGTAATCAATCTGTTTTGAAAACAGAATGTTCTTTGCATTTTGAAAATAAAGATTTTCCATGTGGTTGTTTCTCAAAGATAAGAAATATAAGCACTGTGTTTAGAATATCAAGAAACARCAATAATGATGCATATTCATTCTATTTCACAAGTTTATCTGTATCTTCTCCAGTATAATTGCTGACTTTTTGTCATGCCAAACTATCAGAGTATACTCAATACCTCATGGCAACAAGTTTAACATGTTACATCTTATTCTTCAATTTTATATGTAAACAAATGTAGTACTTTGATTTGGCACCAAAATTCCTCATCAACAGTTTCCTCTTTTTTCATTTGCTAGTGGGGATTGAATTTCCCATAAACTTCCATTGTGTTTGAAGATGAGAATTACACTGTTTGACTCTGACTCTATATTTTTTACGGTACATTGTGAGGCTGATGCATTGCAAGAAATACTGTTGCTAGATAATTGTCAATGTATCATTTTATTAGTGAATATTAGCTGCTTTTTACAGTAAATATGTGGTTAGAAAAATGTGAACCTTGTGCCAAGAACAGATATGTGAACTGTATTAACTACTAAGCTAAGAGTTTAATAACTGGCATGAAAGTTTAAACTGATTTTTAAGTAGTTTTTACACACATAATAAAAATTAAATTCTTCAGTTGTTTAGATGAGAATGTCAGGAAGTATCCACAAATCTCAGTCTTTTATGCAAAAAATATAAAACCTCCCTAACGTATTTAAACAAATGCATAGCATGCAATAACTGCTAAAGTAAGCAGCCCAAAAGCAAGTAGCAGTGAAAAGCAGAAGCCCTGTGTAACACAGCACATAGATTATTGAACATGAGTGATATGCAAGAGTAAAACATTTTTCTTCTGACCGCAAAGGAGGCAAAATAATACAATACATTCTTAACAAGAACAAGTGAATGAGATCAAAGTGCCTTTTGTTAACATTTCTGGCAGATTCAGTATTTGGCAGCCATTGTGTCAGTGTTAAAACTAATCTGTAAGAACAAGGAGGGATCACATTCATTTGGAGAGACCTCCCATCCTGAGAGCTGTTCGGGCTCCACCTCGCACTAACAGGACTCTGCTCTGGTGGGCCTGGCGTAGTTCCAGTTTGCTACATGAATCTCAGTCAGTTCAAACTGGGGCTGCCTATAAAGTTAATACAGTTATTTACACTGAATGAGCAAGTATAAGCAGTGCCACAAAGTAAAGCGCTATCTTCTAAACATACCCTCAGASAGCGGTGGAGAGCCATGGTGGGAAAGAAAGCAGTGGGACAGCTCGGCAGACCTCCACCCACGGTCTGCTCCAGCGGGGAGGCCAAAGTAGATTTTCCTGCACATGGCATCTCTCTCTCATCTTCTGCAGAAAGCATTGCTGAGATCAGAGTTCATCTTTCCTACAGATAACAGGCGTATCAGCAGACGTGTGTCTGCTCCCAGGTCTGTAAAATCGGGGTGAAGATGCCTGAGAGCTTTGCTGCTTCCATGCCTGCTTTCTGCCGTTGTCACTGTGCCCCATCCCCACCAGCAGCATGGTGGGAGGTTTGGTTTTACAGCACTGGGTGATGGACTTGAAAATACCGCCACCGTGTAAACACATTTTCTGCACAGCTATCTGCATGGTTCTTGTACTGCGCCTGCCTTGGCCCTTTCCCAGRTCTTTCCAACAGATCCCTCAGACTCCCAGTGCCTCAGATTGAGGGTCTGCAGATGTTGCCCCCTTACTCTTTGAGTTGCCTCTAGCCACGCACTTTCTCTTCCACCTGGGGGGTCACAGGGCTCAGACCTTTTCTTGATGGGCCAAATCACTCTGGCCTCAAATCTTACATCTGAAATACAATAACCCATGATGGGCCAAGAGCTCTGAGGTGGCCCCACCAAATGGCCAATAACACCTGGTGGAAGTCCCACATGTTGGCTTTGCCTTACTCTTATTCCTGGCCTGCAGTGCCTCACTGGCTCTGGCTTTTCCAGCATCCAGGCCCACTTGGCTGAACTTCCCTTTGCTTAGGTGAAGAAACACCTTTGCTCAGCTGGAACAGGATCATCTCATCCAGTATGAGAAAGCCAGAGCCGTCCTTAATGGGGCAATCAGCCACTGCTCTTGCACAGCACCAGTCCCAGGCTCAGCTGGGGATTTCTCCTGAACAGAAGTCCTTCATTTAGATTTGCTCCTATGTCCTCCTCATCCTCCATAAACACCCCAGGTCCTGCAGGCACAGCTCCTACCACCATGAGCACACAACCTTCTCCTCCCCTAGCCTGTGTCCTTCTCTTGGATGCCAATTAAAACTGAAGTTTCCCTTCCCCTCCTGAGTCAGAGAGATCCCTACACCGTGAGCAGGAAGGTGGAGTCATGCTGGGAGAGAGGGGCTGACAGTGGCAACCCTTAAAAGTCAGGAATAGAAGCTCCTACCCCTCTGCAATTGAAGGGAACAGTGATGGCTTTCATTTCCCTGTGCTCGGAGTTGCAGCATCTGTGGGTGAATCCAGACTGTCTGTGACATGACTGCACGCCAGAGCCAAAAGGATGGTGAATGTGATCCAGTATAAACAGGGAAGAGGGAAAGGAGGCTGGCAGCTTTCAAAGAGGTGCTGCAAACCGCCAGCGTGCAGGAGTAGGAGGAGTGAGGCAGCCAAACGTGGCGCACAGCCGAGCACTGCTGGGTCCCTGAAGCCAGCCAGCTGTGTGGCCAGGCCAGGAGGGACGAGAGGTGAACACTTTGAGAATTCATACAGGCAGCTGGTAGCAGCCAGCGGCTATTTGCAGCCTCTGTGGACTATACTCTACATGGGTATCTCAGYGTCCATTTTCCATGTGCCAGCCAGGTGCCCTCCAGCCAACCTCCTGGTGATCTGACGGCAGGAAACAAGGAGCACTTTATGGCCAAGCACAGACCTGCTGAGCCTAGAGACCTCACAGCGATCCTGGCTACCTCCCCTCGTTCCCATGGCTAAAATCTCTGTAAATAGCTGCACACGCTTGTTCTCAGTACCGAGATGAATTCTCAGCTCCCCTTTCCCCTCCCCCCCACCTTTTAGGCTTCCTTCATTCACCAGGTTAAGTTTCCACCAATGTTTCTGAGGGAAACACTACCTTAGCTCCTTTAAGCCTGGGATGCCGGGGGCTGCCATAGGAAAGGATCCCTCACAGTACAGTGGGGGAATAAAGGAAATACTGGTCTTTGGGCAGAGCTGTCAAGGGCTGTGGACCTTGGCTGCCAGCAGTGAGAGCAAGTTGCAGAAAGCAGGACTGGAACCAAGAGATGATATAGCGGCCGTTTGTTACTTTCATGTAAAGTAGCAATTTCACTGCACAGCAAGCCACAAGCAGAGAATTTTCTGCCAGTTGTCTCTCCTGGTTTGCTCCTTCCAAGTCTCACAGGGAAGTGAGAGAGCCACGTAGGGAATGGTGGCAGTTTCAGTCTCAGCAAGGCTTCATTTCCTGTTCTTCCTCCATCTGCTCCCCCTTGCTGTTGGAAATGCTGTGCAGGACACGTACCAGACAAGAAGGCCCTGGTGTGAAAGTCAGACTGTAGCATGCCAGTCCAGTCCCTCCTTGAGGATGGCTGAGCGCCCGCTCCTCTGCTATCCAGCAAACACTCAGGTGATAGCGGAGGAGATCCTGGGCATGGCTGAGATAACTAGTGAGGGTTCCTCACCTGCAGGAGGCCAGGAGGATAAACCGCCCTAAATCATAGAATCATAGAATCATTAAGGTTGGAAAAGACCTCTAAGATCACCAAGTCCAACCATGAACCCAACACCACCATGCCCACTAAACCATGTCCCGAAAATAGCAAGAGAAGAACAATGAATTCATGATGTCTACACAATTTGCCTGCTGGAYTATTTCCATGGCTGTTACCAGGCAAGAACTGTGGAAAGCCAAGGCAGATCAGCCAGAAATGTCAGCAGTAAAGCATTCATGGTGAACAAGAGAGGCCTGCAGAATAATAGAAATAAGAAAAAATGCCCCTTCTTATCGACAAAAAGTAAGCTGAGTTTAGTGACATTGGTCCATAGATGACTAAAAGAAATAGCAAGGAAAAGTACTCTGACCTCTTCTGTGTCTGTCACAAATGAAAAGAACGTGGGGCAAGGACCTTCCAAGTGGCAAATCTCAACTCTTTCTGCACGTAATGACACTCTCATGTCAGCCTTGGCAACCAAAAAATACACAGCAGGAATATTGCCTTTCATTTCCTGCTGTTAGCCTTCACGGCTGTCACTCCCAAATCTGGAGCACCTGTTTTGTTCTTTTTATAGTTGTAGCACTGAAAAGGAGCCAGTCCCTTTGGGGGGATAGCTCCTTGTTATCACCAGGAAAAAAAAATGGGGAAAACCTGTGCTTGTTGCTAAGTATCATCCAAACCTTCTGAGAGCACCCCTGTGTGCATGTAGTCTCTAATGGTCAGCTGAGATATTCTCACCAGGGTAGGTTAAGTTACGTATGGAGAGGATTAATAATTTGCTTTTAAAATGTCAGAGTCCCCAGATGTGATCTGTTGCAGTGATTTGGTACCAGAAGAGCTTGGGACTGTTAGAGCTTAAATTTAGCGACGATTCAGAGGCATGGAAATGTGAAATGTCATGGAGATGATTCAGTGTTTTCAACAATGAGCTGATCTCAGTGATGGCATTCCCTTTTTCTGCTCCACAGAGAAGATGGCACATGATATGGAGGGATGGCTAAGGGGAAAATCACTAAGTCGGTCCTTTTAACACATGAAAGAACTAAGGACCTGCCTCTTGGTTAGTGTGGGACCACTCCTGAGGTATACAGAATGGAACAACTGCTTAGACCATGGCTAGTTAAAGGAGCTTTACCATAGAAGACAAAGATTCTGGGTCATCAAAGATAAGATTTGTGTCTTTTAGGATTGACTTCCAGGTGCATGAATACACAATTCAGAAGAGACCAAGTCCTCATAAACTGGACTCCTGCTGGGTTACATAGGATCTGAATTAGGCTACCAGTATGGCTTAATGCCCAGCTGGGGAGTTGTGGCTACAGGGCCCTGACTGGGGCCTTGCTGAGACCCATGAGCACGGCTCATAACCGGGGCTCATCAAAGCAGATGACACTGGGGTTTCATTTATCAGACAAATGCATCTAGCCCTCGAGCAGGCAGATTGCCCATGATAAAACATCCACGGGTAATTTCAGTGCAAAGTGATGCTGGATAAAATCAGACATAACCCAAGCTCTGATTATACGCAGAGTCAGAGGCTGTGAGTTTGAACCAAAGCATCCTTGAGCTGAAAAACAACAGCCTTGAATGTCTTTAAGTGGCATGCAAGATATTTTTGCGTTCTTCTGTGCTTCTTCCTTTTGATGTGTATAGAAGGGCTAAAATATTATGTGGAAGTTTGATAATCATCTTGACTGTTTTATTGGCCTGACTGGAAATGATGAAATGCTTGGGTTTTGAAGGACCAGTTTCTCTAAGATTTTGCAGTTGATTTCAACTAGGCCCAGAGGCTGTCACAATTAAGGTGAGGTTCAGGCAATCCTCCACGCTTGTATCCCCTTTGCCAAATTGACTGCTGGAACATCTGCTCACATTCCCGCAGTTTCCTACTGAAACCGATCTTCTCACATATGCTCTCTTTATCCATCTCTGCTCTAGGACCCCATTATATCCTCACCTCAGCTCAAGTATGCTGAGTTTCTCTCTTTTTTCAGCCATAGAAATAATTTCTGGCCATTTCAATGAAATGACCTGTTGCTGAAAATTTTTAGTGGAGGTTTCTCCTCATTATGTCAGCTGGTATCAGAAATAATTGAACAACCAGCCTATATGGTAGACGTTCTGTCTTATTCAATCCCTTGGTGTGTTCAACACTCTTACAAAAAATAAGTCTCCATTAATAAGACTGTAATTGTTTTTCTTCTGTTTAACATCAGTTTACTCATTTTCATTGCTAATTTATGGATGGAAAGGTGACTAGATGACCTTTAAAGGTCCCTTCCAACCCAAACTATTCTATGATTCTATGATTCTATGAATCTGCTACTGATGGCCAGCAGGTCATTTCTCAGAGTAAGCTGGGGCAGTGGAAGCTGATGGTTTTCTGGGTGACGCAGATGGTCCTGCTGTGAAGTATGAGGTGAAAACTGGGCTGGCTGAGTGGTAAGCAACTTGAGAAAAGCAGAGAGAAAATAAATTCGGTTGAGGAAGGTTGAAATGTTATAGGGGTAAAAGGCTTTAAAATTCACTTTGTACCTCATAATTGCAAGCATCTCATGCAGTCATCAGTGGTGCCACAGATCAGTTGAGCTAAGTAGACAGAAACAGTGTTCAGGCAAGAATAGCAAATAAGAAAATGGTCCAACTTGTGAATTCAAGCACAGATTATTTTATTTGTCTATGACCAGAACTCAGAATTTTTCTGAAGAGGAAAGAACTAATTTGGCAAATCCCATTAGGGACAGGAAGCATTATTTGAAATGAAAAGAAATTTTGGAACTGACTTAGCTGCTAATAATCAATACCAAGTACAGTGCAAACAAAAACCATACAAGAGAAAGAATTCACATAACTTGTATTCACCTTATTTGCAGTCCTGCCTTAAGAGAGAGATTGCTCACAGCACTTCTACCTTCCTAACAGACCTTCATACAAGGTTTATGGTGCCCAGCTTATCTACATAAAATGCCTTTATTTTTAGATGCATTGGATGACTGTCATCAAGGAGAGCTTTTGATGCTCAGTATCTCTGAAAATCAAGAAAACTTCAGTTGGTGCATGCTTATGATTTGCAAACCTGCAGTAGGGCTCCCAACTTGGGAAAGGCAATGCAGCCAGATTCCGTGATTTTAAATGTGACTCTCACGATTGTTTTTGTTGCTCTTTGCGGTACTTTTTCAATCAGCAGAGTGTCTCAGCTTTGGTTTTATCTTTTTTTTAGAGAAAGTTCCTGGTGTGGTTGGAAAGAAAAATCCCAAAAATGTGACCCCTAATGTTTCAGAAACCAGACTACACATAAGAAGACTTAAAATGATTATTTTTCTAATCTTATTATCTCAAGGTCAGTATCATGACATGGTGATCATGAAACAAATTTAGGAAGTCCAGAGTTGACACTAACTAAAACATTAACCATAGTTACAACAAAAATGGTTATCCAAAACAGGACAATAAATTATCCTAATAAAATGTAAGTACGTTCTGTCTTCAAGAATATGTAAATTGGACTCTATTTACAATAAAGAAATAAACAGTGAAGCCACAGAAAATCCCATTGCTTGTTTTCTTTTTTTTTGTGTAAATAGAGGAAATAAAGTAATGAAGAAGTAGATAAATAGCAATAGATAATACATGAAGAGAGCATTTTTTTTTAGAATCTCTTGTATTTTCAGACTTCCTTACTTGTTAACTGTTTCAAAGTAAATTTGTTGTTGTAAAGTGCCCAGATCAATGAATAAAGTAGCTGTGATCTTAAATGAAATGAAAAAAGTAGATAAAAAATAATGGAAATTTATTTGAGTAACTGCAGCTGCAAAGGCAATGTGTAGAGGAGGGAGACTTTTCTTATTTAAATGTGAATTAATTGTATCCCAGAGAAGGAAATGGAAAGATGGAAATCTGCAGCTGGAAAAGGTACGAAAGGGATTTTGACTTTGAAGTATGGATGAATTAACTCTAGAATTGTATCTACAAATGAGGATAGCATAAGTGGTGGAAAGCAGAAAAATGAGTAGTTGTCTCATTTTAAACATGTTATTCCAAGATAGGCTCAGATGCCTGGGAATTAGTGAAGGCAACTCTTCCTGAAAGGAACAACATTTTGGATTAATAAAATGAGAATTTATTTTAAAAACCCTTATAAAGCAACGCTTTCTCCCATTTGATGCTGAAGGAGTTAGAATTCTTGAAGCAATCTTGGATCTTTACCTACACATGGAATTAGCACGTTAGATGTCAGAAATGACATCAACGCTAGTAAATTAAACAAGCCCAGCAGTGCTCTCATGTATGTAGGCCAGCTAGCCAGGAGCGGCCTCTACAAGACTCCTCAGCCACCAATCTGGGGCAACCAYGCACAAGCTTCCTACCAGGAACCAGCCTTGTAAAATTTTGTTGCCAAAACTGTGCCTGGGAATGGCATGACAGAGTGAGACAGACAAAAATGTGCTGGGAAGGAATATTAGCAGTTCAGCAATGTGACAGTCATGCTCCAGCTCCCAGGCACGGTTAAATTTGCTTGTATGGACATAGGCAGGTTGCCCAAAGGCTACATTCAGTAGCCCAGTCCAAGCAATCAAATGGCTTTAGGCATCTAAAAGAGAGCAATTCAGACCGCCTTCTTTCCAGGGCAGTACCTCTTCTGGCTCCATGTTCAGCTAAAGGAGGGAAACATGCACTATATGCACTGTCTCATTTCAGCTTCCTGAGAGCAGCCCCTGAGAACAGGCTGCCTAAATCTCTCATCACCCTCTTAATGGGAGATGTCACACCGGGTACCAAACTCCACGCATGGCAGGCTGCCTGGCAGCAACCCGCAATAACCGTGGTGCCCCCCAGCACCCAGGTGGCATGGGAGCCTCATTAATTAACAGCAATATGCTTCGGGTAGAAGTCCTTCTTTGGTACTTCTGTAACTTTTTGTATTTGCTTCTGAAAAAAAGAGATTATCCTCTTTCTCTTTCAGATTTTTCACGTGTTGGCTGTTGAAGCAAAAAAAGGACTGCATAAGACTATTCTGTAGTTAAATAATTGCTTAGATATTTATCCCATTTATTTCCAACATATAAAAACTGCAGACTGAAGGATGCTATGCTCAGCATAAGGTTATTTTCCTCCAACGACTACTGGCAACTTTGGAGGCAAGGGGTCAGGCACTTGATTAGATGAATTACAACTTAAAGTCCCCTAGTATAAACTATGTCATGCCCCAGGCTTCTCAAAACAAGGCACTCTATTTTAACTCATAATGGGTAGCTGGATTCAGTAAATGGCCTAATCACAGCAACATAAATATTTATGGGAGAATTTTTCTAATTAAGGTATGAGCTTGTTTAGATKTTATCAGTTAGAAAGGGCTTTCCCAACAAGAAAATGGCTGTTAGGAGACATTAGGAAATGGTTAAACTCCAAGGGATTAAAAGGTCATTGAAGTGGCAACATGCAGAGTCTATTATGGTTGAAATTTAGCTCACATTCATGTCTTATATGTCTCCTACATCTGGAATTAAAGAGCATCTTCCATGCAGAAAAACAAAATGGTAATTTTGAAAAATAAAGTAACATTACAGAAGATTGCCTAAGATAGGTACTTGTGATCATTTTAGAAATTAAATGCTCTCGAAAGAAACATGCTTTTTAATTCTTGCTTCATGCTTTGCTCCATGAAAATCTGTATTTACCTGAGGAGTGATGTTTGCAAAGTAAAAATCTAATAATGACTGAAGATCTCAGAATTTGTCCCCAGTATCTCAGCTACACAGTGACTTTAGATTTAGAAAAGGTATATCTAACACAGTTGTCCTTTAATGTTGTTGTTCTTTGCTGATGTTGTGATCGCTGATGGTGTAAACATGGATAATATATTCAGGGTAAGTGACATTTTGGTAACTCTGTTTTTCAGGTCTCCTACTACAAGCACCAACTAACAATACATAGATCACATTCAGAGCCTTGTTATGCCAGCATAAATCTTAAATAACTTTGGTGCCTTCAAGAAAATTGCTCTAGGTTTACTCCAGTATAAGTATCAGTAGAATTCATCCCTTAAAGTAAAATTTGTAAGTTGTCTTATAAGGAAAGAGCTGTATAAAATTGGCTATGTGAAGTACAGGCAGAACTATTCCCTGGGGGAAAAAGTATGTAATCTCTGTGGGACTTCATTATTCTGCTAAGAAGAAGAGTGTGTGTGTCTGCCATATGGTATTTCACTGTGAAGGTATAACTCAAAAGGAAAACTCAGAAAAAGAAAAGAGAATGTTCTACAAACCTTCTGCCTTTGAGCAAAATCATGTATTTTAAAACATTTCAATGAGAAAGTATAAAGTATAGAAATCTAAATGGCATCCACAAGGTTATTAATTATCTCTGTCTACCTTTTTGAAGTCAGCATCTGCAAGAAGTTTCAAGACCAGGCACAAGGAGTTAAACATTACTGCTTTCCCGAAATAATGAAGTCTGTACTGTTTGGTAGTTGATATCAGCTGGAACCAACCTGGACATAAAACTATATTTTCATGTGAAGGCAGCTTTGTTCATTTAGAATGCCATCCTAGCCCAAAACATGAAAAATACCTCCTAAACATCACAGCTGTAACCTTGCTTAATGCATCTACACAGCTGAGACCACATAAGCTACTGCTGCAAACCATAAAAAGGCATGTACAGAGGGTAATGGCATTCAAATGTTGATTTATCCCTCCCCTTTAACTAACCAAATTACTGATGAACACTCCCCTCCTATACACGAGTGCAGTGACTTAGGGGACCGGGGGCTGGGGGTGGCAGTTCAAATGGCACAGATCATTGCAAATGCTCCAGGGCAAAGAAAAATATTTGGAGGAAAGCAGCACGGTATGGGATGGTGTTGATCTCCTGCTTGATTGAGATGGGTCTGAACGTGGCAGAAAAATAGAATGTAAGGAAGCCAAAAGTAGCTGGTTTGAGGGCCTGGGAGTTTGGGGAGCTTGTTGAATGCTGTCCAAGCCCCAGTGGCCTCAGTCACAGGAACCTGTACGATGCTTGTGCTCACGCTGCGGCTCCACAGCCATTAGTTGGAGGCCTATGTGCTGACTGATCTCCCAGAAGTACAAATTTGATCTGGCTCAAGAATGGGCACATGATCACATTTCTGTCAAATTAACCAGAACACACCATACGGAGCTTACATGGAGTTTATGTTGGCTTTATACCWGCTGGGGGAGGATGGATGACATTCAGTACAGCTTAAGTTAGAATGGTGAGCACCAGCAATACCTGGTCTGAGCTGAGGTCTGCTTGATACAGATAATCCATTAGCATTTCTGCATGGATTTGAATGGGTGGTATTATGTCTGAATAATGCGTTTTGTCTTACAGCTGCAGCATTTCTGATGCAGTAGTAGGAGTTTCACAGGGTGGATGTACTTCCCTGCTGAACTGCAGTTTCAGTTTTATAGCTGCTCTCCTATAGAGAAGAAATGTGGTGATTTGCTTTCCTCTTTCTGAAGGATAATCTTTCTATGGGTAGAGTGGTACCCAATCATGTATGCTGAAAAATACTATTGAGGTACCAAAGGTGAATTGAGCCTGACATCTCCAGTGATCCTCGATCACAAATGACTGTGTTAATGGGCAGCTATTGCCCACAGCGCTGGAATTCTATAGGTAGGCTTACTGAGTGTCTCTCGGGCGTATGTATAAGGTGAGCAGTGTTTTTCCCTTCAGAGAAAATAAAGATGTTTGAGTTTTCAAAAAGGTTATCCAGGAAAGAGTCAATGTGTTAAAATAATGATGCCTTGTTGGCCGACTGCAACATGAGGAAAGACAAAAGAGAAACAGCACTTGAGGGACAACTGTCACAGCACAGGAGTAAAACGTGACGTGATATGTGTGCATTTTGTCATATGGCTGTAAGGCCTATAGGGACAGGGTCATGTAACTGCAGCTCCCACCCCTTGACTGGAGCTGCAGTCAAGGAGTTCTATCTTTCCTTAGGTCCAACTCCCATCCTGGCCAGCAGTTTCTCAGTAGAATTCATTGAAGTATTGCTGTGCTTCAGGCATTTTTAAATAAAACCAAACTCTGACTAGAGACCATCTCATTTTGCAAGCCCATTTCTTTCTCTAGACATATGGTTCCCATAACGTTTTAGTATTATGCAGCGCTCCTGTGCGGGGATGTGACTGGGCACATGGATGGTGGGAGGAGGAGGAGGTTGGGCAGGGAGCCAGCCCAACATGAGTGAGATAGCTTTTACCGCACTGTGCCCACCATATAAAGAGAGACAGTCCAACAGTAAACAACTTGCCAGTGGAAGATTATTGTTGGTAGCAGGCACCCATCCCCAAAGCCTCAGACAACACAATTTCCCTGGGTACAATGGAAGCTATCAGTCATCTTTAGGTTGCTCTTGAACTTTATGACAGTAATTTTCTGGGAGTTAGCAATTATACTCCGTTGCAATAATTTATTGCACCTCTAAAAGCACCCAGAGAAGCAACCTTCCTTCACGACACAGATGTGTGGRGCTGTCCCTGCAGGAAGAGAGGGTGCTCCTGTCCACAGCCTTGGCATCAGGCAGCTTCCTGGAAGTCTTGCTTGTACGGTGGGTGAAACCTGATGCCATGTTTATTCTGACATCTCCTTGAGACATACCAATTCCTGCCTAAGTCTTTCCAGAAGAATATAAAATGCTAGACCTAGCTTTTCAAAAGAAATGTATGATTTTGAGCGTTTCAAGTTTTGCCCAACTTTTACTCATTTTGAGACAATTATAAAGAGTCTGGCTTTCCAAACTGTATTGCTTCCAAACAACTAGAGGAGCCCCACAGATAGAGTTGCACAGACTCCTTAGTCACATTTAAATATCTTGGACTCAGTAAACGGGTGCTTTGTCTGAGATTTGACTTCAAAAGCACAGAAGATTATTATGAAGAGACAGCAGTAGGAACAGCTAAATGATGGTGGTCTAAAGTCCTTCCAGGGGTAAAGCATCCTTGTAGGGTTGGTTTCAATATCTATTTAATTTTCAGGAATGGATAACTTATCTGAAAGTGATGTTGCAAGTGAAGATTTAGATTGCGCCCTGAGTAAGAAAGCTGGAAAACAGCAGCTTTCTCTGCTAAAATGCATTTCAGATGAAACCTGGAGGAGTGAAACAGCAATTGTGCACAAGGCACATTTTCCCACATTACATAACAGCAGAAAATGAGTGAAAACAGGAAAAGCAGACTGATCAAAGAGCAGAACATATGTCAGAGTATTAAATTAAATGCAGCATTTCTATTAGCAGAGCAAAGAGAGAAATCAGGAACAGTGACCTTTTCAAACGTTGACAGAGGTATGGCCCCTTGAAGATAGTGTGTTTGGGTATGATGGTATGGTTTATCTTCATAGAGACTGTACCAGGAACCAGGTCTTCTCCTGCACTGGTGGAGTATGTATGTGGAAGGAAATGTGGCAGCTGCATCTCTGTGTAAGGGTGAAGGGTTGACTTCTCGGGCATTAGGATGCCTCAGAAAGCCCAGAAACCTACAATTTTCATAGAAGAGGTTTATGTGAATGATACAGCAGACCTACAGTTATCAAATTAGCCAGTTAGAGCAGTAGCTGCTGAAAGGAAGAACTGCAGCCCCAATGCAGAGGTCGCCTCTTCACGCTCTATGCTTTACCATATAAAAGATTGGTAAGACATGAAATTTCAGTATTTAAAATCAAGTCCATTATTTAAAATTTCTTATCAAAATGTGACATTTTGACTCTTATTTAAATTGCAACCAGTTAATTTTAGCAATATGCTTTTTCCCAGGAACCCTTCCCAGAACTTCTATAGGTGCTTAATCCAAGCCTAAGATGAGAGGCTACCAGTGGTAGCTTCTCTTAACTGTAACAGCATGAACTGCTTGCTGTAATTCATTACATCATACTTGGGTGTGAAAGAATTCACACTACTAACATTTCCCCCCAGAATGCAATGTGTATTATACTGATAAAAGCAGTGGAGAGATTTGCACCGCATTGCAATTTCCCAATGCTTTGCTAAACTCCTGAAGATAAGTAGACACCCGGGGGTCCCCCTCCTATGCTGCGAAGGCAAAAGCCCTTCACCAGTTTGTACCCACAGAGACAGCTTCTTCGCTCTCAGCAGTTTTTCCATTACTTTGTGGAAGTGCTGAGAGTTTTCAGTGGAGTATGAAGAAACTGGCTGCTCTAGAAATTGTTTACTTTTACACAGCATATAAACCAGGTTGTCATTTACACCTTCCTAACCTGTGGAGAATAAAGCAGAGGCAGAGATAGTTGAATTCACCAATGTTTTCAAAGTGTTTTGAGATCTTCRTTTTGAAGGAGGTGCTACACAAATGGAAAAAAACAAGATCGTTTGTGTGATATTACAGACACATGCAAAATAGGATTTTGTTTTGATGGTAACAGCGATGATGACACAATCCTCTGCCTTGTGTGCTAATTGATCCATCAACAGACTGCACCACACCTCTGCTTTTCCTCCATATGGTGTATTAGTAATTAGGCCATTTCAGTCTCTTTTATGGAGGTGGTTCGGTACCTCTAAGTCAATTAAACTGTTTTAATTATTCAAAGACTGCTTATGGATTCACTTTTTATGAGACTCTTTAAAGAAAAATATTAACTATATGGAAAATAATTTTGAGGATGATAATGCAATTGTTTATGCTCGGATTAACCTGTCAGTTGGTAAAAAGCAAAACAGAACAAGAGGATCAGAGGAAGGGTGTAAGTCTTATGCAGATGCTTTTCTAGAGAAACTCCAAATCTTCTTAACACGTCAGTCAACTCAAAAATTGGAATGAAAAGCCTTGGCCTCTTTTTTTTTTCTATTTCTCTCCCGATGTCTTAAAACTGGCAATTCAAGGATTGAAATATTTCTGAGCTCTAGGACAAAAAAAAAGGGAAGGGGGGGATCTAAAAATGGTCCTGCAATTAATATGTAAATCAGGCTGATAATGTCTGGCTAAGACAACAGCTGCAGTGCACAGACGAGCTATCGCAAGCATGGCTGCTGCAAGCAGCCTGCCGCTGCCGTGCTGCTGCTGTGCCGGCCTTCAGCAGCCTCCCATCAAAGCCAGAAGACTAAAGCACCAGCAGGGCCGAGGATGCACGGCTGTGCTTGTGTCTCTTCTGCCTGTGATGGCTTTGCCTTTGGATAAACACCTCTTTGAGGACCTGGCTGGGGTCCTGGGGTGAGCCCCGCTGCAGAAGGTGCTGCCTGACACTGATAAGCTGCAAGGAGCCAGGGACCTGGCCCCTGAGCCCCGCTGTCAGCGGCTTGCAGGCACATCCAGCCCCACTGCAGGTGCCAGCTAATTAGCCTTATTAAAGCAACTTCATTTGCCCTTCCAGCAGTTAATATCTCAATTTCAAACCTTCATTACTAGGGGTTAATAACTCAGGCAAAGAAATGCACTTGGGACTTCAATTTGATGTAACATGGAGACTGTTTTTCCTTCCCAGTTGAAATAAATGTTGTGAATGTGAAATCCTACCAGACACAGCCTAAAGTCATCCAAATCCACTCCTGGGTACTCACAACCCTCATGGGTGCTGTGGCAGGGAGATGCCTGAATATCATTTTGGGGGTCAGACTCTTGTGCCGGGTATGTATTTTCCTGTGACTTGAAAGGCCATGTTGTTAGCCCCAGAGAAAGCACATTTAAATAAGAAAGCTCATTTCCCTTAGGGGTTACAGGCAATTAGCACCACAACATTTGGATCACATTTCTGACATTTAGAATAAYGTACAGAAGTCGCAGAAACTTCATGTCTCTGTACAACTCATTTGGGTTAGGAAAGTGTTTTAGAACGGAAAAATGTTCACTGAAGAAAATCCTCCTGCCATACCAGCTGCGGCAGGCAGGACTCGGCTGGTCCCTGCTCCCTGCCATCCCTGCCAGTTGTTTGCAGCAAGGACTAGTTTTCTCGGGAAGGCCCTCTAACATCTGGTCTGCATCTCTCAGGACTGGGAACCCGCGGGGCTTTCACAACAACAAGTTTTGAGCCCTTTACAACAAGGAGTAAACCACTATTGAAACTGTGCGTTCATTAGCTATTTTCCTTCCACTGGCTCCATTGCTGGAAACAGCTCCAAAACAACAGAAATCAAAGATTTCTTTTTATTATTTTTATTTTCTGGCACAATTATCACCACCGGTTTAGGCAGGGAACATGTTGTGGAAACTGTCTGCTCCCTGGATCCCACTTCCCTTTTGTTCACTCCCACCGAGTTGGCACGGCTCGCCGGCCGCGGGCTCCCGGGGCTGCAGGGGAACGCCGCGCTGCCGACACTCCCCACACTCCCTCTCGGAGCCTCTGGAGATGTTTCTGGCCTTTTCAACCCTGGCTTGTTTCTGTCAGTCCAGTCAAGCTGAGGGCAGCGCTCGGATTGCAAAGTTTGTTTTCTGAGTTGGTCTTGTTTAGGGCTTGCAATGTACATCACCTCTGCAAAAAAATGGGGCGTGTGGCAGGTCACCCACATAATTACCCTTCAAAATAGGTTGGAAAATAGCAGCTAATAAATATCATGAATGTCTGCAGAAGGATTTCATTTAGAGTGAACTTTTGGAAATGAACTCCGAACTTTGGTTTGGTGTCTCTTCTTGCAATTGATATTTTGAACAAACCTCTTAGCAGTTTTGTGGCTTATTGGCCCCATGCACATGAGGAATATTTGTGACATGGAGCAGCAAAATATGTCTCCAGCTGAGGTGTCGAGAACATCCAGAACTGGAGAATGCTCACAGGGCTCTGCTGATCTATTTATCCCATTTTCTCTTGACAGCCACAGACAAAAATGGATCACAAATGACACCAAAATTGCTACAGTTCCTGAAAGAGAAAGAACCCCCTTTCTTCCCTTACCTCACCCTTGCTGTCTGTCACCACATAGCAGGTGACATTTACAAGCTGGGAAACAGTCCCTCCTCCCATCTCTCCCCAACTCCAGAAAGTAAATGAGCAACACCTCACCTTGCCACCAGGTCCCAGGTTCTGGGTGGGAAATGGTCTCCTCTCTCCCACAGAATCCTGTCACAGCCTGTAATTAGCTCTTACCTTGTTTTTGAACTGCTGCATGCTCTGATGATCTGTTATAACTGGGTAACAGATGGGGATTGTTTTGTGGCTCTGTGGTTAATATCTAGCACCGTATCTTGCTTTTTTTGGTGATCAGACCTTACATCTTTCATGTTGCTTATCTGTGCTGCAGAGCCTCTGCCAGCAGAAGGAAGCCCCGCGGTGAAGGTGTGAGCCTTTCCAGCAGCCTGCACTGAGATAGCTGCACCACCASGTCTCTAACAATGGAAACAACCTAACAAAACCAGCCCGTTGTTATCAGACATGTCTGGTGCAGGGACTTGCTGCTATTATGCTGTTGGATAGGATGGATGATCTTGAGGTATCTAGCCTAGCTATGCCAACTGACACTTTACCATGAGAAAAGTGGTTTTCCACCAGTTGCCAGCAGATTCCCCAGGGACTGTCTGTTTCCCAGGCATCCACAAAAGGAGAGGATGCAACACAGTTTTGCAAGGTCTGTATATAGCACTGATGCAAATTTATAAGGAAGCTAGTGTGTCCCTTGGAGATCTGCAAATGGAAGGAGGTTAGAAGCCGTGGGTGCTGACCAAATCTGATATTCTTTGGATGGAGGGCCCATTCCCCTTGAAGGCAGTGGAAACTCAGTGATTTCAATGGAAGACGACCCCTGACTCTATAGGTCTTGGGGGGTATTTCTCATTCTTCAGGGTTGGTAAAGTGCTGCAAATCCTCGAGCATCAAGGCTCTCTGCCTGGTAACTAGGTGTTGGGAAGGGGGCGAGGTGAGGTGGCCCCAGCTCTCCCACACACCATGACAATAAGACTGGAACCCTTTCTCCCTTTTGTGTTTTTGTTTTTCCCCAGCCTGTTTTCTTAGTGCAGATTATAAACAGTTTCAGGGCAAGGTCTTACTGCGACAGCTAACGTGTCTGGTACGAAGAGAGGGGTGGCATCTAAATCCAACTGTATTAGACTATAATGCAGCTGAATACATAATCTGGGAGCCAAAAGAGCCACCAGCATATTTAATTTGTCAAGAATTAGAAAGGAATAGTAGAGAGGGTCAAATAGAACAGAGTCTTTAAAAAAAGGTGAGGTGAAAAAATGCTTCTATGCATTTATGCATGCTTCTTGTGCTCGCATCATTCAAAGAAAATCCATATATATGTATTTTCCAAAGAAAGTCTCCTGTGGTTAATAAAGGTGAGAACATATTGCACTGCTTGGTACACATATGATAAACCGTTCCAATCTGCTGGAAGAGGTAGGTGATTTCTTTTTTTCTCTTACTGATTTATTTTAAATCAGACCAATTAAAATACAAATTYTTTTCTGAAAATCTCACCCTCCTCTGTGCATAGCAAAATGATATCATGGTTCACGCTTGCTTTATATTACTGCCTCCTCCATTGTCTTTTAAGATGTAAAGGTATTTCTCAAACTTACAGGCTTTTACATGAAGAGAGCAACTGTTATTTCCAATATCAACAGCAAAATCTTCAGCGTTCCTTTGAATTTCCAGCCATACAAAGGAGTTTTCAGACATGACAAGAAGAAGATCGAGGTGGCTGGTAATGCAACATTAAAAAAAATTATAATTCCGAATCCTATTAGGATTTACCTGATTTCTGGAAATAACACAACGGCGTACTATGTCAATGTTTCTAGCTGAATCTTTTAATACATAATGTAATTTGCAACCTTTCCATCGTGGGATTCAGCTACTGAAATGGTATGTGAGAGTGTTCTCACTGGGCAGCAAAAAGAGCATGATGGATAATCTCCATCAAGCATATCATTGCTTCCAGGTGTTGGCTCATTTTTATTAGTTATTTGTGGGCTTACCTACCTTCTCAGATTGTTTTCCTTCTCAAAATGGCAATTCCCAAAAAAGGAGCTGCCATCAAGGCACAGCTAGATCTGCTAAGGTGCTTGCGATACATTGCTTGATTCTGCTTTCCAGGAATAGTCTAGATCTGACTTACAGGAAATTCTTGAGAAAAAGCAACACAAAATTAGTTTTCTAACTRTAGATCTCTTTGCAAAAGTAATAACTGTATTCCTTCCCTCCCACAATTTTCCTTTAATGGGTAAATTAGAAGATAGCTTGGCATTATTTTTTAAATATTTTTGATGATACGCCACTTTTCATGAAACAGAATCACACTGAAGGCCATTGATTCTGAAAATCCGTTTCCTGTCTGGAAAAAACTCTAGTGACTCTTGTTAAAAGTCGTATCTAAAATTACCATAATTGAAAATTATGAGGAGAAATTTTTTTGCCAAATTACTCACCGTCTATGGATGACAACAGTTTGTGAACAGCCTGTGTCCTGATTTTGCAAGTCACCTTCCTCAGTGATGGATAGATATCAAGGAAACATAAACCCCTTAAGAGCATTTTAAATATTTGTCTTTAAAAACATGTACTTCTAAAGAACGCCATGTTACAAACCGGAGCTCAAAACAAACTGGTGCTGAACAATTCAAAATAATGAGGGAAACTAGGAGTAGAGTTTCTGCTCAAATGTTTCAAATATTTTGCCACTGCCAAAGCCATTTTGAAAAGCAACTAGAACACGTTCATCAGGTTGAATGAAAGCTGATGGGATTCATGTGCCGTGTGTTCTTGGACAAATTACTCTTTCCAGACCCACAGAAAATAGCTTCTATATGGTGGTCTTAAAGTCAAAAGATGAATATTTGGTTCTGCCTTAGAACTCTGTAGAAAAATGCCTTTAATTAAAAACWTGCAAATTAAAGAAGTTGCAGATAAGTGTTTCAAACACCAGAGAGGATTTTATAAACTCCCTGATTTCATATAGCTATATTTTGGCTGAGGCATTACCTTTTAATAACAACTCCATGCGGAAAYGTGCTTTGGGCCCATGTCAGGTTATAAAGGCTGTGGACGGAGACACTGGGAGCTTTCGCTGTTACATTCAACAGTTGCTTATATTCTGGCAGGTTTTAAGATTCCTGGTGTGGGTGGACACCCACAGCACCTCAGCTGGGTACTAGGAGGGAGGGGGCCCCTCTGGGTTTGCTTTTGGGTCATCAATGTCACTTGATTTTTCTTCCCTACCTTTACAATTATGCTCTCTGTTGTGGATGTTGTAAATGCATGCTGTTACTCATTTTTATCTCCCTCTGGCTTGAGTCAGAGATAGTGGCTGTCTGCCTGGCCGACAAGTCCATTTTTCTGGATGTGACGATCCTGAACACCAGGGTCCTGGGACACTTGTGAGCCCCCAGAGCCACAGGCACGTTTCTCGAGGCAGGTCTTGGTGACTGGGGTAGCAATGCAGCAGCCCATGAAGGACAGCAGTTCTGTAAAGGACATATCTCCCAGGGACTGGCCAGTGAGCCAAGAATCCTTGGCATGCAGCAAACCAGGACAGAGGATGTCCCAACCCAAAGGGAGCTCCACAGCTCCCATTGCTTCGTCTCTCAAGCCAGGGGTGGCTGGAGCYGAGAACAGCAATTTAATGCAGCTGGGAGGAGTTAGATGTCCTTTACTGCCAGATAATTAAAGCAATTATTTCTTCTTTCTCCTGGTCTCCTGGAGCCACAGGCCCTACATGCATGTCATAACATCCTATCAATCATTCAGGCGTACAGATTCCTGGACAAATGGGACCAGTATGTGTTCACGCTCCTCTCTGCTGTACACTGGGGTTAGTTCCTGCGGCAGCCCCGAGGCTGTAGCCCACTCTTTTTGTTCCTCCTCCCCTCAGCTCACTGAAACCCCCAACACCGGCGTGACATGGACAGGATTTGCAGAGGCAGAAGAACAAAGAGTTGCTGGGAACCAGATCATTTTCATCCCATGCTTAGGGCTAGGTGGGCCAGAGTTGGGCTGGATTTTTTCTGAGGGTGAGGAAGAGGAATGATTTTGAGATGCTAAAGCTCACTGACAGCCCATTAGGCAAAGGTAGCCCTTGCCAGGTCCAGTGATTTTCTTTAAAAGTCTACCAGAGCTGAAAGCAAATTCCCAGACACTTTCTGGCACTGTAAGACACAAACTTTTCTTCAAGCTTGCTTTGAATCTACTAAAGCTATGCCAGTTATAAAAGCTGCTGCTGGAGCTGAAGCGAAGTCTTGGCTTTCACATTTTTCACATCCGCAACTGCTTGAGAACAGTGTGACATTCTGTCTTTGGCAAGCGGGAAGAATTTCGGCAGAAGAAGGGAGGCTGACCTGACAGGCATCCTCGGCAGCCTTTTCCCTGCTGCATGCATCTCAGCAGGCTGGGAAGCAGAGAGCTGTAGTTTAGGTGAAATTCAGGTGTGGGACCCAGAAGGGCTGGTGAGAGACCATGTCCTTCACTGTGGCAATTGACGGGGGTCCCAAAAAGGCTAAATTTCATCACCCACAAGCTCTGATTATTTTAGAAACCATAATTAATTAACAACAGCATCAGCTGATGGTTAATGTCGGAAAAACAGCTCTTATTCCATTGATTATGCTGAGAAAGTAATTGAAGAAAGGATATAAGGGTCTGGCCCTCAATAAATGTATTAATTCCCTCGTTAGAATGACCCTAATGGTGCAGACTGCATTAGGAAATTCACCCTCTCATGCATGTCAAGATGTTTTGCCCAGATAAAAGTTGCAAGACCAAACAAGTTATTTAAAAAATAAAACATCTGGTTTGTGTATTACTTGCAGGGATGCCCTGCTTTATTCAGAAGCAACGTAAAACGTATTTTAATACAAAGATTCACCAGTTAAATATGCAAGCCCCAAAGAAGGCTTAACTGCTAGAATTCAAGAGCCTTTCTATCCCTGTGAACTCCCCAAATGAATCATAGCCCTAGGATACATTTCGTTGCATGCAAATGTTTAGAATGTAAAAAAATTAACCCTTAGGCTGCCGTTGCTTTGGCAGGCAAAGTCATGCTATGTGTGAAGTGGGAGTGCAAACATTTTATGCTTGGTTTCGCCCATCTACAAGAAGGGCCGGAAGGAGGATCCGGGGAACTACAGGCCTGTCAGCCTGACCTCGGTACCGGGGAGGATTATGGAGCGGTTCATCTTGAGGGCACTCACAAGGCAGATGCAGGACAACCAGGGGATCGGGCCCAGCCAGCACGGGTTCATGAAAGGCAGATCCTGCTTGACCAACCTGATCTCCTTCTACAACCGGGTGACCCACCTYGTAGATGAGGGGAAGGCTGTGGATGTGGTCTACCTGGACTTTAGTAAAGCCTTTGACACTGTCTCCCACAGCATTCTCCTGGAGAAGCTGGCGGCTCATGGCTTAGACGGGTCTACTCTTTGCTGTGTAAAAAACTGGCTGGATGGCCGAGCCCAGAGAGTTGTGGTGAACGGAGTTAAATCCAGTTGGCGGCCGGTCATGAGTGGTGTTCCCCAGGGCTCAGTTTTGGGGCTGGTCTTGTTTAATATCTGTATCAAGGGTCTGGACAAGGGGATCGAGTGCTCCCTCAGTAAGTTTGCAGACGACACCAAGTTGGGCAGGAGTGTTGATCTGCCTGAGGGTAGGAAGGCTCTGCAGAGGGATCTGGACAGGCTGGATCAATGGGCCGAGGCCAATTGCATGAGGTTTAACAAGACCAAGTGCCAGGTCCTGCACTTGGGTCACAACAACCCCAGGCAACGCTACAGGTTTGGGGAAGAGTGGCTGGAAAGCTGCCCGGCGGAAAAGGACCTGGGGTGCTGGTCGACAGCTGGCTGAACATGAGCCGACAGTGTGCCCAGGTGGCCAAGAAGGCCAACGGCATCCTGGCTTGTATCAGAACTAGTGTGGCCAGCAGGAGTAGTAGGGAGGTGATCGTGCCCCTGTACTTGGCACTGGTGAGGCCGCACCTTGAATCCTGTGTTCAGTTTTGGGCCCCTCACTACAAGAAGGACATTGAGGTGCTGGAGCGTGTCCAGAGAAGGGCAACGAAGCTGGTGAAAGGTCTGGAGAACAAGTCTYATGAGGAGCGGCTGAGGGAACTGGGAGGCTGAGAGGAGACTTTATTGCTCTCTACAACTACCTGAAAGCAGTTTGTAGTGAGGTGGGTGTTGGTCTCTTCTCCCAAGTAACTAGCAATAGGACAAGAGGAAATGGCCTCAAGTTGTGCCAGGGGAGGTTTAGATTGGACATTAGGAAAAATTTCTTCACCGAAAGGGTTGTCAAGCACTGGAACAGGATTGGATGAAAGCTTAATGGGGTTCACAACCCACAATTAACAGAACTGCCCCTATTATAGTCTCTTTTTTCCAAACCCTCAGGCGTATATGTCCTGTTTCCTTCCCACTTGGTTCTTGTTGTGGTTTAACCCCAGCTAGCAACTAAACACCACACAGCCGCTCGCTCACCCCCCCACTGCGGTAGGATGGGGGAGAGAATCGGGAGGGCACATGAAGCAAAACCCGTGGGTTGAGATAAAAACAGTTTAGTAATGGAAATGAAACAAAGTAGAACAGTGATAATAACAACGATAACAACAACAATAACAGAATATACAAAACAGGCGATACACAATGCAACTGCTCACTCCCACGTGTTCTGAACGAACTGCCTGTACCGACCGAACCGCGCGCCCAACCCCCAGCACCCCCCCCGGTTTTTAAGCTGGGCATGATGTCACATGGTATAGAATACCCCATTGGCCAGCTGGATCAACCGCCCCGGCTATGCTCCCCCCCAGCTCCCCCTGCACCTCGAAGGGCAGGGGAGGCTGAAAAGTCCTCGGTGCAAGCACCACCCAGCAACAACAAAAGCATCAATGGGCCATCAACATTCCTTTCATTACCAAMCCCAAAACACAGCACCCCCTCCAGCTACTGGGAAGAGAGTTAACTCTGTCCCAGCCAGAACCAGGACAGTTCTGTATTTTTCTGCAAATGCACCAGCCCGATCTGCTGTGCCCTCCTACTGGTGCTGGCGGCCATCAGCTCAGTGCAGTGCAATTACCCCTTCTGCTTCCTGTGCCCAAACTCCCTGTCACTGCTGGCCCATAGTTCACAGGTATACAGTCCTTAATCTGATCCCAGGTGAGGCACAGGGCATTGTTCCTAATGGAAAATAGTAAACAAGACCATCAAATACTACGGAGCAATTATTTTCTCTTCATCAAAATTGTCCTTGATGGAAAGAATGCACATTGGGCAGCCGCCAGCATATCAGGAAGGATGAACTGAGACACGTATACCCCCAGACAGACTTCTTCCATTGGCTTAAATATTTTCCTTCATAGTCTAAAATTTTGTCTTTTCTATGAATTGCTTCTTTATATTTCCAGGGTATCTAACTGTATGCAAACACCTTCCAGCTCCTGGATACTGTATGTACACTGTCATGAGAGCACGGTCATGGTTTTGTGCTGTTGTCCTAGTCCCTCTGGTTGTGGACTGAAAGACAATACAGGCCAGATCACAGGCTCTACAAACTCCATATACCCAAATCACGTCAGATATGGATGTGAGGAGTCCCAAGAGGTCTCACTACATGCCCAGCCACAGCCATGTACTATGAAAGCAGGTTTCTGGAGAACAAGGCAGCTGATATGAGCCCTCTTGCTCACATGAACTGCCCGACAGCCAGGATGGGGAGACAGAAGGCAGTGCCATGAGGTCTCAAGGATATGGGGGTCTTGGTCAGCCTCTGCAAGGACCATAGTCTTATCACTAACAGACTCTCAGCAGCAATATCAGAAAGGAGCCACAGAGCTGRCTTGAGGCCATCTTCACCAGAACTGGCAAGTACTATTGCTTTAGGTTAAAGAAACTGAAACTAGACTGTCTCCAGAGGAGAGACAAGAACCTGCTCTTCCCTCTCTTGGAGGGAAGCCCAAGGGCCTCCATGGAGTGCACTGCTCAGGGTGAGGGCTCCTGCCCCAAGATTTGTGTCTCTGTTTTGGCATCTGAGGTCACCAGTCAAAATCTGTTTAGTTACTAATCCTAACAAAACATCTACCCACAGGTTTTGCAGCAGCCCTGTCTGCCTTTCCAGTTAAGAGCACCTCAGTGAAGGCAGCTGGTTCCCTTTGTGGGGATGAGGGGGGCAGGCATGCAGCAGCCTCTTGACTTTTAGCTTATCTACAGGTTTTCACTGGCTCCTCACTTGCTGCTTACTTCCCCTGACGAAGCCTGGGACAAGAGGAAGAGGGACAGTTTTCCTCCTCAAATCTGGAAGTCCATCACCCCTGCTCTGCTCTGGATGTTTTGTGCTGCTGTGCACAGACACAGTAGTCACGCTCTTCCAAGTGGGGTAGGTGGGATTCCCCTGGAGAATAAAGCCCAGCAGCTTCATTGCAGCGTGGCCTGGAGACCAGCTCAGGAAACCTGCTCTCACTCTGGTTTGAAAGAGGACTGGCTGGTGGTGGTGGAACCAGCAGCCAGGCAAGGAGCTGGACAGCCTGTACCAGTGCTCACACCTGCGACAGCCTCCTGGGAGCTCTGGCAGTGGAGGGAACAGTGAAGTCAGGCAATGTTGCTGACCTCTCTAACCAGAGCACCAGTCCCGTCACTGCTTGGTGTGATCCCAATAGGTCACCATCCGCTACAGGCACGGACTGGAAATCTGTTGCTGCTGCTTCACATAAACAGTCCGTCTTTTCCTTTCTGTATTTTAGACTCCTATACAGCTACTCAGCACTGTGCCTCCCTTGTAAAATCAATGGTAATGTGGAATAAAGGCAACTCCAGCCCACTTCCCTTCCTGAGGAGAAAAATCTCCTTATTGTTGGGTCTTACCTGGAGATATTTGTGCATTCACAGATCGATGGGTATGCAAATATATGTATGGATATACATACGTACATATATACACACACATATTGTATATGTATACGTGTGTGTGTGCTTTATTCTCATATGGAGACAAAAAGTATGTATCATGGTACGGATTTATTAGGCATGGAATACAGGTTTATATATCAAATGTATACATGAGGAGTTTATATTCTTCCTCCTTTCTTTAAAAAATAAAATTAGCTGATATTGCATGAGTGCTGGGAGTTGTAGAGAGCTAGCCCAATTCACTGAGAGCATCAGGAGCATACCTCCGAAACATTCAAAGCTGCAGCACATTAACAAAATAGTCTGATTTGCAAAGCTGTCAGGTTTCCTGGGTTTTGAAACTGTTGCTCGCAGACATCTGCAGCCATGTCTCTAATAGAGCAGGAAGCACTGTTGTCTGACAATAGCTCTGTTTTCAATTTGGTACCTCCTTCAGGGTTTATAACTCCAAGAAAAAAATGCCCATTGTACTAGAAACAACTAGATCTTCACAATGGCTTGTGCCTTGTCCCATCTTGTATTTGTAGGTGCCAGATTACAGACGTAGAAAGGGTGTTCCTTTTGAGACTGCCACTTTGAGGAACTGAGTTATGTTGAATTTTTCTCGCCAGAGTTTCAGCTCTTTTTTCCCTCGCTTAATAGTCTCTGAATGTTGCAATGATGTTCAGATCTTTTTGTCCTCAGCCATTAGCCCTTTGAAACATACTGTAAGGTAAGAAGTAGGCAAAATAATACCGAAGTTCCTGTATTTTCCTCCAATCTCTGTATTTTTATTACCTTCAGACTTTTCACTCAGAGAGATAATCCTTCTCTTTTTCACTATCTGGTCTTTCTTTCTCAGACATAGCTCCAGAAAAAAAAAAAAAAAAAAAAGAGAGAAAGAAAAAGCAGCTTGGTAAAGTTTTGCTTAAACCCATGTAGTTGGCTTAGCTAGTGRTCTAAATCTGAGATACATTAAATCCTGAGAACATAAAAGTTCTGTTATATATTGCCTTGTTTTTTCTAGATGATATAACGTAAAACCCAGCTCACATCAATTTATGTCCTACTTAGAAGAGCTAAATATTTTCAGTACCACCTTTCCTGGCAACCTCTGCCAGATGGGCTCTAACAGAGCCAACAACACTTTCCAACGACTGCTGTCTGTGCTGTGCTCCCATAGGTAGGAGCTCATCTAATTCAAATATGGATGTCTAAAAATTAGGTTTCTAAATCACAGTTAATGACTCTCTACTCCTTTTATAATCAGCAGAGAGAAAAAGACACCTTTGCAGAGAAATGCATCTGAATTAAACACATATTTTGGAGTCAGTTTAGTGACAGGTTTTTTTCAGGTGGCTATTTCTGTCCAGTGAGGGCTGCTGGAYCACACGTGTTCCTCCACTAATGTGCAGCAGGGGCTGGTGTAGGTCCTCTTTGCCTTCCTTCTGTTCSTCCATTTTAAAACTAAATTAGTATTTAAATAAAGGTACACAAAACCTTCGGTGTAAGATGGAAGCTTGGTGGGGTTAATTTGATTCAGCATAATTATAACACTATCTAACCTTAAGCAGGCTTTAAAGCAACTTTTAAAATAATTTGTTTGTTCTTTGTTTTATACCATCATTGTTAAACACTACCACTACAAGGGAAAACATGATATTGTATGCAAATTATTGRTATGCAGCTATCCAGGGAACAGAAATACACATTGTTCTTTCCCACTATGTTTAAGATAGAGCATTAGAATTATAATTTTTTGTTTTGTTTTGTTGATATGTGCTGTTATCTTAATGGTATTTAAATGTGTTTGTGAAATATCCTGGGCGGATACGAATAGGCAGAGGTCCACTGGCTTCAGCATTGCTTTGGCAGGCCAGCATTTGTCCATTTGTATTTACCTGACTTAGCAACAAACTCTGTAAATTTTTAGAAAGAAAACAGAACTGTAGTATAAGGATAGGTCAAAATGAAATGTTAACAGTCTGTTGCAAAGGCAAATGGGACCACTTTGCTGTTTAACCACATTCCTCATTACAAAACATATCTCTACAGACTTTGTGCTAGTAATTAAAAACGTCTGTTTTAACATTTGATGTGTATTAGGCAAAGTTTCAAGTCATGCAGTCTTCAGCAGAAATGAATGTCCCCCACGATTAAAAAACTCTTTGGATTCTGAGAGAGGAAAAGTGGAGAACATTTAATTAGACATGCTTTCATATTGTCTTGTGAATAAAATTAAAAAAATCTCTTGTACAGGAMGATATTGCTTTACAATGCGATATGATTGATGTTGCTCATATATATTCATGTTAGACAGCTATGTAGAAACTACTAAGCACTGAATGCCAGGAACAGACCACGGGCACAGATTTGTCATAAGAGTGCATGGATATGCTTCTGAGACAAATGTGTTAATAATTTACAGCTCCCAGCCAGTTGGAGTTTGGCTCCTGAGGTCTTTCCCGAGGATGGAATCCCATCTCTGGGAGATGTTTGTGTTATCTCAAGTTGCCTCTTGTCTCCCTATTTATATGTTTTGAATTTTTTTGCCTATTCTTTTCTCTTTGATTTCCAAGCAGCTCTGTTTCGCACCAACAACCACTGACATTTCCATTCTTCAAAGCCTATCTTAAAAGCATGGTTAGACCTGTCACATCTCAGGGTAAGGAGAACGATACGCTTTTAGCAATGGGTAACTATACTCAAGTTGGAAACAAGGCAGTACTTCCCAAACTATGGTCAATAGATCACAGAAGGAAAAGGATGCAATGCAGGAGACTATAGCTATCRAGATGGTATGATTTAAATCTTTTCTGTATGGTTTGAAACAAAGCAATGTGAGGATAGAGGTGCCTAATGATTGGGGAGAAATCTCAGGGCTGACAAACTTCAAAGAAAAGGAAAAGAGAATTAATAATGAACTAAAGTATTCATTTGCTGTGCATCACTAATATTTTCCTCAAAATGAATTCTGTGCACTCTGTGGTACTTCCTAAGTAAACAACGTTATTTTAAGCAGTGTATGTGCATTAAACCACTGTTTACAGGAGCTTATATCTAAGTTGACTTGTACAAAATGAACACATCTGCAAAATCATTTGAAAGAAACACTGTCTACATGCACATTCAACAGTGCAATTAAGGGTTTGATACCTTACATATGCATCTTTGAACTTTTATCTTGATTTGCGGGCCTGTTACCACCAGACTCTTTCTTCAGATTAAAATATTTCAAAGTTAGGTGAAACTACGTTCCTCATGTTACCTTGCTTCCAGTATAATGACACCTTTTTGTTTAAGCCACAGACAATTATACAACTCTTTGCTCAAATAGGAAGTGCATTTCTGCCTAACCGTGCTCTTTAAACATGTTAATATTCTTTGCACGTTTGATCCTGTTTGGAGATAAATAAAAAGTTTAAACTGCATTGCACATGTCCTCTGGGAAAAGTCAAAGCAAGTTTAGTTTATATATAAAAGTTTGAATCTAAAATTGCACATTAACATACTTTGCCTTAGCTGAAATAGAAATTATAACTGCCCCATTATAGTAGGTCTGGGTCATGTCAGGGTCTTTTCTAATATTTAGTAATAGTGCATATCTGAGCTTTATATATCTTTATACAAAATACATTTAATCAGATGATGATGATGATGATTATTATTATTATTATTACTACTACTACTATTATTACTATTATTATTTATTTTTTTCCAAAGGATATTCCTATCAGTCTTCTCATAGCCTAATTTGTACTTTACAGATCAGATTAGCACCAGTGAAGGGACAACTTTAATTTGAAGATATCCATAGGCAGGAACACGGTGCCTCAGAAGTTCTCCTGAAAGCCATATTTTCTYTGAGAAGTCCTTTCCCCTTCAGAAGCTATTTGAGTCAAATAATATTTCAAAAACCATTTTTAAACCTTTTGGGGCATTTGCAGCTGTAGCTGGAACATGCTGCTCAAGTACTCAACATAGCTCCAGCAGCTGGCTTATGGCCAGCTGCAAACAGTGACACTGCATCTTTCCTTTTGCTTCATCAGGTGTGAAACTGCAAGTGCTGACTCAGAGAGGCAGGATGGGGTTAAACTTTGGACTGAGAATCCAAGATGTCCTTTCTGAGAGTAAGGCATGATCCTGAGACAGAAGCCAATCTCTCTTTGCTCTGGATGGACCACATTTTGGGGGGAATTTTTATTTAGCCAACAACCTACCAATAGCCAAAGAAGCTTCTCCTGCCTCCCTACTTCTTCACTTCTTGTTCCCTGCTTGAGGTACCAAGGACTATTAACGCTTCCAACATCTTTTGAATTGGACTCAAGTTTAGCATCTGCTGAYGCAGCTCAGTAAGGTGCAGGCAATCCTGTGGACGTTGTCTGTTGCTGCAAGCCAGTCTCAAATCCTTTAGCAGCTCCAATGATCCACAGTGAAGTTGTTGCTTCATTGATGATTGTGCCCCGTTGTCATGGTGAGGTAATAGTGGAATTTCCCTTGATAGAACTACATCCACTAAAATGTCTCTATTTGCCTCCTGAAGTAACAAAAGGGATATAAAAAAATAGCATAATAGAAGGGTTTTGTAGGAGATAATGAGTATTTTAATAGCAATGGGAGAGAGAATGAAAGAGCCTAATTATAATATGTGCAGGAAATGCATATTTTAAAAAGTGCTGTAGAAAGATGTGTGGGCAGGGAGCTATTTCAGCTGAGCCTCTGCAGTGTGATGTTTCGCCAGTCAGAGGTCTCATGTTAGCTACYGAACACCTGAAATCAAACACAGGAAATAATCAATCCAAGAAATTCTGGCCATTTAAAAGCAGAAAATAATACTTTGGCTACATGTGATCCCAGACTCTAGCTTGGTTTCTGATTTGATGCATCTGGGACAAACACGGTTTGAACACAGTCAAGTCTAGCAGTTATATTTGCTTGGGTTTCATAGGTGAGGCCAAAGAAAGAAGAGAGTCACAGAGTGGACCTTTTGGGCTGAATTTTACCTTTATATATCTCATCTTCAGTGCTCAACTATTCCAAAGAAATCTGGCACTTCTCTTTCAAAGAGAAGTCAACAAGCAAGCCACATCACTTTAGGAGCCATCCAGWGTCATTTTATGGTTGCAGAGAAGTTGCGGGAAAGGACAGGGGCAAAAACTGACCGAACACGAGAATTATGATGTGCATGGGTAACATGTTCTGGATTCCTGGAAAAATTGCATGTGCAACTAATGTGTCCAGGTAGACCTCACTGGCATGAACAGCACTTGCTCAGGAGATCTGTACAGGTGTCACTGCCCTCGGCAGCACTTCAGGGATCAGAATACCACAGTGAAAGTGCTTTTGGCTGCTCCTTGGCAAGAACCCTGTAAAGCCAATGCCACCCACCTGGTGCACAGAGATCAGCAAGGGAGGCAAAATATATGCATGGCCATTAAAAATGTCTGCAAGTGGCTTCCCACCCAGAATCTTGCTTCATTCCTTCTGTGTGAGCACATCTCAGGAAAAGCTGGAGAACTGGATTTGTCATGCTAGCAGGTGACACAGTAAGCCTCTCTGAGACTAGACCATATAATCAGATAGATAGAGAAATGACCTCTCTCTCATTTTAATATACACATGGGGAAAAGATGAAATGTTGATGCTGTGAAACTGTTTCACAACTCTGAGCTTTCTGTCTTTACAGTTATAAAATTTCACAATGTAACTAAATTCCTGAGGAGGTCATGATGCAGTAATAAAATCCCCTTAAATCGAAGTAGACAAGAACTAAGGCAAGACAGCCATTGAAACAGAATCTTGCTTCTTAAAGTATTCGGCATTCAAAAAAAAAAAATCGGGGGCTGACTTTGATTTATGCTTTACTACTTTATGTATGTATGACTCCTTTGTTTATGTATTCAGTTTTTTTCCCCTAGAAAAATCAGCATCAAAGTCGTGCCTAGAGGACATGTATAAAATTTAAAACCAAGGCAGACAAGAATAAACAAAATCCATGTGTATCTGTGTCAGTCACTTGCAGGATGCTCAGGAGATACTGTCTGTAAATATTCTCTCAGAAGCGGAGTGGGATTTATCCAAAAAGTGGGTAAAGAATATTGCCCTTTATAGAGCATTTAGCAAATGAGTATGCTCCAGTCCTTCCTGGCCTGAGGYTGGCCGTTCTTGGGAACCTCAGCCCTTTACCTCTGAGGCATTCCTCTGAAAATTCTCCTGGAAGAGAAAAAACAACAGCTACTTTTAGTCCATTTCTGGCTGGAGCCAGTGTGCTGATCCATTCTGGCACTTCTGGAGGCAGGGCAGCCTTTGGAAGCCCTCGCTGCAATGGGGCCCTGCCACTGGCAAGGAGGACCCCAATGCCTGGCACCCCTCCAAGCTGGGTTATTCAAAATCAATGCTGTTTCTCTTCTCTAGGTAGTGCTTTCACATGAAACAGGAGGCAGGGAGACTGTGTCTTTGGATCAAAATATTGCCTTAATATAGATCTGCCCAAAACTCTTCCTTACCAAAATGCCGAGAGTGCAATAGCCCAAGAAGGCTATTTGCACAGATCGAAGTCTCTGCAGAGAACCTGGATCGGACCTGTAGAATTTATTTTGGATGACTGTATGAACAGTTTACTGACAAAAAGTCTTTTGTATCTGTACATAATGGCTTTCAATCCACATTTACTTTGCTTTTTATTCTTGAAACATTTAACTGTCTTTGGGGGTAATTATTCTTAAGTAAGTAATAAATAATCTGCAACTCATTGACCAAGAAATGAGTGCTGTTTTGTAGGGAAATCCTTAAAGAGCTCCTGCAGTTACAAAGAAGAGGTTGTATTGCTTTAAAAGAGGGGTAGCATACAGGTATGGCCTGTAAATTTGCCATGTGAAAGCACACTCAGTCACTCTTCAGCTCAGAAAGTTACTGTTCTGCCATTGTCAGGTTTAATTCTGCACTTCACTAGGTCAGCTTTATGACACCGTAWATGCACTGAATTAATAGTGGTACAGTGATGGTACCTCAGCATGACATCAGAGTAAAGGAGTGGAGAATTACAGGGATTTAAGACCAGTTTTACCAGATTAGACCAAAGGTCCATCAATAACAGTGTCCCACCTGTGATAGTTTCCAGTGGCAGATGTTTAGAGAAAAGGTAGACAAACGCAGCAAGTCTATAGTGATATTTTTTCCTAGTACATTGCCATCTTCCAGCAGCCAGCTAGCTGGTACTTTCCAGGAAGACATGGTAGTTTTATATAAAGAGCTCTTGAGAGTTTTTGCTTCCATGGATGTACTTCATCACTTTTTGCACCTATTTAGTTTCAAGCATCAAAAATCCAGACTATGAAGTCTTATGCCATCCACTTCAAAGATTCGCTGTCAATGGGAGAATTATAATTTCTGTCTTGTAAAGATATAACATATAGGAAAGTGATAAAATATCTCAAAACTCAACATTCGATACAAAACCCCAAATTATTTCCTAAAACAACTTCCTTGAACTGGAGGTGCTGCTTGTCTTTTTTCCCAGTGAAAGAAAGGGGTTAATAACTTCTAATGCTTCCAAATTTAAGTGAGATGTGGCAAAGCAGATCTGGGCATACTGATGGTACATATGACATTGGGAGGTGAGCAGTAGGTCATTGGATCCCTTCTTGAGGGCCCCAAAGATTTGGCAACTCCTACATCTGATTGCCAACAACAAATGCTGCAGAGCACATTCAATTCTGGGACATCACATGCTGTCCTAAGGTCTCCAATGAGATAGACACACTTCCGGATATTTGTAGCTAGAATTCCTAGCCTATTCACGTGGTAAAAGTGGAGGGCCTGGAGACATCACACTGGAAGATGCTAAACAAGGTGCATAAGGCCCAAGAATCTACAAAGTACTCCAGAGCCCTCCAACCATCCACATGGATGTGTCTCAGAGGCTGATGGCTACACAAAAGGCCAGCGGAAGATATTCATCTGTTGGGCTTCACCTACATACTGCCCCACAAAGCTGGTTGCTGGTTCCTCTGAAGCAAAAGCAGCAGCTGGATCCCCAGCCTAGGGGTTACCCTCAGCAGAGTCATAAACTCTATTTTAGATAACTCTCTGTGGAACATTCCAAGTTTTATAGTCACTTAGGATCTATGAACTTTRTGACTTCCATCTTAAAGTCTCATCTGGAGGATATCTTTTCTCCCCAGACAGCTTCCTGTTGATTACTTGATATTAGATAATTGATAACCAAGTAAGGATGGACAGGATCTTAAGAAAAGACTGCACATCAACTTATTGTAAATACATTATTGTGATGGCAAGTGCAGAAAGAGGCACCAGCACAAGAGTGTGAGCAAAACAGACATTGAGAATACAATGCAGATTTCCAGAGCAGATAATCATAAATCATTCAGTTTAATCAGGTGTCTACAAGAAGAAACACTTGGATATCTGACTTGGATATGAGTGTCTGCAAAGTTGCTTTGTAGCGTGACTAATAGCAATGCATATCAAGTACTACTTCTGCTATACAAGTGCATGCTTGCTGGCTCTGGAAAGGTGACTAAAACCACCAAACATTTTTTCCCTATGACCTGAGCTGGACAAAGGAACAGGTTTTTGGATTTGGAAGAGTGATGCGTTTTTACGCACTTTTTTCCTCCTCCCAAAGTAAGTGGAGGACAAACCTCATCAGATCAAGAAAGCAAACTGCATAGTGGATGTGATATCAAGAGAAAAAAWTCTTGCATTTCATGTAACAACAGAAGCATTTCTGTATCAGTGTTAAACCTAGTGCTAGTATAACTTTGGTTCATCGGAGAAATTAAGAACAGAGCCTAGTGATTGAAGGGGCATGCATTCCACCTTCACCTACACAGCCGGAGAGACAAGTAACACTTGGCTGCACATAAAGCAAGCTGTTGTGAAATGCAGAAATGCGGAGGGAGAAGATTGTAGTGCTCTTCTTCGAGCTTGTCTTAGATATGCAGCTAAGCAGACTTCAAGGTTTAATGTCTCAATTTGCACCACTACTGAAATAATATTAAAAAGGGCAAATTAAGAAAAGAACAAGGCTGGAGAAAAATACTGTGACAAAATGTTGGTGATGGGGGAATGAGAACTAAAGCATCTGTGCAGACCTCTTCCAGCAGAACACCCTTACAAAATTAAATTCATGCTTTCCCAGCCAAAAGAAGTCAGTGGAATTGGTAGAAAGAAGTATGTTTAAGTTTCCCAAAAGTTATCCTGTGCGGTCAGAGATAGAGGACCCCAAAAGCTCTGTCAGATCATGTCTGATACAAAAGGAAAAGAATGAGAGCAGTCAAGACTGGGACATGGTTATTATACATGTTATAACCAATAGTATAGTGACTTCTTATAGAAAAAAAMCTTACTTTTTCCCACAATTGTGAGAAACTAGAAGACAAAATATGTGCARCCAGTTGTATATTTAAATAACAATACCTCTTACAGAAAACTGGTGTTGGTTATAAACAAAAAAAATCCTGAAAATATGGTAATCCTATAGTATGAATGATCAATGTGGACAGTTTAACTCCTTGACAAATATAACTTAACCTATCAACATTTTTATTTCCCATTTCCGTAATCTTCACAGAATTCCAGATTCAGAGAGTCTAAATTCCACATTTTTTTACTGGCTGGGTTTCAGCCTTCAAAGYTGCTTGGATAAGTAGGAAGGAGAGCTTATGTGGGATGGTAAGCCATGTGAATCTGGAGCGCAGACTTTTTTTAGTCCAAAACCTCAGTGAACATCTTGGAATTTTTGGCCTAATATAGTGTTAAAATATGAAAGTGATGCTTCAGGCTTTGCCTACCTTTACTTGATTGACTGGTTAGAAGTTGAACTAATAAAAAAATGTGGAATAAATATAATTGACACAGTACAGCACAATATTATCAGTACAGCACATTTATGCTGGTTACACCACTTGAAAACCCATCACACGTCCACCAAAATCAGCTGTCAGACTGCATCTTGGCTGCTTAAATTACAGCCCTTGACACGACAAATATTTATGTGAGGTATCAGAAGAGTTTTTGGTATTGTCCTGGTTTTGGCTGGGGTGGAATTAATTTTCTTTCTAGTAGTTGGTATAGTGCTATGTTTTGGATTTAGTGTAAGAAGAATGTTGATAACACACTAATGTTTTTAGTTGTTGCTAGGTAGTCTACTTTCTCAAGGACTTTTCAGCTCACATGCTCTGTGAGGTGCACAAGAAGCYGGGAGGGAGCATAGCCRGGACAGCTAGGCCAGCTGGCCAATGGGGTATTCCATACCATATGATGTCATGCTCAGCATATAAGGCTGGGGGAAGAAGAAGGAAGTGGGGGAYGTTCGGGGTGATGGCGCTTGTCTTCCCAASTAACCGTTACGSGTGATGGAGCCCTGCTTTCCTGGRGATGGCTSAACACCTGCCTGCCCATGGGAAGTAGTGAAKGAATTCCTTGTTTTGCTTTGCTTGCGTGCGCGGCTTTTGCTTTCCCTATTAAACTGTCTTTATCTCAACCCACGAGCTTTCTCACTTTTACCCTTYCGATTCTCTCCCCCRTCCCACCYGGGGGAGAGTGAGCGAGCGGCTGTGTGGTGCTTAGTTGCCGGCTGGGGTTAAACCACGACAGGTATACTTAATAAGCTGTGGGCTCAGGCTACACTTGTGTTCGATGAGTGGACCTGACAGCAGGGACTGGGTCTTTCCCAGCCTGGGGCTGGTCGAGGGCACCGGCAGGACTGGGCAGCTGAGTCAGGATGCTGGCTGTCCTGTCTGGCCTGCTAGGAGAGGTGGGACTTTCATGAGACAAGTCAGACCCTCTAAGATTTCTGTTTCCTGCACCGACCCAAAGCCTTGGTTTCTGTGATGAGAATTAGCAGGCTTCAGGATAGGTTGTATTAGTACATTTGCAGAATTGGCACTTCATAACAGTACAGTACATCAGACCTTGTTTTATTTCTCCAAAGTGTTTAATTTTTTCATGCTTGAAGATAATTATATAGCACATAAGATAGGTATATGACAGTGTGTAAGATACAAGGTATAAGATAGGTATATACATGTCAGTAAGTACCTTAGAGAGCAAAATTTGTTCCAAGTGTTTTTAATCGAATGCTATGAATAGCAATGTTTGGTTTTTTTACCTCTGTGCATTTGTTTAAGGAATTTACTGATTTTTTAACATGCATTTTTGTTTTAAGTATGCACTGTATGAGGTTTTACCTGGTCTATGTGAACATACTTCCACTCCCTTTTTGRCTTATTATCTTTAACTGTCTTTGGGATAGTTCTTCTTTTGGGTTATACCCATAGAGATACTTTCAGACAAAAACTATACATCAGCTGCTTTCTTTTGTCAACATGTGGTTTTGCTCAAGCACTGGGGGAACATTTTATTCCTGGTCACTCTTTAAAGGAGATGCATGGCTGTTAAACTCCACGTCCTCTTCCAGCCCCATCAGGAAGACACCGTGTTGTTTTCCCTAGCACTAACAAGGCTTGCCTCCCACTGCTAACACTGATTTGTCTGGAAGAGAAGAGAGGGCACTCCCTGTGATAACCCGGTGTTAGACCCTCTGTTCAACAGCTGTGCTAAATGAACCTATACTTGATTACGTATTAAAACCCATCAATCTTGCACAGGGTTTCCAAACCCTCCACAACCTCCTCAGCAGGCATAATGGCAATCACCGTGTTTAAAGGTCATAGTTAGGAGCTTAATTTAAAGCTCTTATAATAATGCAATTTAATTCTGGAAAATGCCATAGTATCGCTCTCTGAGGACTCCTGTCAGACAGAAGACACTTACTGCTTGCGCACGGCTTTGATTTATTTATTCCTTTGAATAACATCTATGTCGTTATCTTTTTAACTTACTAATGTTTCCACTTACTAGGTGGTAGGCAGACTTTCATAGCGCCAGTAAATTTCAAATTAAAAACATCGGTTGCATTTTAATTTCTACTATGGAAGAATGTTGAGGTTTTTTTAAGTAAAAGCGGATAATGCACATGCTGTGTAGCTAAAAATTAAAGGAGTTTTACTACCACAAGGTTTTGTCTTGCTTTAAAAAAGACTTTCACATCTAATGAAGCATAAACCCATAATAAATACATTTGCAACATGTGGTTTATTTTGATAGCAGTAGCAGCAGCTGAATAAAGCTGAAAAGGTGGTTTAGTGGTGTAAGCACCATGTTTGAAACACCTAGACTCTCTGGAACCACTGGCTTAAATCTCAGCAGGGTTGACTCAACCCTTCATCTCCTTTAGGCAGACACTGAGTTTCATGCGTCTGCCACACAGAGAAGCGAGACTTTATGAACCAARGCCCTGGCTCCTATGCATGATACTTGCATCACTTGTTCTGTTCTTAGTGCCACTGGTGTTAATTGTTTTTCTCCTTATGGGTATGAGGCTCTCTTGGTGCTGGCGGCTGCTGGGCTCTGCTCTACAGCAGTCTGCAGACTGGCAGGGGTGTATGCAGCCAGCTTCAATCGTCCTGAGATACCTGCAAGATTTAAAACTCTGGACAACAGAAAACAAAACTGATCCTTGACCCAAACTTACCCTTCATAAGACCAGCTTATTAACCTGGGCACAACGCTGTGCAGCCTCGGCAGGGCGGTGAGGCTGTTCCAGAGCCAGGGAAGTGTGAGGCCGATGCTGCAGAACCATCTCAATGCCTCTGCATGGCTCCCACGTGCTTCTGGCCCATCCAGGGAAGGTCTCCTTCTCCCACAGCAGTCACAGACCTGAGCTGGCTATGTGCATCTGAGCAGAGCTGAAAGTAGGGTAAGAAACCACTAGGAAACACTGGAAGCAGAAAAGCACAGTACATAGGGTTAATCAGAGCTGCTAGGCTCGTCTGTGAGATGCTAGCGGATATCTCTGGCTTATGTTATCATTTATCATAAACTAGAACAGTTGTCCACAGGTGATGGAAAACTCACCGTACAATACAAATTTCTTAGAGTGTTAAGGGAAAGCTAGAAGAGTTTGGCACATGTCAGTGGCACATGGGCTTCAGTGAAGGGCTTCAGTTTTTCCACAAAGAACTTACCTTTCCTACCTCTCTAATGTATGACATGGAAAAGGGAAGGAAAAACATCAATAAATACATTCACAGCTAATTAATCACAGTGAGGAACATAGGGTATAAAAATGCTGAATTTCTAAAAAGATTGTTCTAACTCTGATGTGACATGCCATAAAATCTATTTTCATTGCATTAATATACTCTAGAGAAAGAGCCAGGTGGCTTTTCATGGGCCTTCAGAAACCTGCCCACTGCAACAGAGCAAAGTGGCAAGTTACAGCACAGCATGGGGGAGAACCAAAATAAGCAGCTCTGGCGCAGAACTGCCAGGCCACCCCCACAGCTTCAGCAGACAGCGTTATTTGAAAGTAGATCATTGCATAAAATTCAGACTAACCGAATTGCTCTGGAGGGCCTCGGAGGATTGTGACGGGCCTGATTCAGTGCCCTACCATGGGTCTTCGTTGTCCTATTGTGTCGTATAGTGTTGTCCTATTGGCTTAAAACCAGTGTAACTGTGCAAAGAGTCAGATCCCATCTTATGGTCATCAAAAAGTAAATGCTGTTAAAGATGCCCTTATTTTACTGTGATAGAATCTACATGTACAATTCAACTATTTCCTTTTTCTTCATACACTATTTAGAGCCTGACCCAAAGTCCCATGAAATCTGCATGTCTTCCCATTGACTCCATGGACTTTGGATCACACCCCTAAAGCGTGGAGAAGTTCATGAATAATAACAGAGGACCAAGCACATCAAAAACTATCTTTCGAGTAAGTATGTGTTCCCATTTAAATCCCTGAACTCAAATTACAGGGTTTTTAAAGAGCGGTTTTCTTAAAAGCCACCAACAAAGTATTTATATTAGCTACACTGAAATGAAAAGGGAAACTAACAGAGGAAAGCTACACTATTCATCTGCTATTTAAAATCAAAATGACTGTTATTTTAAAAGCTAATATCTACCTTAAATGTTCCATCTGATTTAAGTAAAAGTAAAAATACTACATCTTTCAGCATTAAAAAGGCATCTTTAAATAAAAGATGTAATAATCATAACACAAAAAGTAAGAAGGAAATGGAGATCTCTAACTGTACTCAGCTGAGAAGGTGTGGTACAGAGAATAGGAAATCATTTGGTTCTCACTGATTATAGCTCTTTGTATCAAAATACTCGAGGCTGAAATTAGTGCGATCCACAAGAGCAGGTGTTTTGAATTTTAATCTAAGATATAATTAGAGTCTGTAAAAAACACTATGTGATGCAGTAATTGAAAGGGCTAATCATGGGATGCTTTATTTTTAAAAATATTTAAAAATAAATCTACAAGCCRTAAAAAAATCCTATTCCACAAATCTTTATTTTGACTACATATAAAGCTGCAATCCATTACGATTTTGATTTGAAAGACTTAAACAATTCACTTGTATCTTTAAAACTGATATGTAATTATCAAGTTCTTTATCTTGCATTTCATCTTGTTTATATAAACATTGTTAAAAATCTCTAATGCTTGCACAATCACTCTGTGGGAATAATTGTCAAGGCCAAATACTGGTTTAAACGCCACCTGGATTGAAGGACTATATATAGACTGAGCTAAAAGTTTTCCTTTCACTGTTGCTTATTGTTTGCAAATGATATTTCTTGGGACTTCAGGTATCTGACCTCTTATTCTAGTGTTTATAGTGAGAGGATGCCAAATTCAGCAGAAATTCTTGTTCATAAAGAAGAGCAGAATACTGTCCTATGGCTTTGCCTGTCACTGTTTTATAGTCAAGGCTGATAACCAGAGGAACTGATGCTGGTAAAAAAGTCATTTGATGGCTCCCATCTTCTTAGCTATTATGTCTGATTTTGAGCTAAAATGGCAATGCAATCAAGCAAGACAGGAATGAATCAATTAGATAGTGATCACAGTAAAATGAGTGAGTCCTTAACTTTTTAGTGTGCAAACTGAGACAGCCTTAAAGAATTTGCAAGGAATTGATCTTGTTAGTCCTCCAAATTTCTGCAGGCTGTTGCACAATTAATTCGAATTAAACCAGCTGAAATAAGGCATCTGAAAGGGCTAGTTGCTAAAAAATGCTGGCTGATATAATTGTGATGCACTGATCTCTTTACCTGGAAGCCAGGAAAATTAGTGTATGTATGTGGAGCACAACTGTCTGTGGGCCCAGCACTGTTTTGGACTGTATGCCGTAACGCTCATATTGATGATACATTCTCCTGCTGAAGAGGCRTGAATAAGAATGAGGCCCATTGTCAACTAATAAGGACCAAAATCCATACCTGATAATATATTTCTACTATTAAAATATTATAAGTGTTAYGAATATGAGCAAACCAAAATACTTCAGAAAGTCTGTCTTTTCTGTAATCCTGTTTGTTGAAGTCAGATATAAGCAATGAAATTTGTAATACATTAAACAGTTATCTCCCAGACAGTCTGAATGCCAGAGAAATGTTTTTCATTAGTGCAGTGAAATGTTTCACTTTACCTGCAGTTCAGGTGACAACTTGCCTTCAGGTCTTCAGGACTGAGATAATGCCAGCGTTCCTCAGATCCGTTGCCAGTATGTCTCGTGGTGGAGCAGGGTCGGAGGGCCCATGGGCCTGGTAATTAATGCAATGTCAATCCCGCCGTGGGGTCTCTGCCAGCAACCTTACAATGGAACCAGACAGCTCAATCTCTGCGAGGCTTTCCCTCCGCTGGAGCATGCTGGAAGGGTTTCTTCCCTGTTCAAAGAGAAAACCTTTCGTTCTGAAGTTGTTTTGAACTCATTCGAAAGTGCAGATGTTGTTTATATGCTGTGTTACAGGGGAAAATATTTCTTTTTTCATGTTTTCTAAACTTATTATTGAGGGGGGAAAAAAAAAAATGGGCAAGGTTCAAGTTTGCTAAGTGCCAAATTCTTCAAACTTTGTAATTTAAATCATCGTCCCACGTATGTATTGGAAAGCCAGATGCTTTGTATCCTTTTTATCTCCTGTTCTATCTGTTAGGCACAGAGATTTCTGTGTGTCGGAGAAAGTAAGTGCTGCTTCTCAGCATGGCATTGCAGAGAGAGAGGCAAAGAGAGATGTTTTCATTAGGCTCCCATTCCCTTGTTCCGACAGCATTTTTGTTTCTGAGCTTCGAGCAAAACTCGTAATAGGAATGCTTTATATTTTTAGTCTTGAAGGCTTGTTTCTGCTATCACAGTTAGTAGTTACCCATGAGAAATGTGTTAAATGAAATCTCGGTTACTTCAATACAGTTCTTAATCTGATTAATTGCTAAGTGAAGTAGATTTCACCCAGATACATGTGTGTCTGTATCCTCCACAGCATTTTCTTCTGCTTTCATACTATCCTGTCAATACTAGTCACTGACTGAYTCAGACTCAAGGCATCTTCTGTAATTGTAAGCTTCCAGACCTCCATTTTCTAACCTTAAAGCTTAACTTTGACCAAACATAGCAATACCAAAACATGTCTGTTTCACTATGATATAGGATTACATCTAGTAGATAAGAATGGCCTGCCAAACCTTAATTTTCAAAAGATAAATGCTAATAAGTGCAAAATAAAAAAATTAAAGCTTGCTACAGTTTTTAACTACAGGAAGCGATACTACCTTCTCCACAGAAGCCGTGATTCAAAGGAGGAACACAGAACAGACAGTGCTTAATGAATGAGTTTTCAGCCTTGTGTTTAAGCATCGCGATTCCATGAAGAGCTCTGTCCCTTTACATTATCCCAGCCCTGATCTGAGTAGTAAATTGCTGGTTTCCTCAGAGACTTTTCTAATGCTTATAAAAATAATACCTGAGCAATTCATAAGCAATCTTTAACCCCTACCTGYGAATTGTGCTGGCATGATTTGCTCCATTTTATAGATGCAATGTTTAAATGTAATATTTTCAAAAGTTCTAAATCTTTCTGAGTCCTGAGCAGAAAATCTCTGGTTTTTCTGAGCACATGTCTGTTCAAGACAGAGCTCCTAGTGACTGCAGTGGCAGCTGCAGTCTGAGAATAATTCTGGTTAGAAGGCATCATCTGATCTACTCCCTTGCTCAAAGCAGGGCCAATTTTGAAGTTGTACCCAACTTTGAAATCAGATCAGGTCTCTCAGGGTCATATCTAGTCAAATCTGGAGTATGTCCAAGGATGGAGATTTTACAACCATATGAGTACTTAATACTTCTGCTAATCAGGACCTGGAAATACAAACCAAAGCACTCAGAAAAAGGGATTCTGCAAGTTGCTGCCACAAAGGGAGCATGGCTAACACTGAAAAGACAATATTCTGTATCTTTCTGAGTGGTCTTGTGCTGCTGGTAGGTGATGGGTGGTGAAGTCCCCTTTTCACTCATTTCTTTATGTGCAGCCCCCCAACATCACAGCAGTTCAGTTTCTCGTAAGCAAGAGGAGACTGCACACATCTGCACTTAGTCCAGTGCCCTGAAGGAAATGAGTCTCTGCCGACACTTAAGTGCTCTTCGCAAGTCCCAGGTGTCTTTGAAGACTTGTAGGCTGTATAGCCTTGTACTTATCCCCTGTAATGGAGAATATGAGCTGTCTGTGGCTGACCACGGAGAACTGAGCTGCTGCCATCGAACAGCAGGCTGCAGTCCTGAACTCTTTTGTGAGCCCTCCTTCCTGCAGGAGCAATGCCATCCACACCTGAGGGACAATGCTGGAGAATATCTGAAGAGCTACSATGGCCTTGAAATAAGTCATGACCTTGTACAGATAGGTTCCCTACATTTCTTCATTGGGTTCTGGCTGGCACTGGGCAGGAAGAGAGGAGACAGCTGGGGAAGAAGGGCAAGGACAGCACAGACTGTGATAAGCTAACTCACAAGTGTCTGTGTGTTTTCGAAGTGTGCTTAATTGCTATGTATGAATGAACAGGCAACATTTTAAGTAATTTTCCCCTTTTTTTCTGTGGTCAACACATGGAAAAGGAAATGGGCCAGCCATGGCTGCATGGAGTGGCTGGGGAGCTGCACGATGGCCGTGAAGCATGCCCTTGGACCAGTTTCTCAGGAACTGACTTCTCTGAGAGAGGACCTGACTGCATCCCGCCACAGAGTGCTTGGGCACGAGGCTGCAAGGTGGAGCCGTGCGCTCCAGCGAGGGGGCTTTGAGTGCACAGCCTCTCATGGCGACACTTCTCCAGCCACAGGACAGTGATGCGGCTTCTCTCTCCACCTGTGGTGCCCCAAGCTKGGTGCTGCTGGGTTTGCCAGGGCAGGCAGGAGGCCAGGTGTGGTGCTTGAGGTCCCAGTGGGAGGGAGCTCATTGGGACCACTGCATTCAGGGAGGGAAATTTGGCAGGTCCAAGACACCAGTGGGAAGTTGACAGGGCCACCTGTCTACCCTCCCCTGGCAAAAGACTCCAGCTCTGGGGACCTCCTAGGGTGGTTTGGAAAAAGGAGGGTGTAGGAGCTCTGGCTACGCTGGCCTGTGCCGTGGTGGCTCCTCAGGTGCCGTCGCACTTCCAGAGTCTCATGTGAGTGGGTGCCAGCCAGGGCGAAACTGCACCAGCAGCTGGAGGCACCTCATGGCAGCCCCGTGTCCACTTCTGCACTCCCACGAGGTTGGGTTTCCCCTCTTAAATTCAGTGGGAGCTTGGGGTATGCTAGGAGTGGAAAATACCAACATTAACCATCCTGAGCATAGTCTAAGCAAAGAACGGCAAAGAACAAAAAAGTCAGGCGCCATCGATTCACAGAAGGGAGTCAAGAGTGTTATGCATAAAGTAACTGCTCAGCAAAAATTTTGTTTTTGTTTTATTTTTAATATAACATTTCAAAAAATTCCCAAACCTCAAGCTTTCCGTTGGAGAAAAGCAGACCTAATACAGAAGGGTGTGCTACAGGCAGCGGTCCAAGAGCACGCAAGAGATTTGTAAAAGTAATGCTTCAGGAAGCTTGGTCCAAAAGCATGTTCCAGCAAATGATTGCACTGAAATTAATCACAAAGGAAAGCTACAGAAGCCAGCTAGCACTTTAACTCTAGCATAAACTGGCATTGCTTTTTTGGAATGACTAGAGCTGTGCTGATTTATACCAGCTGATGATCTGGTCCACAAACGCTTTCTTATTCCAACTTTAATTATTTCCCAGAGTGTAAGGGTGTCTATGTCTATCTCTGTTCATTTAAGATTTCCAGATGCGAGTCTGGAAGTATGCTTACAGCAAGCATTAAATTGGTCAGTTTGGATGGAGTACAGGCTTCCTGACATCCTCACTGGATACTTTTATTTCAACTTAYGAATGTGCTGGTTGATTATGAGAATCTTTTTTTTTCTTTTCTTTTTTGGTATTGAAATTCACCATGAACATAAATGAAAAGGGCCTGTTCTCAAAATCCACGAGGGCAGGCTACGTTAATGGAAGTTACATGTGTATGTTGAATATATTTATACATGAGGGTGGCTCCTTATATTTAGATTTGCAGTCCTAAGTAAAAAATAGCTCCCTGTTTATGAGCTACCAAAACCTTTGATTTCAAACAATTTAAAGTGGCATTTCTCAAGTCCTGTCTTTATGAATACGCCGAGTCTTTTTCACTGCACCTGTACAAACAGCAACAAAGAGAAAACATATRAGTGTGAAAAGGGCCTTCAGCTTCTCCCACCTACTTAATGAAACTTCCTTGCTTTTTTGCAAGCAAATGAAAGACAATAAATTACGTGAGATGCTTTTTCAATGGCAGCAGGAGTGATAGGAGTGTCCTCATTTGATGCTCGAGGGGATAAGACTTATAAATGGTGCCATAAAAAGTCTTTCTGGGATGTGAAAGCTTGCAGAGAATGAGGCAGTTCAGCAGGCTCTGTAGTTTAAACCAAGGCGTGCTGTGCTTGTCGTGTGTCTGATCTGGTTTGTCATGACAAAGAGTCTGCTTAAATTTGTGTAGCTCAACTAGATTCAGCAGAGCAACACAGATTTATACCAACTCAGATTCTGGATAGAAATTTCTGCATTACCATTAGAGTTAGAAGTATTACCAAAAATTGTGCTACTGTTGGAGCCTTTTAATATCCCAGATAGCTGACAGTCTTTTTCAACAAATGAACTTTAAACCAGATACAGATCATTCAATTAGRTGCAGTTTGGATTACTACTTTGGACACCAGAGAAGAACAGGTTGTACCAGAAACCTTGGATCAAGAGACCTTGACTTGACTAATTTTAAATTAAATGTAAAGATAAAAACAGGTAGTTCTACTTGAAAGTGAAACTACCATTTTCAGTTTTAAAAATGCAGTTCACTGAACCGGGAAACTCATGGACCTGAATGTGAAAGAGAGCTGGAGTTTCTGAATGACAACGGTACAACATTTCTCTGGGACCTCTACTGAAATCAAGGGAAGGGATTTAGACCTAGCTGGATGATTACCCAGCTCAAAAATAACCTGTTCAGAAAGCGTAGACATCCTATGAAGAATGGAAAAAGAGAGTAATGTTCAGCTAACGCGATTAAGTCTTCAAGGTCAGGAAATGTATGGGTAAAATGAGAATTGCCAAAAGACAAACTGAGTTGGATTTTTCAAACACAGCTAAATCAAATAGAGATTATTTTAGCCACACAAACAAAAAGATGATTTATAGTCACTGCGCAGYGAAGATGGTGATGAAGTTAAGGATAATAGAGATACGGCCCCAAGATGAATACTTTGGCTCAGTTTTCAACAGGGATGGTGATGTTAAACAAGGCTGTGTTGCTAATGGGAATATGAGAATGGAAATGGAATTAACCACATCTAAGGTGGACATCAAACTCTAAAGAGATTAATGTGACTGAGTCAGCTTGCAGTGGAGGCACATCCTAGAAGAACTATGAAAGAACTGGTTTAAGAAACTGCAAGTCTRCTAACAAAGATTTTGAATGTGTTTATCAGAGACGATAGCTCTTCCTTGAAAAAGCAARCATTGGATCTAACTTAAGTAAAAAAGAGGAAAAGTCTGGGCAACCACAGGTCTGGCTTCAAGAATATGTGAAATTTCAAAATACACATTGGAGAAAAAACAGATAAGGACATGCAAATGGAAATGAAATGAAATGTCACTCACTTTATCAAGAGTTGATTAAGTCTGAATAACCTGAATTATTTTTATTAGTAAGAGAATAAGATGCAACTCAGTTACCAGGAAAGCTTTTGACACAGTGCTGCATAGGAAATTGCTCTTTAAACTGGAGAAAATCTGGATTAGCAAAAGAATTGTGAGGTGGAAAAAAATGAAAGATCATGTTGAAAGGAGAAATACCAAACTGAAAGGAAGTTACTAGTGGAGTTCTTCCAAGATGTGTCTAGGGACTGATCTTATTTAACATTTTTAACAACTTTGGCAGAAAAAGTAGTACTGTGCTCATGAAATTTTCTGATAATGCAATATGTAGTGTGAATGTGGAGGAGGACAGTATACAGGAAGAATTGGATAAGCTTCAGGACTGGAATAATAGAAATGGGATGAATTTGAATAACCCAAAAGGTGAGGTCAGGCACTTTAGGACTCCTAATTTTTCACCAAGCAGGAAGCTTTGAAAAAGGACCTGGGAATGGACTATTTGACCACCGGATGACAAGATATGTGATGTGCCTGTGGAAAATACAAATGTGGTCCTCGAATGCATCAGGTGGGGAACCTCCAGCAAAGATAAGCATCAGTGCCATTTATGACACAGATTACTTCAGCTGGAAATTAGGAGGTTTCTAACCGGAAGAGCCATACACTCCTGGAACAGCCATCCATCAACCCAAATTTGCTGTTAAGACAGAACCTTATCAGTTTGTGGAAACTGGTACAGCAAGGCAGTTGGGAGAGACTGGAGGCAGCAGTCCAGGAGAGCTCTTCTGGACCTGACTTCTTTTATAGCTCATGCAGAGCTCAGACACTCAGCTTGGTAGGATCACCCAAAGGCTAGCTTGAGCTTTAATGCTACTTTTGATGAAAAAGTAAACCCAAATTTGTAAGAAATATCAGTAGCTGTTAATCACTTGACTGGCTCATTCCCCAAATACATATTTGTCTCTGCAGTGGCAAATGATCCTCATTAATAATGTATCCCCTATCATCACCTGTAACAAATTCTATTAGTTAGTGACTCTCTTGATTTTCAGGCAACTTTGACAGCTCATCTGGCTGCAGTTAGTAAATTTTATTATTCAATCACATTTTTTATTTTTGTAGGTAATTTTCATCAGATATCCCCCAAAACATGCTGAATAGGTTCTATGGAATCTTAATCCCTACAATTCTCATGTAGTATTATCAAAATATGAGACATATTTTCAGTAGCTGGGCTTTCCAATTGCTTACCACCATTTTTGCTCTGCACAGGGGCCTCTGCAGCTCCAACCCATAGACTGGTGAAGGCCAACAGGGAAGGTCTGTGCCCTGTTCCCTACCCCAGGGGCTTGGGAGCGTCTTGTTTGCCAGAATTTTGATTTCTGCTAAACTAATTTTTTTGCAGTTCAYAATCAAGACAAAAGAGCCCTCATTTGATAAGTACTCTCTATTTAGCTGTGATGAAGTGCTCAGATGAAGGTTTCTGCTGCGTTCCGCTTAGTGTATGTAGTACTGCTCCGTGAACCTATTAACTTATTATTTAGACACTGGATGGGCACATTTCCAGTAGATGACTGGATGTTCACATTTTTTATTTGCTAAAGATTTCTTTGACCTTGGTGAAAACTGAAAGAGAGGAAATAGCATTCAAGGAGGCAGAACTTAAAATGAAAAACACATGAAACAGGAACTCCCTGAGGATCGGAGGAATGGAGCACTGGCCGAACTTGGGGGTGTTTGCTGTTCGGCAGCCTTGCCAGGACATATGCAGACCAATATTTGAACTTTAAATTCTCCATGCGCAAAGGAAAAAAAACCACAACTAAACAAACTAAAAAATTTAACAATGAAGGTTGCATCCCTGAGATGCAAACCGTTTCTTCTTTTAATAACAATTAAAAAAATGTGGGCTATTTGGTGAATTCACTAATGGAAACTGGGTCCACATATGTCTTTCATTTTAAGATACCAAATTAAATTGCAACTGATTTCTATGGTCACCTTATTTTTTATGAGAGTGAGAGGCTGCTTAGTGAAAGGCATGTATTTATGACTAATTTAAAGTATAGAAGATTTGTTACAGTGGCCCACACCTGTCACAGCCATTGATTTATACATGTACTGACTTGCCATGTTTGCCTATGGGTAGCTTAAAATTACAGACCTGGTACACATARAGTACACAATTACAATGCCAAAAAATAGCATCAGAAAAAATTAGAATTTTCTACATACCACAGTCTAAAAACATTTACAGTGTGGGAGCTTTCAGCTTGAGCTCACATTGCATTTTTGTACAGGCATGTACTTGAGATCCACCTTCTCTGGAATACAAGGATTATTTAATAAGAGGAAAAAAAGAAATATTTTGCTGACTGGAATAGTGAATATGGTTCTGATTTGCTGCTAACATAGATTCATCCTTTTGAGGCTCAAACCAATTTCAAGTCAGGAAAAAAAAGGTGATGGAAAAACCTTTTTAAAATCTCTGACAGAGCACCCAGAACATGGCTCATCACATTGCAGCAGTATAATGGTGACAGGGTACTGTGGATCCTTTGCCTACCACTGACTCATGCCCCACAAAGGACCATCTGCAGAACACATAAATAAATATGTGGATCTCATACTGATGACAACACGTGAGGCAGAGGGCAGGGATGGGACAGAGCCAGGACTGGAGAGTGGACATGGGGTRTGCAGCCTGGCACTGCTGACAACATCCAGTCTAACATCAGGCCCTACTAACTGGAGGGCTGTAGCGCCATTAATGCCCACGATAAATCCTTATACAATGCAACAGAAACCAATCTCACCTCATTTCTTTGGGGTAGTGGAGTAGAATGCAGAAGATCCATCTCTATCTCCTGCCCCAGCCTCCTGCTCCCTCCAGACTGTGGATGCCACAGAGATCCAGGAGCAAATTGCCCCATTCAGTGGGCAACTGGTTGCCTGCCTGGAGGCCCACCACCCCCAAGCAAAGTGTCATGCTAACACCATTTCCCTGAAACGATATTTTTGGAGAGGTTTAATACTACACACTGGTCATCCTGGAGAAGAAGGGTATAAAATAAAATATTGAATGCAAGTAATAAACCAAAACAAAATAGAAAAAAACAATCTTTTTCCCCTAAAAAAATGTGACTCCTGTTTTAAAGATTGCCATTTTTTCTTATGGATATCACATAAACTGTCCTTTCACCAAGCTTTCTGGGACTAAACAGACTTACGGAATATCACCGATTGACTTAGGGTGCAATTCTGGCTTGTATAACTCCCATCATCTGTCCTTTCTGCTTTTCCCATTCCCCTCTCCACTGCCTTCACCCCTGCTTCATGGRCATACAAGGCTCTGGAGACTAGGGTTTCCTTTCCTTTTTCTGCAGTAGCAAACTCTTACTTTCTTATTCTTCCATCATCTTCCTACATGCAGGGTCACAGGGGAGGAATGCTCATGGTCTGTGGCAGTTTATTTAGTTCAGTCTTAATGGGAAAAATATCTGGGAATCATTTTTCTGGGTTCAGACAATTACCTCTACATCATTTGCAGTTTTCTTGTTGATATGACATGTGTATAACATTTAGTTTTTTTAGACAGTTACATCATGTTATTTGATATATACATAACATCTGTAATGTAATTCGTAAAACAAGCTGTGGCATCTCACATACCTCTATATTTACTGAATCTCAAAATACAAAGACTTGTCTTTAAAGACTTGTTTACTTTTATCTGCATAGAACTTAAGAAAAACTTCACAAGATTCTAGATATTAATACAAAACTTAGATGTGAGTAAACATAAAGCAACACCTCTAAGTCTGTATCCACAGTAAAATCGCAGATGTAGCTAAATAAATGAAAAGCAAAACATTTTTTACCATAACTAAAAGTTTCAAATTAAGGAATATTGGATATCTTGTTTGACGGAGTGAGGCTGGAAGCCAGCTAGAACTTTCATTTGGATTTTTCTTTTGTGTCTCTTCAAAATGTTCTTATTATTGAATATCATATGTCTTGCTGTGTTTCTAAATTCATGCACATTTCCTGCTAAGAACATATGGAAAAGAGTAGATGGTTCAGAGTGAAATCTGGATGACATAATAAACCGTGAGAGAGAAACTTGAAGGATTAATACAGATCCAAAGACTGAAACTATGTCTACTGTTAAGAACGCACCACCATTTTTTATAGTACAGACTTTTATGAGGCAGAAATAGGAAAATGTGAAAATCAGACCGTTACAGAATGTTAGGATTTTGTATATGGATATTCTGGATGTGACGGCAATTTAGAAATGACAATTCTTAAACATTTCCTCGTTTTAGTCAATTTTAAGAATGGGCAGAGCCTGTCTAAATTTGCAGTGTAATGCTGGTCCATTGTCTTCTCTTCCTCTAGAGTTTGGTTTCTTCTCAGCAAATGGACAATTACCAGCGCTCGCCCTCACTAAGGCAGGTGAAAAATGCAATGTGCGCAGGTTTGCTGCTGACGGCAATGTCAGGTAGGCTAGTGAACACTGCAGGCATAAGCATGGGATTAGTAAGAGAGGTGGTGTTGCTTCTCATTACATTCATGCCTAGAAATAAATTTCTGGCCAGACCCTCAACAACTACTGGAAAATTTTGTATTTAAATGTTTGATTTCCATAGAGATGTAGAGATTAGCTCTAAAGGAGGGGGCCACAGCTCGGTCACTGTGTGTGTGTTGGGCTCTGCAGAGGGCTGACATGGGCTCACCGCTCAGCCTTCCTCGGCCAGCCGCAGTCACTGAGGATGCTACCCTGTCACCTGAGGCTACTGCTGGGCTCGCTTCCAGAAATGCGTAGCATGTAAGCCCATCCTGGTACAGCTGCACTTACACCTACCCTTAACCTGACACACTGGTCACTCCCATGTCTGTTTTCTGTGATGATGTAGGAAAATCACAAAGGATTCCTTTCAACAAACTAAGGATATTTCCAAGCTATTCTGCAAGATATGTACCAGTCACCTTTGACTCCTTAGACGGTCTACAGAGAGAAGGCAATTGGTGAGACCAGCTTTAGACACCTCTCTTCACATGCAGTGGTTCACCATCAGGAGATGCCTGTTTCTCTCAATGACTATCAAGGAAACATAGGGCTAGAAGCCCCTGTCCTGATCCAAACCATTCATCTAATTTTCAAATTCCTCAACTAGAAGAGATGAACCTCACTGAAAGTCTTCCTAAAAGTGTAATATGTATTGAACTGAATTAAAATGTGCATTTAAAAAAGCTTTTGAATAGAGTACTTTTAAATTTCCTTATTGAGATGGTTCTCATGGTTGTGAGGGAACCTTATGGCTGCACTGTCCTGGCAGAGGACGATGGTAGCAATGGCACCCACTAAGGACCCAGCGGCTGGTTGCTTCTGAGAAGGAACTCAGGGAGTGCAAGCCCTGCTAGGAAATGCAATGAGGCTTTTCTAAGACAAGCTCCTTCCTCAGCTGGAGACAGAGCAGGGCTTGGAGAAGTTGTGATGTGACTTATTCCCAAGCGGAGCTGAGGAAGCTGTCTGGGAGGGTTCTATGGGAAAGGCCCAARGAAGATCAGGAAGGCACAGAAGAGGTAAGCATTTGTCTGGATCATGGTCTGCCAGGAGCTTGAGGATTAAGGGAGTAAAGTTTGGATGTGCAAAGTAAGCAGAAAAAGAAAAAGATTTGAGCTGTATGAGGCAATTTGGCAATCTGAGCCTTTCTGTGTGAGGACTATGGCAGCACATCATCTCTTCCTTAGCCCAGCTAAAGAAAAGCCCAGGGCTATGTGAGCAAAAGTCTACCTAGTTTAGAGAGGGAGAAGAGCTATAGATATGTAAAAGAAGGCTTCTTCTCTTTGTTGGGAAGGCTAGACCACCTCATGCGACCATTGCAGGTGAAATGGAGATGTCATCTACTGCACGAGGAGAGAAGAACATGGGTAAGGAGGAAAGCTAAGGCCTCATGTTGAAAGTGAGATTACGTCAGACAGAAATATCTGTACATGCAAATTCAAATCTGCTCTCAAATGATAATGAGTGGACATCCACTCAGTTTTCTCTATGCTATGTGCTTTCATGCATGTAATCGTGGGTCAGGAGTAAGTAGTGTTTAATAGCTCCTTGCTGTAGGAATAACAGTTCAACGTCTGCTGTAAACCTAAGAGATCGAGACTTTTTAAGTATTTAACTATTAACTTTTTAAAATGAGAACCAACCAGGTATCTTCTTGTAATAAATGCCTTTCTTTCTATGCACATCCTGAGCTAAGGATAATAAGGCTCCTTACAAGTGAAGGCACTAACAGGCAGAACTTGAAGCTGTTACGAATAATATAGTGGAAAATTTCCCCAGGCAGCTGATCTAATTCTGATTGTCAAAAAAATCTGTGTTCAGCATGAAACTGCCTGTAATTGTAGCCCTAGTGATCTTTTTCACAAGTTATTAAAATGAGTTTTTAGTCACATCATGGTAAAGTTGGCAATAAAGGCTTTGGAAAGAAGGGGAAAAAAGATCATTCTTATCCGGCCACCTTCTTAGAGTCCCTCAGTCACATTTTAATACAGCAGCAATAAAAATATTCTATTATTTCCTGCTGGTTGGCAAAAGGAAGCTGTCCTGCAGAATCTGTTTCCTGGCCATCAGAAAATACTGGCATGGAAACACATCTAAGTTTGTACAAGAGAGGATTGATTAGTATTAATCTTTTCGCGGCTCACTGGTGTTGCCCAAATCCTTTACTGAGTGTTGAGAAGTATTTCATGGAGTTGAAGTATAGAAATAAAATATTAAAAGGTTGGGTTGAAGTATAGAAGGAAAATATTAGAAGGTTGGATGTCTTTAATTACCAGTCTATTTTCCTGAATACAATTATCCGTTATTTTAACTTTTATTCCTTGTGCCAGAGCTATGTCAGCGTGGACTCAGTCCTCACTGCAGCAAAACGTCTGTTTTCTTAAATGGTCATTTTGCCTGAGGAGGATCTAAAGGATTGTATGCTTGAAATTGTTTATCTGTGCTGATTACAGTAGAGAAACAAAAAATATCCATAAAATCAGAAGTTAATCTTAGCCAGGAAATAAGTAATATTGAGTCACTAAACCTGGCAAAGGTGGCTGTTTAACACAAGCTATTCTGAGCCAATTCCTGTATATACTCCACTGAAGCATAGCCATGGCATTTAATTTAGGTATAAGTGCCAAATTAAACATTTAATTGACTTTTCTTTTACACTAAGTTGTCTTAACTTTGGCTATACATTGCTATAGGTACTGCTATAGATACTATTAAACCGAGTATGAAGCCCAGACAGTGCTAGTTTCTATGGGAAAAGAGCACCATTTCAATGCTGTTCTTTCTGCTGCAATAAAAAATAATAATAAAAAAATCCCTTACAGTAAATGTCCACATTGAGAACTTACGGAATTTTTGTTTCTTTTTTACTTCCAAGGGTGGGAAGTCATACGATATTTGGTTAACTGTCATTGTGGTGAAAATGCTTTTGGGAACATAATTTTCTATCGGGCAATAGACTTTTAAATCTGTTTTAACGTTTTATTCTTGGATGTGTAAACAAATTCTGAGAAGCAGGCCTACTAAACCTTTCATTCCTCTGTCATCCTACTAATGCATCACAGAGAAGTTATTCTCAGCTTTCACTGAAGCCATTGTATTTCTAATCCACTTCAGTCTGGGAAAATAACACCCTGCTTTAATTAAGAGAGCAATGAATGTAAACTGACTTCAGAGAATAGCTAAACTCTTTCTCCCCCCTACTGAAAATTCATACGCTGAGTGATGTGCAACAGAAATCCCTTATACCTGTCCTGGACGACATGTTAGCACTGACTTGGTATAAGAGGGTGAGAGTCTGACATTATGGGTGCAACTCCATTGAAGTTCACTGTAATTTACACCCACGACCCCGAGAGGAGAATCTGGTCCCTGGTCTCTCCACTGCTGCTCAGCTATTATCAAAGAGAATACATTTTGCTAATCTGACATCTCAGTAGCATGAAAAAGGAGATTTTCTGAAAAGTGTGTCTACAGGGTTCACTCTGTTTCTGCAATTTCTATTTGCTTTCCCTAAAGATCTCACGGTATTACAAATAAAATACTGTTCTTGAAATATCTTTGGGGGATAGGAAAGGGTATATGCACATTTATTAGTTCTCTGAATCCCTATTTGCAACGGAGTAGCTGCACATTTTGTGAGGCAAAAAGCTGAAGAAAAAGGACAGAGTTTAGACAGGCAGAACACAAGTAGAACATGGCTGGGCCTCTGAAGTTGCTTTCCCTAGTCTTAAAAAATAATCACACAGAAGTGATCATGATAGTTGTTTCATGTTTCTCCTGCAAGATGCTTCCAGGAGATCACAGTTTCTTTTAGCCCCGTGAGTTTGGTCCAGAAACATTACGGGCAGCAAGGGCTGTAAACTGAAGCTGGCACAGGCCATGGCAGGTCACTTATTAGGGATCAGAGTGCAACAAGAGGCACTCTGTGGAAGGGGAGTGGGTGTTCCTTGGCGTATTTACAGATACCACTCTCAGGTGTGGCCTCTCTCATCAGAGATGGACACTGTCTGAGGAGGTAATTCAGGAAGGAAGCCTGGAAGCATGTGGGTGTGATTCCTGCCCCAGGGAAAAAGTGGAATTGTTTATTCCAGCAGAAGGAAAAAAGCTGGCTCTCCATTAGGGTTAGGCCATTTATTTCCAACAAATAGATTATTCACTGAAAAACACGATTTTTGTTGGCCTGAAAATATCCTTGAATTCAATCCACATCTGCAGAGCTGTATAAGCTGTTTGTTTTCTTCTTTCCTCAGGGGTAGATGCGTATAAATTTATTTCCTCAGGGTTAGGTGTGAGTATGTGGAGAGGATGGCCTCCCCAGTCAGCTAGCGATTTGAGTGTTCATTCAGTCTGGGCAAAACTCAGCTTTAGCTCTATCTTCTGCCTGAGGAGATCTGAGCATGTCAGTCCCACCAGCCCGGTAATCGACTCCACCACCATGGTTTAGGGTAGGGATTTCTACAGTGAATACGACCCGTAGCACACAGATTGCTTCAAAGTGAGATGTGCAAAATCTAGTCCAACAACACATGCCCAGAGAAAGGGTTTTCAGGGTATGTACACAAGCAAAATCGCTGGGAGCAGCGATGAAGGGGCTCCTGGGAAATCTCTGCTCTTGCTATGGGCTCATTTCACAAGTACTGGTCAAGAGAGAATGGCTCCAGAGCCTGTGGCTTTTGGGTGTTCACTGAAGAGGCAAGGCATTTGTAGTCCAGGCTTTGTGCTGGTGGCTTTTTAAGTTGTTTCATACAAAATGAAATGGTGGCATCAGGATCAGCACGAGCGCTCCCCTCTGGTTTGGGAGCCGGGCGCACTGCTGGGACGGTGGTTTCCGTCCCCCATGCACTGGGAGGATGCAGCGAGCCGGGCAGCGAGGAGGAAGGAGGCTGCTCTCTCGCCTCCTCCATCACGGCTCTGTAGGCTCCTTCAGTCTCATCCATGGCTTTCCTTTTCATAAAGATGCCTCAAATAAAGCTGAAACACTTTTTAATTGACATGAAACAACTTTATACTGAAATGAAGCCTTATGACATTTTCTTGTTTTTGGTTRATGGGGTTCAAACTGAAAACCACACAGTTTTGTTTTAGTTCTGAAGTCTGAACTGTCTAATTTGGGGGGTTGTATTTAATTTTGTTTGCTTCAGTGGCCAAACTGAAAAAAAAAAATCTTACATCCCTAATCACTGTATGAATTTATTTCCACTAAATGAGCCTTACCCGAACTCCATCATTTCTGTGCCCGGTCGCACTGAGCCAGCAATCAATTGACTGAGCTGTGTAACAATATGTTTCTGTAAGCATGTAAGATCTGTGTCCCGTGATTTTTGGCTGCTGGTTGGTTTCTTGGCTAGTTGTTAAGGTATTGTTAAGTTCTGCCTTACTGTTTCTTTCAGATTTTGCTGACATAACCAAACCTGGTGTCACCAGAGGGATGCAAGCATGCGTCCCCTCAGTTTAAAAGAGAGGAAAAGTTTCAAACACAATCTTTTGACCTTTAAAGTGTACTACAAAGATTGTCTATTTCCTAAGGCTTTTTTGGAAGAATTGAGGGAATGAATGGGACAGGATATATTTTACTGCTTTGAATTACTAACTGGCTAAGTTAATTTAATTTTGTTTTGCATGAGTTCTGTTGTGTTGGACTTGTATTTTAAATAATTCGTAATGCGCCGAAAGCTAAGGATAGTCATTGTCCTTTGTATTTTAATTGTACTAAATAAAATAAGAACAATGGGAGCAAAAAAACCTAGAGGTGAGTCATAAATAAGCATTATTTGGTTTCTAACAGACACGTTTTAGTTTCCCAGTTACAATGGGAGACATAAGCAAGACGTTTAAACATGTACTGAACAACTGAGAAACAAATAGCCCTGGGTTTGTTACTGTCTGAAATGAAGACTATTTTTTTTACTGGGCCACTAATAAAAATTAATYCTTACTGTTCAAGTGATATTTATCTTGTTAATAAAATAACAGAACTAATGACAAATTAGCAGGGTCTCCAATGGAAACTATTGATATGTGACAGCTGGTCAGCTGAACACAGAGTTATGCTTTGAGTCAGCTGAGAGAAGCAAGGAAGATCATACTATATTTGACACTAACAGGAAAACAGAGAAATATCTCAGTGAATCTTCAAAGGAGAACTTGGTTTTGAATTTTTACATTGAGGCAAAGAGCCTCCTGTGATTGGTATAATGCAATGATTGCAGTAAAACAGCACCATTAATTTCCTTTAAGCTTTACATTTAAAGCCAAATAGGTTGTGGGGGTGGGTTTTAAGTGTTTTCTGAAGGAGAAAATACTGACATTTCCACCTGTCAATACTACCATTTTGTGGGCAAACTTCATCTGTTCCCATCTGTCATATTCTTACCTCCCAGCAGCCTAGAAGCTTTACTGGATGGTCCGTCTCCCTCAGATGTACTGTTACCCACAGCCAGCTTGCCCTGACCTCTGTAAAAACCCTGTCAAGTCTGACAACAGCCTGCAGTACTGGCATCTTCTCCTGTGTTTGTTGTACTTGTTTTTCTCAGAAATATTTTGCCCAAATCATCTACTTCATTGAATCCCTTCCAAGCTGCACAGAGATCAGTTTTGCTGCATTGGCATGGAGGGTCCTTACACATATTTATTGGTTGCTCAGTCACCTATGGAGAAGGGCCTCTAGAAATCCATGTCTAGCACCTCTGAGAGACTGCTTTGCACTTCCCTAGTGATTTCTATAGCAAACTCTCACATTGTTTGTGGTCTCAAATTATTTGTGAATAAAATATGAGGACAAACAACCCATTGTGTGGCAGGAAGTACGTAGTCTGCATAAATGCCCTCAAGTTTTCTGTTGGTTCTTTTCATCGGGAGCACCTGTATATTGCTAAACAGCATATAAATCTTAGGCTATTTGCATTTTACCCCCAAAGTCTTCTAATGAGTCTATGCTTTATTTTTATAAACATTTTATAAGCTGCCTGGAGGCTTATATGTGCTGGCAGACATAATTTTTGGTTGAAATCATCTCACATTTCATTAAAAAAAAAAAGAAGTTCCCCATTGATATTCTAAGAATGAATTTTCATCTTTGTTACATGGCTCATCAAACAAATGGTTTCAATTCTTCAGATTTAATGTTAGACAGATGTCGCGTTAGACAGATATTACCACACTTTTTGGAATTCTACATGTTAGAGGATATATTTTTGCAGGCTGTACTGCACATCAGACAAAAACCTTGTCCAAAAAGATGTAAAATAACACTTGTGAAGCCTTAGTATTCCAAAACCAGACATGCTATTGCACACTCTTGGCCAAAGTCAAATGAGAAGGCAAGCAGCACACTGGAGCAGTTGGGATTTAAGAAGTTCCTCATTACGAGGTCAGGACTGCAAGTTGATTAGCACTCTGGCCCCAATCCAGAAAAACACTTAGACTGGGAAAGTCTATAGGACTTGGGCATTTAATTCCTTCAAACCTATTTTGAAAATCTTAGCCTTAAGCCTTTACTGCCGTAGGTGTATTCACGTGTCTAAATTAAGCAGGTTGCTGGTAGGGAGCTTGAAGGCTTATCACCATGTAGCTTCAAGTCCCATTCACCAGGGTCCATTTGCTGTGGCGAGCGCCAACGATGCTGGACGCTGCTGACATTTTCCTTGAAGGCAGAAGGTCTGTTCAGGCTCAGCGAGGTGGCAGAGCCTGATGACAAGCACCGAGCACTAAGGGACTTTGTGAAAGAAGCAGAGAAGCTAGAAAGCCAGGCAAGTGAAGAGAGGGAACAAGAGCTGCCCGGAGCCAGGACTCACCCTTGGAACTGCACACAGCCCCCTGCCTGTCCTGATATGGTTTTGAGACAAGTACTTTAGCTTCTAAAGCTCACCCACACTCTCCAAGACAAGGATGCAATTTCTTTCTCTCCAACTCCTCTTTTTTTGTCTTCAGTCATCCCTTATTCCATTGCTGTTTCATCAGATGGATGGAGCTCATCAACTCTGATGCCCGTAAACTACAGCCTTTTGCCTCCACCTGCCGCGTGATGACCAGTCCTCAAGGAAATGGGACTCTTGCAGCTCTCATGTTTCCCCACACTGGTTTGTTTGATGGATAGAGATAAAGCCAGGATTGAGGACGTCTGGTCACGGGCTATAGTTTTGCACATGGAAGTGGGCCTTCTCCTACCTGTGAGTGTAGATACACCCTGAGGGCATCTTTGGTGCGGTGCAATGCGTGCAGTGCTGTGGGTCCTTTTAATAGCTTCCTACTTTTCAACTGGAAATATATCCCTTGAGGGTATGACTGGAGAAGGTAGCTTGGGTAACACTATGTTATATTGCGCTCCACTGAAGCTAATATATTCCTCTTCTCTGCAGGACTAATTAACTCAGATATAATTCTGAGCTAGCAGAGATGCATAGCTTCTAACACTTGAGTTAGCTCTTTCACAGGTAGCTCAGGTGTCTCTTCATGATGCTGAATTATGCCAGTGAGACATGTTCTGAGATCCTAAGCAATCCTTTTTAAAGAAATTCAAAGGAAGGAAACTGCAGAGTGTAAATGGTATCAAGTGCTGCATAGAGCTGTTGAGTTTTGTCTAGTTAATTTGATCCGTACCCCTTTCAACTTTAATAAACTAATATCTATTTTTGAATTAGTCTCTTTGTGGCTTCCAAAATCTGTTTTAAGCTGCAAGATCTTCATGAAACTGAAAATTAAATAAGAAATACCCACAGGGAACTTGCAGGTTTTTGCTAACATCTTAATTAAATCCCACATGTTGAGGAAAATTAATTGAAGATTTTTGCCAGTTTCCCCACTAACTTTTCCTACTCCAGGGATTCAAATAAATGGAGTTTACAAATTCACCCACTGTTCTGCTTTAAAACTTCATGAAACTTTGCTTTTTAGTAGGAAGTTTTTTAGGAATAGTTCTTATTATACCTTTAATGTGGGTAAGACTCCTAAGGCACTGTAAACATTAATTAAGCCCCATAGTATACCCTCTGAAGTAGATAGTACTTACCCACAGTTATATTGAAAGTAAAGCCTGCCCTCCTTACTTGAACTGATAATACACTCTGTCCCAAACCTACTTTAAATACTGAGAAGTAGCAAACCTACTTTAAATACTGAGAAGAGAATATTTTGAAAAAAAAGAGGGAAAAGAGCACTACAAAATATTTTCCTATGCTTTCATTTTGCCTGGAGACCATTTTTGAAGGCCTGGGTATTTGGTGCAATGCTATTTGTAACATACTGTTATTTAGGTCTTCACTGTTCAAAAATTTGTTACCTGTTACATGACATTTTACGTGTCTATATAAAATATGACCATACTTCAAAAAAGGAGTTTGGATCTTTTTCAGTTCGCCTGCCAAAAATTATTTTGGATGGTCTAGACATTTTGGGGCAATAGCTTACAAGCTGAATGTTTCTGGGAATTGAAAGTGTTTGGACCATTCAGGGATTCTTTGAAGACCTGAGTACAACTGTACCCACACATCTCTTCTGCTAATATACTTCAGTAGAAACAGGGATGTAATAGCTTAATACATCTGCATCACATTAATATTGTACTGGAATACTGGTACAGCAGTGCTGTCGTAACACGATACAATAGACAAATCGCAATGGCTGTAAGACTTTCATATGGTTCTGGTGTATGAAAGCCATTAGCGTCAGCTGCAGCTTGTAGGGCTGTTGCTTGTGAGCACTAGGGAACAGCGAATAGTGCAGTTGGTGCCTTTGAGTGCTGTAAACTGCTGCATTATCAACTCCAGTGCTGCAGTCCCCTGATAAGGAAAACAGATCCAGAAATGAGTAATCACTCTAAACTGCCACTTTTTCCATCCTAAAAGTTGCTTCCCTTAAATTTCATTGATTTTGGGTATCTCTTAGGCAGTAGCCCACAAATCATTTGTTAAAATGCCTGGTATACCTATATGCTTCGGGTAAGTGCCTTTGCTCCTCACAGAACGTATAGATAGTTTTTGTGTTCCTTTAGGATTTCTATAGCTCCAAACACCAACCTGACTGGGCACAGCAGGCCTGGTCCAAACCCCATCAATATGAAAGGAAAGACTCCTTTTGCCTTCAGTGGGTTTCAGCCCATCTTCTGTTTTGCAAACAGTAATTGCATCTAGACTTACAGGCTGCATCTAAACTGGCAAATCAAATGGGACTTGTGTCCACGTAGGAAAACTCTCTTACCCCAACCTCTCCCCCGTCCCAAAGAGGTGTCACATGCACGCTCCCAGCTTGGTGCAGTCCCTGGCCGGCGTTACCCATGTTACTGGCACAGCTTGGGCCAAAACCAGCCAGGGCCCCTTCTCCTGGGAATCACTGCACTGCTGTGCCTCAGCCTCTGCCCTGAGTCTGTTCAGTTCAGTAATGAGATGTGCTCTGCATGGGGAGTGAATATAGATACAATGAGCACATCATCTGTCAGATACCAAAATCTCGGTGTGAGGGAGGAAGAGGAGGAGCATGGCAAGGTCACTTACTGGACCAGTAGCAGAGTTGGGTACCTGGATCCAGATCTCAGGAGCCCCAGGCACTGCCCGTGCTGTAAAGTGCATGGGTTTATTATTTCATATTTTTTCTGATAGACTGAGGTTTTAGGAACACTTACACATACACTGCAAATAATTTCACCAAAACCAAGCCAGCCAGTGGAGGCATTAAAACTCCAGTTAGGATTTTTTTTCTGCTAAAAGGGATAGGAATCAAGCTGCAAACTTTGGACCCAAACCTCCCACCCCCTGGCTGTGTTCCACCAGTTATTTCACAGATCTGCTTCATACTACAGTGCAGCAATAAGAAAGCTAAGCATGTGGGCAGGTTAGTAAAAGAAATTAAGCGTAGCCAAGTGAAAAGTGGGAAACAGCTTGAATAGGATGATTTCAGTTGCTTTTAACATATCAATAATTAAAAAAAAAAGTATGTGCCTGCCTTCCATTATGTATTTATTGCAGTAGATCACACCCACTTATACAAATTATAAATTTTACTCAAACATCACAGCTTTGGCCAAGATTCTCTGAAGATTATGGGACTACAAGAATAACCATAAGCTGGATCAGATCAAAGGTCCAGGAGCCTGTATCCAAGACTGTCAAATAGAAAATGCTTAAGAAAAAGCATAAAACCAGGACAAGCCTATGAAGAAACTACCCTGGCCCAGTCTTGCAGCTTCTGTGATTTGTGGTGCAGGTGCTTCCTGAGCCAGCAGTAGTTTCTTTCTGTTTAATGGTGCAAGATGGATATTTCATCCATGAATCCATCCAATTTCTTTGTGAACTTGTGTAAGCTGCTATAATCTGCAATGGCCTGTGGTCATAAGTGAATGAGGACTATCGCCTTTTGTTCAATTTCAATTTACCACCTAGCTTCACCTGGTCCTTTAGTTTTGTTTGTCACCCTGTAGATCTTGCACTGGAGAAGACAGTGATTTTTTTTCCTTGTTAGCCTCCTGCATCTTACCACTGCTTTTGGCGAGCTTTTGGAAAGATGACATAGGCGTTCTCCTGCTCTAATTGCCAGGCTCTGTTGCACGGCTTTGGCCAATTGTTGCCTTCTTGGAGAGGGCCAGACCCCAGGGCAGGTGAGAGCTGGCATTGCCCACCCCACAGGACCCTCTCCCTAACCTACCACCAGACACATGGGGACAGGGATGCCCATCCTCGAGTGCTCCTTTGCAGCTACCAGCAGCTGCGGCCAGTGGGAACCACCTCCTAGACCAGGCGTTACCACTGCTGCTGGTGCCTCAGGTCAGAAACCCAAACCCCCTCCTCCAGGTACCCCATTCCCCAAACTGCTGTGCTTTTTCCAAAGGGAGAAGCTCTTAATCATCATCGTTGGACAAAATCTGGTATAACTACTAAGGCTTGGCAGATGTTTTCGTGAAATGCATTTTTTCCAAAAGCTCTGAAGGTGGTGGGCTTCCATCAGCGAGGGATAAGCAGTGCTTGGCACAATGTCCTTGCCATGATCTCCAATACAGCTGCAGGAGTGCTTTACATTCTGACTGGGAAAAGGTAACTGCTGTACTTTTTCCACCCACATCAGCATTCTTCCCTTTCTGCGTGTGTACTGCTTAGCCACAGAAAATGACAAAAAATCCCCAGTGTGAGAGGATTTAGTGCAAGTAACACCACCAACAGTCTTTTGTCTATGCTGACTGAAAGTTAATCCATATATGCAAGAATCTGATGCTTCAACTTACTGGGGGAGACAGACACATAATAGAATCTCTTGAGCATTATCGCTTTGCAATAACGGAGCTTTGTCATCTTTTGTCTGACTCTGGCCTATACAAGCCTTTTGGTGAGGTTAAAATTCCTAGCACAAACTACATGAATCTACCTCAAAGCTGTTGCAGAAAAATGGATTAGATACAGATAACAAAAATCTAAACAGGCTTTGAGGTCTCAGGGAGCCTTGCTCATTAATTATTTGAAAGTGATGCTACGCACAGGTTGAAAAATCAAGAATCTGGGTAAGGATGGAGTTTTGCGCTAAATAACGTATATTTATGTAGAATTGTTGGTTCTTTGTCTCTTCTTTCATTGTAAACCTCATATTTCTTTTTTTATGATACTGGCCAGTTGTAGTTCATCCCAAATTTCTGATCCCTGCTTTTCATTTTGAATCTTGGACCCTACCAAATCCATATACACAAAGTGAAACCTGGTGAAATTTCAAATAGTCTGTAGTTTCAGAAAGACACAATGTAAAGGGCAGTGAGTCACTGAAGATACTCTGTAGGCAAAAGGAAAACACCTTGCTGAGCTCAGGGGCAGACAGGGACCCAGGGAAAGTGCTTGTTCTAGCTATTGCTGCACCTTTGGAAGATGTACTGTGAAAAGGCTTGGACTTTGCTGTGTGGTCTGTAAACACAGAACAAACAAATTCCTGCCATTTTCTGAAATTTCTGTAAAGAGAGGGAACCGGTTAGCCCATCTTGGAGGACAAGAGATTGGAGGGAGAACAGTGGCCAAAAGCTTTCCCTTTTCTTGTCCCCAGTTCAGCAACATCTGTAAAATGTGATTTAAACATTCATTGGAACGGGTCTTCTGATATGCTTAGAAACAAATACAATGCCTTCCTGAGAAAGCATAAACTGAGCAGATTCGAAGGAGAAAATATCTGTGGTTCGTAACTCAGCAGTACTGGAGATTTCTGTCATAAACTACATTCTACTAGTTTCATTTTGACTATTTCTGCCAAACCCAACATTTCTGACAGTGCCAAAAACACATATAGGAAGCCTTAACCAAAGGATTTTGTGTCAAAGAAGATGAACCTACAGATTTTTAAAATCTAGATGAGCAACTCTGATTCGTTTGAAAGTACCCCTGTGCTGGTTCAAAAACATGTGAAATTTTCAATTCTTCTGACCTGAGTTTCAAGTTTGCAGTGAGATCATCTCCTGAAGAACAACGGTGGCACTGGGTGTTGCCTGTGGCCTTGCAGCAGCCATGCAGACCTCTGGAGTACACCCGATAATGAAGCAAATGAAGAGGTTCTGAAGACCTGAAGGTGTGGTGCTGGTGGGCTGGGATGACCTTTTCCATGACACATGACACCTGCCAGAAAAACGTACTCACTAATTTCTGCACTGTGCTCAGAACTCCTCTTTGAAGCTCTGTCATTCAGGAAAATGGATGGTCTTTGTCTGCAGGAATTTACTTATCCCTGTGCACATTATTCTAGTAGTTAATCACTCTGGTAGCTAAAGTTCAGAGTCTTATTTCTAGACTGAATTTTGTCAACATTCAGCTTTTAGGCATTGGATCTTATTATAGCCTTCTTTCCTGCTAGGCTGAAGACCCATCACCCATCAGATTGTGCTGGATATATTACTAAAGTTAAGCCTGCTCCAATATTTAACTTATACCTAATTTCAGTCTTCAAGCCCTACCATGAAGACTGCAGCACTCTGGCAGTACGAGCTTTCTCCTGTCTCACCTGCTCTTTGCAGAGTCTTGCCAGCAAGGCCTGCCTCCTATCCTGAGAAGTACAACCTTGAAGGATGGGTTTTTCATAACTACTTGTACATGAACTTAATCTTTCTAGAACTTTTCTGTAACCCAAATGCTGATGCTGCTGTTACCTCATTGCTGTCCCACACAAATCTTTTATCACTAACGGTTTAAGACATTCTGATTTCAGGTTAGCAGAGATATCACAAAATATAGGATCTGCCTAAGTTGTCTGAATCAGACAGTCCCCAGTATGTATTTTATATTAGCTGAGACAAAACTAATTGGCTTTTCTGCATATCTGCACTCTTACATCAGCTGTGCCCACAGTGCGCTTTGTGGGAGGCAGTTCCTAAAGCAGCATGTATCAAGCTATCTTTAGTGCCACACAGGCTGCAGTGTTGTTTAATGACTATTAAACCATTTAACTCAGTGTCCAAAGAATGGCAATAAAAAATCAGGTACCCAAAGTGGATGCCAGGAAATAGCTGGAGAAAATTTGATCTGAAATGTGATAAGAGACACCTCAGAGCAGAAACACTGAAGAGAGAGGTAGCAAAGATACTGGGCTGTTACAAAATTTCTTCAGATACCACTCCTTAAGGCAAATACCCTCTGGGAACCAGACTTGTGTCTGGAATATCTGGCCGATGTCCAGCTCTATATGTACAGAAGATATGGCCATTGATTCCCAGTCATATATTATACATCATGCTTTATCTTTAAAAAGTGGAACAGAATTTATTTAACTCCACTGGTGGGGGAAATTTTAATCATGTATTATGAAATCCTATAAAGCTTTTTTACTAACACTTGTAAGAGAGACACAAAATAAAATAAATATTAATGTTAAGCTTAGCAATACAGAACAGGATCAGTAGTACAAAACTGGATCACCCATTTCTTTGCTTTCTTTTGATTGCTACTACAGCACATCGTACCTGGGGGCAGGTACAGTCGCTGTCCTTACCTCCTTCAGATCTTACCTATATCAGCTTCTTAGCCTCTCCCTCACCTTTCCACACCGATCACTGATCCTACTTTCCTCCCGTGAGACCTACAGCAACAGTGCATTATAATGATCCAGTCATGCAGGATCTGACAGAGAATTAATGGCAAGTAAACGGTCTTTTGGATCCCTAATATTTGTTGGAGGCCTGCCCTCTTTCTAGGAAAGGTTTTTCACCCTTTAAAAAAGACACAGATCATCTTTTTCATATTCTTTTTTCTTTTTTTTCTTCTTAAATGTTAGTGATGGAGAAACAGCCTATTCTTATCAAAATAAATAAAGGCCCAAAACCTGATCTTAAATATCAGCTTGTGTGTCTGTGTCATTAATTTGATCTTGGACAGAGTTTGTAAAGTTTCAAAATAAAGTAACTGATGATACATATTTTGATCTTGCATTTTTAAAAGGAATTGAAGCATCTGTCTTGAAAGGGTCTTTTGGCAAGTACAATTATTTTTTCAAATATTAACAATGAGTGCAGCTGGCACTTCTCCAACATGAATAAAATTTCTGAACAACCTTCGTTGCCATTCATCTTGAACATTCTTCCGAAAGACTTGGCCTTCCTCTCTAACCCTGCTCTTTAGGTACATATATTTAAGTGTTAAGTGAAGACACAGGACACATTTCTGGGGATGTAGGAGGGGAGATTTATTTTCTGATGGTTTAGTGAAAGACATTGATGGGTTTGTTAGTTCTTATTTCAGTAGCTCCTATGCACAGTATACAGAACTAAACAGAATCTAAGATATTAGAGGCGATCTAGTATTTTCACTCTTATAGATTTGTTATTTTCTCTTTGCTTGCTTCAGCTCTCATACAGCGTTTCTTATCTTGATGAAGTTGTTTCTGTCCTTACAAACCTCAGTGATTCAGTTAATAATGCAGTGGTCAACATTAATATGTATATAATTATCATTTACAAGTATTTAAAGTTGCCATGGTACCTTAGCATAGATAATACTATGGTAACTCTAATCAGACAGAAGGCAAAATTTTATATACCTTAATGGTGACCACTATAATTGGCATTTTTACAACACTTTTTATTTATAGGTGTTTACAGACATGAACTGGTTAATCTCTACAATGGCTTTTTGAGATCAGTATCAGAGTCTCACATGGCTCAGTCCAACATTATATATTTGGGGGCTGGGTAGAGTTAGAAGAAAAATACCATAAAATTAAAGGTGTTTTTAAAAGGTGATTGACTAGGACATTAATAAGGAGCACTGTAAGCCGCAAGCTAAAAATCATCAGTCTGGTTCAAAATTCCTGCAACTGGCATAGGAATCATGATATTAGTGAAAGTAATTGTGCGTGTTTTATTTGTCTCTGGGCTCTTTAGCTATTAGGGTACACTTGGGTCTTGTTTCTTGCTTCTCTCCCCTACCAAAAAAGCTTGTAGCTTTACTCTACAACCAGAAGCTGAAAGTCTCACCCAAACATGCCCCAAGGAGTTATAGCTACAAGAAAAACAGCTAGTATCACAGGTCTCTCATAAAGCCACAAGAGCTGGCAAGAATGAGCAAAGCAAGGAGGCTTCCTTTTGCATATTAGCTCCATTTCACAGAAGGACAAAGTTGCAGACATGCCCTCACGTTAGCCAAAACCACTCCACTCCTCCTTTCCCATGCCTGCCCCTTCCTGGAGGTGGAATATTGAAGATACTTCTTCTTAGAAGAAAACAGTTTTCCCTTGCTTTGCATATTTTCCTCAGCTCTTAAGGTCTCATACCCTTTTGGAGCACCACCATTGCAGCATACCTATCTCTGCAGAAGAAATTATTTCGAGTAAGACAGAGGGCAGGCAATGTGCCTCCAGTTGTTTTCCCCACAGACCACGCCTATACAGACTGACATTCTCTTAAAAATTTTTGTTGATTCAGCCATAAATTTCTTTCTGTAGCAACTGAAAATGCAAGGGCTAAATGAAGAGAAACAAAACATTTAAACTGACATAAACAATAGCTGTGATACAAATACAAATGCAATGAAAGCCATATATTTAGGAAAGGCTGAAACTTATTCAGATGAGACTAATTTATAGAGTGGCTGAAGTGAAATATTCAGCAATATTCAAAACAAAGTTTCTGTAGTAAGAGAGAGATGAAAAAATAATCTAACTGAATACTGTTGAAATTCTGTGTTCTTTATGGTAGGAATAATAAGTAGCATCACTAATTTTTGATAGTTGCATCCCAAGAGAAGTCAGAATGTCTCTTTGGTGATTTTAACACTTCTAGGAAAACAAACAGTATAGAGGAAAAAGAATAATCAAGTTTTTCTTCCTGAATATGGACTTTAAAGAGGCCTTCTTCAAAGAGGAATTTATTAATGCTGTGAGTGCTATAGAGTGACACCACTACCAAGAGAAAATTCTCTGCTCAGAGACTCAGCACAGTTGTTAATTACAGCCTTTGCTCCCCCGTGCTGTGCAGCGCTCCCCTGGTGTCCCAGGGCTGGCCTCCCATGGAGGAGGAGGAGCAGAATACCGGGGCAAGAGAGAGGTTGCGTTTTAGTTACGAAAGTCAGGACATACGTGGGGGTGTTTAGTGCTCCAAATCCAGCTCTGGGATGTTTTTCTGTTTTGCATGAGACTACCACAGCCAGTTTTGACATAGGTCTGCCTCTCCCACCCCACCCCAGCTCCTGAGCAGGTACTTGACCTGCCAGCTTGTATCCCCAGCCTCAGACCCGTTCTAACTAGGAGCTGGAAGATTTTACTGGGGAGACAGTCTTGGTTTACCCATCATGTTCTTCAGATCTTCCCAGCTTATCTACTATTGGCCAGTGTGTGTGTGATAGAGAGGCATGGTGCAAAACGGCCATCTCTCGGGCGGTGGTGGGCTCCTGCGGGCTTTCCCCCGGGCATTGTGCCTGCCCATTGGTCAGCCCTGGGCAGCATGAGGTGGTCCCCTGGGGCACCCTATGCTCTGGCATTGGGAGCTTTTGCCAGGAGGATGGGCATGTGTGGTTCCCCTCCCAAGCAGAGCCCAGGGCCCATTGCCTGGCTCCAGTCCCCAGCCTGCAGCAGGGATCGTGCTGCAGCATCTCACTACAGCACGCTCATCAAGGTCCTTTGAAGAAGGTCATGAAGACAGGCTTTTGGAAGCCAGAGACACCTGGAAATTGCTGCTGGTTCCTCATATCCTCAGGTGAAGATAAAAGTTTGGAAGGACTGGGTCTCCCCTGAAGAATTCATGAGCTCCTCTGAAGACGGGAGAAATGGAAAAAACTGAACATGGTGGGATATGTTTTCTGAAGAGCTCTCCTTGCATAAAGCAAATTTAGATGCAATGAATCAGCCCTTTCCCTGCCTCCAATAACCCTGACACAACATGCCTAAAGTATCGGTGAGGTAGACTGGATTCCACCCTCTGCTTACTCTGTAAACACTTTGACTTGGCTGGCCAAGACCTGTTACTCATTGCCACTGATCACACGAGAAAGAAAACCAAAGTCTGTGAGTATTCACAGGATGGAGTCATTAAAGTGGGAGTGAACGCATGATTTACACAAACTTATGTTCTTCCTGAGAAAATGACACGGATAGATTAAATGTTGCAATTTACTGTAGATCTGCTGTGTTAGTTTAGTGTGTATCTACAGCATCTGTTAAGCTGTTACAGTTTTATTGATTCAGATTATTTTTTCTCCACTAATTTGAGGATTAAAGAGAAATGGTTTGGATTATGTGATGATTAATCACAGGTTAGATGTTTGCGTTTTGAATGCATAGATAGGATTAAAAAAGTTGTGTCTTACATCCCAGTGCAGTATTTCAATTTGAATAGGGGTTTTTTTTTCATGTCATTATTTTCACCTGTTCTCGGTTAAAAGCGGGACCTTAATTTTTTCTTTTTTGAAGTTGATAATGCTGTTGTAATTACAATATGCCAACACTGTGTACATTTGGTCATAACATGCCTAAGTATATCCTTCCTTAGCTAGAAGATAGAAGGTACCAGGAGTGTTTTCTGGACTTGGAAGGAGTGTATCCTAAATCATGTAGCTAACTGAAAGAAACTGGAGAAGATGATAAGTTGTTTAACATCCTCCTTTATTGAAATGCTCTTGGTACTACTATGTTTTTAATTTCAGGGGGAGCCTAGCTGTTGCAGGACTTTTGATGATCCCTGCTTTGATTTGGGTGGGTTTGTCCTTGGGAAGCATAATTACATATCTGATATGGATCTGTTCAAACGAGGTAATTCATAGTCTACTTTAGATCCTGCAAGGCTGCCAAATACAGAGATGTCTAAAATTACCCTTTCCTTTTTCGGATCAAGAACATAATAATGTGCAGGCTATTTTGTATACAGACCATTGTCGTCTTCCTTCTGAAGAACCGGATGATGTATTTTAAGAAAATCTTACTTGAGAATCACGGTGGTTTATGCATCAGGTTTTAGAAATATGTAAAGCTTTCTTCCTTAACAGTGAAAACACTTTAAAAATTAAGGCTCATGATAGTTTTGTTTTGGATACAAATAAATGTTAAAAGTACTCTAAGCTTGCCTTTAAAAAAAATCTTTAATCTCTTTTGCTGATAAGAACATTTCATTCTCATTTGAGTATTGGCCAAATTGTGGTTTTCTTACACAGTAACAAATGTTTTTTTCCACCATTGGGCCTACTAATATCTACAGGATTACTCATGGTATAAAGCTTTTTTCAGTGTATAGGTGTCTCAGTCCTGCCTGTGGTGTTTATCTGGTTTCACACCTCGAGGTCTTTCCTTTATCTACTCATCTTTGTCTTCTTTCTTTTTTTTCTCTCTCCCTTTACTTTGGGAACATACACATCTAGCTGGGGACATTTCAGCAGGTAGATAGCCTGACACTTGGATGCTTAGTGTGGCATTTGTCAGATTTTGTCTTTGATCCCTTTATTATTTGAAACTAACAAATGCTCTCATATTTCTTAAGGGGGGAATGGGAATCATTTGAATTTGGTCTTAAACAGATAAACTCTAGCTCCAATTAGAGTATTAAAATAAAGAGGTTCAATTTTAACTATTAGTTTGTTATGACAGGTGGGTCCATAACTGTAAAACAAATGAGTGCCCCATGCGTTGGATTTACACGGCTGATTGACACAGGGCAGTGTCTGCTCTGAAGTCAGAGACCAAACTAAGAATTCCGTCCACAGGCACCCCACGGCATCTGCCAGAGAGGGGTCCCTGCTGTTGGGTTGCTCTCATCAGTCTCTGCTCACCCTTAATCTACAGCATGGCTTAGCATCGGGCCAGTCAGAGAAGCATCCTGACTGCCGACATTTTCTTTTGCTGCACTACAAAATCCCGTGAGAATAATTTCAGGCGGCTGTTTCAGACCTCATGGGCCAAAGGATCAGAGTACCTCCCTCCTCCACTTCCCTCCCCCAGTGTGAGCTTCACCTTAGCTCCCTGCTTCCACCGTCCAGCTCTTCCAGTAACAATGTCTCTGGGTGATGGCAGCAGTGCAGGATTCACGTATACCTTCCAAGATTGCTGCTGTGGTTTAGCAGGCTGCCACCAGGGCTACTTCGACATCCGAGTCACGTTTTGGTGTCCCATATGTCCTCCATCTCCTGGCTCCAGCAGCTATATAAACACCATGCAGTTGTTGCTGGGAAAGRGCTGGCAGATTGAAAACTCAGAAGATAATGAGCAAGAAGTCCTCACTCTCCAGCAGGCTCAGCCAGCCCGCTGAAGGCTGCACACTCACAGCTCTGTCTTGACTTTGGGGCAGACATGACATCTTGTCATTCAGCTGAGGCAGTTGTCTGTATTCCTGTTACACGCACACCTGCCACGACCAGAAAATAATGGAATTTATTCTTGTTTCAAGCACTCCTGTTCTGAGAAGGAGCTAGCTGATGTACACTAACATCCCAGAGAAAAATATCATTGTCAGATCTTTGGGGCACAGTCTGCTTTTTTGTTAAACAGGATGATGCACAGTGCAAGCTGACCCTCAGGCATGGCAGGGGCTGTTTCACAGTGCCACTGGGGTTTGCACTGTAAGCTGTGGTGGTGGTGGTCTTCCTTGGGTATGAGCATGAACCCTGGCTTCTTGGAGCACGTCTGCCCTGGATATTTTCCCCCATCCTTTCCACCTCTGTCCTTTTCTTCTCCATTGACTGACAAGCAGGTGGAGGAACCCCAGGTATCAGTACAGGCTGGGGGATGAAGGGACTTGGGGGTACTGGTGGATGAAAAGCTGGACATGAGCTGATAATGTGCACTCACGTCCCACAGAGCCAACCATATCCTGGACTGCATCAAAAGAAGCGTGGCCAGCAGGTCGAGGGAGGTGATTCTCCCCCTCTGCTTTGCTCTGGTGAGACCCCACCTGCAGTATTGCGTCCAGCTCTGGAGCCCTCAGCACAGGAAAGACACGGACCTGTTGGAGCAGGTCCAGAGGAGGGCCACAAAAATGATCAGAGGGATGGAACAACTCTCCTATGAGGAAAGGCTGAGAGAGGTGGGGTTGTTCAGCCTAGAGAAGAGCAGGCTCTGGGGAGACCTTATTGCAGCCTTTCAGTACTTAAAACGGGGCTTATAAGAAAGACGGGGACAGACTTCTTAGTAGGGCCTGTAGTGATAGGGCAAGGGGTAATGGTTTTAAAATAAAACAGGTTTTAAACTAAAAAAGGGTAGATTTAGACCAGGTATAAGGAAGAAATTTTTTATGATAGGGGTGGTGAAACACTGGCACAGGTTGCCCAGAGAGGTGGTAGATGCCCCATCCCTGGAAACATTCAAGGTCAGGTTGGAGGGGGCTCTGAGCAACCTGATCTAGTTGAAGATATCCCTGCTCATTGCAGGGAGGTTGGACTAGATGACCTTTAAAGGTTCCTTCCAACCCAAACTGTTCTATGATTCTATGATTCTATTCCCAAAGAGGCCAGTGCTTGTGTTGGTGTCTGGTATATAACTGTATTTCACGGTGGCCACAGGCAACTTGGAGTTCCATGCAAGACGTTAAGAGGAAAAACCCTGGCTTATTTATTTATATGTTTTTAATTTATCTGCTATTAAAGTCAGCAGAGGGAGAAAGAGGGATCCCTGAAGAGGACAGATGAGACTGCCGAAGTCAAGTCTCGGTGTGAAATTACACCCAGAAAGACTAAGGAGACTTAGTTCAATTGGCTAAGGTGGGCAACTACATTTGAGAAGCAGGAACACCATCCTCCTTGCCCTGCTTCACCATGCACAGAAACCTTTCCGGTCTGTTTAGGAACAAAAGGGTACACTTGGGGTACCATATGCACTGGGAACAGTGCCATCTTTGGGGAGCTTTGAATTCTACCAAGGTACTATATAGGGAACATCCCAAGGTGCTGTATGGGGAACATATCTGCCACAGAGGCATGAGCACACTATGCCTTCAACGAAGACCTGGGAATTAGGCATTCCTGGCCTCAGCATAGCCCTTCCATCACCATGGCAGCTGCATCTTCTAAATGTAGATAAATATTGACTTTATTGTCTCAGAAGAATGATAGTTTCACATGATTTTCCAACACTGCATTAATAAGCAACTTGCAATCCAGTTAGACAAACTGTCAGTAGTGCCAGCCAAATAATTTACATGGCAACAGCATGTAACAGATTCTAACACAACAAAATTATTTACCCAAGATCAACAATGCAATTTATACACAGATCTGACTGCTTTTATAGAAGCATATGAGGTGTATCTGACCACCCAGCTTACTTTTTGATTTTCCGATGCTATTGATTTTTTTAAAAAATGAAGGAAATCTAAAGCTTTTTATTCATTTGACATTTTGCCATTGTCTCATTAAAAGAAACCCTGCCAATCAACAAGCAGTGGTAAAGCACTTCCAAGTCTAAAATGAAGATGCAATACAAAATCAATTCCAGAATGAAATACATAATTATAAAATTATATGAAAAGAGAATGCATAGTGCTTGTAATTTCTTTTTTTTTTTTTTTTTTGCTTGTAAATGTTATACTAAATTAGTATCTTGTCTGCAATACATGGAGGAATTATCTGTTCTAAATACATCTCCTAGGGTATCAACTGTCTCAGCTGGTTGAGAACAATGTCTTGAAGCCTTTCTCAAGCTAAATTCCAACTGAGTTCAAAAGCATCAGGTTGGAAATTTGTCTTGCGACATTTGGTTGTATGTTTGTCAGAGGATACGACAAATCACCTAACTCAGATAAGGTAGGCTTCTTATTTTCCTAAGTCCTAGCTAGTGGGGAGAGACTTAGCTCCTATAGAGTGTGAAAGCCTAACTTAGCAATTCTGAATCGCCCCTGACCTGATCCTCCCTGTTGGTAAAAGGAGAAGCCTAGGTGACAACTAAATTAGGTGTTTAAAATTCAGTACAGCTAATAGCCTTGCAATGTGTTCATCCCTTGTAAAACACCTTGCACAGCCAAAGGCCAAATTCTGCAGCTTCCAGCAACATGGAAGCTGCAGAATTTCAGGTTGTGCTTCAGTGGCCGTGATCAGTGACTCAGGGTGGATTTCAGAGCCAGTAACAGCTCCTGGCTGTGCAGGGAATGAAAAGCCTGCCAAGGGGTATCTGTACTGCATGACCCAGGGTGTGCATGCTGCACGTAACATGGTAATAAGCCCCTCCAATAAAACCATATTTGTTTGAATTAGCACGTCTTTCAAAGATATCTCTTTGCCTCCTGAAGTAAAATTTGAGAGAGTTCACAGTTCATGATCACAATGTGATGTTCTCTGGTCTCCAAGCAAGTGTCTCTGTGCTGGTGTGTTGTGAGATATGCTGAGAGGTGAATATGAAACATTATATCCCAGTAAGATCAACTGAAAAAGCATGATCAAGGTCATAGAAATCGCTCCAGCATGATCAAGGTCATAGAAATCGCTCCAGGAGGTCTGAGTTGAACATCTGACAAAGTATTACAAAAAATATGTTTTTTCCAGGAAGCACAACAGAAGAATTTAGGTCAGATTACTGAACTGGAAATCAAAGGTCCCAATGATTCCTCAGACTTGGAGAGTCTGTTTGAGACGTGATAAAAACAAGAAAAAATGCGCTAACCTTCAGACTGGGATACTCTATGGATGAATGCAACACTGGTTTAAGAGGGGTTGCTGCATGGACGTCTGAATGTGCACCATGGTGGCTAGTACTGATGGGAGGTAGCTGAAAAAGCTCCTCGGGCCCACAGTAAATCAGCACTTGACCCTCCCACATCTGCAGGTAGAGGGAAAAATGACTCATACCACATCTGATGCTATGCAGAGGGATATGGTTTTGGCTTGGATTCACCTGAACTCTGTGGGTTCCAAGTGAACAAATGCAAGCAAACTTCATGAAAGTCTCCATTATTGGTGTGTGGCTTTGACATTTTCTGGAGCCTTGAGACTCCAACTTGGAATGGTTAATTGACATCTTAGTTGCCAAAAATTTCAAAGCAGCATGCTGACTGGATCAGAAATCACCCACCAAAAGGACATTGGTGTCAAAAGAGGAATGGCTAACTTTGACAGAAAGCAGCAAATTAATAGAAGATACCCTGATGGCAGAAAAGAAAATGTCCTAAAAGGTGTTAGAAGAGCTCTTGTTCACAGGAAGAGAGAGGACAGTGAGAAAGGTATCAGACAACTCGGAAGAGAAGGGATCCTTCAAGTCACCAAGAAAAAAAGTTGCCTTTTTCCCCCTTTGCTCAAAATTGTGGGCAGCAGCTGACAACATCAAATCTGCCTGGGAACTTGAGCCAGGAAACTGGGAGACAGCCAAGAAATTCTAAAATGCCATCTTTTAATAAAGTTGAAGAAGTCTAAGTCAGGAGAACTTTAATTTTACTTGTGGAAAATTTATAAACAGCAGAGGCTCAACTGTCATATTCAGTGTACATTGTTACTCAGCTTCAGTCTGGAATAGTGCAGTGAGCTGAAGCCACAGCAGAAAGAAATAAAATACCTGATTTCCAAGTGTGTTTAGCCTAGTGCAGACTATGCTACTTAAAGCTCCTTGTGCACGCCGTGAAGCCCAGCCAGCCGATGTCAACAGGAATTTCTCAGGGGACCTTAGGCAGAAGGGGTCTGGGCATTCGCTGGGGACACAAGCCCAAAGAGGTCTGCTAAGCAATGATCAACTGAACAAATTTCTACAGCTAGACGTGGGTGCAACTTCATCCACTATCATTGTTTCACCATCCTGTGGCTGCGGATGCACATTACGCAGAGATGTATCTGGTGTCTACAGAGAGATAAAAACGAGTTAACACTACATGACACCAGAAGGAGCGTTTGCTGTGAAGGCAGTGCTTATCAAGAAGGGCCTGGGGGGTTGCGTTTGGTAAATAGGAGTGTATTGCTTATCTAAGCTAGTAAAAACCTAAAGGCAGACATTATCATATTGGCAAATACACATCAAACAGTGGCAAGATAGCTTGGCTTGTTTGTGAGACTGATGAATGTAACACAGCCATAAACAATTTACCCTGATAAGCTGCACCTGTACTAAGAGGGATTCTAAACAAGTGTTTTCTAATTTGCACCTTGGCCGAAAAGTGCCTTCCAGGATGATCGGCTTGTTAAATGCTAGAATAAGTGTCTGAACCACTGAGGATTTTTGCCTCTTAGAAGCATGGATGGTCTCCTATCACAGGTTTGTTCCCTTCCTGGATATCCTGTAACTCTAGTTGTTTTTAAATATTTTCTTGATATTTATTTATAATTTCTAGATATTTGCCTGTGAGGGTGCACCACCCCCAGGGGTTTCTCTGCTGATCCGTGCCTGGGCAGGTCCAGGTCTGGGCAGAAGCGATGCTGGGAGGAGTGGGGGGCTCGCTGGCACTCTGCAGCAACAGGTTCCTCTCGCTCCCGCTGCCGGTTCGTGGCCTTGTGCGAGGGCCTCTCCCCCTTTGTCCACCTTTCTGCTTCAACAACTGGGTTGTCTGTTTGAAATGGTCTTTCTCTGTGGGGAATTTCTTGGTGTAACTGAAAAGTGGTAACAAAAATGTGTTACGGACAACATTGGTCGAATCTGGCAATAAGTGGGGTTCACTTTCGCTCAGCCGTAGATTTTCCCCTTGGTTTTAACTGTTCCATTTTCCATTTTCATACTAAAACAATCTTTTCAGAGAAATGGATTAGCCATGCAATGGAATTAAAAGGACTAGGATCTGGCTTTCAGTTCATTGCTTAGTCTTGAAGATATTTTACTGTCTGCTGGAAAAATATTCTCTTTCAAACAGTACTTACTTTCAGATTCTCTTACTGAAAGAGCACCCACGGTTAATCGTCTTATAATTCATAAGATGCTTTCTCCATATCTTTCGTACTAATAATATAATAAAAATTAAAAGCTCACTTTTGTACAAAGACAGGTTCTGTTACCTTAAGTCAAGTGGATTTTTGGAACTTGCCTGCATTTTTTTAAAGATAGCTTATAATACCTAAAATTATCTAAATTATCTAAATGAAAACCCTCAAATTTGTCAGGATCTGGAGAGCTAGCTAAGCCGCGATCACTGGATAGGGAAATAAAAGGTTTAAATTTACTTTAGATTATAGATAGGAGAATATTTATAAGCTTGCATAAAAATGGCTTTGGTAAGGGAAGAAAGTCAGGGAAGTTGATTCTTGTGGGTTTTGATCCTGTAGCATGCAATTCTCTGTGATCAAGATCAGCCACTTAATAAGATGGATTGTTCCAGGACAAAGCGAGAGTAATTGAAAAAATGCCTTGGGCAGAGCACATCCATGTTTGTTTTTAATAATAAGAAGTTTTGGTGGACAACATGAATTAGCAGTTATTGGAGACCTACTTTCGCTTTGCACTAGAGTCCATCATTTCATCCTTAGCAGTTTATACTTCTGATTTAACAGTTCTTTACAATTAATCCCTTGACTCTGCAAATTCTTCCTCAGTTTTCTTGCCCAGTATAATATAAAATTGTCCTTGGACTTTGGAAAGCCTTGAGACAGAGTTAAACACTGATAATCTGAAGATGTTCAGAGTTGGAATTCCCATTTGTTTTCATATAGAGCTAAAATCCACCTCTGGGATCATGGCAGCAGAATCCAGTTTATAGGTCAGAATGCATGTGCAGGTGTGTGTGCATGGATGTGTAAATACCTCCTCGTAAAAAAAAAAAAAAAAGGGGGGGGAACTTTCAAAACAGAATACAGGCACAGAAAAGTAGTTTCATATAAAAATCACAGTAAATTCTGCTAGGAAATTACAGATAGTGCACCAGACAGCTAGCCAAAACCAGGAAAAATTACCCCAAACATCCCATGTTTCATCAGCCTATATCAAAAAAGGTATTCTATAAATTCATACAAAAATGAATCCAGAAAATATACTGAAAAAAACCACAGAAAGCAAACCCCAGTCCATCTCCAGTTCTTAATATTGCTCATAGAACAAAGGATCCAGCACATGAGTTATAGAAGAAAATCATTGTTATTCAATAGCCAAATTCTTGTAAGTATTAATAATATTTCCAAGTTTACTTCATGAGATTCAAAACAGACCCTTAGTATTAGGTGAATTTCAGGAATACCTGTCTTTTTCTGTTATTAGTTTTCTGATAAAAAAGTAGTGTTTATAAACATGAATATTTTATGGAGGTTTGGATGGAAATATAATAATATGAAAGGCTTAGAAAAGCAAAATTGCTTTCTTTTTTAAAAAAGTAAATATTGAAGAGTTTCTTTTTTATTTGACAAATTTCATGCAGCGCTATGATATAAGTTGTGGCAACACAGAAGAAAATCAGAATTAGTACTTGTCAGGAGGGAATAGTAGGAGAGTTGAAAGTAAAATTCTGTCTTGTTAAATGGCAGTTCATGGTTTCATCACTTCCTTCATGATGGGATTGCTATCACCTGGTGCTTTGGAACAGCCTTTACTTATTAGTTAACAAATAATTATTAGCTACACAGAATTTTAATGGTATCCTGTAAATTTTCGCCGTATTTGAAGGAGAGTCATTTTCAAACAATCAAAGCTTACAAAATACCACCATCAGCTTTAGAAGACAATATGGGGTCCAGATAATTCTTGGGTATTTGCAGATGAACACTGAAGTGCTATAGATTTAGTAGAATATTTTTTAGCATAACCTACCATCACCATAGGGTTTTTTTCATGTAGTTATTCATGCTTTCTAAATTTTCAGATTCAAAAATTGCCACCTGAATGAAGTGAGGTTGAAAATCTGGCACATAAGCAGTGGAACAAAATTTTGGACAGAATCTTGCTTGCTTTGGCAGCTCACTGGCCTCGCATAGATCCAGCGTTAGATTTCCTGAAAATTTCATCTTCTTAAAAGTCACATTTTAGACATGCACTGGTGCAGTCTGCAGTGCGTGCATTTATGTTATCTATAATGTATTAACTACTGCATATAAAGAAACAGAAACCATTAGCAATTCCTTCTGCAAACATTACAGCAAGAAATATACTGATTTTATGCAGAAGTTTGGGTGTGCAAACAGAAGCTAGGGTTTTTTTCAAACTTGGTCTCTGCAATGCTTGTACCCTAGCATCACCTCTGCAACAGGCCCCTAAAGGCTAAGGCTGGAAGCAGATAAAATCCACACGCCTCATCACATCCTAATTTAAGGAAAGTAGATAGAGAGTAGCAACTAGGAAATGTAAACTGGACCTACGGTATATGACAGCCACCACTGGCTTTGGTTTATATACCCAGGGTGCGCTGACCAGAGGCACTGCCTGATCCAGCAGATGACCATGCCCAGTGTCTTTCCAGACTGCTTTTTTTTTGTGCCATGTTTGCCTCTGTCCAAGGACAGCACCATGTTACAAAGGCAGGTATTGTGTCTCCCCGCTTCTCGCCATTACCTATTGGGTTTTGCAAACTCTGTTTATTTCAAGTAACGTTCTTCACATTCTTGCATGAGCCATAAGGGCCTTGGGAAGAGGAAGATACTTTTATTATTGTTTGTTTGTGGTTATGTTAAAATTATAGGGTCTCATCTCAGAAGTTTAAAGAATTTCCTATATCTGAGGTTATTCAGTCAAACAGAAATTTAAGACTGAACTTCTCTGAATCTTCCCAGGCTCTACATGACTTTAATCCTGAATCTCGTTCAGGCTCAGAAGAATTCACTGTGTAATTAAGTGTAAGATCAGAAAGGGAATTGTTTCCTTCAGACCCATGCCCTGGACCATGCAACCGTAGTTTGTATTCAAGTAAACTTCACTCAAAAAGAATCCAATTAACAGATTTTTAGGAGTCCATTTTGGGAACAACATTACACCCTTTAATGATTGACTACTTTTTTGTTGTCAGTAGTAAATATTTACATGCATTTTCTCACAATATCAACCCAAAAGTGTTTTGGGAGGTTACTGTTTTAGTTTTCCCGATGTGGAGCACTGCCATGATTTTCTCTCCTATGCCCACTGACACAAGATACTAAAAACCCTGGGTATTGAAGAGAAAGTTCAAGTTCAAGCTCAGCTTCAGTTAAGAGTGACTCTACTGAAGCTAGGCATGTGCTTGACTACCTTGCTGAACTGGAGCCTAGTAAATACAGTGATTAATGGCGACATCATATAACTATTTCAGATCACCAGCTTTATGGACTAAAAGTATAAAGAAGCACCTTGAAACATGATCTATTTTTGTGGCTTATGTGCTGGTGATTCAATTTCCTTAGCCGGTTATCGTGCTCTGTAAGGATAAATATACCCTTAACATATAGTCAGATTTTCAAATCTAGCAGCATGGCAACAAGTGCGGGGCCCAATGCTGTCCCTTTTGTAGGAAGCAATTTTCATGTTGTAAGCAGCTAAGATGAAAGCAACGCATAACTCATTTAGGTAGCACCGCAGACAGACTCAGGTTAACTACAAAGGGCAGCTCAGCATGTCACTCACGGTCTCCTGAATTCCTTCAGCTGCCTGTCTGCAGCTGGAGAGGCTTTGTAATCTACGGATAAAAATAGAGATAGACAGTATTCCCAGAACACTCTGTAATGCTTGAAAAGCACTTTAACAATGCTGGGAGGAAAAAAAAAATGGAAAAAAAAAAAGAATGATTTTGACCAAAATTGTCTCTGGACAATTATCTCATGCAGTTTGCTGTTTGTATTTCACTTAAGCTACCTCTACTCCTCCCCCTTCAAATGATCTCTTCTGGTACAACAGAAATAGTGCCACTTATTTCACAGACCCAGTATGAAACACAAATCCAAGCCATTATAGTTTGAATCTCATTCAAGATAGTGTTACATGCTAAATTTGCTTAACGCAAGAAATATGATGCCAGCTTTAGCGTAGTTTAGCTACATTCCTATTCAATACTGCATATGCTAACCATACATCAAACTTTCTATGGGGCTTTGTGGTACATACTTACAAACGTACAATTCTTTAGCTATGCATATTTACTGCTACTATTTTAGCAAGAAATGAATTGAAATTTCCTTAAGGAAAAGTAGTTTTTGTAAAGTATCTGATAACGAAACTTTCCAGTTCCTCCTGCAAGATATGTCTCTCCTGCTGTTGTCACTGTTAATTTAGAGCGAACTTGCGTGGGTTGAGCTCCAACTGCATATTCATTCAGGCTTATTACACCACAGAGCAGTGAGTCATGACTGGGGCTGATAAAGGCAGATGCTGTACTTTCCTTTCTGTACTGAGATTAGTTTACATTTTAATTATGTTTTGACAGTATAGGTGGCCTTTCATTAGCGTTACAGGGCTACGCAACATCACCCGAAGGTGGAAGCAGCGCACAGTTTCCATCACATGTGGGTTTCCTTTGATACTGCCCTGGCAGCGCTGGGAAGGAACCGCATTCTGCATTCAGGTCGTAAAGGAGCAACCCTGTTGGGCTCCACGGGGCTCCGCTTCTGACAGCCGACCGGTACTTCCTCCTTCCCATTAAAGCAGAAAGAGGTGAAAAATGCAGTCTAAGCATCTGTGCAGGTTATTCATATGCAGACCGCACTGTGGATAGATGCTGGAGTAGTCACTCGCCTTGGCTGCTGAGCAGTGTTGGGTCATCAGGTGCAAGAACTGGTAGAAACTTGCTGGTATATCACCAGGAAAACAAGAAGCGCAGCAGAGCTGGTGCGATGGGGAGAACTATTTGCTGTTACAGATAAGTAACAGTACTTCTTCCTCTAGATCCACAGAGAAAGGAGGTGTGGTACTCAGAAACCTTTCCCTCCCTTCAGTACTCCTACTGCAACACGCCTTCATGTTATTTTTTTCTGGGGGTTGCTTTAACCCTAAATGATCACAGAAGTCCAGCTCCACCCCATCATCCTTGCAGACTGCTGCAAAGAGCTCTAAAAGCAGTTTAGGATTGTTTCCAGAGAGAGGAATGGTTGGCAGTATATATAGATCCCAGCTTTACAAATCCCAACTAACTTAATTAATAAAACCCACTGAAAAATCTTGTTCTGTTTTCCACATGTTCAATGTAAATATCTGTACCCTTATACTTGTATGGGATTTTCCTGCTGAATAATGTTATTTTTTGTCTTCCAATAAACTTTTTAAATACAAAATACATAGACATTTTTATAAGGCTCAGGGATTCAGATGGAGATACAACATGAGGAAGAAAATTGTCTTCCTTTACATTATGCTACAATTTAAATTAAATTTGATTAGATTGGATTTAGAGCCAAATAATGTGAGTTAAAAGTCCATTTTGTAAAAATCACATTCAATGCATCACCCATTCAGGTGAATTTTGCTCTTATGAAATAACCTGCCATCTGTTGGATGTGTTATTAATAACTCTGGATTTGGGGCATGATTTTTAACAATTGGTTGCAGTGAGTAAAATCACAGCAGAAATTCCCCGATGCAACCTAAACTACAAGCTAGACAATGGAAATCTGCATCTAACATTTGTGAAGTTGGACATGGGCCTTCTATTGTCGGGCTGTCTGCACAAAGTTTGTGCTAGGCATGATTCAAAGCCTGTTTGTTACCAACTGGACTATCTGCAAAGCAGATTCTTTTTAAAGTATGCCTTAAAGTTTAAATAAGAAATGTGACTGAATTGGAAACAACACTGCGTTTGCATGAAAGGTTTGTAACAATGCAAATTACAGCCCTTTTCAAAGTGCAGTAGTTGCCAAGTAAAATAAAAATTCTGTATGTTCAAAAACACCAAATGGTTTTCATTCTGAGAATGAACTGATACATTAAATGAGAGAGAAATTGCACAAACAACCTCTGCTCTCCTGAAATCTTGTAAGCTAGCTAATGCAGAAGAGCTACAACAGTCTAACATGAAAAATGCAGCAGGTCAGTGCACTGAAGGCTATACCATGGACCTTTAGCTTCTCCCATCTTGCTCAGTGTTTCTTGTAGGACAATAAAAGACTGAGTGAGAGAGAGCAGTATGTTGGAAAGAACAAATCTTTTAAATTCATGATGATATATTTATAAGAGAAAAATATTTGGAATACCTCTAAGGAAAATAGGAGCTGCATGCTTTTCTTCAGTTGTCAAAAAAGAAGTTGCACAGTAGCCCCCTAAAAATGGGGAAAGATTAATTACTGCAGAAGGAGTACATAATGCTGAAGGGGGAAAGTATCTGCAGGAAAAATCTGTACAATCACAGAAATAAAACCCCACATAATTAGCATGTGCCTTTACTTGGACTTGACACTTGAGACAACATCAAACTCAAAATTAACATGAGAAATCAAAGGCAATCTTGTTGCCTAATGAGAAAAAATGTGCAAATGAATGACCAGTCAGGTATCAGGAAAAACAGGGAAGATTTTCATCTGTTATTTATGCAAGAGTTATGAACCAATGACAGATAAAAACTTCAACGATTTTTTATTCTCTAAAAAAGCTTGTACACTCTTTTCTATACCCACTGTCCCCACACAGAAAACACGGCTAACCCTACTGACAAAATGGGAAGAGAGCCTGCTTCAAAATAACCTGTTGACACATGGAGAATGATAGAAACAAATGCTGCCGAGAAGTAAGCAGAAGGAACATCTGAAATGAATCATTGCATTTGAAAGCTGAGCATATGTAGGTGGATCTGGCCAAATTAGACTTTGCTAAGGGGGAAAAAGCCCTTTGGGAAAATAAAGGAGAAAGCAGAATGAGATAATTGTTAGGAAAGATAGTACTGTAATACTTATGGGGAATGGGGATACTTCAGCTTACAAAGCAAAAGGCAGAATTTATGTAGACAGAATAAAATCTTCATCTGGGCAAAAAAATCTACTAACTCTTTCTCTTGATTTAATTGCAATTCTATTAGATATACTTTTTAAAGCATATCCCATTTAAGCTTAGGCAGCCTGTTTACAATATGTACAGACTTACGAAAGGATTTACAAATACACATCATGTGCCAAAAATGTAAATTCAAAACATACTGTGTTCTATACAGGAATCATTTAGTCACCTGTGCTATTAGCTTGAGTAGATGATTGCTCATGCAACGCTATAGCAGTTCCTAGTTGCATATCACGAGTGACCACCAGAACAGCTGAAACCCCCAATGCCTTCAGCACCAGCACAGCAGTACTGTATTTGACTACAGATGAAAAGATTTCCCTTCTGAAGTAACCTCTGCAATAAATTGCAAGAAAACTGACCTAATTTTAGTTTCTAAAAATTCTTCTTGAGTTATTCTGAGAACAAAATATTGGCTGAGTATATATAGACATGGAAATATCAATACGTAAATTTTTTTTGTCCGTGCAAAATTTACTTGCAAGGTATCAGCTAATATGAAATTTATTAGAAGACACAGGATTTTGTAATGTTTTTGTTCAGTGTAACTGAACTGTAGCATTTTTTCATGAAGTTTTATGTAGAGAGTAGGCCAACTTCTAATGAACTGTGCAGAATAATTTACCGAGTTGAAGCAGCAAATTAGTGCAAAAGACATAAATACAGAACCTCCTAAGAATCCAGTTTGAATCACTGCATCTGGTTTCCAGAATAGTGTACTCTGAAAAGCAATAAGGTTCTCCTTATATTGTTATTTCTCATAAGTCCTCTGAAATTTGTTTAGTAAATTCCTTTCATATTGGGCCTAAACATTTATGATGTCCGTAATGTCTCCAGGAAAGCCATGATCCTATTAATCAATGCAATTTCAAAGAGGTTCTGCTTTCATCAGTTATATGAAATCTTTCCAAAAAGTTGACTAACAAGTCAAAGATGAATAAGTATATTATTTTATTTATCTGTTTAAACATTGGTTGGAAAGTGGCTGCCTTCTAACTTGTTAATAAAAAGTCCTCTGAAAGATATAAAAAAGACATGCAATTTAAAACAGTTATCCAAAAACATAATTGTTTTTTACTCTTGCAGGTTGAGATATATAGACAACTTATGACCAAACAAAAACCCCTGAAATGAATGGAATTAACTCTCATTTTCCAGACACGAAGCATCTGCTGCAGCCCTGGTCTTTTCTGACATCTTGAAATGTAGAATTTTTATCTAGTGGACTCTTGAACTCTGCTATCTGCCAAGAAGAAACTTGGTCCTTTGAGTTTTCTTTCATTCTAGAATAAGATCTCTAGATGTTATCTAGCTAGAATCATATCCTTATCCACCCTTTGGAAATCTGGATAACAGATTTCAGGAAGGTGTCTGGTGCCAATTTTGTTATTACAATGTGAATTATAACCATCTGAACCATCTGCACTAGTTATAAATCCTAAATATCAGATATTCTTTTTCTTTGAGATTTTTTTTCCACCTGCATGATCTACCAAGCTTAAAGTGCATCAGTTTTGCTGAGCTCTTCGGTGAAATGAAGAAGTTATTCCACACATGCATCAACTCTTGCTTCAAAATATGCAGGACTTGTCACACTGCCTAATTTTTTGGTAAAGTGTGAACAGCACTTTTGCAGCATGTGATAGTTGTAAGACTTCCCATTTGGACTAGATTTTTCACGTTTGATGTAGTCTTTGATCCAACAAAAAACATTGTTCCTCTTGGTGGTCTGCCGTGAGATTTACAGAGCCCTCCGCCTTCTACAAAACTGCAATTATACCTTGCTCAGCATTGTTTGAAATGATTGATTCAGCATATTTGAAAGCCAGTAGGAATGGATATTCACTCTTCAGCAAAATATGTACAAATGCAGCTCTTTTCCACAGAGGATCATTCAGATGATTACAGCTTATTGTCTTGAATAGGTATTATGGTCATTAACTTGCCTCTGCACATCTGCATCACAGCTTTGGCAGATCACAGGAGACAGTGACGACCTAAGTTTGCTGGAACGAACATACTTTCAGATGCACGTGATACCGAGGCTTAGGTATTTATTTCCACCTGAAAAATCAGTCATGTCTGCAAAACTCCATGCAAAATCACTAGCACTGCACAACCATGTAGAAGCATTTTTGAAATGAGAGGAGTAGGAAATGAGTGAGCAGTAGACAGCAGTCAGACCAAAGTCAGCTCCATGGTGCAATACTCTGTTCAGAAACAGAGATGACAAATCATCAAAATTTATATATGCTTAAGTAAGTTAATGATGTGTCCTGTACTACCAAATGGTAGTTTCCAAACCTCCAAACTTACTCTTTTTTAAAAAAAATGCTCTTTCTGATTTCTTGAACAGGCAACACTGCTTTTCTCTATCCCAGATGGAGCATTAAGACATGCAACATGGTGTTGGACTGCTTTGAAAAGCACTTTTTAACTTGAACAGTGTGTCTAAAAACTTTAAGCTCCCCTAAAAATGAGGCAAGAGTATAAGTCATATCTGTCCAAGGAAATCCTAGCTTGCAAACCAGCTTTGCTTGCAAGATTTTTGTGGGATGATACCCAATGAGCTCACATTGGAATAGAGTTTAGACCAGGGCTGCTCCAAAATACATTAGTGTGGTGAACTCTAAATGACTGGTTTGTCAGTTGTATCTGTTGCATTATTTCTGATGAACATGGTTTTCCAGCAATATTTACTGTTCTTTTACTAATGTGCTAAGTGAGTGTCTCATTTTAAGTCTTCAGAGTAAATCTTTATACATAAGAAATCATTTTCTCTTACCTTTCTCCAGACCTCACCAGTCTCAAAATGAGTTTTCCTCATTTATATTGTTATTTCTCTTACATATTCATGTTTCTTTTGCTATTTTATTATGGCAATACCTCTAGATACAGTACATGGCAGCAATACCCTGTTATGATGGCTACTGTAAAAATATACCGTCGCAATTCCTAATCCAAAGTGGTTTTGATTTAAAAGGACAAAGGCAGGGAGYAGGAAAAGTTATTTAATCAATAAAGGTAAGCTTCATGCACTGTATACATTTTCATCTGTGGATTGCCAGAGTTTCGATGGCTCCTTATGGTTGCAAGGAAAGAGGTGAAGGACATTACACAAGTAAAAAATATGAAGGAACAGAGAAGGGAATTAGGTGCTGGAGAATGGGAAGCAGAGTGGACAGAGTGAATGAGACTGAGCAGCTGAAAGCTGAGGAGAAGAAGCATCCAACAACCAAGGTCAGTGGCACAAATGTTGAAAAAATACAGAGGTTTTTCATGCCCAGAGGCACTAAACCATGGAGTAGTAATGCAATGCTACATTTGCAATGCAAATGGAAGGATCTTTCAGGCAACATGAACTGACAAAATGTTCAACGAGTGACTGGTAAGCAGAAACATGTCTGTTTATTTTCCACATTGTAGTCTCCATATTGATATCATCCTTTAGCTCTCTCAGTGGAAGTGCAACCATGCAGCTGATGCTCTGTGTCCTACGTTCTCACAGTTTGTCTGTATATTGGTAGGATGCTCACCTAAACTTCTTGCATTTCTTGCAGTTCTGCTTTTAAGACATTGTGCTGTTAATGTTTCATCCAGGAAATTTTTTTATAAATCTCTCACGTACTTTCAGCAAATGCTTGTGTACATTGGCTGGCTTCCTGGAATAGTTTTAAATATGTTCCTTCTGAAGGGCATCTCCTTACCACCTAAAATGTGTCTTATAACAATAAAACTGCAATCTCAACTCTTACCTTCCTAAGGTATCAAATGTTTATCTCACTTTATTGATGGGTAAATCTCAAAAGGGCAATTCCAGAAGGCCCAGCTAGCTCTAGAATTATTTAAGAGATCGTTAATGTAGCATTGGTCGCTAAGATCTGCCACTTTACTTTCCAATTAAAATGTGTGTTTCAAATTTGTTCTTCCTGGTTAGACATAACCGAACTACAGTTATTGCATGACAACAACTTGGAAACCTTCCAGCTTTCACTCATCCATTAGAAGATTAATTATACTGTATTAAAAGACACGTTTAAGTAATGCAAAATGGGCCCCTATAAAGTCTGTCATCATTATCAGAGTCCGTATTTCATATTAAGTGTTTAACCCCATTCCATTGTTCGTCAAAATCAAACACGTGAACAAAATGGCCTGCTGTCCAATGATTCATTCCCTTTTAAATGAACCCATTGAAATGCCAGCATGCAGGTTAGTTCAGTAAACATCCCTTCTGGTGACAGCCAGCCTCCCCCTGATATCTCTGCTTTTACTCATCAAATGCTTTGTTCATTCACAGCTTTTTGGACGTAGTTATTTAAATCACACCAACTCGGTTGCCAGTGGGCTGGCAGCTCGTCCGCCTTCTCGCAGAGGTCTGCCAGGCTCACTCCAGGGGAGCCTGGAGAGCAGCCCTTGCCGGAGGCTCTGTGGTATTAACCGCTGGAGGCTTCTGGGGCTGAGGCATGGAGCAAGAGAAATCTCCTGCAGGCAAATGGTAGGTTGTCCATGAGGTATCTTGTAGGTGGAAGGCAGCTGAATCATGGCCCGTACTGTGATTATGACTGCTTTCACAGCTGCCTGTAAATAGGACTTGAGATATAACCGAAAGATCCCTAGCAGAGATGATCTCTGATGCAGACGCATACAAGCAGACAACCAGAATAATATTACACCTCATTGCAGCCAGGACTTTGGAGCACTCTCAAAATGATCAGACTTACTGCTATGTACTGTCTAGCTCACGCTCCCATTTCCTGCTTTATTGAGGAGCATCTGGGAAAGTGGCCAGGAACAAGCTGGTTTCTCCAAAAGAGACATTCAGGGAGCTCACTCTGGCTGCCAGCTTCCTCAAGGGCTCCTGAGACGCGGGCAGGAAGAGGGCTGAAGGTTGCATACCTTGCTGCAGCCCTCTCCCACATAACACCTTTCCTGAAGGCTCCTCAACCCCCTCTCAGCATTTGTCCAAATGTGCACTCATCACATTCCTGGGCTGGGTGTAGTGCCCCCAGGAGTAGGAGTCCTAAAACTAAACCATTCAGCAGAGGCCTTTTAAAATCCAAATTACATGAAAATAAAAGGGCTGAATCTCAGAAATCCCAACCCAGGTAGGAAACATGGAGCTGTTGAGGTTTCAGCTTCCCCTCCAAATCTTTTCCATGGTAGCCCACTTCATGGGAGAGTTGTGTTTCAGCAGACCCCCATATCACTCTTGCTCCATTTCCCCGGTGGCAGTGAGCGTGGATGCGTATGTGTATTGGGTTTGCGTGGCAAGGTTTTGGTAGTGGGGAGGCTACAGGGGTGGCTTCTCTGAGAAGCTGCTAGAACCTTCCCCCATGTCCGATAGAGCCAATGCCAGCCGGCTCCAAGACAGACCCACTGCTGGCCAAGGTTGAGCCCATCAGTGACGGTAGTAGTGCCTCTGTGATAACATATTTAAGAAGGGGAAAAATAAAACCCAGGAGTTGCAGCCAGAGAGAGGAGTGAGAATATGTGAGAGGAACAGCCCTGCAGACACCAAGGTCAGTGAAGAAGGAGGGGCAGGAGGTGCTCCAGGCACTGGAGCAGAGATTCCTCTGCACCCTGTGGTGAAGACCGTGGTGAAGACCATGGTGAGGCAGTCTGTCTCCCTGCAGCCCATGGAGGATCACGGTGGAGCAGATATCCACCTGCAGCCTGTGGAGGACCCCACACTGGAGCAGGTGGATGCCTAAAGGAGGCTGTGACCCTGTGGGAAGCCCGCACTGGAGCAGGCTCCTGGTAGGACCTGTGGCCCCGTGGAGAGATGAGCCCACGCTGGAGCAGGTTTGCTGGCAGGACTTGTGACCCCGTGAGGGACCCACGCTGGAGCAGTCTATTCCTGAAGGACTGCACCCGTGGAAGGGACCCACGCTGGAGCAGTTCATGAAGAACTGCAGCCTGTGGGAAGGACTCACATTGGAGAAGTTCACAGAGGACTGTCTCCCGTGGGAGGGACCCTACACCGGAGCAGGGGCAGAGTGTGAGGAGTCCTCCCCCTGAGGAAGAAGGAGCGGTAGAGACAACGTGTGATGTACTGACCACAACCCCCATTCCCTGTCCCCCTGTGCCACTCAGGGGGAGGAGGTAGAGAAAATTGGGAGTCAAGTTGAGCCCGGGAAGAAGGGAGGGGTGAGGGGAAGGTGTTTTAAGATTTAGTTTTTGTTTTCTCATTACCCTACTTTGATTTGATTGGTAATAAAATAAATTAATTTTCCCCAAGTTGAGTCTGTTTTGCCCGTGATCGTAATTGGTGAGTGATCTCTCCCTGTCCTTACCTTGACCCACAAGCCTTTCTTTATATTTTCTCTCCCCTGTCCAGCTGAGGAGGGCAGTGATAGAGCAGCTTGGTGGGCACCTGGTGTCCAGCCAGTGTCAACCCACCATAATATCCACAGCCCAGCCATAGGCAGGAGGAGCCTCCCAGATATCAGCTCTCCTGGCCACACCACCTGCAGGACACCACCTTTCAGGGGAACTCAGGTAAAAGTTAATTTGCAATGAAGTCTGCAGCTACTAGTCAATCCCCCACTTTAGGTACTCCATTTGTATTTTGTAGGCACACATTTCAGGTCTATTGCAGCTACCAGGATGAAATTTTTWAAAAAAAAATGCTGTCAAAAAGCTACCTCTGAATATGGTCAAACCTAAAGAAGTATCACAATTGTAGGTGCTTGTTACAGAGCTAAAACACTTCAATCAAGAATAATTCTTTCCTATGTTGAGACTGCGCTTTCAGAGTTTTCCAGCTGCCTTGTCCTGGGAAAACGCGGCTCCTGGCTAGAATGGAGTCACTGGTGCACTTGAGCCCATCAGTGGCTTTGGAAACTATGGCCCAGGTCTCTCACTGTCAGCAGAATGAGGTGGAGGTCATGGCAGTGGCTGCACCACTGCTCATTTATTCACAGTGGCTCCTTCAAACAGAGAAAAAGTAATACATGATGCTCATGCTAGAAATCTAGGGTTACTTACAGCAAGGGCTATAATGCAGCCTGGGAAGGACGCACATGTGGATCTCACTAACAGGAGGAGGAGGTGAGTTTCTTGCAAGCCTAAGCAAAGGAAGAGAAATCACACGACGTGATACTTATTACACTCGTGCTCTGCGAAACAAGAAAACACATACGCTTTGTAGTCAGCTTGGAGAATGATGTGTGTGAGCAGAAACAACTGTGCTGCAGCTCCTCGGTGTCTGCTCACCAGGACTCTGTTCAACACGAGATGATAACAAGCTAATAGGTATTTCCTGCTTAACAATTACATGAATAAAAAGCAGAGCAGCACATGCCAGACATCAGCAAAATGTGGCCAGCTCCCAGTCAGGGAAATACACCCTAGCAACAGATCATAAACCAAACACAGGAGCAGCAACACTGGTGATCAGAGAGACAAAAGCTTGTGTAAGTAATGGAGACACTTTGTGTATTCTTGTGACAGTCAACCTTCAAGAAGGCAAGTACCTTCTCTGCAGCTATCAAACCAACTGACTGAAAACCAAGCGCAGGAAAACACCCAGTGTTTTTATTTTTTTTTTCAGGGAGAAGGATTATTATGAGATACTCCAAGTCCAAATGACTACCTATGGGAGAAAACAGCTGTAGCAAGAAAAACAAATAGCTTCCTCTCAACCCCAAATCGACTGGCCCAGCACATGCTCTAATAGCATCCCAGTTCTACCATCATGATTTAGTTTTTGTATTTTCACTACATCAAAGAAGTCATTTAAGAGGTAACACTTGCTGGAGTGATTGCTGCCAGAAAATGTACTGAGTCCTCTCCCTTGGATTAACACTAACTGAAGTTGTGGCAGAACCTAAAGCAGTATTTTTGAGAGATATGAGTCACCCTTACAGTTGTCCGGTGAAAATGTTTGGGATGTTAAATGTCATTAACTTGTCACTGCTTAAATTCTGCAAAACAGCAGAGGGGAGATGACAGGTAGGGATGGAAGAACAATCACTGCCCTGACACTGCCAGGCAGGGAGAAGGAAAAGCTCCATTCCAGATCTGTGAGTAGCTTCAGTTGAAAAAGCTTGAACATTTTATTTCAAGACATTAAAAATAAATATTTTGATATTTCATTTTGAAACGGCATATTTCCTTTTGAAATCAACATATATCTTACAGAAAAGAAAAACATGTGGAGCACATTGGTAGAAAACCCAAGCAGTATTACAAAATGTTGCACTTTGGGTCTGAAAAAAAAAATAATTACTATGCATCTTTGCATTGACATGCCTGAAATTATAATGGCTATTAATTTTGCTTGGGAAGAAAAGAAAAAGTCCTGAATATTTTTCAGGTTAAGCTCAACTGGAAAAATTCTTCCAACCATTTCCTTCCAATTTAGCTTAAAAGTCCAGTGTTCCCCTGGTTGTAACGGAGACCTGAACAACTAAGTGTAGTGACATGTCACCCAAGGTGTGCAGATTTGGAAGAGAAATGCTGTTTTTCCCCGTTTTTTTTGCACCTGATCTTTGCCCAGAAAAAAAACCCCTAGCAGACCTTACGGCCTCCCCAGCGCAACGAGGAGCGTGCGGGCTCCCCAGCCAAGCCCAGCGACAGGACTCAGTCTGGGGAGCCAAACTCTCTGTCCCCGTCCCTCCTGCCCACACCGCCACCGGGGGCCAGTGCCTGAGCCGGGCGGCCCCGTGCAGGGGGCCCGTGAGCAAACAGGGGAGCAGGCCAAGGCGGGGGCAGCCCCCAGCTTCATTTCCAGGAGCAGGCGGAGCGGCAGGTCGCAGTGAGGGGAAGCACCAGCAGCGGGGCACAGTGGGCAGCGAGACTGTGGAGTCATCTTGACCTGCGAAGGCTGCACCGTCCACCCTGTGTCAGGGCTCCTGGGCAGGACTGTGTTTGGAAAGTGAGCTTGGTGGACCACCACTATCTTTCCTCCCCCCTCAACGGCTAAAATTGCAATGTTAAAAAGGACGATGAAGAAGAAAGTAAGGAAAATAGCAAAATAAGCAAGTAAGAGCAACCAAAACTGAGCTGGTGTTCTCTGATCAGCCAGGAGGATCCCTGACCACCAGTTTTTCCTATGCTCTGCATTCAGGTGTCCAGCTCCTCCTCTTGTGCTCTCTGGTCAGAAACGCAGCCAGTGGGGAGGTCCCCAGTGGGATGGTACAAGGACACTGCTGAAGTTACCGAAATGCAACTTCGGAGACCAGAACCCGCCATTGGCTCCCTCATAAGCTTGTGAGTSGCTGCAGGCAATATTCTAGGTCCTATTTCATTAAAGGCATTCCCCAGGAGCTGAACTTAATTACTTCAGTGGGATTCACATATGTTCTTAAGTATTTTCCTGAATCAGGACCTTAATTGCTCTGTGCCTTTGCTCCCCATCTGCAAGATAGGTTTAACGTTTGCTTTCTCTCACTCTCTGACTATTCAGATTTACGTTCTTCTATTCAAAGACCGCGAGCCTATATCTCGCGGTCCTTCTCTGCTCAGCACTTTGTCCCATAAGGCTGTGGTTTCACTTGAGCTATTATGGGACCTTGTCACATTTCATGCTTGCAGAAGCCACGCTCCAAAACCTGATGGCCTTTGTGCGGCTTTTGTGTCTCTAACAGTAGCAAAATAAGGTGCTTGTTGATTTGGGAGCAAAGCAGCAAGCAGTATTTTTTACTTTAACTCCATCACAAATAGAATAATTACATGGCACTTTGAGACAATTTGCTAAAGATGCTCACACATTTCAAGAGGGTAAAATTACTTTATCCAAAGCAATTACAAAATAGCTAATTAGTGAAACTGACTGTGAGCTCTTACAAATGTGTTATGTGGAGATGTTGCTTCTAATGTCAGACAACAAGCCTCCAGTTTATGAGTTATTTTCAGGTAATGAAGAAACTCTTCCAATGCAATAAATATGTTCTTTTCAACTGAGACTTTCTTAGCCAAGATGTGCATAGATCCCCAAATTAATAAGTCTGTATTCCTGCCACATGCCTTCCCTACAGCCTCATCTCACCGTAACTTTGTCAGGTGAGTAGCAAGATAATTAGCGGAGCAGCTGGGCAGCAGCTTCATAAGAGGAAAGGCAGCCAGGACATTAGCACGCTTGTCACAAAACAGACTTCGGGTACCTCCCGGGTGAATGCGCTCACTGCTGCGCTCTCCCCAGAGGAACTTCTCTGCGTACTCCAGGACCACTGGCCACAGAAAGCAGCTTTGAAAGAGCTTTCTTTTTCTGATATAAGGATTAATCGCCAATTAATTCTTTGTGTCATCTCCCTGCAAGCTGACAAAAGACCTGTGGGGAAAAAAGCAGTTATCTTGGCCCAGCTGGTTGCTAGGTGGTTTGCCGTGTGAGACAGTGGGATCTGTGAAACCAGAGGAGACTGACTGCATTTCAGTCATTCATTAGATTCCACTAGCTGATAAAAAATGAACATATTATGGACAATATGTCTTTTGCAAAAACACTTCTTTGAAATTCTGTGGGGAGAACAATCACGTGTGAAGAAAAATGCAGTTTCTGGGTTGTTGGAGTTTTCCTTTTATTTTCAGACAAAAGGTATCTATTATGTATGAAGTAATTGTTGCAGGCTGTGAAATTAGTCTTAAACATGAGTGATGGACAGGAGTGACATAGCTTTACAGAGTTAATAAAATACAAACCGGAGATAAAGTGAGTCCGTTGGAGAGCTGTTAAAGCAATTGCTGGCAGAACATTACACCTCAGTGTAAATCTAGGGACATTTTGCAATAAATAACTTTTATAAAAAAATCCAGACTGTGAATTTAGCATACAATTTTAAACCATCTGTGCATTGTCACTCTAACACTGAGATCTCACTTATTTGTGTATTTTACCCATATGATCTGATGTAAGTGGGAATAGGAAGGAAACACTAAAGACTCAATTGAAATTGGAGATAACACAGATAAGTGTTTCATTCTTTGTAAGTATAAAATTTCTCTCATTTTGTTTTAAAACCACATCCACATTTAGGTTCTTTTTAATCTGTGTCATAAAAGTTAGAATTTATGTTTATAAAGACACAATAGCTTAGATATTTCATACATTAAACTTCACAAAGTGGAAAAATGAACAATTCTGTTCCTTTTGCCCATATGACTAGGAAAGAAACTGCAATATACAGGTGTGTTCTTTAGGTATAACTTATGTTTTACAAGTTCACTTGTTTTTTGGATTGATCTCTCTTTTATAAATGAATGAAACTAGCAAATCTGTTTTGAAACCAAATGCCTTCATTTGGCCATCTCTTAGCCTATCCAGGCCTTTGATAGCACTGTGTTAATGCCATAACTGAAATGCAAGAGCATTATGCAAATCTGATATACAGGTATATAACAAACTCATGTTCTTAATAACTGAGGACTCCAAATGTGACCTCCACATTTCTGAATATCCAAATTATAAGTAGGTGATAAATCTGAGGTGAATTCAGTATATGAAAACAGAACAAGATTAAAGAAAACCACAGATAGCTAAGAGTTACATCTTAGCCCTTAACAGTGACATCTCCCTTTGCTGGTTCAGCAGTCTCTCCAAGCAGTAATATAATAATGTTGCCTCCATTAAAACATTCGGTTACCTCAAGTAGACTCTGGACTTGCTTACAGTTTGTATGTCTTAGACCAGAAGGGAATGATTTTTGCAACCTGCCAGCTGTTTTCATAAAGAAGTCCTCACTCTATTTTTAAATGCATCAAACAGCCTTTTTTTAGTATTTGGCTAATCAATTTATTTAAGACTCTTAAATCATGATACATAAATAGCTACATATTTCCAGATACACTACTAACCTCTCTTTTAAAATCTTTTGCAAGGAGCTGACCTTCAGACCTGTCGCAATTACAGCTGCATTATGTAGCATAGCTCATCCCTATTGACAGCCACAGCATGATTTCCAAGGAAGACAGGTTGACTGGTGGGCATCAACAGCAAACCATGGTCTGGAGGATTTTCCTCCCTGTTTTCTTACTGTCTTGGCAGGTTTTTTAACTAGCTGTTGATAAGAAGCAATAAATCTACTCAAGTGCTGACAGGGATAATCCAGACAATTGTTGCTCTCTGACTGAGGTGGAACAGGTTTTCTTTGGTTTGTTTATTTGTCGAACATAATCTAACACTTACCATCTTCTGCATGTGAGAAATTTATTAGGTGTTCCCCTCTGGCAGATGTTTGAGACCATCAAATCATGTCATCCTACATGAAAGCTGTATATTTGGAGATGCAGCAGAGTCCAGACTTGGTAATCACCATTAATCTCTGTGTCAGCCTGTGTTTTATGTGCCTGCTCCAGCATAATAGATACTCTCTCACCCAGATGGGAGGCCCGGGAGGCATTGTGTGTCTAGGAGTCCTCTTAACCCTAGAACATCACTAAATCACAGAGATACTATACCTGCTAGGTCTTCCCTGTCAGTCTTGGAAAAGATACAGCATATGCTGGTCTCACTAGTTCCTGATGCCTTCTCCATAGCTAAGGCCATCTCTTTCCAACYCCTTTTTCAGGTGGCCCCATCATGAGAAGGGTAGCTGGTAGCTGAAGAAAGTGTGTCCCTGTGCCTTAGCCCCAGGCAGCAGATGCACACCTTGCTTGTTCCCTCCTCAACACCTGTATAGATGCTGGGATTGACAAAACTGTCTGACTGAATGGTTTATGTTCAATAGATATGTCATTGCAATGGTATATGATCATGTAAGTACAACAGACTGTATGTAATGAGTAAACTTAAAATACTTTAAGATTCTGGATATTTTGCATACATTAAAGGTAAGTAAAGTTGTTCTCCACCATTTCTAAAGGTGTAGATCCATTCTTGTGCTCTTGCAGTCATTATAGTCTCCGATTTGTTGGAATTAAACGTTACATTGTGACCTTATTTGAGTTCATTGCCAAACCCGACCATCTTTGTGTCCTTCTGCTGCTCCATCCTATTTCTGTTTCCCACCGCTCATCAAAATGTGCTACCACAGGATGCAAACAGCTGAAAATATTTAAGCAACAGTCCCCAAACTGCAGATGCCTCTGACAAGATAATTAACTACAATGACAGCTGAACGCCGAGGAGAGGCACAAAAATAAAGATGGCAGTCTTTGACTTGTACGGGAAATAAGAAACATTTGCTGCTTTCATTTCTAAGGATTAGACAACATTCTCAAATATTTTTGAAAGAAAGGCTGTTAGTTCTTGGAGGGTGATATTGCCTCTTCATCCTGGGAGAATTGATTATGCTAGGGGAAATCTCATGGAAGGAGAGGCTGCCTGATGGTGAGAAGCCATCCAGCCGGTTTTAAATCTAAAAATAGGATTCCCCCAAGTACCCTGTCGGCTGCTAACCTCTTCTCTGGTGCTGTGAAAGTGTGTAAGTGTCTGAGTTTTACCAGCAAAGCCCAGAAAGTCTGAATTTCCTGCCTCTGCACACAAAGAAATTGCCTGGAGGTGTGACAGTGTGGAGAAGCCAGGTGGGTGGCCACCTCTGCCTGATGCCTGTTTGAGGTACATCATGYGCATCCCCCCTGTGCTGGGCAACTGAGTACCCCCAAACTTGTCTCCCAGGACAGAGGACTGCTCCCTTTCCCTGCTACATAATGCCCTGGATTCGAAGGGTTAGAGCATTCACCTGAAGCATAGGAAACACAAAGATTTATTACTTTGTAATAAAGGCGTAAGTACTAATTGGAAGATCATTAGTATCCAGGTCTCTCGCATTTCTGATAAGAGCTGTCCTCCCAGATGCAGATTCCTGTGGGCTCTGACACAAGCTAGTTATAATGAATGTATAATTAATCCATGCAAAATGAAAGAGGGACACAACGTGCCCAGCTACAGCCCAGCAGTTAGGGGGTGGCAAAGAAGGGCCGTGGGGAAGATTGAAGGAAAAGGGAGATTTGAACTTGAGTTCTGCTAAGGAAAGAATGGAAATCTAAATTTTTGCAACAGGAGATAGTGAGAGAGCTCTTTTCTGGCTGTGCTTTATAARAAGGGCTTGGGAAGAGGTCTAACCCCTAGGAGAGGCTGCACATTTGAAAACTGCACTGTGGTGGAGGGGTGTGCTTCCCTGCAGTCTCTGCTCAGCGATGTGACTCTCCCAAGACGTTCCGTCCTCCACAGCACGTCCCGCTGGAGTGACTGAGAAAGGTGACTCCTCCCTGCTCAGCTTGCAAGCATTCGTGTATTCTGTCTTTGGCCGTAAATCCTCCAGTATGCTTTAAGGAGCCTATGGGTCTAACTTAATCTGTAGATTCCACTGCAAACAGCATATTTAACAGCAAGGTGCTGACATACTTCAAATAGCAATGCTGAAGTCTTTTTGAGGAGCTAGCCCAGAACATAATTTTGCTCATTTTTCTGGTAGGAATGTCTAGTTTTCCAATACCAAAGACTTTTAGCTTAACTTACTTTTTGAACTACTGACATTTCATTTTCCCAATTAGCTTAAGGTGATGTCTACAGCATGAATTCTTCCCTTTCTCTAACTATCCAAAGCACCATTGATCCAGTCCTACAAAATTGCACAGTCAGCAGCAAGGCTTAACCCATATGCAAAGGAGTAGCAAAATGTGCACACTACTGTAATAGTTGTTGTCACAGACAAGTCATCTCTTCCTAAGCCAACTTTTTTTCTCTGTTTTCCTCTACTGCTTTTTTTCTCTCTCTCTTTGGAATGTGATAAAGAAATGAAGAGAATTAGAGCACCTATTCTCTATAAGCTTCTTTCCTTTCTACTTTAAAACAAGAACAACTTTATTGTAACTTTCTTTCTAGCTCAGAATAGCAGCCTCAGGCTCCACTACTTTGTCAGGCTGCTCTACAGCGGCCAAAATATCTACTAAAATACACAATTATTTTTTAATGATTTTAGAGCTTGAACTTTATTTTAATAAAGAATATGGTTTGGCTCCTGTTTTTCACATAAATCAACTGTTATAAATTCCAAGTTTAGTTCTATTGGGTATTTTTGTTTTTGCAAATACCACAGTAAAAGCAGCTCAGAAATAAGAAACTGCATTCTGTTTCATCACCTTAACAAATGCCAACAGCTCATATGGATGTTCCATAAGCTGCTATCACCAAGGCATTCATCTGTAATGGGTTGCCTTGTAAACACAAGTTGTGTGTATTTTACTCTCTGAAGTCAGGTGAAGTTCTTTCATCTCAATTCAGATGTGATTTACTGTAAATAACTCTGACGTTGCTAGGAGACAAATTTCAAAACAAGTCTCAACCATAACAGTGTTAATATTAAAAATCTTAAATAAAGATGTTCATAGTGTGCAGAACACTTTAACATCCTCTGATAAGGCCAAGTAACTTTTTGAGGGAAGCTGACTTGCCAACACTGGCAGGTCAGAGGACAGTAGGTCTGACATGTCCCATAGTGTTCCTCTTGCACATGCTTGAGTGATCCTTGCACTTGGAGCAACTGTTTCTCCGTATGTCTAGCAGTGCAGGCTGCTGAAATTCAGAAAATTGGTGAACTTGAGAGGTCTAGGGAAGGATATATTTTTTTACACATAAAAATTGTTTTGATGTTTTCATTGTCTTCAAAGACAAGATTAATCTCACTACTAATCCAGGGCATGATTTRCTGAAATAAGGTTGTTCAACATGAAGTATGGAAATTAGACACTGAAAATAACAGTGTAAGAGTATACCTGCTGGAAGGAGAAAAATGCCACTAAAACTTCAAACTGGAGCATTAAATGTTGCTTTTTGGTAAAGAATCTGAAAACAATACTCCCTCACTTCATCCCTTTCTCCTTTTCCAACACATATACAACCTTGCCTGACCTTGGAGGGCAAGAAACACAAGGTARGGAATAAAGAACCACCTTTGCCTGAGTTAGGGTAACAACGTAGATGCTATCCAGGGAGATTCAAACAAGCTTTCTAAAGTTGAACGATTGGAAAAGGTGCACGGTGAGTAAGAGAGACAGTCTGATGGGAAAGAGAAAAAAAGATGAGTCAACTTTCTAGGTGTCTGTGTGAGAGCCTTCAAGTGATACGTGCTTTATCTAACATCATTATAATATGTGTTCACTCTTCTTTCATGTATCCATTTAAGCATAATGGAATAATGTACCTCAGTAGTTATTGAATAGACATGGGCGTGGTATCAAAAGACACTCATTTTTATTAATCCAAAGGTGCTAATTGGTTCTCAAGAGAATGAGAAATTAACTCATCTCTAGGGGTTTGGGAGGGTACTGAGGAAGCAGAGTGCTGAGAAGCGAGGGAGGTTTCCTGAAGTCAGGCTGTGGGCACTTTGAAACTTAACAATCCCGATATACCTCAGTTCTTTTTGGAAGCTGTTGTTCGTGCTTGACCTACATTGTGAACACAACCTTCTTCAACCTGTTAGTTTCTTCAGAGTATAGAGTTTGAACTTCTAAAAGAAGACAGACATTTTAAAATTAATTAGTGTTAGTGACAGGGCCAGGCAGCTAACATGGATGCTGGCCAAGGGAGGGTGCAGCCGCAGCCACAAGATCTGGAGGGAGTAGGTTCCCATATTGTGAGAACAGGCACACGGAAAGGGATTAATGGAAGATTAAGGGAGCAAAGTGGTGAGAAGGAAGAAAATTATAAGAAAAATATAAAGAAGGAAAATGGGAGGATCAGACCACTTGTCATGATTTTAATTACACTGACTATGATAATAGTAAAATTAATTGGCAGTACCTGCAACTCATGGAGTTTGGATTGGCTTATCCCTAGAGACAATAAAGCAAATGAATAAAAAGGTACATGTAGTTTTAGAGTGTTCAAATCAGACTACACGAAGTGCCTGAAAACACATGAGAGGCTGGAAAATTACACTGGCTTTTGCTGCAGCAAGAAACTTCATTTACAGTGTTGTTCAAGTCAGCTGTGAAAAGAGGGAAGTAAATGAACCCAACATGTATAATATTGGACAGACCTGCTCTGAGAGACCTTTCTGAGCTTTGGCAAGCTTTGGGGAGCAGGTACTTCTTGCAGCCTGTTGCCCACAGTTGTAGGATTCCAACTACACTAAAGTCTTGTGTATCCTTCAGCAAGTGCTCCTCCACCGTATGAAGTGTTCGGGGTTTTGAATGAACAAGGTTTCATGGCAGTAGCAATAGGAATAAAACTAATTACATCTGTTTGATGGTAGACCTACTTTAAGATAATTTGCAGCAAGCTCCCTAGGGAATTTTTCCCTTTTGAAGTCCTTCTTACTCTAGGGTTCCCTTTTGAAGTAACTCCCCCTCTGGATTGCTTTTGAAGTGCTACTTTTCTTTTTCTTAGGTCTTCTTTGGGTTCTGCTTTGTTGCACCTTTCACATTGGAGGTTCACAGCTGAAGATTAGTGAGTAGAAAGGGAGACTTTTGATTTAGACCAGTTTCTCTCTCACACCATCAAGAGGAAGGCCTGGCTGCATCTCCCAGTGCAATTCCTTAATCTCTTCACTGGCACCAGCTTCATGTCTAAACTGGCCACCATCCAGACTGAGATGCAGAAATGTCTCCAGCTGTCTAAAATGCCTGTTTTGCAKGAGTGCAGAAGAAACCTTTTTTCTTTCCTTTCTCCCAACAGCTTAGATATCTGKCCCTCTCCTCTCCTTCCTTGCATGGTATAAGTCTCCACCTGCCACCTGGAAAGCCCTTAATTCTGAAGAAGTTCATAACGCCATTAGCTCTGATGGACAGTTTGGAAACAGCACTTTACTCTGGCAGCGAGACATATCCACCACTAGAAAAGCATCAGCTCCCACACCTTCATCCTGACCTGAGCGTCTGCAATTGCTGTGAGCAGAGAGATGGGAAGCAAAGGTTTGAGGCTGCAGGAGGTTTTTAGATCAGATAAAGCTGAGATAAGGATGGGATCAGGAGGCACTCACAAAGCAGGGCTTAGTAGAAACACAAGAGGTCTACCACTGACCTAAGAGAAGCTTCTCTATCCCTTCAAAGTGCCCTATCAACACCTCACTACATGCTGTGGCAGTGGCTCACATTTATGTCATGCTGCATTGCACATCCCACCAACTCTCTTCCCAGCCTTTTGGCCCCAGTGGTTTCCATAATTTGGAAACCACCTTTTCGTCTCCAGGTGAGGTGTCACAAAGTGCAGTTTAGAAGCCTATATCTACTTGCATGTCCCACAGTAGCAACCAGCTGTACGAACCTCTGCTTCCCTCCATGACCAGACACTTCTCCTAGCTACCACCGACCTGGGGATGGAAGGACTTGACACTGCTGCTACCATGGGGCGAGGGACGAGGCGGCATTTTTGATGTGGCCAGAGATATTCCTGAGGGAGAACTTGGATGCAGTTCCTCATTGCTGCGCTCCCTCCCTGGGTCATATTTGTCAAGAAAGGGCAAGTAAGAAGGCATAGATGCTGCAGTGGGATCGATAGTGGGCAGCTGTCTCCTCAAGGCATCATWTCCCTTCCTCTTCCACCAACCCTATACAGCAGCGCTCCCTAGCCCTGCCTCCCTCTTCCTAATGTAGGCATCAGTGTGTGGTACTGACCATCTAACAGGGGTACGGGCCCTGTACCCACAACCACGCACTGTTGTGAGTGACGAGTCTCTTCCGATGCTGGTCCAGAAGGGCAAGGTTAACTATGGAAGTGGACCAACACTGCTGACATCAGGCACTTTGCAAGCTGCCCAGCAAACCAGTCTGAAATAGAAATGCATTTGTTAAAGACAAGAGTATAACTGCTCTTTGGACAAGGAGGTGAACTGACCRCCTGGCAAAATGGCAAGTGAATTGTGGGAGTCACTAATAGCACTTTTCCCAAGTAATTTAGGGGAGATGAAACCAGGCTCAGCAGTCTAGATTGTCGCTGTAATAACAGGAAAAGTGCATAGCTGGCTAACGTTAATTTAAGAACGCTGTGCTGTCCAAAGCAGATTTTTAAAACCTAGAAAATGTTTGCATTTTAACAGGGTCATAATTGAAACAGAAACAAATGTGCCCCATGAACAAATCAGTCCAAAAGAAATGAGAGTGGGAAATTTTTTTGGCTCTGCAGAAAATCAGGTTAAATTAAATCAGAATAGCTGAAAATACTGAAACAAATGGTGAAGAGACAGTTTGAGCATTATTTAAAATGATATGAGATCAGTGGAAGTCCCTCTGAAATAGTCATCATCATTATCATACTAGTAAAATACTATTTATGGAAATACTGGGGCCTTTCAAACATAGAAGGATGCTGACAACACCACATTGTGCCTCAGTGTAGGCAGCCTTCCCTTTTTTGTTATGCTGGTATCTTCTATAACTCAGAATTGAGAATCTTCCAATTCATCTTGATAGTGATCACATTTAGCACCAATTTAAAATTGCAGATAAGTTGTATCTTTCTACCACCATAATGCYTGTTTATTAGGTATTTCTGTGGTTATATGTCATAGAAAGTTTAGACATTCATGCTCATGTATTTAAACTCAAGTTTTAGTTTCATGTCATGTTTTTCCCAATACTAGTGCTAGTGTAAGGAGAGTATTCCCTCCCTGTCCCTGTCCCTGTCTTCATGCACCCTCACTAGGCTGAATGAAATATTTGTGGGTCCACAAGGAGGTCAGTGAAGTGACCTGATGTTTTTGGGTTGGGGGGAGTCTGAAAAACATATCACTCAGGCACTGTCGCCAGAGAAAACTTCATATGAATCCATAGCCTCAGAGATTATTCAACACTTTCCATTGGCATTTGTCAAGCRGGGATACATGTGTGTATTATGAATGAATTATCTATTGACAGTGAAATGATAACACTTTCTGGGCCACCCAGGGTGAGGTAGAGTTTCAAAAGCATTTTTGCATATCAAAAGCTAACATTGTATCAAGCAGCTTTTCACTAGCAAGAAGATCATAAATTGATATCCTAATTAAACTAATTATCAAGTCTTTGGTCTACAGGAAATCCCCAGTGTGGCATTTACACTCAGCTGAATTTCCAGGGAGAGGATGGGTTCACAGGGCTTTGCCCTGAGTACAGGAGCTTGACGTTAGAGGGATTAGGYTGTTTGGGAGGGCAGTTGCACATGCCTCTGGGCTGGCACACAKCTTGCTGCACAGGAGGAAGGCAGGCTTCACTACCCTCCGTCCTATGTCCACCACCACGCTCCTCCCCGCTCCCTTCCCCAGCCATGGTACCTGCTGGATGTCCTGCTGAGCCAAATGACCTCACTGAAACCTCAGACAACTGTTTACCTCCCTTTCCTCTTTTGGGATTAGTTTTCTGCTGTTTCAGTGAGTTAAATCAGTTCATGAAAGCCTTCAGCAAGGTCCAGAGCTGGTGCAAGGGATGCACAGATGAGTGGCCAGGGGCAGGCATGGGGATGGGGTATGTGAGGTCGGAGCAGGATCTGCCCTTTGATTCTTTGCACCTGTTTTCCAAATCTAGTAGGCTTTTAAAAATTGTTTCTAGTGTAGCAGAACAAAACTTGGTTTATTTTTTTGCCTCAGCGGGATAACCTGTGAAATGTTGGGATGTTACCTTGTACCAGGAGTGATGCGCAAAGAGGAATTCCTTTGGGAGTGCATCGTACCCCATGTAAGCCTTGGGTACTCGGGCCACCAAGCAATGAGGACCTCCTGAGAGGTCTCTAACACTGACAGACAAGTTGTGGGGAGCAGGGCCTCACCGGGAAGTCTTAGATAAACTCAGAGGCATGAAATCAAATGACAGGGATGAGTAGTGACCTCGAGCATCAGGATCCACCTACCCACTTGTGGCACCCCCTGATTATCTGTCAAATTGCTCAGAATGCTGAGCAATGTTAGCCCTCTCACATGCTGTCCCTGGTTTTACTAATACAAGTGGTGCTGGAGCAGTAACAGCAATAGGAAGAGTGACCGCAAATCTTTCTGAATCACCGGGTAGGACTTGCCACCCCTAATTTGAGCCCATCTGGGGTTAAGCACCTGGTCTGCGCAATTGCCTTGGCTCTCCCAGCCACTGGGCGCTGCAGGGCCATGGGCTCTTCCACTAACTGTGGAGGGGGCCTTGGGGGGCAGATCAGATGTCTGACAGAGATGCCAGAGACCATTTCCAGCTGATTCTCACATGCATTCCCATTCTGCCTCTTCAAAACATCCACACTGCAACACAAGCAAGGATAAGACAGAACAAACTATGTTTTCTGCCTTTTACAATCATTGACACAGAAGCTGAACCAAGTTACGGTCATCACTTGGACATGGGCAGTTAAGCACTAGATAAAGATGGAGTGTTTCAAAGCAAAACAAAAAGATCCTGGATCTTTTCCTGATGATGAAATTATTTGAATTTATGAATTCCAGCTATTTCACAAAATGGTTCAAAATGTGTTTGTTATTTGTCTCAAGGCATTGTGAGTCAGCCAGGAGCTGACACAGACCCTGAGACACATCACTCACCCTGGCCAGAAAAAAACTGCAGAACAAACAGCAAAGCTCATAAACCATATCCATTGGGCTCCGGCCAAACAGTGACTGTGATAAGGAAGGTGACTGAGTGGGAAAATTAGTTTGATTAACTTTATCAGCAGGAAGGTGAGGAGTGGAAAATCCCTAAACAGGAGAACAAAGGGGCAGAGGTGATAGAGCAGCAGTCTGAAGAACGAGGCGGCTTTGGGCAAAAAGGAGGAACAAAGGCGCATGCCTTCATGGAGAGGGCTTTTCTCCTCTGCACCACCAGCTGAAGAAACAGAAAACTAGCTGGAGAGGAGGACACTCCAGGGACAGGGCAGGAGGAAAGTGTCTATGTGTTTCAGGGAAAAAATCATGTGAAGGTTGGGAGATTGACTATGCAGCACATAAAACATGACGTTGGTGTATCCCAGACACACTGGACTTCTTAAGTAGGCCCTGTACAGTTACTCTGAACAGGCATTCACCACTAGCACAACTCATGCTCCAGAGTGTGGAGGCATCATGTGCATTGTCCTGGCAGATGTTTGGAGGCTCTTCCAAAGGATGCTCCAGAAAGGTGCAGAATCCCAGGTATTGCTCTGTTAAGATCTGTTTCTCCTGTGCAGTCTACAGTCAAGTAGAATTGTGCCAGAGTCCGTCGCAGAATCTCGGTGCCACTATTTGCTTTAAATTGCTTCAAATATCATATTGCTTCAAATATCAATCATCTATTATAAGCTAAACTAGAAATTAAAACTCTAATGCTAAATTTTTTGGCAAAGAGTGTGTTTGCCTACCAAGAGTGCTATGATGGGTCTTAGGATGGACAGAGTATTACGGCCCATTTTTATGAGGAGTAAGAGACACAAAGATTGTGCCCAAGAAGTATAAGAGAGAGGTTAAGAAAAAAGAAAATAAATAGTGCCTCAGTGTATCTGCAAGAGTGAGAGCACACAGATCGAGGACTCCCTCAGCAGACAGCAGTCTGACAGATAACTAGGAAGGAAAATTGTATTATGGCTTAGCTAATTGCTTTTCATCAAGAAATATTAAATATCTCCTCCTACATATGAAGAGACTGAAGCAAAGAACAGGGAACGGACTCCTCCAAGGTGACCCACTAAGCGAAGCGACAGAGATAAGAATAGACTCTACCTCCCAAATCCTCACACAGACTGACCTGAAAATATCCATCACTTGTGCAATCACCTTAGCAAGGCTAAGGACACCTCAAGGTCACTGCGGGGAAACTAAAGGTGACTTGAAAGGTAGTACTGGGACTATTGAGGCACAAGGCTCAGGGATTTTTTCAGGGATTGCCATGAAAAAGGAGATCCCAGGATAAATGTGTGATTAAAACAAGAGTGGACTGTASTGTATTAGCACAAGAAACAAATAGAAGGATATGGAACAAATGCGCTGGAGAGCCTGAACCTCTGTCACAACAACTTAACCTGCTACAGGGGAAAGCAAGGCACCACCTGAGATAAGCTGCTGCTCTGACTGAGATGTCCTGTGTCTCAAAAGCACCTTTCCCACGTAGATTCCCCATCTGAGGACAGTGGTACGTGGCCAGTGATGCTGGGTTTTTTTTCAGCCAGTTGCCAGGAAGATATTCTTGTCTTTCACACTGTACAAATGACCACAGCATTGCAACTACCTCACTTCAGTACTTTTGAAAACACATTTCACCCCTGAGTAGTTCTTAACTGGCCATGCACATACCTCACGTCTGTCCCAGCTTGCATGTTGTTTCCTACAAACAGAGCTTTTTTGACATAGTTCTGGTTATATGGAGAAAGAAATTTTGTGCTCTGCCACTGCTGAGAATGAATCCTGGCTTGGGAGACAGAGAGTGTCAGATAATTGGTACAAAGCATGACAGAGTGAACAGTAAAAGCAAGAATACATTCAGGACTAAGACAAAAACTAGCAATAAACAGCCAGCAGCAAGCCATAAAGATATGGATGGATACAGTGCTGTCTGCAGTTTACACCTCCGTGGTTCCTGTGATTGTGTGAAGACATCTGAAGTACACATAGTTGCTCTCTGTTTTTGACAAAATGGATTTTAGACTTATAGGAATGCAAAAACACCTGAGGAGTATAAAAGAAAGTCCCAGGTTAAGGCTGGACCTTAAGAGACCAAGGGCAGCAGAATGACAGAGACCATGAACTCCTCAGGACAAATCAGAAGAGTAAATGCCTCGGTGAAGCTGGGGCCTCCATCACCTCACAGAAGAAGGAGACGGGGTTTGGAGTCTCCATACTGCCCATCAGACACAGTGTGCACTGCTCTGTAACACAGTTCTCTTTCAGATTGCTCAGAAAAATTGTGCCCGCTTACTGCAGTAAGGGAGCAAGATCATTTATTCCAGAGATGTCATTGCATGCCACCACAAGGATAGGGTTCCTGCAGTACAGTCTYTTTGCAATACCATTCTGTTATCAAGCATCATAAATCTTTTTGATGAAGAGCAAGCTATTAAATGTGCGGAGCTTAGCTAGTAATGCACTAGAAGTGTATGGGTGGTGTTCACTGCTTTCCCGGGRTGCCTGTGTAACCTTTCTTGGTATCAGCTTTCCTTCAACCTTGCAGTATCTTAGCAGCAAATAAAATATTGCGGAGTGACTCCATTCATTGCGTTTTACCTCTGGGAGTCTATGGTGAATTTGTCTCGAGTCTTTAAAGACTGTGTTCTTGGTGGATGGATGGAGAACAGGTGTACTAAACTCACCCTGTTTTCCTTTATGTGCTTTATCCTACAGCTGAAAGTGTTCAGCTTGGAGCTGTATGTCAACATCTCAAACCACGAAAATCTGACAGGTTGGGAATCACACACGCTCCCAGAATAATCAGTTAGCCATAGTGATTATGTATGTGCTGCGGCTGGGAAAGGAACTTACAGGGACAGACTTTGGGAAGCGCAGATGGTCTTCTAGGAATCACTCAAATGCACAGCATTTCATGTCGGCTAGCAGAGCTAGTGCTGAAGAAGGAAGCAATTTTAATGAAGGCTTTGACTTCCGAGAATGTGATCAGATAGTGAGTCCAGAGCCTTGGCCTAATGCATCACCTGATTTGTTATGGTTTTGTCCAAGTGAGCACACAGCTGGTAATGGAGTCTTACCAAGAAGGATGGCAAAAAATAACTTTAAAATGTTTCTTTTAACCTCTTTCAGCTATCCTTCATTCTTGTGCAAAAACAAATGGATTAGCTTAAAGCACTGGCACTTTCTGTTTTAACCTCTTTGGCTTTGAAAAGTGGTTTCAGAGGAAATTTCTGTCCCTTAGCTATTATTTGCTGAAGTTTAGCACAGCTTTCCATCCACAGCGCACACAGGATCCTCTCCCGGACAGGCTGGCCCTCCGCTGATGCTTGGCTCCTGCTCACTTAGCAGGCATCATGAAAGCGGGCAGCACCATTGGGGTTCAGAGGTTTAGGAGTTTWTTTGGCTCTGAATCAGCAGCTAAGCTGGGGCTTAACCAACAGTGTGACCATCCCTTTAGCTTCCAGTGGGTTACAGACGTGTGTCATTAACAGGGATTTGTGTGAGAGTGAGTTGGGCTCTTGCAAATGGAAATGGAAGTAAACAACTGTAAGTAAATCTTGACCAAATGCAAAATAACAAAAGAGTGCTCAGAAAACGCTGCTTAGAGATCATTTGTTTATTTACTCCCCTCAAAAATTAAAGGAGATGCAATGGATCCTTTAGAGATTTTTTTCCCAAATTTAGCTTTAAAGTTTCTTCACCTGAATTAAAAGGGGTCCTTGACTTCACAGTGGGTCAGCTCTTGCCTGACTGCCAGTCAACAGGCTGTGTGGCTCTGGAGGGGCAGAAAAGGGAAGGAAAACAAGGACAACTCTAAGCCTCCAAGATCAGCTCAGTCTTCAGTATAAAACAGAGGAGCCTGTTCTCCTCCTGATCCTGCTCAGGTGATCACCAGGGCATAGAAATCACCCATATTTTTCATCTTGAAATTGAGTGAGCTGGCTGTGGGGATGCACCGTATTTGAGGAGAGGCAGAAAGCCATCACTGTGGTATTTAGAGCCCTCTAGATAAATTTAGATTTCTAGATAAATAGTTTARATTTCTAGATAAAATAATCTAGAGATTTATCTAGAGTAAAATCATCTGTCCATGTCTGCTAATGTCACACACATTTGCCTGACACCTCTCTGACCATCAGTTTGGACAGTATATTTGTTTTGAAGAGGAACACTAACAATTTCATTTAGAACTAGCCACACTTAATGTAAGAATTAATTACTTAAAAATTTAAAATGGGAGCACCTGTATTAAGTAAAACAAAATCAAAACTAGCATCAATTCTACCTTCACATGGTTTCAATGAAATGCCTTCATAAGTCATTGAGCACAGCCATTGCCCACTTTCCTATCCTGGTCTTGTTCCTGCAAGGTCACAGGGCAGTATACAGACTTCGGGAGGTACCTGCAGGGAGCTCTGAGTGATGTGAGCTGTCKTGTTTCTCCACACCATCTAATTTATAGTCCTTCATTCCACTTCCAGCCTGTGTTGTGTCTTTAATGCAGCTGAGAGCAGAGACTCCAAATTTTTAAATGAAGGGCATTCCAAAATTATTTTTGTCTCATTTTTTAAAATACTAACAAACTGTATCAATACTTTAAAAATCCATACCCTTTCATTCTTTGCTTCTTGAATGTTAATTTTCAAGTATGCTGAACTATTATGACAGCATTGCAGCTGTGCAAAAGGAAGATGGTTAAAAATAACTCTAGCACTGTATCTGTAAATAACAACCATTCGCTCATCACCTCCACGTCCAGCGTGACAGCGCCAGGCCAACCGCATCATTTCAGTGCCAGATGCCTTGTGCGAGTGCACGCTTGTGCTGAATGAGGAATAGAGTCCTGGAGGAAAGGGAATCCTGCAGATGAGGGTGGAATTGCACTGCTGGAAGATGAGAGGAGTGATTTGTGCAGGGAAGACGCCAGTGGGAAAGCAGAGATCGCTTGGCAGAGGGCAAAGACAGACACACAGAGGCGGGGAAGGCAATGTTCACCTACCACAGGCAAGGTGGGGTAGGTGAACTGGGAAAAGGATGGTCAGAGCTGAGGTGCTGGGGTTTTAGTGTCTGTTCCCATGATGGATCCCCCATGTGCCTCAGGCCTTAGACAACTTTGGGATGTAAAGCTCCCTGTCGAGGTGGCTCAGTGTCTCACAAGTCTGTGACAGGGGAGGGACACGAAATTGTCCCTCCCTAGGCTGTGTCCAGCATCAATAACCCCAGACCATCTTCCCTYTCTGCAACAAGAGCTAACAGTCATTTCTTGCTTCACAGCACTGTTAAGTAATTGGATTTTTTAGCAGATGTTCACAAGAATGTTCACGTACATGTAGAAACATATACAGATAACAGAACTGTGTTTATTACATTGCTTGGATATTACACCCTTTTGATGGGCAAATTATTTGGCTTGAGTTTTCTTTTTGTGTTTCCTGCCCTTATTGCTCACTGTTCAGGGCATGCCAAAGCTACCACACTGTTTAAAATACTAAAACTTTGAGAGCTCCACGCCTTATATCTAATGATCTAGCTAATGTTCTAACAAATAGATCATTAAAAAACCCTACTGTACGCATTTGTGTTAAGGAGATGGAAATTGCAAGAATGATCATTTGCATTTTTTGTTTTGTCTGAATTGAAAGTATTCCCTCTCCTCCCTCCTCCTCTTTAAACACCAAAGAAAAAAMCACATATTATTGTCCAGATATCAGAGAGTAAGGGAAGTTAGCTTCTGGTCAGAACCTGCTTAAAAGATTTATGTCATCAAATACATAAAGACGGAGCTTGGGGCAAGAAAATGATGAGTTGTAGGAAAGGGCTGGTTGTAAGAAAGTGTTAACACATTTATTATAGCTCTAGGGAAAGGTGTACTTTACATTCTTATCAGACCAGCTGTTAAACTATAAAGGCACTAAATTTTGCATCTGGATTTGAAAACCCAGACAGAGTCACATGATTGACGCAATACTGAGTTGATCAGATCTATTTTTTAACTATAAAATGCCTTGTTACATTAGACATAAAACTGAGGAGTCTGGTCATTATGGCCTACAAACAACAGTGGTATTTTGGCTTGTATTAATTTTGTTGTCAAAGATACAGCTGTTGTAGGAAATATTTTGAATTTTTAGTACCATCTGGTGTGCTGAAAGAAGAAGAAGTGCTTTAAAGGTTGGCATAAATCCATTTTCTAAGTGGGTAATATTGGTGCTTTGAGAAAGGGGCTGTCAGAGCAGGAGATGAGAGGAGTTGTTAATCAGGGGTGTTTTCGTCGTTCTATTGCACTACAAACCCTATCCTACCTCAGTTAAAACAAACATGTTTATGACTCTTACAGGGTCCTCAGAATGACTCGCCATACATTGCATTATCAAACATTTTTTTCAGGGTTCGACATTTAGCTATGCTGGGAAATGACAAGCTTGGGGATTGCACAAGGCAGGGAGCGGAGGAAGGCGAGACCTTACACTGAGGCAGTTCTAGTAGCTCCCCGCAGGGGTGAGTACCTGCTTGATGGCCCCTCTGTAGTGCTTGTACCTCTGGCTGCCTCTCAACACTGTCGATGCAAGCAAAAATCGTACTGCTTTAGCCTGCTTTTGTTGCGCAGATAACTGATTGCGAGATCGACCTTCGTCATACAATTAGCTCAGAGAAAAATCCCTGAGCTTCTGTAGGAATGTTAGATGAGCGTCTACAGTTTATATGTCATGTCTCCTACCCAGGAGTCATTTTCTATCCTGATGACTTGGGTTAGAGGAGAAGTAGCAACTCTGATGCAATAGTGCGTTTCCACATGGGAGTCCTGAAATCTTCATTCACGGAGTMTCCAGGGTAACTATGAGCGTTAAGACAATCTTAAAACCACAGAAACTGAAGACAACAAAAATTCAGCAACTTGTTCCAGGACAAAAAATGAGATGAAAAGTCCCACACACAAACATTTTCATACAGTCACCAAAAGTCCTTTTGGAGGCAAAACACAGATCTCAGTATCTTAAATCTGTAGAGTCGATGTTATAARTGTCTTTTCAGTAAGGGAGATTTCGCAGTTGCAGGCTGCCAGTGTTGCTCAAATCCTACAGAGTTTTGGGGAAAAGCTGCTGTAAACCCACGGAGGCCAGGAACCATGTGTGTGGAGACTGCAGCTTCACTGTGGGCTGCAAGTCCATCTGTCCTGGGGGACACTCAGAAGCAGCGACACACAGAGCAAGGGGAGTTACTGACAGCCGATTGTATTTCTTTCAAAAAAATCAATGTACATTTTTGGGAGACTCATGCGAAAGTCATTTTTCCTTCTTTCCATAAACTACTGGTTTTGTACAACATCACCTTGTTATGCCATTAATCTCGCCAAACTGTTATACTATTTTTTGCTGAAATACTACCTGTTAGTATCATCTCTCACTATTTCACAAACGATTCTTTGTGCAGACAACTGGTTTCCTGAGAGACATCGACTCTCTGTGGGGTACTTTCTCCTTCACCAACACTGGCCTGTAGGTTAACTTTATTGAGTCTATGGTACTGAAGACCTTCAACACTTAATGGTGAGCATTTTATTTTTCCCTTCTATTCCCCTCCTTTACAAAGCCATACTTTGGATACACATCCTCCTTCTCACGCAAATCTCTATGGTGGGGTCAGAGGAGATGTTTTGAAGACCACTTTTAATAAACTTTAGAACTGGACGCTCTTACTCTCAGTTCTCAGTACAATTTACAGTCTGCTCAAATGAGAGCTGTATCACACACTGTAGAGTGGAAATCAAGTCCAGGAACTGAAAACAGGGCTGAGACTCATCATAATTATCTCCCCTTGGAAAAGTACTTGGTTTTGCTCTGGCATTTTGTAGCAGCAGGATACCATCCTGTGATGATATGCCCTTCCACCAACATTATCACTTAATTCCCTTCTTTTTGAAGGTTTTTATAGGGATTGGGTGCAGCTGTTTTTCATCAGTCCCTTCTTATTAGAGTTTCTAAGAATCCTGATTAATTTAGAGCCTGTTTCAGCTGCTGCTTAAGAAGATTGAACATTTTGCCCTCGCCCTTCTCCGTCCGCTTTCCCAATAGCTTTTAAAACATTATGTRCAGTATTATGAATTTCCTTCTGTTCTTTATGGGCAAATATATGCATAAATTTCTCTCTATTGGAGGCATTTGTCTTATTTTCAGTGGCTTAATTGTTTCTTTTTTCTTCCCAATCTTTTAATTTCTTAAAACGTGACTAATTTGTAGGATGGTACAAAAACACATGGGAGTACATTTAAGCTCTGAGGAGACTGTTATGTWGCCCTGTGCTGGAAGGGACTGAGTAACGCTAAGCTGTGCCTGAAAGCAGGTCATTCACAGTACCTTGCAGGACTGTCATGGTTCTTCCCCAGTTGGTTGCCTGTGAGTTTTCAGGGATTTAGCATGAAACAATTCTTAGGGAAAAGGGTGTCTCCTTTCCCAAATAGTCATTTAGCTATCCTGTAAAGGATTTCAGACACCTTTTTGTGTTACTTCCCTGCGGAACGGTTTTGATCTCCCTCTTCTTGGAAGTAGCTGTGGTTCTGTTCGTTGCTGTGGTTGAAACCAAGTCTGAGGACTCCTGGTCACAAGGGCTACCACCTCTCTGGGCTTGAGCTTGGGCACATTCACAATGTTCTGCAAACCTCCTTCTCTTACTCTTGAAGCAAAGGGATTGAGTGGCAGGAAGAGGGACAAGGTACAGGGAGAGACAGGTTGCCAGAGGCAGAGAGCCACGAGGGGATGAGAGCACGGCTGCGTTGGGTCACCGGCTCCCAAGGGAGGCTGGTGAATGCTGTGCTGCATCTGCATTTCTGGTAGCTTTTCAAGCATACACTGATAGACTCTGGGCAGACCAGGGGGTTTGTGACACCGAGAACATAGCTCCAGTGTTACAGGGTTAGAAGAGCAGAGGGTGGTGCCTTGAAGACCAGGAAGGCTGTGGCTGAGTGAAAATGTAAAGGGAAAATCTTTGCAAGTGTTGAAGAGAAGATCTTAGAAAGCTGGTTGCCTGGAAGCAGGGACATAAATCCTGATGAGTCCCCTCTGTAGGCTATAAGCATTTCCAAAGCCTCTTTTCTTTAAATGGCAACTAACTGTCCTAAATAAATAAATAAACAAATAAAATATATAGTTATTTTGTTGATTTCCTGCAGGTAGTTATAGGGATAAGGAAAGTCATTTCAGTCTGATAGACTTAAGACTGCTGTTTTAGTCCTGTTTTGGTTTCTTAACCTCATCCCTTAGATATGTGTAAGCAAATGTAATTTCTCCAGAAAAAGTCTTCTGATTGCTTAGTATGGCATGGCCTTTTTCTCGCATCTTTTACAGGTGAGACAAATGCCTCAGACTTAGGAATCCCATAAAACCTTTTGAAGCATTCTGCCCAGACTTTAAGAAGATGGTTTGAAAGCTAGCTGGCTCCTTGATTGGGTGAATTTTCTCTGAATCCAGGACCAAGTTCACTATTAAAATGCCTGAAGAATTAATTCACCAATAAATTTCAAATGTTGTTTCCTTGTAATAAAGTAAACAATATTTCTACTATTTTTTACTCTGCTTTTGAGGCAATGGGAGTTTACAACCATGAATATGAAGGTAATACAAAACTGTTAGAGAAAAAGGTTGGGGAAATAGCCTAATTATTAATTATGTGGTGTGATGGAGCCAATAGGCCTCAAGCCAGTTGTCTTCTACTGTATAAATGCTGTATATTGTGTAATACTTCTACCGGCTTACTGGGGGAAAAGGGTGAATTAAGGAGAGAACAGCTTTCTTCTTAGATTGCTGAAAAGGCTATGCAGAACCATCACAAGATTCTTGTTTTATATACTGTTTATGGTTTTCTTAAGTGATCCATGTAGTTAGTAATATCCTAGTTTTATACAGGATATCTAATCAGTCTTACACAGCGAATGCATTACACAGAGAATACAGATTGCCTCTAAACCAGGGGATAGGATCATGGAGCTTGAGGTTCTGTAACMTTTTAGGCCACATTTGGGGTTTGTAACCTTCAGTAATCTAATTTCAGCCTGCCTTTTCTCCCCAAACAGGAGTTTACCTCTTTTTTAAAGTGAATGCCTTAAACATCTCAGTGTTATTGCAATGCTTTCATTTTCTCATTGGATTGCTCCTCCCACTTTCACATTCCTGTGGAGTTTCCGCGAAGAGTCGTGGAAACTGAATAATACTCAATTTAGAGTTACATTTCCAAACCCATCTTGTTAAAATAGGTCAGAAATTTGCTAAAGCAAGCCTGATATTTTCCCCTTTCCAAAGGGAAAATGTGACCCTTGAGGACATTAACGCATTTGCGGCTAGGATGTTCTAGGGAAAAGTCTGTGATAGGACTTTATTTTCAACGATAGCATAGTTCAGTGAAAAATCCATTTACATAAGGCCATTAATTTCAAAAAAATCAGACCTATAATGCTATCACACCTATGCTGTACAATATTTCCTTAYCTAATCTAATTTCATCCTCAGGTAGTGATTTGGTGCAAGGTGTCTGAAGTGACTAGTGATATTCACTTGCTTAGAAAATCCCAGTCTTGGTTTTTATGAGCAGTCTACAAAGTTGTAGCGGGGAACTGATGATTTTCAGAAGTCGCTTACAATTCAGGTTTTCTTGTGAAGAAGGTACACTTCACAAACTAGTGTCCACAAGCACATACTGACCTCAGCCAATTCCCTTGTTTTCATTTCACTTATTTGGTTGTAGCATCAGAACTTCTTCATTCGTACAGCAGAGTAAACCTCTTGAAGAGCCTGAGGTGATGATGACACCAATGGGGGAAGCCTACAAAAGATAAAAAAGACACAAGCATGACTCGTTTTACTGGTACAAAAAGAAAAAGTTGAGGAGAGCCTGACRGCGAGCTAAGGGAAGAGAGGGGAAACTTACTGAGCAAGGCAGAGTTTTTGATTGACTGATGTTTCACTTAACTGAGCAAATGAATGTAGTTTTTAATGAAAGAATTAGTTATGTTTCTGATAATATCACTATCCGGTAATTTAGTTAAATTGTGTTAGTTAAAAGTTAATTCATTGTTAATTGACTCTGCTGTTTGCAGCAGGAATATGGTTCAGTTCCAGTCGGGGTGCCCACAGAGAAACGCRGGCAGCGAAAGGGACTCGCAGTGGCACAGCAAACACTGTGAGGTTTGTACTTAATTGCCGTAACTCACTTTCTGCTCCTTATGGCCTTTTGCAGCCAAGGTTGTTAGATGATATTTATAATGCATGATAAACTTTATTTTTCTGARTAGCTTTGGATTTTCTGCTGCTAAAAAGAAAGACAGAACATAAATGCAGGACTAATTTACTAACTGGATTGTTTATTCTCCCTCCATCTTGTTTTACTTTGCTATCAAAAYATATTTTGTTTCTGCTAATCTAGAAAATTAAGATGTAGTAATCCACACAATCTAGTAATTTACCCTGAATGAAACTATTCACACAGAGCTTTAATATGCTATAACTTATATAAATTGACTTCACACCTTTAGCTGATTGATTTATTTAACTTTCCTGAGCGACCCTGTGTAGGCAGCCCAAACTGTTTCATTAGTAAAATGAGGACTGCCCTTGAAGYTGTATCTCTTACAGCTATTCTCAGCCCCTATCCTGCCCTTTTTCATTGCTCTGAAAATTTAAAAGCTTGCAAGAGGCCTGGGGTCAGCTTTAGCTCACTGCTGTGGGCTACACTTTAGACCCAGCCTTTCTTTCATCCCCATAGCAGCTTCCCTTCCACCTCTGCTTCTGCAACACCTCATCCTCCCACCTCAGCAGCTTTGCAGTCAGGCCTACCAGTGCAGGGCACCAGGATGTCTTCTAACGTTACCCACGCACCTCCATTTTTCTTYTTTCCCTTTCTGACAAATTATCTGCTTCTTTATGGTGTTATGTTAATTTGGTATTTTTCCTGCAACCTTTTTCAACAAGGACGCTCTCAGACACATTTCCTACCAACTAACATAGCATAAATCAAGAGCCCTCATGTMGGAAATGCATGAGTGCCCCCTCTTGTCTGCTCTCAAGTAAAACAGATCCGTCACCTTTTCCATGGAGGGTGAGTAGAATAAAGTAATTTTGCTTAATCAGTCCATTTGCATTTCTTTACAGACTGAAATGCAATAAAACAGAGACGTTCACAGCCTGATAAGTGTAGATGTGTGCACATGCTTGCAGACTGAAAGGCTGTGCTGTTCTTTTTTTGGCGGGTGGGGGTTCAGAAGTGCAGGCACACATATTATTGAACAAGCATTAGGTTTTCTGCTTACTCCATGTTCTTCATTGTTTTCTCTGCAGACAGAGAAATGCTTTTGGTATTGCTTTGATCAGAGAGATCATAGATAATAAAATATTCTCTTTTTTCTCAGCCCTGCTTGAACCTTGGGATTCACTTTTCCTTGAAACAGGATCTTCAAAATGGTTATGCCGTGATATGAAGAAGTCTGGTTTCCCAGCTAGTCAGACCCATAAATATTAACATTCTCACAGCCTCTCTAGAATAATTTAGGAAAAAGAAGTATGTCTATCCTTTTGAAACGTCCTAGGTGATGAGAATGGAAGTCGCAAACGGAGGCCACACAAAAGAACTACCAGGAGGATGGATCCACCCACGGTTACTGTACCTGTGCTGTCATCTTCAGAACGTCTGCAGAGCTAGCAGGGCTGCTGTCAGGGTGCTGCGCTGCGGGGTGGGTCTGGACAGAGAAGGCTGTGGGGTAGGATCCGTTGGGAAGTGGATCCATGCAACGATCTGTATGTTCAGGGACAGCCCCCGGCCGGGAAAACATCAGCTCCTCGCAGTTAAACGAACATGGAGGGCTTGAACATGAAAATCCTCATCTGTGGGTTTACGTATTTGCCCATAAAAAGCCCCGAAAGATTTTCATATCTTAAATTGAAGGTCTGCAATACAGCCTGATTTTTTGTCCTCTCTTTGCCTTGTTTTCATTCTCCTGCACAGCTTTTGGTTTGCTGGCTGGAAAGTGACCCCTGGAGACAAAGTTAATCTTATTTCAGGAACGTGCCCACAAAATGGGACAATGACTGTTGAGCTATGGGTAATATTAAAGAAAAACAAAACACAATGCAGCATTAAAGTCCGTGCAAAGGCAGTGCTTGCGAGCAGCACCACGCTGACAGTTACAGAGAATAAAGGCTCTGATTTATCCGGGTAACATGCAAGCCAAGTGCTATGTTATCCTGCTAGCACGTCTAGATGTCAGGGCTGTGTCTCTACCATCTAATCAATATGGCACTGTGCCTGGCCTAATTAGCTCCATTTCTTTAATTAGGCCAGGCAGGATGCTCTGCTGATGTGGCCACGCTGCTTCGGGACCTCGGCGGGCGTCTCTGCAGGGTACGGCACTGTGCCACGTGGACCTGCCAACTTGTTGGGGTCTGAGATCCCCCCCTGCACTGTGCGGGACACGGTAGATGTACTCATGGTGTGCGTTCAGTGCTCAGCCCTTGTTGAACCCCCAGAGTTGGTCAATGACTGAGGAGCTTATGTGCTTTGTTTGTGCTGGGTCCTCTCCTGGGGAAACGAACGACCCTGTAGCAATTGGTGGTCCCTGCTCTGCAGAAAGCACATTTCAGGGCTTTGCCTTATTAATCTCCAAATAATTGACTCCTTGGTCACAGTTTCTCTCTCCTGGGTGGATTCCACTGAGGAAAGAGTTCATGCCTCACTCCTATTATAATTGAGTTAAAAAGTCAGTCAGCCACGAAATGTGAGTCCACCAGAAACGGGGCTTGATGAGTCCCAGAGGCCGAAGGAAGGACATCTCTCCCAGGTCTGCCGGTGCGCAGGGCGGGCTGGCACCATCCTCATCCTCGTCTGTCTTGCCCAAGTCACCAGGTGAGGAGATTCACTTATCGCTGATCTAGTCCAGTTTTTCATTCAAGCCCTTCAATGCTAACTTACTATTTTTATTTTCTTTACAGCTTTGGGATATTTTCTCTTTGCTAGGACACTGTTCCCAGATGAGACTACASTGTATTGCCTCGAATCTCTGCCAGAAAGAATTACAGATGTTTCAAAGGAAATGTGCAGAAACCATGTGGCTGAAACAGAATAAATTATGCTTAAAATCAAGGAAATGTCCTAATAAGTGAGAAATGCACCAATTTCTCTGAGAGCTTTTTTCCCTGCTTCTACCACCTGTGTTTATTTTTGTTTTTTACTTTACTATGTGGTACAACAGCTGGTTCTTCCACATGAAAAAGTCTGCAGTAAGGCCAAAGTTTTAAAGGATTTTTAGAATTTCTGAAATTTTCCAACTTCAGAGCACTTTAATAAAATGTGCAGATGTATTTCTTTGTCTGTACGACAAGAAAACACGGTTCTGGAGCAGCTGTTAGAATCGCACGCCCTCCCTTGCAAACTACAGATCTAACATTTCACCCAGTCGCCAAGCAGAGCCCCAAGTGTTGGCAGAAGTGTCCCCACCTTGAACCAGTGGAGCGAAATGAGTCCCAGCACCCAGCTGGATGACACAGCTCATTTTCCTTCTGCAGTGTGCTGTATTCAGAGAGGAGCATTTCTCATTTTTTGTCTCCCCGTAGCTGTATCCCAGGTGAATCTGCAAACTTGAGTGGTGTGCCTTGGCTCTTTGCTTTCCCATGAGCTTTTCCCTTACTTAGCAATGCCCATCGCCTACACATACACGTACTCCAGCACTGTAAAATTCTTCTGGTCTGCTAATTTTAGGCTATTCTTTTTTTACCAGTTTCCCCTTGGAAACACTCAAACAAAAACCTACTTGAAAAGCCTGGCCCCAAATCTCAGAAAACCTGGTCCAACAGAAGGTACCACATTTTTACACCTTCCTTGCCAAACCACAGCTATTAATCAAATATCTGATGGGATCTTCATGTAGTCACCTGTTTCAACACTTGCTCATCCTCTTTCCTTTTCTTCCCTTCTGGAGAAAAGGCAATTCCACCAATTTCAGGCAGGAAAATACATCTCAGATTGAAGTTTATCTGAAGAGGTAGAAGGTATTTTTCTACACATTTGTACTGTTTGCTGGATTTTCCTCTTCTTTGTTTGGTTTCTTTAATTTACCATATACTCATACTATCTAACCATACCTGAAGCTCATTGTGTCTTCTGAACTTCCCTGGAGAACTGTGGTAGTCACAGTAATAACATTCATGAGATGAGATCATCTGGCCTGTTATGGAAGAAATATGTAATTCCACAGGAATTTTATTGTAATTTAGCATGCATTTATGTCTGCTTATTTGAAAGTTTATCTGGATAATGAATTGTATCCCTTAGGCATTCCATAATAGTACTTATTTTAGTAATAGTATATCTTCAGTGCATTTCTAATACCAAAAAGTCCTTGTCAAGCAAAATGATCAAAACTGAACGTAGTTTCCTCAGTGTAATTTAGCCCAAATTTGAATTCCTTTCTAGCTATGTATTTTAATTATGCAAACTAGGGACTCAAAATAATTTTCCAGTGTTAATGGAAAGCACAACRGATTTTCCCAATGCTGAAAAATGCAAATCTCCTCAGCCTTTGCTCGGCTCCCAGACTTACTGTATTTCAATGCATCTTTGTCCTTAAAGCTCTGTCGTACCACGTGCATAGCATTACCTCCCAAAAAAACAGGATCTTGCTGTCCTGAGTTTGGTTTKTAAATATGTAGTTTGTTTTTATAGTTCATGTGTAAGCTGTAGCTATCGTGTGGTAACGTATGATCCCTGGTCGTCTGGTCTGTGTTTAGAAAGAGACTGAGCTTTTTCTCACGGAAGACCAATGCATTTGAAACCACTGAGTCAAAATGAATCATGAGCCTGTTCTCAATGCTCCCTGTCCATAACATTATGTTAACCACTGCACCCAGTTAAGGCTCTTACGCCGCCAAAATCCACACGKGACCAATGTTACCCTGTGTCACTTCAGACACTGCAACCTATTGTCTCCCCGTGTCCCCCCCCCAGCAGCCGCAATCACGCCTTCCCCTTGGCCACACGGGTTGTTTTCCTTCGGACTCCAATAATAAGTCAATTAGAGCAGGATTAGCCTCTGGGAAATGAAAACAGTTACTCCCCCTCTCCCAGGATGAGGACCTTAAATGATCTGCCCGAACATTTTGATTTCCTTCCTTTGTTTTTCCTGCAATCCAGCGAATCCCTTCTCTTCTAATTAGCTTGCCAGTAGGCATCTGTCAAATGTTTCTCTTGTTAACTTACTGCCAGAAGAGTGCTTTGTAGCATCTCGTCAAGGTACAGCCAAGTTTGGTGTCTGGTAGGGCTGGAAAGCAAACAACCAACCTCCTCTACCCCCAAAAAAATCTCTGCCTGACTCTGTGCTGAGTTTCCACGCAGGAACAGGCTCTTTTTCCTCCCTGGCTGAAGCTCCCATTTCACTCCACAGGCAATTGGGAAGAATCATGGTGGAGTCCTTTTTTCTAAACACCGGCATGCCAGTTTAGACAAGGGGACTATACTTCTCGTCACGGTTTTCATTTCCTGGATTAAGACAGGCAAAAAATGTAGTTTGCCAATATAAATGAGTTTTGGCCTTGTTCTGTGTTAAAAGGTAAGCAAATTCAAAATATCAGCCAGCCTATTGTGCCTAGAATTTAACAGATCAGGACCAGCTCCTTGCCATCCCATCCAACCGTTGCCCTAACCCCAGGAAAACCTGATCCTCCTCCCTTTGGCCAGGCTGGTCTTGAGGACCATTGTCCCAACAGAGCATCATTTGTGCTGGAAGTCCCTTGGGGTTATGAATTGCCCAAATTCAGTTTCCCACAAGTCTCCATCCCCCCGGGAACGGCAGCTGAAACCGGGAGCAGCAGCTACAGGAAAGAYGTGGAAAGAGCCAGGGAGGTGCTCCAGCTGTGAGCACAGCTGTGCGAGGTCTCCCTGCATCCCCTGCTGCTGCCTCAAGCCACACAATGGCTTCTCCGTGGTGCTTAGGACTCCTGCGCTCACATATGAGATGCACGATGCAGGTTTTGCTGCAGGGCCACAACCATCAATTAGYAAGAAGAGGAGGCAGAACATGACAACAAAATCTGCTGGCAAATGAGTTTGTTAGGAGCTGTAAGAAAAAACCCTGGAAAGACTCTGGGACCTGGCTGTGGACCCCTTTTTGGTAATTCCTCTGAGCCCCAGAAGATGCGCATCTTGTTTCCAAGCAAATCACTGTAACTGTAGTGCTATAAAAACCTGGCTGTAATGTAGGTCTCGATTTATACAAAGAGCATAGCAGAAGAGTTTTAGATTAAGAGAATCACAGCATGGATTTTTGCAAGCAAGGCTGCCGAGAAATCTATTGTTTCTCAAATCTGGAAATGCAGCTTCTGCTTTTAGCTTTTCTGCTTGCTGTCTGCTCCCTCCAAGGGAGCTTGCAGATTTAGCTGAACGCTCTGGGTCCTTTGCTTGGTACGCTCTGAATTGCACACTCATGAATCTTCATCTTCTGAACTGCAAAACGTGTCCTATATTTTAAAGCTAATAAAGCAAAGGTCTGTTGACAGGGAATGAGAGCTTCRTGTCAGGTAGAGCCAGTAAGAGAGACAAATGTAGAGATGTGCATGCAGAAAACACTCGGGCAGTAGCCAAGCACTGCTTAATCGACTCCAACGATGGCTTTGCGCATGGCGTTCAGCAGCGCTAGCGCCCAGCGCGGCTCTCCCCGCCAAAGAGCTCCCAGCCGTCCGGGCTGGACTCGCCGTGCATCGGGCTCTTCTCAGCATCCTCCTCCTGGCAGCGGGGCTGTGATTAACAGCCTGGCCAGGCTGGGCCGGGGGCCTCTTGATAAATTCAGTGCTTTAGAACAAAGCCATCATTCTCCAGAGCAGTTGAATGTGCCGTAATGAACTGAAATAAGGCAGAATGTAAAGGCAGGGAGATACAGGCACTCTGCTGGAAAGCAAAGTCATTAAAAATAATGAGCAGTCTTTCACTTCCTTCTTTTTATTAACTTTCTGCAGAGGACAACCTGGCACTTTATTTTTAACACAGTCTCCACTTTACTAATATCCGTTAGACAGATGGCTAAAATTTTTCCACAACATGCCCCGCAATATTTAGAAAAACAGTAAAAAAAAAAAAGGCAAAACTGAGCCCCCCCTGCCCCAATTCTTCTTCTCTATATTCCTCAGACGATTATTTTTTCAATAACCTCTCTGAATTCAACAACTTCTGCCAYGCTTTGTGGTGATCACATGAAAAGCGGTGCACAAAAATGCCGTGTCCAGCTGAGTTTGAAGTATCTGTATACTAACCATCAGTAACAATTAGTGAAAATTTGAATGAATTAAGTTTTGCAAGCTCTTCCTTGGGACAGAGGCGTGTCCGAAGCCACTGACGGAGCCCCAGCATCCCAATTCGGGCTGGGTAAATCAGTCCTGCCCTGCAGAGCGGGGRTGACGCGGGTGGCAGGACCCACTGAACATTGCACAGCTCGGGCTGTTTTCGAAATGGCCGCTCAGGCATGTCTCCCCAGCCCTTAGAAAGGTCTGCTCACCAGAAACCAGGCTGTTAATTGCTCTAGTGGCTCTGTCTTCCCCTATAACCGCAGAAACCTTCGGCCTCTGCTCAGAACTAGAAGGTCTGATCCTGCCCCCGTTCCCCGGACTAATGCCGCCCTCGGGCTCCTCTGCCCACACCAGCTGCCTGGGCTTGTAATGCAGAGGCTGCCCTTTGTAGACACTGGGGTACTGAGTATGGTGAAGATTAAACTTGGTTACAAGCAACGTTAAAATATGCCATTACTATAATCAGACATGTGGCTCAAATCATTGTCCCAGATCTTAAGAGCTGTCGAGTAGGATTTGGCTTCTAATTTACACTCGTAACTTGTCTTCGCTGCAGCTTTAAACTGACTTTTTTATTTATTACTGCAATTCTACCACCCGGGTCGGGGCTTCCTGGGCTCCTAAAACCCAAAGCAGCTCCCCAGGGCCCCTTAGGTGAGATGGGTCCCTGCTGCCCCCCGAGCCAGGCTCTAAATTTCTGCTGCTTCCCTCCCTGCACCCGCACACAGCACCTCTGCACTTGGATCACAAAAATCTGCAACAAAGCCAGAAATGAAAATTTAAGAAGGGTGTGAAATAAACTGAATGTAACATCAAAATAAATAAGCAACACATTTGCATTGGTTTGAGAAGGGGGTGGGCGGGGAGGGGGAGGGAACTGGCTGGAGATGGAGAGCAATATTGCACAGCCCTGCACTACGTGCTGGCTACAGCCCGAAGCACTGGGAAATCCTCAGAGGTTTGAGTATGGCGGGCAAATGGAGCCACGAGCAGCGCGTTAACACTCTCCAGGTCTGCTCGGGCATGCACAGCCCCAGCTGAATTTAGCATGAGCAGACTGAACCAGCCCCGCACCCGAAGAGCATCCTTTACAAGCGCCAGCACAAGCAGTTGCAGGACGATTATGCAGGGGACTATGGTCTCAAGGCCTAACAAGTTTGTACAGCTTGCACAGTCTTTGTGATTTCCCTGGTGCAAGTGTTCAGAGAAGTGATTGAAATAATGCGCCTGCCCTCGGACTTTGGCCCAAAAGCTGAAGTGGAGTAATTGATGGTAACACTTACCCAGAGGATTTCAACTATTTTTTATGTCGCTTTGACATGTCAGTTCCCCTGTACCTTGCAAACCCTGGGTTGTGTCTCACATCAGTTAACTCATGACGAATCACTGGCTACTCTTAGTCTCCCCCTTCTGACACCTTTGTGAGCAGACTGTGATTTCTCCTTGCTCAAAGCTATTACTAGCGCTTAGCAGAAGGAGTAAACCATAATGCAGGAAGAAATTATTTCARAACCATAGGATGAGGACACATTTGCCATGTGCCTTTCTCTGAGGTGCATTTGTGTCTGGGGCTGCTCGGACATCCAYGTCAGTGGCAGGTCTGGGCTAAGCAACCCCCTGCCCAGGTTGCATCCCCAACCCAGGACCCCTCGCACGCCTTCGCTGGCACCACCAASAGGTGATGCCAGCCGGGAGCACGTGCTGCTGCCTCCCAGTAGGGCAGCACACAGGGATGCTGAGATCTGCATCCCCCTAACGATGGCCCACGACATTTCTCAGCCTGCCCTGTGGACCTGGGGCATCTATTAAGTATTTATAATCCTTTTGATCTGTTGTTGCCAGAGGAGGCTTTGGAGCCTGGCAGGAGCCTGAAGTACAGGGCTTTTACAGTCACGGCTCAGCTCCTAACAAGCCCAAAGCATGTGCTGGTCGAGGATGGCTCTCGAGTCATTGCTTTTCAATCGTTCTCCAACATTAAGCCCACGTATTCCTGCAGAAAAATTCCTAGTACTTGTCCCAATGTTTTGTATAACCAAATCAAGTCAACAYGGTGTTTTCCTACACAACTGCAGCGCAGCTCCCCATCGTTCATGTTAGCCATGTTAGTCTGGATTTACATGGCTGTCACAACGACCTAGCACTGATCACCTGATAACAGAACAAATATTTAAGTCGGGGTTGGTTGCAAATATTTGCACTCGAGCTGTGTTTCCCAGTTGTAACTGATAAAATGCATGCTGTCGTTTCTGTCAAGGAAGGTCTGATGACTTTGTCAGGTTACCTTCCAGTGTGATTTCTCTCTGAGTTTGCTATCCATACTCTGGCTAGTTTTACAGCCACCACCAGCTGCAACAGAATGGACAAGACCGTATACCATCAGTAGGTCTGCATTTCATATCAGATATTCAGTTTTCCAAGTTAAATATTTTTAGAATTTCCTATTCATATCTGCATTTATACATACAACTCTCTGTAAAAATTATGTCTGTTCTGGTTGGCACTGAGTCAAATTTCCAAAAATCTTGAACTTTTCATGAACAGCATGAAACAGCAGAGCCTTTGTTTCACTTGGTTCGCTACAAAAGGCCAGAGGAAATTCAATTAAGAGAAAAATATTAATTGTGCTTGTGTATCATTCTATATTAGTCTTCTTCCTCCTGTTCTACAAATTGCTGTGGGCTATGCTGGTATACAAGGTATACATCAGCTGAGGATTTGTTTTTGTAAATCCCTTTTGGGTTTGCGCTCCAGCAGGGCCAGTGACTATCTCTGACAGCCCAGAAGAGATATGAGCTTTAATTGATTGTGCCCCTGAGAGCTTTTCTTCCTATTTGTCTATGAGTGTGTCTGCATGGGAGAGAAAGAGACTGTCTTTTATCTTTTGCCAAAAGTGGCTTTAATCCAGCACTAAGCTTTTCTTCTTCACGCGTGTTCCCAAATGCTGCAACATTTTGTATTTTCAGGATGGGACCAGCAAAAGGCAGCTTTCAGAGAACATCTTGCTCCAGAAATTTCAGAAAGCAGCCTTTTTTCTTTAAAAGAGAGGCGAGGGAGGCAGCAGAAGTGATGACAGTGCTCAGTTTTGAAGACACTGAGGGAATGGCATTGCCGCACCCCGCCGGGCCCTCTGCCGTGCCAAAGAGCTCCGACAGCGGAGCTCCGCCAGATCCTGCCAAGGCAGTTAGAGAGGTCACAGCTTCCCTCCCTCCATCCCCAACCTCCCCTTCCTCTGCCAGAAGTCCCCATCCCAATATGGCGTGCCATGGAGTGGCGGGACTGTATTTCGAACCCCGTCTGCCAGCTGGGGAGGAGGAGGCTGATCTTTTCACCAGGCTGTGAAGCACAGTGGAGGGATGTGAACCGCTTTCCCCGTTGCCRCATCTCCCCCAGAGGCCATGGTGTCTGGAGAGACATGCCATTCCTCAGCCCATACCTGCTCCCCTCGCCATCACACCCCAGGGTCCGGGGGCTGCAGTTACGTGTTGGCTTGCAAAAGCGGCTCATACGCCCCCCCAGACTGTAGTTGTCCTCCATTTCTGCTCCAATTAGAAATTTCCAGCTCAAGCAGACCTGTGCTGTAGAAACTGATATCAGGAATAACATCCGCTGGAAGTGAACAGACTATATGTACCACGCTGTCCACAAGAAGAAAAGGAATAATGGTCWAAAAATGTTTGGCCACATTTTGGATAAAGCAGTGACATGGAACTCAGGACATTCATGTCTTTTCCTAATTCTGGTCCAATTTTACTCTATAGTTGTCTTAAAAACTCATAAATTGAGTAATTACAAATCACACACTCTCTTAGTGCCTGTAAATTAGAAACATAGAATCATAGAATGGGTTGGGTTGGAAGGGACCTTAAAGATCATCTAGTACATACGACAGCACAGGTTGGAAAGGTCCAACCTTTTGTGAGAAAGGGAGACTAGATGAGGTTATCTAGCACCCTGTCAAATTGCATCTTGAAATCCTCCAGTGATGACGACTCTACCATGTCCATGGGGAGGTTATCCCAGTGAATGATTGTTCTCACTGTAAAAAATGTCTTCCTTGTATCAAGATGAAACCTCTCCTGCTGCAACTTGTACCCATTGTCCTTTGTCTTCTGTATGTGGCTCCTTGTGAAGAAAGAGCCTCCATCCTSTTTGTAGCTGCCCTTTAAGTACTGGAATACTGTGATGAGGTCCCCCCTGAGCCTTCTCTTCTCCCTTGAGAACCTCATCACAGTATTCCCTTCTTAAAGGAGAAGAGACCTAATTCCTTCAGTCTTTCCTCAAAGGGCAGGTTCTACAGCCTCTTGATCATCTTTGTGGCCCTCCTTTGGGCCCTGTCCAGTCTGTCTGCATCTTTTTTGAATTATGGGGACCAGAAATGGACACATTACTCCAGGTGTGGCCTGATAAGCGCTGAGTAAAGTGGGATGATCGTGTCCCTATTTCTGCCAGTAATGCCCCTGTGGATGCAGCCCAGGATCCAACACTGCTTGTTGTTCACCGGGAGGCCCAGGTCCTTTTCAGCAGGGCTGCTCCCCAGCCACACAGATCCTAGCCTGTACTGGACTCTTTGGTTATTTATCCCAGGTGCAGGACCTTGTAGTTGTCTTTGTTAAACTTCATACTCTTCTTGCTAGCCCACTCTTCCAGATTGCCCAGAYCTGTCTGTAAGATGGTTCTCCCTTTTGACATGTCAACCTCACCACCCAGTTTAGTGTCATCAGCAAACTTGATGAGAGTGCTTTCAATCCCATCATCCAGATCATTTATGAAGAGGTTGAACAGGAGTATTAGGAGTTGTTGCCAATGCAGAGAAATATTCGGACTTTCATTCTATTCTGAGGCTAAAGAGACCATTTTGCCTCAGTCCCAGGAAGTTTATGGAGCAGATCACCCTGGAAGCCATTTCCAAGGACATAAAAGATGGGAAAGTGGTTGGGAACAGCCAGAGTGGGTTCGCCAGAGGCGACGACCAACCTGATAGCCCTCTGTGATGAGATGGCTGGCAGTTGGACAAGGAGAGAGCAGGACATATTGTTTACTTTGACTTTAGCAAGGCTTTCTACAGTATCCTTATAGCCAAACTGGTGAGACATGGGCAAGAGACGTGGACTACAGGATAGGTGGAAATTGGCTAGATGGACAGTGACCAGCAAGACTAAGCATGGTGAGCAGCAGGGCAAAGTCCATCCAGTACCTGATTAATAGTGGCATCCTCAGGGATCAACGCCAAAGCCAATACATTCAACATCTTTATTAAAGATCTGGACAACAGGATGAGGTACCCTCTCAGTGGGTTTGCAGATATCAAATTCCCTTATATTAAGCACTTGTGAAACTAGGTTTGGCATACTTTGTCCAGTTTTGGTCCTCTCCTGTACAAGACATTGACAAAGTGGAGCAAGTGCAGCGGAGGGCCACCAAGATGGTCAGGGACTGGAGCACAAGGCATATAAGGAGAGGCTGGGAGAGCTGGACTTGTTCAGTCCAGAGAAGTAGCTTTGTGGGGGGACCTTATTGCTATCTACAAAAATTTAATGGTTGTATAGAGAAGAAGAAACCACACTCTTTTGGGAAGTACGTAAAGCAGCAGACACAAATTGCAACACAGAAAATTCCAATTAGATAGTAAGATACAATTTTTTTTTCCTCACTGTGAGGGTAGTCAAACTGGAAGAGGGTGCCCAGAGACTGTGGAATCTCTATTGTTGGAGATGTTCAAAACGCAGCTATACAAGGAGATCCTGAGCAACCTGATCTAGTTGGCCTTCTAGTTGGAAAGCCAACTAAGAATGGAGGGGTGGGGCTCTGCATTTTCTGTGGCATTTTTCATTCATAGCTTAGTGATTTTTCCCCATCATTGCTGTGTAGGGCCAAGAACTCGTCCCTGTGGGGCCTGGCTAGAAAAACAGTCATCTGAGGATGTTTTTTCTTCTACAGTTACATTTTTGCTTCTTCTGCTAAGGAAAAAAACACGATGATTGTGTTAAATGACCTGCAGAAGCCTCAATAAATTTTATCATTCTTAAAACCTTTATCAACCAACCTTATTTTGTTAAAACATCTGTGTTAAAATAGCTTCAAAAATGATACCAGGTGAGTCTGACAAGAGCTGTTTTCCATAAAACCGTATGAACTGGCATGGCTGATATCATTCTGCTACAAAGAGAACCCTTTATCAGTAACTCTGATGTTTTGCCCAGGATTGATGGTAAGCCCAGAAGCCTGCTTTCAGATCACTGTATTTATGCCTTTAAAATAATGGCACACAAATGAGCTTTCTTACAGGCCTCTGGAAACATAAGCCAAAACTTTCCCAGTTGGGTGCCAAAGATTGCACATTTAAATAATGTCTGCAAAGGCCATGGGAATGGCAGATGCTTAAAATTAGGTTATGTTTATTTATATGTTGAACATGGGTTTAGGCATCTAGCTTCTCATTTGAAAATTATACAAGTGTGAATAGCCCACTTCCAGACAAGCATGGTTATGCTTGTGATCATCTGCTTTGCTTATATGTGCTAAAAGTGGGTGTAGACACCAGGAACTCGTTCAGCGTGGCCGTGCTGGCAGGGGAGGGCAGGGTTTCCTCCACTGCCAGTTGTCAAACGCAGCATCAGGCAATAGCGGAGGTGTGGAATAATGTACAACATGAAGGTGCACCTGCATGGGAATTTGCCACGGAGCAGGTCTGGGATAGAGAAGAAAGAGACACAGACAGGGAGGGAGAGGGAAAGACAGAGAGAGGGAGAATAACCCTTAAAATTGGAATTAAAGTGAGAAAATGATAAGTCCCGCCAAGTCCTACTCAGCTACTGCTGCTGGGGTCAGGGCTGTCCCTGACTTCAAACCATTTTACCTGCTGCCGCTTGCACTGCCATCAAAGTGTGCTTTTCCAACTGGCTGCATCCCATTTCCCAGGGTAGGAGCTAAATATTGCCACAATGAATCAAACTAAGTCTCATACGTAGTATTAAAAATTACAAGTACATTGCAGTCAGCCTGTGTTGGTTGTGGCCAAAATCCATAGGAAAGAAATTCACAGCAAATGTCTTTGCAGTGCTGAGGGCGGGAGGTGAGATTTTGAAGATGATCTAAGTACATGCCTCAGCCGGGCTGATTTTCCTGGGTGGGCTGACAGGCACACGTGGGTGCACACTCCTGATGATAGCCAAACAAGCTTGTTCAGAACAAGCTGGGCGTCTCTGCACAGCCCTACTTTATCACAGAAGCTTTGCATTTAACATTGGCTCCTGAATGCATAAATCATTTTTAAGTGGTATTTCTGGCCAGAAATGGAACATATTTAGACAGCAAATTCATATTTAAATCACTGGGAGTTCGCTGTCTAAACAGCTTTGAAAATCTGGTCCTATGGCTTTCGAGTCACTGAAATATATTTGTAAGTCTTAGCCAAAGGACTAGTCTGATCTTGCCATCTATTGATAGAAACACATGGCTACAGCTGGGAATGTATTTTCTTTACAATCTTTTTCAGGCACCTGAAGGGCCGGAGCCATTCAGTCTATGAAAATTAGCTCCTGCCTTCACCAAAATGAAGAGCTAGTATTTACAGGGTATTTCTATTGTCCCTTGACAGGCTAAAAAAAGCCTTTGTCTCCCTTATTGTTTCTAAAACAATAGGACCCAGGGAAGCAACTGTTTCTGATATTGGACAATACGTTTATCCCCAAAAGACAAGCAGTTTATAAAGCGGCATGCCTGCTCCGTCTCCAGTGCCCAGTTTGAGGGCACGATTTTCAAGAGGTGAGTTCTGCAGTTCAGGCCTCTTTCAAGTTTCTCAACTTGATTGCCCAAAAAAGCAAATAGCTAAAACTGTTCATAGTTAAAAAAAAAAAAAGTCTCATAAACTATGTGGGGGCTAAGGGTAGGGGAGGTGATTTCCAGCCATCCTGTGCTTCTGGAGCCTTGGTTCTTCCCCACCATGTTTGTTCCCAGCCTTGCCTCTGGAGATCATGTACCTGCTCTACAGTGGCCACCTTTCTTATGCCTAATTTACCAAGCCATTTTTTTCATGCTTAATTCAGAAAGGAAAGAATTTATGGACCGTAAGACCTCACACAAAAAAATCACAGGGGGAGGGAGAGGAAGGAGTCTGGCAAAGGGATGGATCAGAAGCAATAAAAGTCCTTTATCCTTCTCCATCATCTAGGGAACTTGTGACTCCTAATGTGGGAGGACTGAAACTCACTATGTAGTCCTGAAGTTAATTTAAAATATAATCAACAAAGTACTTAAAAGAATTAACATCTGCCAAATGAGTAAGCCATTAAAATACACCCAAAGTATGTTATATAAGCAGAGTTTAATGCAACTGCATGGTAAGGAAATATTTGGAGTCTCTAAGTCTGTATGTACCACAAATCAAAGTGTTGTGTAATTAGAATTATTTTGTCACCATCTTGTGGGACATTAGGGTAACATCTGGCATGCTTCTGATTTCAGTTTCTGGTTCCAATACGTGCTGAAGAAAATGGTAAGGAAGTGATTGCTCTAAATATTACACTGGTGTCAGTGCACACAATACTGTAAAATGAGCATTTTAGAGCTCCTGCACTTTTACTGTGCTGCTGAGCAAACTTTCCTGTTTGCAGGCCAAATATTTCTCCCAAAGGCTGTATGCAGATTCTTATAAAAGTTGGCACAAAATAGGGGGAAGAGAAATCAGATTGCTAACATAAACAGTTATGTCTTCTCAGAGAATGTCTCTGTTCCAGCCATCTGATTTCAAATGGTTTCCTTAAGCCCTAATTTATTACTTCAAGTTCAGAAACTCTGCCTAGTCTGAAGATGCCTGAGAAATACACTCCCTCTCTCCATCGGCCCAAGCAGTAGGTGTCTGATGTAAACTTTTCTGGGTAAATGTGAACCAGATGTTCCCCAATCCTGACTGGTGAACTTCTGTCCCGTGTTTCTACCCTCAGCCAGTGCGAGTCAGTTGGAGAGCTGCAAAGCGGCCAGGGGCCGGCCGGGTAAGCGCGCTGCTCCAGACCCCCGTGCGCAGAGCTGCCGTAGCGCTCCTCCCTCGCTGCCCACCTCCACAAAAACACAGAGCACGCTCCTCCCAGGGCCACTGTACGGTACCCAGCACAGCAAAATGGATTCATAGCGAAGAAACACGTCGTGCTGTGAGCTTCTGAGAGAGGTGCCACAGCAATGCCCCTGTGCCAGCTCTGCCCATGGACGCCTCGCAGCCGGCCCTCCTGCCGCTGGTGCGTTAGCCGAGGACCTCGTATCTGAGAGGTCTGTGATAGAGAAATCTGGAGGCAGATTATACTTCCCAACTGTTAATAAAATTTCCCCTGGAATAAAAGTAGAGGAGCTGGCGCCACTTCATGTTATTCAAAACCACAAATTTCCTCTCCCTTGCAATCTGCCAGAGTTACAGACTCTTTTGCAACTTCTTAAAAATTCAAGATGTTTTCCTCAAGTGAGCATCCCCCTCCTTCAGAATGCACCCAGGGAAAATTAGTGATCCAATTTAGCATTGCTGCTATTGAGGAGAGGGAAGGGTGATAGTGAACCAGCAGAGCAGCCCTATGCATGGGAATACATCAGCAAGTGTTTCACCCCTGCATCTTCCCTGCCTGGGGAGGTTAAAGGTTTCTGCAGCAAAAGGAAATGTTGATACGAATGATGCTGCTGCGGCCGAGGTGAGGAGCGTAAACTGTGTGTGAGAGGGACGAGAAGGGTCCCTTTGCGCTCAGCCTCAGGCTGCTCCGGGGCTGGTAAATTAAACAGGGCTGGGGCATGGGCCATCCTCTGCCTCGCTGGCTATAAATGGTGTGAAATAGTTGCCACATTTCTTGGTGCTGTTTTGGCCTGTACCACTCTCCAAATGGCGTGTGGGCATGTTTCAGAGCAGCAAGCAGGGACCCCTGCCTCAGAGCAGGAATTTATACCTATAGATGTATGGAGGTACGCTATGTTGTGCCACTACTTAGTAGCATAGATGTAGCCATGAAGGCAAGATTTTATTTGATGTCTGCAAGACCTGTTTAAAATTTCTTGTCTGGATTGATAGTCACATTTTCTTGTTAAGAAGCACCTTTGACTCTAATGCAGGCATGTAGGGAGCTGGATGGGAAATCGTGAAACCGGTTATTTCCCAGTTTTTAACAGCATATGTCACCTTATGTCTTCCATTGTTCAGTGTGTTGCAGTCCTCCTGCCCTGAGACCTCTAGCTGTATAGGACATTATAAAATAGACCACTGATGTCAGTTGGAGCCTGTTGTTATTCCAGTAATGAACTTGTGAAATTTGTTACAGGTAATAAATGCTAAGAACAGTCAAGAACCCTAACCCAGACAATTGGAAATTTGAAGAAGACATCTTTCGTATTTGATTTGTCTTACTATTTCCAATAGGCTGAAAGAGAGGTGGCTCCTGAATGTCATCAGGACAGGAGACCTGTCCTGAGCGGGACACAGCAGACACCCCCGTGCCGAGCCTCAGAGGTGCCCGGCCATGTGGTGTGAGCCACGGCTGCGCACAGGACACCCAGGCTCCTCGATGGCACATGCGGAAAAAATAGGGCTCAGTTATGAGATTGACAGAAGGCACTTCTGAGGAACCAGCTACCCACATTGCCTCCAGGAGATGCTAAGGCACCAGCTCTATGCTGAAGCCCATGCTGGAGGGAAGCAGGTCCCTCCTTCACGGCTCCCGGTYGAGCCCTTTCCTGATGACAAAGGATCAGCGCGCTATCACTGGAGCAAGGACTGGGTCAACAAGGTGAGCGAGGAAAACTAAATTGCTTCCCAGCCAAAAAAACAGGGGTTTTATGTGTGCAAGGGAGATTCTTTGACATGCTCTGTAATTCAGCTATTAGGAGCATGKTTTTTTTAGGAAGAAGATCTAGCTTTGAGGCTGTCGTCTGCTAGTTGCAGCTATGTAGGGATGACAGCCTGTCTCCTGCATGCAAAGAGAGCATTTTAATGTCCTTGTATCTAATATTCTGATATTTTTAGCTCATACTTGGCACTGATCACATCATTTAGCTTTGGCTCATATGGTAAAGACTGTGAATTAGAAGCACAGTATGCAACTAGATAGACCTTTAAAGCAAAATATGCTCTCCGATTTGCATGAAATTTCTGCTTTTCAGAGTGAGTGATTCTTGAGTAGCTATGGGGAATTTAACTGGCAACGTTTCTAATAAGATAGAAATTTTGAATAGCAACTCCTGATTAAAAAAACAACATAAGAGTTACCATGTTATACCATTTCTCCTGTATTCCTATTAGTAATAGTATATTTTGAAAAATAACCACATGCTTTGTCCTGGACAAAATGCTAGAGGAAGACACAAGGCCAGGAACAAACGTCCAAAAGAACCCCACAGCCTGAGGTCTCAAGCATGGGGGAACTGGATCCCCACACTAGATCCTTGCACCAGCGCAGAATTACATGCGTATTATCGGGATTCAGAGAAGGGCTAGAAATACACCCTGGTATGGTGACTTGTGGGATCAGAGCCAGAAGTCTTTTATTGTACTGAACAGTGGTCACACCAATTCACATAAACGTTTTTGTAATGTACCGCATTACAAAAAAAAACAAACAACTTTTTGCCAAGTTGCTTCTGATGCTTGTGCCAACTTCCACCTTCTGACATAGAAAATGCCACTGGCTTGATGAGGAGTGTGTATGTGGGAGCGGGTAGAAATATTTAAATACATGGTTGTTTGAATGTGTGTTTCTAGGGCAATAACATTAAATATGATACCTCACTTTTTTCAGCAAGTAAAGCAGAAAGAAAAAATTTTGAAGAACTAATTTCTCCAGAAAAAGGTTGTTCTGGTTAGAAAACTCAGGCTCATCCAAAAGATATGAAACAATGTTTGTGGTGCACGGAGCAAAACACAGAGAGAAAAAGACGCTGCACAGCGTGGAATTGCCTGTAGATATATTTTTTATTAAAATGATATGATTCTTACAGCTTATATATAATTTATTGTGGCAGTAACAACCCAGAGCTGATAACAATGGTGGGGTTGTTGTTTGATTATGGGCTAGGTAAGCTTTTCAGGTAGCCAGAAGCTTGTTTCCATTTTAGAGATAAAGCCCTCCCTGTCCCTCTGCTTAGACAGGGGTGTGAGTTACTGCTGGAAACAGTGCTCCAGAGTTCATTTCCTTTGCTGCTTTGAAAATACTCTGAACGCTGAATTTCATATGAAGCAATGCTGTCGACAGCTGGCCAGGCAAACACATTGCAGGAGGGTGTACTTCCAATCCAAAGAAAATCTCCCTCTTCTATGCCTGCCTAGCTGCATTCTCCACAGATCTGTCACAAAATACTCCCTCCGAATAAATATGTGGCAGCGTAATACCAAAAACATACCCAGCCACATAAGGAAGAGCAACAACGAATCTCTAGTCCTGGCATAGAAGAGAGGACTGTAGAAGTAAAATAATCTTTTTTTTTACTGTACGCTTTCTAGTACTGCCTTTATGTTAGCACACAGGCTGTGTGTTTTCCCTTTGAGGTAACAACTACAAATTTACTCCTTTCWCAGAAGTTGCAAGCAGGAATTTAGTTAAGGAACTGGGGACAGTGTTACTTTTCTGGCAAAAGCAGTAATAAACCTGAGACAGAAAACAATAATTGCAGGGTAAAAGAATTCTTAGCTAAATACCTTGTAAACCCTGATGAAAGGGGCTACTGGTGGCAGCTTGCTTCGCCCTGAGTTGCAGACCTTCCAGGAACACAAATACTAGCAGGGCTGCTGTTTTCTTTACCAAGGCGTTAAATAAATGTTTTTACAACAAGCCTTTTCTGCAAGACATTTTAAATACAAAGCACTAAAAATAAACTTTCTGCCCCCCTGATTTTACAAGCACAAATTTCAATTTGTTTTCTGTGCAATGACATTTTTAATTTTTCCAGCTTCCAGAGGAACACCGAAAAACTCATGTAGCATGATGAACTGACCATGAATGTCACTACCGTGATCAATTAAGAACTGTCAGAGACAACTAAAGTGCAAAAAGGATTTCATCCCACCAGGCGTAAATATATGCTGCTGCTGTGAATCACTCTAGCCTTTTGCATATAGGAAATTCATGAGCTCTCCTTGAATGTTCCTTGCTTCTGTAAATCAGACTGTAAAATAAGACCATACAGTGATTTCAAAAAGAGTCTTTCAGTATTCATAAATGCGGGGTTTTGCTTTCCAAAACAAAATAGTAATGGTGTGCAAGACAGAAATAGCTTGTTTTATATCAGCTACTCGGAGAGAGAGTAGTTCTCTACTATTTACAGCGTGGGTCCTCCCTGTTGCATGTTTTGTTTAATTATACAAATAAGATTTGAAAAACATATGTGGACAAGAAAATTGTGTTGCAGGAACAGAGATAAAACACACACACAGATTAAAGACGGAAACATTTGTTTATTAAAAAGGAAAAGGTTCTGGATGGCAGCACAGAGTCAGACATGAGACAGATTAATGTATGCACAGCTGTTCATGTTTAAAGGCAGAATATAGACATAAATACAGTTAGATCTTTGCTCTGCTCTGCTGCTACAGTATTTTTATATAGTTGATTCAAAGGAATATCTGTCATAACTGAACACAAGGAGAAATTTATCAGAAACAGAGCACAGATTGCTTCTCTAAAGCCAGGATAAACAAAGTCCAGAAAAGCCTCTCAAGGCATGGTACTGCAAAATAAATTTAATTGTGCAAAAGAAAACCACCTTCTGTGGGTGAGAAGATTAAATGTCAGATTCAACTCCAGGTCAGATAGCTTGTTCTTCTGTTTGAATAAAATGCAGGTAATTTTTCCCTGCTATCATCACAGTTACTGCTCTGTCTGACGGAAAGCCAGTATTGTGAAGCAGGAAGGCACTTTAAAAGCAATACCTTGCTCTGTCTATGATCTATTCAGCCTATTTCCAAAGCACACCAAAGAGAGAGAGAGAGAGAGAGAGAGAGAGAGAGATGCTGATGAGGGCCCCCCTCAAAGGTTTTTTTAATGGATAGATACAATGAGACCATCTTAAAAAATCAGAAAGGCTCACGAAAAGATGGCCAAGTACCACAGGAGAGCAAAGCAGGCCTTACAAGAGAGGCCATGAGCTGGTCCAGAGGATACGAATGCTTCCCCGGCATTACCACTCTCTAGCCTGGAGGACATTATCTCATATCGGTTCTGCAAAGCTGACCTCCAGTCCTACTTTTACCTGCATTGTGAGTGAGACACCACATAACTGTTCAATACATGAGTAAGTAGAAAGGCATTTAAATACAGCCTTTGGCATTTCATGGTTCAATTTCTACAAAAGTAGAAATATGGAAGTCTATTGTATCATGAAAGTTAATTTTTGGAAAAGGTTCTGGTGGGCTTCTTTGGAGAGCAACTGGAAATTGTTTTAATCTTTAAATAAGGCCAACACAGATTTACTGCCAACTATGGATTACTACGAAATCTCAACTGCAATGTTTATATATAAATCACATTTTAATATTAATTTCCTACTTAAATATTCAATTATCTTGCTTCAAAACTATTTTTGTACATAGTTTTCCCGTTCTCTATTTTTTAAGTTAAGGTCAATATATTACTGCATATTTCTGTTCCACTTTTAATTAAAGTTCAGTTTTGATAGCCACAGAACATCAACTTTCGGGAAACTATTTTTTTCTTTATGGAAACAATTAAAACCAACCCCTCACACCCCTCACTAATCTTACTTAAAGCCCTGCAAGATATAGAAAGCACTTGCAAGATAGTAATATTTTATTCAGATTCTGAATTTCTCAAGGATCTCATGTGTTACTACAATAAAACTGCAAAGACATAAACCCCCTCCTTGTTAAGTGTAACTTTTATTTCAAATAGTCAACAAAACTGCGAAGTTATGCTAAACATATTCCAGGTTACAGGAGTGGAAGAAAAACCCCAAAGCTTTCTCTCATCTTTTCGAGTATGTCTTGGATATTATAGCCTTTCAATTAGATAAGAAAAGTACACGCCCATCCATGAGAAACCTGCATAGACACATACACGTGCTGAAATCACAGAGTCACAAGTCTTCCCGTGAACGTGGGATTGGCTGATTGTACAACACACTTACGCACGTCCCGGATCAAACGCCTGGGTGTATTCTGCTCCTCTCTACCCGGAGAGTGGCACAACAGACCACRCCAGGATGAATTCAGCTAGGATGGAGACCTGTTAGTGGACCCACAGCCAGAATTTCCAGCTCCTCTGCTACCTCCCCAATATCACCTTTGGGAAAATACAGGTAAAAGACATCTAGATGATGTCTTCATCAAGAGATGTCACAGGTACTGCCACATAGCAGTACACCGTTTCATAGCACACCAAGTGACATTTTATTAGATAAAGGTGAGCAACAAGTTTTTTTACATTTATTCCGTCTTCGGCATTCAATATTCAGATAAGCACTGTATGTGTGTGCGTGTGCATACACACAAGTAGGTGAGCGCAGTTGTGTCACCTAATATTTGATATCGTTGATGGGATTGAAAGCGTCCTAGAAGACATCTAACAGAAAGTATCATAACAATCACCTTTAACTATTACCATTCCTTATTATTTTTTCAATATGGAATAGTGATGGGACACTTGAGCGCTTCATTTCCTAACCATTGACCAAAGCTGGAGAGTCTGACCGTGACCAGCCATGGGCAGCTCGGCACGCGTAGACCCACGAGGTGGAGCTCGCAGTGCTCTCACAGAGCACTCCACTACTCTGGCATGCATCTCGGCTGCCCAGTGCGATGGAAATCCACAGCAATGTCAATTAAAGGAGATGGAAACACAATACTGCARGTACAACCCATGATTCTCATTTTATTGCATGGACCTTCTAACATGTCAGCATCATCACGTCTCCAAATTCATCAGAGTTGATCATCAGGCTCATGTTTTCCTTAAATTGCCCTCAGGATGAAAAGTTAGAAAGTTGAAATGGGGTGATTGATTAAGCCCTTTTTCTCAACAAAATCAAAATCCTAACACAAGGAATTCACAAAATGCCAGAACACACAAGTACTTTCTCCCTACACCAGGGCTGAAACTCCAAAGCAAGGATAAAAGAAAGAAAAGATGCAAAAAACTACAATACAATACAGTGCTGACTGATGCAGAAGTTGACGTTGGGCCACAGGGTTTGCTCTAATTATAGAAAATACATTTTTACTCAAAAATCACTACTATTACCCAATAAAAACATGCTGTGTTGAATATTGGGTTGTAAGTCACTTTGTTTGGTAGTGGATTTTCAGAGTCATTCTGTGGCAGCAGAGCTGAGCGCTTCCTAGCCTTTAACTGGAGTTTCAGGCCTGAAAAGAAAATGGTCCTCCTGGGGATGGAGGCGGACTGCAGTTCCCCTTCTGCCAAAGCAATTCTTTAGGGACCATGCTATAAATGAATTGATTGGAGCTTAGCACAAGGAGGAGGAAGGTTATTATTTCCTATTTCTGCATTATTTCAGTGAACGATTTACAGGGCAACCCCCCAAGAAAAGTATAGGTGAACATGGGGGGACAACTGGAAAGAGCATACAGACATGGAGTTTGTACATCTGAAGCAGGATTTGCTTCCATGGAAAATATTCCTACGATTATAACCTGCTCGTGTGGCAGTTATTGCAGTATAAGTCAATGTATATTACTGTGAAGAGGTGTTAAGAATGTAGTTGTTCTGTGCATAAACAAGTTGAAATGTTCTTGCAACATTTTGTCCTAAATGCTCAAAAAAAAAAAAAAAAAAAGCAAAAGTACTCTGGTACCATTCACACAAGCATATTTATTATATAAATATTTTATAAATTACAAGATTTTAATTGTAAAGGTAAACATTTCTAGGAAAATAACGTTTTATATTCTTATTAATGTTTACAACTAATATAAGGCACATAGTGCAAAAACACATTTCTGATGCAGAGATCACAAAATAATTACCTACATGTGTTATCTAAAAAGTAGCTGCTTACACTTCTGTGGTATAGTATTGTTTTTAATTAATACATGTTGCTAATTCATGGCTAACTCTTTGTGGGTAAAAATATGATATAGCTGCCATTTGATCTACCAATTGTACTGGTATGCAAAACAAATATTTGCTTTACAGAATGCATATTGTCAGAAAAAGCATGTATAGTTATCTGGTACATAATGTAAGTTATTATGCATGTAGAAAATTTTATTCTGAATACCTGAGAGTTGACCCTGAAACGCATTATCCTTATATGCATATATTTCTACAGTTCTGGACTGTAAAGTAATACAAAACAAAAAATCACAGGGCTAGATGGCTTTTTAAACCTTGTAAAATTCTTTCATACACTTACTTTTCTGGAAGAAATTATTTTAACTAGCAGATGTTAGAACTGTATTTACAAACATTGAAAAATTAAACTGTGTCAAAGATGGACACCAAAAACACTGTGGGGTTTGATGTTACCTCTGCCCAGGGTTTTCACTAAGATTATTGAAAAATATGTTGAATTCAAATATAAGAGGGGGACACACTACAGCCTTTACTAATATGCCATTGGCCAGTATAAAGGAGTAAGGTGTATATGGAAAGTGTTTAAGTAAATACATATTCATACAATCACATACAAGATGCTACAGTAAACAGAATACACTGCTTTTACAGTATACTTGGATGAAAGGCAGGGATTTAAAATCACATTTCCAAGCAATTTGTTTCCTTATTTTCTTTTCCTGTAACTACAACAAAACTAAGCCTAGATGTTTAACATGTGCTATAGAGACTACAGAGGTTAAACCACACTTCTCAGGATTACTGATAATATTTGAGCACCAGAAAGAATATAATAAAAGGGATGGGGAAAAAATGCTTTTACTGACAGAGAAACACACAGACCCATAGAATCTATCTGAAGTATGTTGGTTATATACTTTTCTGCTGTAAGTTGTTGACAGATAATTCCTAAAATTTTTCACAAAATTGGAAGTATTTGAAATTATTACCTGTCTTCTCTATATAGCAATAACTCTTTCCTTTCTGTATTTTAAGTACAGTTGCTCAAGAAAACCAGTAGAGTACAAATTTTACCAAATGCTGCATAAAGAATTGCACTGATTAGGTGTAGGTAAAGTATTACAATTATGGTACAATTTAGAGTGTTACCCATGGTAGTAACCTCAGTGCAATTTACTTGCTAATATATAATGCACATTGAATTAATGCCTCTCCATTAAAACCTGAAAGTTTATGATTGTGATTTATGCACTTGCTAGCCCACAAACAGATAATACGTCCCTGAATAAACACTGAAGAAAACAGGACTTCTTAGTAGTGAGCATTACAGTAATAAGCATTACAGAGATGAAAGAATTAAAATATATATATACACAGCACCTGCAATTTGCAGCTAAATGGCAGATGTCCCTGCTTTGATGCTCTTACCACATCAGAGTTCTCACTGCATTTGAAGTTGGAGACCAATAATTGTGTTAGGAACACATTTTCCACAAAATCCTCCGCATCTTCCATATATTTTAGTACCATCCTGGAAATTAGACAAAGAGAACAGTCAATCAAGAAAAGCAATTGAAATCACAGTTGTGCAAATAGCTCCTTGAGGTTTGCACACAATAGATATTTTGACAAATCGTACCTACAAATACTATATCAAAAGACAGCATCAAATTAGCAAAACGGGCACAGAAATCCTTTATCAGTATCGCTGTATACCTTCTTTCCCGGCTTACCATCCAACATTGTCTTAAACTGTGCACGCTTACTGTTCTTGTTGAACTGGTCTTTCGGTTTCCCACACGAACCACGTTGGAGGCAAGCAATCTGTAAGGATCCTCTGTAGTAGGGTATCTCTAATAAAATGGKTTTTTTGGGGTGTTGTGTTTATTTTTTTTTTAAAGTATTATTAGGTATCTTCAAAACTTTTAATAAACCTAATTAATAAAACAATAGGCTCTTAAAATCAGTACGAGAAGGGTAGGCAGGCAGTGTTGATCTGGATTAGATTCTGGGCAGTGTGATTAAACACAGGTTTCACATTACATCTGGAAGAAGACTTAGATGGGTCAGAGACCTTGAATACTATTTTTGATTCACAGCCAGCTTTCACTGGCGAGTCATCACTTGCACCTCTGGATTCATAATATTCCAAGCCATAAGAGCAGGTAAAGAAAAACAACATCAACTTACGTGGGATTTGTGTATGTCAGCAGTTGCATAGTTGCCCTGAGCAATCCACCTAACTGTACTGGATATTCTCAGGCCTGTACCAGTCAAATTTATGCTGAACTGTCCCTAACAAAAAAAAAAAAAAAAAAAAAAAAAAAAAAAAAGGAGAAAAAAAAGCGCAAAAGTTAAAATACAGAACTGAAACAGAGTTCAAAACACTTTATAGTGGCATATCTGCACATATCACTTAGGATATATCTAGACATTAAGTACTCAAAGGTGTGTACTTAACCCGGGTTAGTTACACTGCATTATACCCTTTTTTTTGGACACTCAGGACATAGACGCATGAACAAGTTTTTCTGCAGTAAGTAGCACCTGTGCATCAGCTGATCCGTAGCATCTGTCTGCAGAGTCTGAATACAGAACATCAGACAATTCAAATTATTTTAGCCTCCTTCCTACATATTAAATTTTAATTTACAAAAAGTACAGACTTGCAACACGCAAGAATGAGGCTGGCTTTCTTGAAAGACTTTTTTTAAAGTGCCTGAACTTTTTGGAAATAACATGGTCAGGACCTACTGCTATCTGGAAATTACAGACTAATCACTTCTTAGCCACCTAATTCTCAAATTTTTGCAAGCACACTGTTCATGCATTGTTATCTTATCTTCCATTTCTTTTTCAGTATACCAAATAACATAATTGAACATGAATGTAAGTGGAGGTTAAAAATGAATAAATTTATGGCTAAATAGAATGTTTCGCAATACAAACCATTCAAAACAGTTTATTGATTCTAAAATATTTGCCTACATAAATACATACTCTGAAAACTAGCTTTAAAACAGAGTCAGTTCATATGAGAATAAGAAATATATTGAAAGTAACAAACTGCACTGCCTTGGTAAACAAACTGGGGTACATAAAATGATTAAACTGCATTCACACAGAAGCGCAATATGTTGGAAAGAAGTACTACCTCCACAAAGAGCCTAAAGGTCAGTTTAGGCAGCACTACAATCAGAAAACTCCTGCACATCTCCATACAATTCACAGAAGGCCTGAATTTCTGTATTCAGACCTAGTTAAAATTGCCTAAATCCTGAGATCAAAGCTTTAGCAAAGATAACATTTCTATTATATATAGGGTAGCTTCTCTGTTTTATTGCTTAATATCATCATGGTCAGATACATTTTTATATATATATTATATTTGTGTGGGTATATGTATGTGTGCATGTATAAAAACACAGCATTCAGCCTTTATTCTTGTGATTCACTGAAATTCCTTCATCAAAATTCTGTCTTATATTGTTCAGTATGGTAGATTTATTTTGAGAGCGCTTCTATGTAAAGTTGCTGTGCTTATAGCACTCACACTCAGGATGAGCTAACATAAGCTCCTACGGATAGGGTAGGTCGTTCTTCAAGTGCCCAAAAAGTGGAAGATTTCCATTTAATGAATAAAGTATATCTGGAAGAAATTCATACAAACAGTGTGGAACACTTTGCAAAATTAACAAGCCCAAAGTAACCTCATTCACAGTGATATCATTTTGCAAAAATAAATGAGAAGTGCTATGTACAATTATAATGACAGCTTGACAGCTGCTTGCCATGGCATGCAGCATACTGAAGTCCAGGAACAGATTTCAAGGACTGAGAGTGCAGGAACTGAGGCTTTTTTACTGCATTGAAAGTGTTAGTTTCAGTGCAGATCTTACAGATGGAAATGCATCAGTGTAAAACCACATAAGCAGAATGGCTTCCCAACAGAAGTTGCAGATGGCAAATAGATGTGTATTGTACTAAGCCCAAAGAGTTTGCAGGTTGAAGATACCCAATATTGTAATGAACTCCAACTGTTTTCTTGTCGGGAGTTAAGTCTGCCTAACTCAGGTACTTCATTTGTACCTAAATTGTACATAAATTGTCTCTAGCTGCCCTTGAATGCATCCACCTACATAGCCTGTCTTAAGTTTAAGCACCTAGGATAGATGGACAACAGGGATTCACCTCCATGCAAGTCTGAGCTAGTCGATCCTAACTCCCTTTATAATCAGTGAAAAGAAATATCCACTTCCAGAGGAAGGTTGACCTCATCCTAAGGTGTCTAATAGGGTAAGATTAGCTGAACTGTTTTCTAGGGAATCTCATTTCTGCCAATGGACTCCAAAGGCAGCCTAGGTTGGCTAGTTCAGCCTAGGGCTATGTCTGCATTAGCAAGAAGGAYGCTGCAGTATGAGCAGATCTGTAGAGTGAAAATGTTGGGCCAGCGCGCCCGATGTCTGTATACAGTACACAGATCAGGGTTTTACTTTGGACTAACTCTCATCTAGTCCCATAGACTGAATCCTCATTAGCAGTCGGAGTGCCTTAAGGCCCCTCTGGAGCTCATTCTTTGATTTAGTTTTATCCAGAAGTCATCCTGTTCCTGTCTTCCAAGACTGCTCTGTTGTGTGAACCAACAAACAGTAAACTGGGACAATACAGAGATTCACTTAAAAAGCACCATCCAGTGCAAACTAAAACACTAGTGTAGACGCAGCAATGGACGTATAAATTTTAAATTATACTGCTGAACAGGATTGATTTCCTCTGGTAGTCTTCAAAGATATGAAGAGTCAGGAGAGAAACAGACAAAAGATAAAAATTCTGCAGGATCATCAAAAAGGAAAATCTCTGGAGGAGCACAAAGATCGAGAAGGGATTAGGGGAAACAAAGGATACATTATGTCCAGCAGGAGGGAAAGCAATACATGAAAAACGTAGAAAGCTGATTATACATACATGGAGCCTAGAGGAAAAGTGTGGAATAAACAATTTGAGGGAGAAACAGGAAAAAAAAACGGTAAAACAGGAGAGAAAGGAGTAAGAATAAAATTACTTATTATTTTAATAGACTAGACAGAATAGGAGATTGCTTTAGAACCTTACAGTTCTATACCAGTCACACAGATTTTTTTTTATTTTATTTTTTGCCTTTTACATGCACATTTCAAGGGAGTAAGAAATCATAAATACCTGTGGACATCTGGCAGCACTGTAGCAATCTCCAGCTGTAGCAAACGGAACTGCTTTCCCAAGCATAGTCTGAGCAAAAAGAAAATCTGTGGCTAGAAAACAGAAAATTACTCAACACTGAAACTGCTACATTAGAAGGCTGGGTGAAAACAGTGTGAAAAGGCATTTACACTGGGGTTTTTTGGTTTTTTTTGGGTGGGGTTTTTTTGTTTGTTGTTTGTTTTGGGTATTTTGTGAGTGGTTTGGGTTGGTTTTATACAAACTATGTTTTAAATAGTCCATTTTGGTTAATGCAACACCAAACCAACCTATAAGGGCAGTTTCCTTTCTGAGATAGGAGGGGGTTAGGAGGAGGACGGATGTGCACTTGGGCGCAGCTCCAAGTGAGCTGGTTGTGGGCCACCATGCCACCTTCAGGCAGAGGCTTGAAAGCGCTGCAAGATCCCCCATCCATGTCTATCAAGGTCTCAGACGGGACTAACTACAGCATAGGTAGAACTTTCTCTAGAAAAATATGCCAGGGACTAAAAGGAAATGGAATAATGGGAACAAAACCTTAGAAACTGAAGCTAGTTCACATGTACGAATCTGCAAGATTCATGCCACTTGACCACTTGGGACAAACTAACAAGGGAAGTAGTGGTGGTTTCTCCATTATTTTTTTTCTTTGAAATTCCCATTGAATTCCTAAAGGAAATAAGAGATTTGTTTGTCCAAAATTGGCATAATTGGATCTATAATTAGGTCAAATGATAATTTCGTAAACATGACCAGTGCAATTTCAATAGAATGCTCACATGGGCTAAAACCGCCAAAAATGCTTACTTTTAATTTGCATGGAGGCTACATCAAATCTTATTTTGCTAAAAACCGTGAAGCCAGCTGCAAGGTAATCATTTCGACAGGCACAGTCTTGCCTTCTGCTTCCATTGAAAGGACATTCATATGGATTCTGCAACCTACAGAATAGCAAAGATTCAGTTTTCCTTTTGGCATTTTTCCATAACATAGCATCGTAGTGAAAAATAATTGCATTGCACTATGCTGTGTAAAAAATATTAAACAACAGTTACTGAACAAGAAGCTCAGCTGTTAATCTTTGTTCAGTTTAAACACTAATTTCTACACCATTTCTACTAAAGTCAAGATAGAATATTTTTATAATCGTTTAGTGCAATTAACACAATTTCAGCCTGGAAGTATCCACATTTCTGCATTTCTGTGTTCAGATACCTGGATATTCAAAACAAAATCAAGGGAAAAAATTTCTACTCATCTGTTCTCACAAAAGCAGGTACTATTTTGTTCTTTTATTTTGGAAGAAATAAATGCACTTCAAAGTTACAAAACCACTTTTGTACCTGTATCCATATACTTCAGAAAAGTTGTCTGCTTCACCTTTTACCAATGTCAAATATTCTTTGGGATTCTCTAAGTGCATGCCTGAGCAATAAATCTGCAAAAGAAAATACAGCCCTTTAGCAAAATCTTTATTAGAAAAGTATTATTTCATAAAAATGTGTTCATAAAAACTCATAAATATTAAGAGTACCTTTATCATCCTTCCCTTAATGTTAAGTAGGTATTCACCATCTTTTCTAATCCCTTTTTTAATCTGGATATCTTTGCAGGTGGTAAAAATCTCACCTTCAAAATGAATGATTAAATCATATTAATATTTCACAAATAGAGCTTAGTTTTAGGACTTACTTTTGCATAATTGTGCTCCAAATAAATTTATAGCTTTTATATAAATAACATGGGAAAACATGAAGTCCAGCTGAAAATTTCAGCTGTCACTTACATTCTTCCTCCCGGCAGAACTTTCTGGCATTTGGTTTTAAACGTGGCAGGCACAAGTCACTGGATAAGCCATTTTCAGTCATACATTCTACGGTTCTCTCCTTTACTCCCACTCCGCAAGACACTGAGCACTAGATGTGGATAACCATCAAGAGTTACTTTAGAATGTAGTAAATAGTTAACACAATTATGTCAGCAAATTAGTCTTGGCATTCATTTGTGTTTGAGGCAGCTATCAAAAATGAGCTTGCACACCTGTACTCACCTTGGTCCACTTTCCCACTCGCCAGGTAGCTGCTTGTGAACATCCTTTGATATTACATTTATAAATGTATGGGGATGGCTCTACTGGGCATTCTCGGTACGCTACAGTTCGAAGGCCATGGGCATGCTGATTTTGAACAGAATGGATTCCAACACAGTATGTGATCCTCTGCTGGTAACCAAACCCACAGCCGGCTGAGCACTGAAATAAAATCCCCAAGCACAGGCATTATTTCTACGAAACTGAACCTTTCTGCAGCATTGCAGTTACAGGTAAGTCAGCTCTGATCCTGGCATTGGCAAAAGCCTGTAATCCCACATGTGCCACCTCGGGGCTGGTACATCAGTGTGCAGAAGTGAAGGTCTACAACAGTTACGCGTGCAAGGAGATGGAAAGCCCCATGCTGCCCTTTTCTCAGAGCTCTCAGAGGTCCCAGAGCAGGTCCTCTCAGCTGCAGTACGCACGCAGACACCACAGGTAGGTAGTGCAGGTGTGCAAGGGGAATAAGGCACYGATCCATCACTTCACTGAAATCAAGGAAAAGGGTTTTGTTTACTTCAGTGAGATCGGCTTGCAAGAGAGTTTCCTGGGAAGCAGCAAAGGAATCCTGTGGTAGGGGCAGCTGTCCTCTAGCTGCTGTTCATAGGTGCCAGACTGGTAACAGAAGACTGGCAACAGTCACTACAATAAATCATGGCTGATTGGAAGGTTCACTGTGGAGATAGTTTAAGGCATCCATGTTCAGATGAAAATACACGTCTTTTTTTTTGCTCTGCACACATAATGTATGCTTTACTGCAATATAACATTCTTAAATATAAAATTATATAAAAGATGTGTGAGCAGTATAATTAGTTTACCTGTGACAGTTCTCCTGTAAGCACAACATATTTAGAGGGAGCTATCCTGCAGTTTTTGGTTGATGGAGGCTTTGTGGCAGGATCACAGAAGCTTTCATCCACTTGGAGCTGGTTTTCATGGACACACTTAACCCTCCGGTGTATTTCCTTTCTTCTATATGATGCCGAGCACTGAGTGTTAGAAGAACAGTCACAGTTTTTGTACTTAAACTAGCCATTTACAGAAGTTATTTGCCAGTTGCCACACACCAGTAAAACCCAGACAGCAACAACTTTTATGACATCTGTTATCACTGTMGGATTGAATTACCCACTGAATAAAAATCCTTTACTTTGTTTTCAAAGTTCAGGTACCTCCAATCTAAAAAGCCAATAGTGTATAATGACATGACACACTAACTCTCGGGTGAGACTGAGGAGAAAATGAAAATGTCAGACCAAGATGATAGGTTGTGAGTGAAGAAGCTCTTCTGTATGAAAAGGAATGAGCCAAAAAAGGATTTAAGTGAAATATGAAAGAGAGAAGTTGGTCTTCAAAACCAAACAAAAAGAATCCCTGGAAGTATGCTTGTGATATTACACTGATAAAACAAAAGAAAACAAAACTGCATATTAATGAAGCCAGTAGCAGCTTTGAGCAGCAGTATCTGTTGAGCCTGTGCCTTTGCCCTCAGCATCCTCAGGCTTTGTGGCAGGTTGGTGGGATGGAAAGTCATCGCAGTTCTGCCAGGACAGGATAAGACACTTGCTGCTACCAGAATCCAGAAAAGTGGAGGCACAGGYTAAGTAATACATGTCAACAGCATCTCCCCAGCTACGGGTGCTTAAACTAACCTGTCTGAACTTGCTGAACTTCCTTCTTTAACAGAAGGAAGGCTCAAATACACAAACTCCAGTCTCAGCAGAGGCAATAATCAGTAACACCACCTACTACAGTCAGACCCGAACCTAACTTAACACTAATTTGGACCCAATACAGTCAACTAGAAGACTCATCAAGGTCTGATACACAGACCAAGCTTATTGTTAAATTTTGTTATTGACTCAAAGAGGCAACTTGAAGTGCAAAAAACAGGTGCTGTATGGTAAAACAGCTCTGCTAGAGGAATCCTCTAAGTTTATGAAGCCAGGTCTTGAAAACCTCACAAGGATGGAGACTGCACAAATTCCCTGGGCATCCCATTCATCTGCCTGAATTGTCCTCATGAAGAAGAATTTTTTCATAATACCCAGTTTGAACCTCTCTGGCTTCACCTTACTCCCGTTGCCTCTTGCCTTCCCGCCACACGACACTGCGGAGAGTCTGGCTCCGACCTCTTGGTAACTTCCTTGCTGTGGACTTGAATCAGGGGATGGAGCACGGATACAGTTGGCTGGTGTAACTTACAGAAACACCTGATCTTTTAATGGCATGGAGCAGCTCAGAATATTAGGCACATAAGGAATAAGCCACTCACGAGTTAATGGGGACAGGCAGAAGAATCCTTTTCATTATGCTTTATACATTAGTCTTGTAGACATTCTTCTCTTTAGTATGAAAATACTGCTGCTATCAGCCAGCCTCCCAGCTGCAAGCTGGAGAAATGCTAGGTCTGGAAATGTTTCTGCTGTGCTGTGACTGGTGAGGCGAGGAAACGACACAAGAGCGCTCAGAGCTGAGACAGCTGGGCAAAACATTGCGGGTTTGGTGGAGAACATACTGCACCAGGAGTGGAATACAGATGGATAAACGCTTGAACTACTATTAATATTAGATGTACAGGGCTATATATGAATCTGGTGTGAGAAGGGAACTGAACACAGGAGTTTCAAGCAAACAGCAATATCTGTGTGGAAGAAGTTATGAACTAGCCAGAAGATGTGGTGAAACACAATGCATTTGTAGTGGAGAGCTCCGAATACCCAGCTGGAATACAAATGTTTGATGGGAAAGGAAAATTCACTGTTGTTCTCTGAAAATGTATGTTTGTGCTTAAAAGGACATTCTGAGCCACTTCCACTAATTCCTGATTTTAACAGCTTCATATGAGGAGAGAACACTTGGAAGAAGCATATATTGTCAGTTTTCCCTCAATATAGCTTAACAGGGGAATAGATATATGTCTAAACTGCATGAATATAATCCAGGTTTTGCAGAGCACCGACAAATGATTTATATATTAACAGTAGTCACTTCTACAGCATTGTGTCCCTGAGAATTTTGAGTCTTCATATTCAAAGTTTCAGGGGGTTTGCCCTAGGAAATTTAACAGTGCAGATTATTGAGATGCCACAACTGCACAAACTGGGTTTTTGTTTAATGTTCAGTAAAAGACAGGCTCTTCTGTACACCATTTCACATAATTACACATAATTTTTGGTTTTCTCTCTCCCTCTCTCTTCATATATGTTTGTATGTTTGCATACATGGATACAAAAGTTATTAAAATTTTAGTATGTAGAAAATAGTCGTCACATCTTTAAAAATGACAGCTCTCTCCTGAAGGTATCTTTAGATTTTATTCAATATGAAAATGCATATTTGGTAGGAGAATGCTGAGTTTTATTTTCTTATCTTGCTTCATATTTGGTAGGGGAATGCTGAGTTTTATTTTGRTTCTTATCTTTTCTGGTAAGTTTTCCATACAGATCTTCTTGAAAACACTGTTGTCCAAAGGTTTTATCTCTGAGGTTTTTACTTCCAGCTTACATTTTATTTGTATTTCTATTCCTATTCTTAAAAAGTGTTTTTTTTAATGATATTTCGTAATGAGGCTTTATTAAACATTTTATGCACTATGTAAAGAACTTTGTATTCAAATTACACAGTTCTATCGGCAGGGACCTGCTCAGAACTCCACTAGAGCTTTTGTCTACAACAGTAGACAAGCAAATCCTGTATAAGAGAGTAAACAAAGCCTTTGACAGTTTTTGTCACTCTTTTTAGTTTTCCAAGCTTGACCTTCAAAATACGCACCATGGCCACTTGTTATTCTGCAATACAATAGCTATTAGAAATGTATCCAAATGTGAAGGAAAAAAAAAAAAGAAAACTTATGACATCACTCAGTTACTTCATACAAGTTGAAAGCCTTACTTACATCTTCCCATTCATCTGCCAACCACTGGTACTGCATGCAGGCAGGCAGCCAGCAATGCCTCTTGCTGGCGGGCCGGGTATCACGATTACACATTGCTTCACTCACTTGACCCACGACCTTCAGCTGACAGGAGATGTCCCTTTGCTGAATCCCCACTCCACAGGATACAGAACACTAAAATTGATCAAAATTAGCTATGTCAGTGTGAAATGAGACAGTCCACGGAAGGTGGTACAGTTGACATTATTACAAGTTCTTAGGATATTATTTAAAATATACTTCACAGCCCCTACCATACTAGTGTTTCATTGTATCTGAAGAAATTTATGTTGAACATGTAAAACTATGACGAAAAATCAAAATTTGTAAGAAATACGGAAAATAAATGCATCCGAGCTACCTAGACTGATCTTTCTGCTTCTCTTAGTTCACAGTAGGAACAATCACTATAGGCATATGCAAAGCAAAAGTTTACATTTTTGCAAAATCAAACAGTTTAAGTTCTGAGTTTACATCATTCCTTTATTAGAGACTGACAGTCTTGTCTGTTGTTTTAAAATACAAATATTAAAATGAAAGAAGAAAATCTCAGCCTTTCAGATTAGAAAAATCTTGCAAATGGCGCAGTATTTTGAAGATACTTCTCTTTCTTTCGCAGGTAGTTTTAAGGATTTTGAATCCTTAGGAGCTTAAAAAGGTTCGAATCCTTCCTGCCATATGCCTCTCTTCCTCCTTCCTGGCAAAGTTACTTCACTACAACACTAAGGCTTGCTGAGATAGACAGCCCCCTCTTACAGCAGTCAGAAGCATGATTAGGTCCCAAAGCCTACCTAAAGACTCAAGCCTAATCATAAAGTAGGTATTGCTCTATTAAGTGTGGCCAAATTGTGGAGAGTGGTAACGTCTTTATCAATGTGGGGAATTATATTTTGAAAGAGTGAGTGAAATGYAAAATATTGCCATGCACTCAGTTACACACAATTTCACAACAAGGTAAGAGATCTTTTACAAGACCAAASCAGGGAAAAGGCCAGTATTTGTGCCCACAAGCTCTTTGTCTTGYCCTTCCCCCCGAAACCTGGCTTCACTTCAATATTCAGACTATTAGAGTGATACTACTGAATTCATCACTGAAGGTAAAACGTAAACTTTAATAATTTACTGTTATGTTGAATTTACAAGATGAGTTGAGGAAGGTCTTAAGYACCTATCCAGTCCAAGGTTCAGACCACCAAATACTTTCAGTTTTCACAGATATTTACTTTTAATTACTCTTAAAAGAAAGAAAAAGAAAATATAATGAGCTACTTGCTAATTTGTAGATTTCATTGCGATGTGCATATAAAAAAAACTTCCTGACAATTATTTCCATTGAAGCAGTGTGTCATGAATATGATCTTGTCTTGTACTCTCATAGAGAACATAATTACAGCAGATTTTACATACCTCTCTCCATCTGCTGGCCTTCCAAGCAGGACATCTTCCAGCTCTACATATTTTGTATGTCCGTGGTTTTTTCAAATGTCTGCAGTTTCCTTCTTCTATTTTAGCTTGGAAGCTATTAAAACAATGCACATCACGAAACTTCAAACCTTTTCCACAGGAAACAGAACACTGAAAGAGAAGTGTATTTCATTACTTTACTAAAAATCTCAAAGTAATAGGAAAACCAGAAGTAGCTGTGGCCTCRCCCAAAATGGACTCTATGATTATAGGAATGGGTAGATGTATTAAATACATCTACTGCACGTATCTGACATTTTTGAGCGTTACTGATCCGATGCCAAACATCTCTCACATCTTGTTCATTCACTGATGTCGTCATTGACAAATACCTGAGCTCATCCATCCGTATCCATGCAGGAGACAGCTTGATATTACGATCTCACAAGAACATGCTCTAGCAGCCTTCTGTTTCCAGTATGTATATTGCTATTTTCATGTAAGCATGATGCTTATCATAAGCATTAAAGAAAGGAAAATGCAAAATCGTGGGTATGCATGTTTCCAGCTATTAGGCTACGAAGGCATGTTTGCTCTGGCACCTCCCTTCCATGAGCTTTGGGTATCTTGCTGCATGTGACAAAGAGGCAAGAGAAGAGGTATAAAGTAGACACTATAGGTTATGGTGCAGTCCTTGGAGGCATGGCCTTGCCCCGCCACCCCAGTATTCTGTTTCCTCCAGAAAGTTGCTACGATATACACAACCGGCTCTAGGACCTCCCTTCCTCCCTCCAACGTAAAACCGATGGGGCTGCAGGTACCTTTCTGTGAAACCCACCCTGGCAGTAYGCAGTAGCCATGATTAGAGTGTGCCTGACAGATAGGTCTCTTCTGGAGAAAGGGCCATTCCTCTGCTGAATTGCTGGACTCCTCTGAGACTTTAGAGAGGTTTGAATTTAATTCTTCAAATCAGGGCTGTCTTATTCACCTGCCGAGCAGAGCTGCAGGTCCTAGGGAACTTTCAGTCAAACAAGGAATGTCTGAAGCACTTCCAAATTAGGTGGCTACTCAGCTGACTTAACTTGGACCATGAGCATTGTGAATGTAAGCACTTGTCTTCTGGGTTTTTTGTTTGTTTGTTTGTTTGTTTGTTTGTTTGTTTTTTTAATCTTGTAATAATCTTCCTATTTTACATCATCCTATCAAAAAGTTTTGATCAATGGAGACAATTCCTTTTCTGTCTGGAAAGAGAATGTGCTTAATCTGTTCTAGGATTTCCTCCGTACTTTATTTTAAACTTGGACAAACATTTCCTACACAATCAGGTAGAGAATTAGTATTCAGATCAAAATTTAATTTCTAAGTGGATGTGAAAAAAAGCATTTAAATACAGACTTTCTTCAAAAGCACCGAAGATATTTCTCTTCCTTTTATGTTACATCATCATCTATGTCACTAGCATTACACACTAATGCACACCAAGCACTTTTAAATACATATATCTTCTGTTTCCAGGACATGAAGTTCAGACCATACAGCTTTCAGTACAAAACCCAGCAAATATTTGCCTGACAACAACAGCTGAAGAAAAGTTTTTAAAATATAGAACAAGCAACTATAATAAAATAACCTGCTAGGTAAGAAACGTTTTTCACAATAGCAGTAACTACACTTTGTTAAACAGAATCTCAGCTGACTCACTTGTCCTCAATACCACAGGGATTCCTATGTGTCGTTACACATTTATACATGTAATCTTAAAGGTTTAATTGAAACTGCCAATTACGTGTTTAAAATTAAATCTTTACAGAATAAAGCAATAAATTTAATTTATCACACAATACAATGGATAGCATGTTTCTCTTATGCAACTATAATTATATTTGCAAAAAGATAAGAGTACTGATTTGGCCACAGCTTTGCTTTCACATGTCCGCTATACAATTCTAGTAAATAAGAATGTTTGCTTCTAAATTAAATCATTTTGCTCTCAGCAAAATTTCAATTTATCATTTTAAAATACTGTTCATGTAGTTTTACAATTTATGTTTCATTAATTTAGAAACTACTTTAAGATAGGAAGATAACAAAAATTATCTGAAACTTTTATCTATGAATAACGTAGGTTAGAAAACTTAAAACTCTGCAAACCATATCATTATAAAAGCCTTTCAGAAAACTCAGCTCTGAATTCAGAGGATTTAATTATCAAAGCAGGCAAGATAACGTGTATGCATAAAAAMTAAAGTACTGATGTTATCTTGATAATTGATTCTACTCTCCCTTAAAGCTTTTTTTCCAGGAATTTCAATCATAAAATGTAGACATAAAGGACCCCTAAACTCTGAAGATGCTTCCTTTTTATTCTTCAGTAGTATGCAAGTGAAGTGCAGCACAGAATTACTTAACCTCCTCCTGTGTGTTAGGAAAACACCACACGCCCCTTCTTCCTCAATGGCTTTCCCCTGGGAAGCATAAATTAGGCTCCAGAGGCTATCAGACAGAGCCCTTCTAGTCCCTGTGGGGATGGCATTCGAGGCTGAGAACTGCAACCAAGGAGGTGTCCTAAGAAGTCTCCACTTCAGGAGGTGAGGCTACCACAGCATCGAATAATCTCACTCTTTAATTTCTCATTGCCCTCAACATTAAGATAACACTTTTCAGCATATATACATATTTGTTTATACAGCTTGTGCAGGTATCTTTTGTTCAACAAAAATGAGATTTGTTGCACAGGGCTAATGGCTGCTAATAGCAACAGAATATGCAAAGAAATCTCTTACCCTGCCTCTTAGTCTTCGAAAGATCTTCCAATAATATCTCTACCCACTAGATACAACATTACATGTTTATTCCTACACAGGTTAGAATTGGGTCTGGGGGGGGTTGTTGGTTTTTGAGGTTTTTTTCCTCTTCATTGGTCCAAACTCAACTGAGTTACAGGTCTTTTATATTTAAATGGCCTAATTTAATCTTTATAATTTGTGCTATTCTTTCTTCTAAAGAAAGAAATTGAAGATTTGTGTGTTAAGTTAGCCTATTATAAGATATTTTTAGTAGTTACAGAGCAATGCCTGTATAAAGAGATTATGTGCATCTTTCATAAAGATGTTCTACTAAATTTTGTAATTAGAGTACAATTTTACAGGAATTAAGAGAATCCACATTTGTTCTCCATCGTATTAGACTGGAAGCTGAAGAGAGAGTTCAGAAAGGAAAATACCAGTTCAGATGTTAAAAATAACAGAGGCTTTATGAACAGTTATTTCAAATACTACTTAAACTTTCTTTCACTCAAATACTGTTTAGCTTTGATGACTGAAGCTAGCTGAAACCTATGTTATCTTAATGTTAAATGCAGAAACACAAATGAAAGATACTTAAAATCTGTAGGTAGAAATTATTTTCAATTATTTAAAAAATATTTTTGTATTTAAAAAAAAATCATTTAATTATAAGGAATATAATTTAACTTCCCAGTAATGTAACTATGGATAAGTCATCTGATTTCTTTTTTTTCTTCTTGCTGTAAGAGACAATAAGTTACAGAATGTTGCCAACTCATACCAAGAAAATATCCATATTTAAATAACTTTYTCCAGGGAGTTTTTTCACTCCATGTTAATTTAATGTTATCTTTAACAACTTAAAGAGACGTGTTCAACAGGTTGGGATTATGTTGAAAAATCTTAAACGCATTAAATCCTTACAAAGTCTAAGTTGGTTTTTTTTGTTGTTGTTTTGTTTGGGGTTTTTGGGGGGTTTTTTGTTTTGKTTTTTTTTTTTTTTTTACTGAAGTCATGAAAGAACGCTGAAGTTTAACTCATTAGGTTAATGTGTGTTTGTTGTTTCACTGAAGGAATGAAAGATCCTTACACTTTTCAAAGCTAAAAAACCCCCAGATATTAAGCAGCTGTAAACCTCTGCTTAAATACGATTGCCCAAACTTAAAACCAAGTAAATTGCCAACCTAAGAAGTACCTCCAAGCAGCTTTGCTTGAATCAGGTGCTTGGGGTACTGCGTCTCCTGGAATTGTGTGGAGCAGCTCCTGCCGCTTCAGCGCGGTTCCACAGGGCCAGATTCTGATATCTGCTGCAGTGAGCATCCCCCACCAACATCAGTGTGAGGAAGAGAAACCCAAATATCTTTAAGGCTCAGACTCTTTACAATTTCAATGGGATCTTGATAAAATTTAGGCAACTAATTCCAGAATTGTTATTCTTAAAGCCTTGCATACGTGTCAGTTACAGAAGCACCTAGGCTGCCCTGAGCCACAGTCAAAGACCTTAAAAAGTTCCTTTGGTGCTAAACAGTCTAATTCTACAAGGATGTACAATCCTTCTAACAGACTGACCAGCTCAGTGCTTTAGATGCCCATACAGATAATCAGCATCCTGAAAACAGATTTTTCCTCTATTTCCATGAACAAGTTATAAAAAGAAAGCAATTGCTCTGAGTACACTGAGCGCACAGCATGCGAATGAGGCACATCACAAAACACAGCGATAGATGATATTTATAGTGCAACCAAAGGAAGAGAAATGCTCCTAATTTTTTTTTTTTTCTTTAACACATGAAAAAGCTAATGCACTCACCCTGGATGTAGATGATCCAGGATCATCAATGGAAAGTTCAAGAGGGCATATTATTCTGCAGGTACAGTATTCTCCTGAAACTGGACATATTCTGGCTTCATTCCTTCGATAATATATACAAACAGTTCTTAAGGGACCGTTTCCTCCCAGAATGCCTTGGCATCAGATGCAGCCAGGCTCAGCTGTGTTCTTTACTGGATAGTGACCCACCTTCAGCAACAGAAATGAAGACTACTCCTGTCCAATACAGCTTCTCATTGGAAACTCCTGACAAGTAAAGAAAGGTTGCCCATCTGCCAGCACAAAGAATGAATACCAAAGAAAGGAAACCAGGTCTCTCAAATGCCGAATCAAAAGCTTTAATCAATATAAAGTGGGGATGCCTCTTTTAACTTTTCTGTAGGGGCGGAGCATGGCTCCTGCTCAGTTCTTTGAATGAAAAATATAGGTTCCATAGAAGATCCCCGAGTGGGACTCCCAAGTGGCTAAAGGCATCCAAATACAGCTTACAGGGAGGCATCTTGCACTGAGCTCCATCCCCACTCTAAGTGGGAAAACACTCTCTTCAGTATTTTCCTTAGAGAGCTGCATATTGCACACGCTGACCTAAGACACCTGCCCGACTAGCTTCCTTTCGGCTTTGTATCATCGGTAAGAAGCGTCAAATTCTCTCTTGTACAGGAATGAGGCCTTGTTCTGTGCTCTGGAAGCCACTTGTGTCCTTTTAGTGCATCTAGCCTATAGCGCATTTCTTACAAGGCTGAATTTTGCCCTTTATAAGCCTGTGTTCCTTCTTGGAGCTCCTAACGCACTATTACATGCTATCATCTGTGGAATATGGTCCTCTCACTGCTTGGTGCCCACTCTGTTCTGATAATGATCTTCCCAAGGCTTAACTCTTCTGATTGGGGAAAATACAACTGCATTTAACTCTCTTGCCGCTTCACCTTCTCCCATTCAAACTTGAACATGGTCAAGAACAATGTAGTCCTTGTCCTTGTCCATGGTTCAACACGTCTATGTGGCTTCACTTGTATGACATTCCACACAATTGGAGGCTTATGGAGAGTACATTTTCCATACATTTTCTGCAGATTGCATGTGTAGAAAAGAAAAAATCCATAAGAACTTTAAATCTCAAAAGAAATGTGAACATTTCTTTAAAAAAATGCAAGTTGAAAAAACCATCCTGTAACCATTTTACACAGAAATTCTAGCACTTGTCTCAACATTGGCTAAAGTAATATTTGCCATATGTCAGGATCTTTTAAAAACATAAAACTACAGTAAAAAGCTGGACTTGATTACTATTGTTCAAAGTCATTCCATAACACTGGGAACTAGGATTCATCTGTTTGGGTTTTTTTCATTGTAATAAAGTTCTGTGAGGATCAGCCTGACAGAACTCCTGGTGCTTTCTGTGGCACAGACGGACTCTCTGACAGGCATGCCATCATCCTACCAAATTAAGGTTCTTTCTGCAGCTGACATGCAGAGTTTCACTAAAAACTTTTTGATTCTTTTGCTATTATTATTTCATTGAAAAGTTGAAGACCTTGGATTATTTGGTGGATTTTGTTCTACATTTTCTTAACCTTTTCTTTCAAGTGAGCATTTTGTGTAGCTTGGCTGGTAGCTCAGTGGGCTTCTGGATACTGAAAAAACAGACCAGTAAATGCAAAGCACATAGCAGTTTCTCTTTGTATTCATATTAGATATAAATGGACTTACAATATAAATGACTGTGACGAAAAGTAGTACTTTAACTGTACTGGTTTTGTCTGGGATAAAGTTAATTTTCTTCATAGTAGGTAGTATGGTGCAAGATTTTGGATTTGTGACTAAAACAGTGTTGATAACACGTGGATATTTTATTTATTTTTGAACAGTGCTTACACAGAGCCAAGGCCTTTTCTGCGCCTCACGCTACCCCACCAGCGAGCAGGCTGGGGGTGCACAAGAGGCTTGGAGGCAACACAGCCGGGACAGCTGACCCCAACCAACAAAAGGACATTCCATTCCATATAACATTGTGTTCAGCAATAAAAGCTGTGGGGAAGGGAGGAGGGGGACGTTCGGAGTGATGGCGTTTGTCTTCCCAAGTAACCATTACACGTGATGGAGCCCTGCTTTCCTGGAGATGGCTGAACACCTGCCTGCCCATGGGAAGGAGTGAATAATTCCTTGTTTTGCTTTGCTTGTGTGCACGGCTTTTGCTTTACCTATTAAAATGACTTTATCTTAACCCACAAGTTTTCTGACTTTTAYCCTTCTGACTCTCTCCCCCATCCCACCGGGGAGAGTGAGCGAGCGGCTGTGTGGGGCTTAACTGCCTACCAGGGTTAAGCCACAACAGTAGCGCTGGAAAAGGATAAAACATGTTAGAAATGTTAAAAGGTATTTTCTTCCTCTCTGTCTCCCTTTTTGTCAGGCAATTCTGTGACTGGACAGGAAGATCAGTTTAAAAAAATGACAAATTTATATAATGGATCAGAATAATTACAAACCTACAGTGTTAAACACAGTGGTTCCTTGAGTTGTCTAACAAACTGCATTTTGATGGTCTCTGGTTGGCCCAAAAGTCTGTTTGGGCTCTTTTAAAACTATGCTAGATGTAAACTGGGACCACTACTGCACAAGACACTACTAAAACGTTACTTTGAGCATTACTTAGTTGAGAGTTACTTCAACTTTTCATTTGCCATATTAGAACTAGCTCTTCTTGTGCCTGCCCCCTCCCTGTTAGCTGCATCTCCCCAGGGGCCCTTGCAATGCTGGAGCATGAAATAGGCATTTTTCAGCTAAAAGTATTCAAAAAGTTGTTCTTTCCTTTAAGTATGTAGACTACTGTCAAGAAGCAACACAGACTCTGTAATTAAGTCCTACTGAATTCTTTGATTCAGAGTCAGTAATTCTTCACTAAAACAAGTACAAACACTTGTGCCATTAGCTCAAGCACTCAGAAAGGACCATAGTTACAAAAGACCAAACATTCCATCACTCCTGAGAAAGAATGGATTRAACTCCAAGAGGTATGCGTATGATTTACTGTTACATCTAAGTTATACCTATGTAAACTACAGAAGTTACACTGAAGATATTTTTAAGTAACTTCATTGAGTATAGCTTCATTTCAAAAGTTCAGTGTTCTGCCACATTCCTCTGGTGTTCAGAAAATGTCTTGATCTGATGGAGTCCTCCTTGCCGCTGCAGTCTGTAAGTCTGCTTTGCCACATATCTAAATGTGCTTTTGCAGCTACGGCGATGGAAGGGACTAGCTAGGCTAAGGAGGACTCAAAGACTTCATCCAATCCATCATGCTGCTCAGAATTTGKATCAGCTGCACCTGCACCATTCCTGACAGCAGTTTGTCAGTCTTGTCTTCAATGACAGGGATGCTACAGCCTCCCTTGCATGCATTTTTCCACTGTATAACCATCCTTATAGTTAGAAAAAGTATCTTCGGATTTAATGACAGTTTCTCTTACTGTTAAATAAGATAAGTTACTTCTCATTCTACCCTTAGCAGACTCAGAAACACTCACTTCTTTATAACCACTGATTATGTATTGGAAGAATACCTCATTCAGTCCATTCTTCTATAGACTTTGTCTTGAAAAACACAGCTACCCCAGCCTCTCCTCATTCGTCACTTTGTCCAAGCCTCTTACCATTCATGTTGCTGTCCTCTGAACACTCCGTCTGCGTGTTTTTTACAAGGAGTACCCCAGACTGCATGCTGTGTATCAACTGAAGCACTCGAGTTAAAATATGCCATGACAAAAAGTATATACCCAACAAGCATATACCCAGCATTATTCTTCTTTGTTCAAGTTCTTCGTGGCCTTCCCACTTTGCAAAGTTCTAGACGACATTTGGAAGAGAAGATCTACAGTGAAAACTACTTTCTGCAGTACTATTTTCAATCATACTGCAAACATCACAGGATCTTTGATGTAAATTAATAATAAAGGCACTTCCCTCCTATAAGTGTGAACCGTATTCCCACTAGGGCTGCAATGCTACCCCCGATCCAAACACTACCTAGATGACATTCCTACCACACAATTTGAGTGGATCTCTAAGCTCAATAACATTTTTTTAAATCAAGCAAGATTTGCTAATCTGTATTTCTAATGGCCAAACACACAGCCAGCTGAGCCCAGTCAGTTCCAACAGGTCCCTTTCTCTCAAGCTGAATGATGTCTACTTGTAGAATACTCCAAATAGTCTCCACAGTTACTGCAAATTCCTCCCTGTCTGTTGCCTTTGCATGAGGAAATATAGTACCCCTTGAATCTGTTTGATCTCTTGTGTATCAAAATGTGAGAGGGGAGAAACTAGCACTCCCCATGTTTCTGTAAGATGCAACACAAGCATCATCCTGAAAACACTTTGCAAAGTTCAGTCCACAGCGCAGCACTGGCTCCCATTTCACTGACAGATGGTCCCCCGAGTCCGGTGACATCTCCATATTCCTACTGCGGGACTTGTCAAAACTATTTGCAAAGCGTGCCATGAGGTACTGTAGCATATCTGAAAACCAAACCAGGTCTAGACAACCCAGCAATGCATGCTCCAATCGCACCTCTCAAACAAACAGGTCATCGTGATGTTTCACTGTTGTTCTTTCCCAGGCTTTAGGCAGGAGAGGTCAAAAATACGGATATTCTTCTGTTCAAGCTCTACAGTGAGACTTCACAGTACAAATTGCCAGTTCTATGCCACAAAAAAAGCCACAACTTTTAGCTGTTGCAACTACTACCACCTACAAAAATACAAATTTGGATTAGCTGTCCAAGACTGAATCCTCCATGAACTTGTTAGAGCTGCCTGAAGTCCTTTCTGATTCTTTGCTAAGCCTGGGTGGCCCATGATTCCACAACCACCTTCCCTCAYCTAAATTATTGAGAGAATTTATTACAGCCTCTGAAATGAAGTTTTATCCCCGAATCCTTCTCCATCCAATATAAGCAGCAAGTAACTTGTAGGGATATTTTTATGAGTAGACATGTAGGTTGGCTCGAGAGCCTCAGAGCCTCTTTATTCTAACACATGAAGAAAGCCATCCTCCTTCCTCTGTGACTGGATCCTCCAAAAACACTCTCGTATTTCAATTGCAATACCTAACACCTGAGTTATTATAGCTAGATTCTGCATATAACAATCGTGTTTTTCTAGTTCACATTGAGCTAAACTTCAGTCAGAAAGTATAATTTGGTATTGTTTTTATACATAAAGCAGTTTTCATCAAAGTTACAGTACTTATGAGAACACCTCTTCCATATTCTGATAGCTTTCAAGTAAAGGTACTGTTCTGAGTTAAACTTATTTACAGCATTACTTCAAAATCTTCAATTTGAAGACCATTTTTCCTCCCCAACAATTTCACCTCGATTACTTGTAATTAATAAAAAACTGGTAAATTTGAAGTAGAATACATGATAGATTTTTATAAAGAAAACTAGTGTTAAAGGTCAGATCCCTCATTATTTTTCATGACAGTAAATTTGCCTTTCAGAAGCTGTTCTCTTCAACATAGCAGCTCAGGAAGCACGACCCTCACGCAAAGTAACTGCCATTACCTACTGCTGTCAGTGGAATGGAAACCAGAGAACAATCTGCTCCAAGTATCATCTGCAGCCAGTATCGTCATCTAATTTTGGAATTTCTTAACTTCACCCCTCTCAACAACAAAAGGAGGCAGTAATCATTTTCTCTAAGGTCAGCCCGAGAAGCACTTCCACATTTTTGGTCTGGCTACATACTCTGGCTCCATAACAGGCTGCGAACCAGGCACACACCATGTTTCCACCACCCCTATGTTGGTTTCCAGGCTTCCAGGTATGTATCATGGATGTGAACACCAGTTCTGTCCAAACGGATCCCCGTGTGGGTGTAGGAGACTCTGGAGTGCACTGCAGTACGACCCAACAGCTAGTCTGCATGTGGCAGCTGAGAACAGTGAGAGACAGCAGCGACTCTTTTGAGGTCATCTAACCCGTCCACTGTCCATAGCCACGACTTTTCTGGTAGGATTGAGTACTCTACACTCCACAAAGAGGTAGCCTTTGTCAGATTCTTTTTAAGATAATAATTTTGTTTCAACTTTCATCTGAAGGAGAACAGAAAACTCCTGAATAGTTATTTTCCAAGCATGCGGAAGCGTATATATTTCATAGGTGGACATAAATGAGAAACTCCGTACATATACATACATACATAGAAAAAGTAGGAATGAAGAAGGAATAGAGGATTAAAGACAGATTTTAGGATTGATGTGGATAACAGGAAGGTAAAACTGCTATGAGAGGATATATATGGCATCTACTAGGAAAGTGTTAAAGTATTCCTCTTAAAAATAAAGACATCCTGATAAAAACAAACACAACCCAAACAAACCCTTCCATTATATTAAAGTCAGAACCATCAGGACAGATCTTGAAGGTAAGATGATTTCATGTCTGCAGAAGTCAAACTCTACTGATGATGCTGCAGAGGAATTCTAGACAATATTTAAGGTTGCCACCACATGGTGTGAATTTTTTTTGCCCTGTGCAGCTGGTAGTAGCCTTAATGAGGGAGAYCTCTCAGCAAAACAGCAATCTGCCTGGATGGCAGATGAAAAATCATACTCTTTGCAGCTGTTGGAAAAATTAAAACCAGAACTCTTGAAATTCCACTTAATGATCATCCACAGAATTTCATTTATTCATTCTAGTTAGATTTGTAAATAAGTCTTTTAATTTGGCCTATCTCTCTGACATCTCAAAGCACTATCAATTACCTCAAGCTTAGCACAACTGAAACAGATGACCAAGTCCTCCATTGAAAGCCCTGTCACATCTTTCCCCTCACTATGAACACCACCATTCTGCTCATCACTGCCTAAAGCCTGGCATCCTTTTTGATGCCAACTAGAGCATTTGAAAAACAGGCTGTTTCCATGCTCAGCTCCCCACCTATTGTGATACTCAGCCAGGCTTCACTGTGCCATGTATTCCCAACCTGTCTACATACATCTCAAAATGAGACTGTAAGCTTTTCCAGTCAGCAATCTTCCCTTTGTTTTACCTACATAGCACATAGCACAATTACATCTTCAAACAAGCTTTTAGCTATTACAATAACACAAGAACAACAGAACTGCCAAAACAGCTGCAACATTATTTCAGCAATTGTAGGATTTGGCTTTTACACTACCTATACCTTTAGATCCTGGTGGATATTCAGTTATATCCAAGTCCTTTTCAAGGGCATGCTCAGATAATAATTCAGTGCCCAAAGAACAGTATTTCACAGGTGCTACTTCAGGTGTCTTCATTAAAGGAACTTTCAGAAACTTTTTTCTGTAAATGACTGATCATACTTTACATATTATGATCTTAACTACTTTTAACTACTCTTCCCGCATTTTCTATTTTCTTCCTAAAAATTTAAAAGTCTTATTACTCTTCATTTTAAGAAATGAATTAATTTACAACTTACAAGAGACAAGATTTTGTTTCTAGACAAAGTTTTACCCTTTTTCTTTCAAAAGAAAAGTGTTGTCTGACTTGTTTGGAGGTGACTCCAGTACTCTGCTCCTATAAAGAGTGAAAACTCCTGATGCCAGGTAAAAAACTCAAGCTTTAGGGGGACTGAGAACTGATAAATAAAACAAAAGCCTTTCATAAAAGTTCACTGTAAAGCCTAGAAAATACTAATGACCTAATTCAGACAGGAAAATCTGGGCTCAAGTAATATTCAAGTCTAAGTTTCATAACAAGGAACTAAATTTGACTCAAATTTTGGAGAAGAATAAGTCAACATGTCATACAGGGAAGACTGCCATCTTCCTATTTTCCCTAAGGGTATAATTCAAGGCATTAGAGAACAATTATGTTGTATTCCACGTTGTGGCAGAGCCATTTCACACAGATTATGGAGATATCAGTGTGAGTGTTGCTGGAAGATTGTGTGGCAGAGTGGAAGAGCAGGAAAACAAAACAAGATGAGCAGAACAGTGGCAAAAATACAAGAAAGGTTAGAAAAAGAGGGAAATTTTTCACAGAAAATGAGTATCATACTTTATTGGACTCAAACATGAATAGTTGAGTCAAAGTCCAAAATCAGTTGTCACGACCCGTCCCCCAGATATTACTTTCTTTCAGGTTTCAGCTTCCCTGGAAGAAGAGCTCACTATTAGATACAACAGTAACCTAACAAAGAAACATCTACCAGTGGCAGGCATGCTAACACTGCTACACGACAGCATCAGTGAGATGCAAAAACAAGCCTTGTGCTAATTGAAGATATTTTGTGTTTCTGTTGTCTCCTTGATATTTTTTTAAATTTAAAAATAATAATCACAATTTCATGAGTTGATTATTAATATGTTCTCCTTCAACAGTAATGACAAATCACACTTGGTAACTCATTTAACACTTCCTTTACAGGTTCCATTTAATCCCTCAGTTACAGTAAAAATTGAATTGTATAGTTATTCTTCCTGCCTTACTTGCTCTTGATTTGAATCTGTTGCATCTGGTTACCACCTGAGAATCAGAAAAACAATAGGTATTTCTGCCTCCTTTCGGCAGCCATTTGGCAGGCTCTGCTACCTCATGTGCAGGTCTTAAGTGTCACTGAAGGGTCTGCATGTACCTCTGCTAAGAACTTCGCCATCAGCCCTCATTCAAGCAACATTATATACTGTTATTAATGACAGTATATATTAAAACAATGAGAAGTATGATCAGCTAATTAATTGCTGGGAGGGAGGGAACAGAACTACATGGCTCAGCCAGCATTCCTGCAACAATATATCTGATATGTGTACTTAAGTTTTATTATCTTTCAGCTGAATGATATATACAACAGACAGATGGCTGAGGGAAATCACAATTAAAAATAGAGGAACAGTGGTAAATTAAAAAAAACCAACAAAACAAAACAAAAACAAACAATCCAACAGACAATTCTGCCTTACCTCTCCTTCTGAAATCAGTGGCAGACAGGAACAGAGCTAGACCCTCACTAGGCCTTTCTGAAAATCTTAACCTACAAGTATACTTTTGAGTCAAATTTACAAGACTGAACAGCAATCCTGCTCTTTGGTTTTGATACCTCCTAGAAAGTATTTGGCACAGGCACTTTTACCATTACACCATTGCAGATGTCAAATTGCTGACTTGGCCAGACTTCAGCAAGTCTCATCTTTATTCCACAGCCACGTAACACTAGTAACACCTTTAAGCAATTACGTGAAGGCAGCAGCACTGGAGAGAAACAGTGAGTAAAGTGCAAGCATCAAGAAATAAGGGTGGCAGAAGTGGAGATAGGAGACCTCAGGGAAATCCAGTGTGAGCAAAAGAAATGTAGGGTTTTTTTCTGCTTCCAATAAATGGATAAGTTTCCAGACACATTTTCCAAATGGAGAACAACAGATGTATCTGTGTCCATCTGGCAGTTGTGTTCACAAACCTCCACGAAATACAAACAGCAACCCAAAGTGAATCCATTGTTGCTTCCAACAACCAGACACAATTTGAGACTGCACCACAGAGAGGACAGCCTCCTGCCTCTTGTGAAGCTCAGGAAAACTGAAGAGATGCATGGGAATGACATAATCTGCATTCTCACTGAAAAGTAATGTTCACCCCTTGGGAGTGACATTTTATTCATAGGTCTTCACAATGAAAGTTGGACCATAGTTTTAACACGGTGGAGGATCTCTGGTGTGGAAGCTACGTTTGCACAATCAAAGGGGTTGCACAGAAAAAAGCACTTGTTTATATACTTTTCACAACTTAAAACTTTGTTTTATGGATTCTTCTTTTTTTTATCTTCAGAGACAGGGTCCTTTCAACTAACCAATTACAAAAGTAACTAGAGATAACACAGTCTTACAATGGTAGACCAATTAGTTTTAGCTGAGTTTGCATGAGCAGAAGAAACACTGGATCCCAGCAACTGCACTCTCCAATTTATCATTTTTAATTATGTTAGCAGTAGCAAAACAGTAGCTCAGAAATTAAAGGAATAGCAAATACATGAGCTCTCTGTGTCTGTCTGCTCTATAAATGTATCACTTCACTTTTTTCATCTGATTAAAAACTGAGGTTTTGTATTTGAACTTTAAAGAAAACTGGAAATACAAAGCAATGTATACTGGAACAATACAACATTGTCAGAAATTTTTCAAACGTTTTAGAAGTGTACAGAAATGTAACTCTTTCTACGGCAGGTAACTAAATATCAGCTAAAGAATTAAGAAAAATAACACAAATTATTTTAAATATTAATTGGGCATGAAAATATGTTCATATTTTAGATAATAAGAAATACAACATTTTACCTACCTTCACATGGTGAATTCCAGTTTGTTTTCGACCTAAGCCACTCTTCTGTGTATTTTCAATTTACTTACAGATCAATCTTTCCCACATTACAGTCATGTGCATAAATGTGAGCATGCATGCAAGCTTCTGAAGGACTGATTCAGCAGGAAATCTAAGTGCCCGATCCTGCTTCTCACTGAAGTGAAAGGGCCATAGACAGATGCATGCTAGAACATACACTGATCAATATAGTGGTCTTAGTGGAGTCACCAGTCTCCCACAATTACCAGTTTTCAAAGAAAGGACTAGGAATTCCCATAATAGAGAACTATGGAACATTTTGTTCATTTCCTAACCCATGCCAGGTAACCAAAATATTTGCGTATTAACCTTCATAAATGTTAGGAAATGCTAATACTTTAATATATGTTTAATAACTTTTAAATTTGGGTCTCAAAACCACTTTGAACCAATATTTATGAGTTGTGATTGGGGTTTTCAAAATTGCCACATATATACAGGCAGCTCAGAATGATTTTCACATGGATCTGACCACCCAGAACCCTTTAGTCTAACTCTGCAAAAAAGAAATAAATACATCAGTAGCTTTACATTCCTTTCATTCTCATTAAATGGCTGGATGTATTTAGGAATGGTATTAAGGACCACTTCTCTTTTTTCCCCTTCCATGATATTCTGTTTGGTTTCTTTTTACTTTGATTGTGTTCCTCTCTTACTTGTCCTCTTTCTAAATGGAGGGTTTGAAAGTTCTGCAAACCTCCTCAAGCAAAAGTGTTTTAGGAATGTAAAACATTATGTTATGTCTTTGAGATTAAGAGTTGAGCATTATGTTATGATCCCTAGGTTTCTATGTCTTTTGTCACTGACTAAGTGGGAGCAAGACTGGGCCATAAAATTACTACTCCAGCAAAAGGTTCAACAGCTAGTATCTTTAAGCTTTATCATCAAAGACCATGTGCCAACTACCTATTCTGGTCCAATTGCCCAATAATGGATGTGACAATGTTTATATATTTTTTTCTGTTCAAGTATAAGAGCTTCCCCCATGAAAACAATGTCACTAAAATATCACATGAAGTTCATTGCAACACAAAGATTACTCAGTGGTAAAAAAACTCACTTTCAGCAAAAGTGGTTAGTTCCTTCCCCCCTCCCCCCCCCTTTTTAAAAATTTTTTTAAGGACTTTAAACATTAGCATTCCTTAATAAAGGACACATTAAATATAAACACAAAGCCACACAACATGCATAAAAAAGAAGGGTTAAAATGCAACTGTATTTCACAGACACAAGTCACAGTCATTAAATTAAATTATCACACATATACATTATAACTTATTTATTATTTCAAGCTATACAGGCAACATAGCACCAAAATGGAGAAATTTCCTCTAAACTTGATGAACAGTACACAAATATTTGTTTTTGAATTTTGGAAACAAGCATTTTCTTTCATTTTTATCATTTTTATCAGAATTACCCTAAATGAAATCCCACTATCCCAAGTCTGTTTTACGACATTATTTGGGTAGTGACATATGTTATCCATTATCTCTGAAAAGCACTCCCCATTTCCAAAGTTTTAAAAAATGAATAGCATATGCTAAGATTAAGATTTCAGCCAGTGGGATATTAAATAAATGTGCTGTACTGGTAATGAGGTATTCTGAAGTTTGACATTAGGCAGCAGCAGCAGTAGAGGTAAAAGACTGAAGCTGGTTTTGAAAACCAAGTTCACTGATTCTGAATTCCCTTTTAATATAAAAGATTATATTTAAAGATATAAATACTTTTTACACATTAGAAAAAGTGAATGAAGGCACTTATCATACATAGCAAGATTTTTTGCATTAAAATGAAAACAAATATTTTACTTATACAAGTTTGGGCTGCTTCTGCTCCTGCAGAAGTCAACGGGATGCCTGTCAGTAACAACACTGGAAGGGGACTGGGATGTCAATTCTTAAAAAATGAATTTATATTCATTAAAAGTAATAATAGATTTCTTCCACTAGTGCAAAGACAGAATTACACTGAAATGATTCTGGAGCAACTAAAAAGAAAACTGAAGAACTAGAAAAACAGCCACTTTAAAGAATATTACATTATGTGTCTGAAGGGCAGTAAGTAATAGCAGTAAGATATTTCTGACACTTAAAGGTAACTTAGAAGGTGAGCTGATCCATTGTTTTTATGCCTATTTTCTCTGAAATCACAAGTAATACTTATGAAATTACACTAAAATCCTAAAAGTGAGGAAAAGGAAAAAAAAAATCTTTATTTTATCAACATTTCAGACAAACAAAATATAATTCTCTTCTGTAAGGGTCAAATCTTGCCTCTATCACTGACCATAAAGACACCTCAGCTCAATCAGATTTAGACTGATTGAAGAAGAACTCAGAAAAACTAATATTCTTAAACTGTAGTTTTGTGGGACTTCTTTTTTAATATAATTTGAACAGTTAGTGAAACACTTGTCTGTGATACTCAATTTTTTGACTAACAACAAAGTACAATTGACATGACTAGTTTGTTGTCAGTGTTTTGTTTTTTAATAGTGTTAGAACAGCGAATAAGCACTCTGCACAAGTACTGTTCTTGGGAAAGTTGTGTCTGTCCACTTTTAATCTAAGGTCCCTTTAATTACAGAAAATACCTTTAAAAACTTTAAAGTAATTAAGAAAAGAATTCTACGGTTATTATCTGACTTCACAACTGGTACATGGTAAAATATTAGGACAAACTCTCCATAAGTCTTAACTTTGAAAAGAACTGAATGTATCATATCTCAACTCAAAATATAAATATGAAGTACAGAACATGAAGCCCAACATGCTAAGAAAACAAACGTAGGAAAACAAAGTGCTAATGACTGCACTACAATTAACTCACACTAGAATGTATAAATCCTCTTCCATTAGTATTCAAATAAAATTCCAAATGTAGATGTTTTCAAGAAAATCTAACAGAAAATAAAAACCTCATGATGGACCTTAACTTTGCTAAGCTCTGACTGGTAACTGGCAGTGCTTAGCAACAAAACTGTACAATGCCTATATGCGAAACTGTTCAGATGAGGAAACTAGAACACCTCAAAAAGACTGTTTGTTTGAGGTAAGACTGAGGTTGGTACAGAGCAAAGGCATAACTGTTTGTTTTTGTGGCAATGCTTGTTACCTTCAGCAGCTTCCTGTGCTGCATCTGCTCAGATAAGACATGCACACAGTAAGCTATCCGGTTCCAAAAATCCGGCCCTGAAGATTTACTGATAATAGACTACCACAACGACCTTTAGGTAACACTCAGTTACAGTCTGGATTCAGTAATCCAGATATGTATTCTTTCTAAAGGAATGAGAAAGGGTGAGAAGCAAACATATATTTCAAGTTGTGATATACCTGGTTAAAATATCTCTGATAAAATTCAGGTTGTTATCCACACTCATACAAGAATGAAAGCCCTAATGAAATACAAAGCTTCCAAGGCAACATCAACTGCTATCACCAACTGCCTAAGCAGGAACCTCGCTGTTTGGCTACCTGGCTGTCCAAGGGTTTTGGTAAGCACTGAAAAACTATGGGGGACCAAAAATAAAATCAAATTTCCTAAATATATCAAAATTCTTGTCATTCAAAAAATGCAAACAAACTTTCCTCACTATGTGAAGCTGGAAGGTATTGTCTACCCAGATATGAACAGCCTATTTTATTCTTCCAGTGTAATTCCTCCCCACACTCCATAAAACCTTTAAGAAAATACATAAAATAAAAGGTACACAGCACAGTAAAAGCATATACCTATCAGGAATTTTGAGAAACTTACACTTGTTTTCTATTGTACAGCAACAGCCTAGGAGGCATAGAAAAAGAGACTAGAACAGAAGCTATGACCATTTAACCAAGAGATAAATACCAAAATCTTAAAAGAAACTGAGATAAAAAAGTGAAGCTTCAGTTAGTAGTCAAATACAATCTTTGAAGTGAAGGCACCATAAAAAACCTCCATTAAGAAAAGCATACTAGATGAGTAAAAGAGTTATCGCCTGTTGAACAGCAAAAGGAAGAGTAAAACAAAACATATCTTCACATTACATGTTTTGCCCAGGTACCAGGCCAGGGCTTTGGCAACTGGAAATCTCCTAACTTGCTACTGTGTGTCAAATTATTTCYCAGCCAAGTACTGCTAAAAATATTTTATTCTCTAGTATAGCTACTTTACATTGGTGCTATACATGAAAGCTTTGCAAGATTGTATATATATCTGCACTATTTATCTGATGATTTGTTGTATCAAACATAACCACTGATCCAACTAACAGCTGATTTGATTATATTCCCAGATAACTTTTTGTCAGGGAACAGACGATTGTTTGGCTAAGAATACTAAAGCATGTGGATATGGGAAATAATGTTCCAAGGAAAAAAAGCTTAGTACTGAAAGTAACAAAGCAGCATTCCTGAACTCAATTAAGATAGATTATTCTACAACTCTTCTAGCACAAAATTGTTAAATGTAGTCATTACGGTTCAGTTTTAAAACCTTATGGCATCTTTGTGAATTTGTAATACTCTCTCTTTTCATGCTTTAAGTAAAAACAACTTCTTGTCATTAGGGTCAGAAAACCTGAACCACTCTGATGAAAATTAATACAATAAACTAGAAGTCTTACTGCATGGACTAAACACAAAAACCCAATAATGCACTGTGGAAAGAAGGGATACAATAAAAATCTATACTAGGACAAGGTACTCTTAGCCAGCTGTCAGAATGCTATGGAATTTTTCTTGACATTATATAATGTGACATATGGTTTCCATACTTTTTAGCTTGCAATTTATTCATTCTTTCATGAAGTTTTGGATCATTGCCTCAATCCCTTCACCAATGAAACTAGAGTAGTCTGAACGAAAAATATCCAAGAYATATCGGCCAAATTTACTGGTGGGGTAACTCCATTAAAAAAAGCAACTATATTTACTTCCAGTATTATTTGACTTATAAATACATTATAAATGTGTATATATCAAAATATATACATCTGTATTGTAATTTTTGTATATCAAAAAAGAGGTAGTGTACTTAAATACATGCCAATTAAGCAATGAAATCTTGGAATCAAATGTTTCAAATTTTGAAACACTTAAATATTATACAAACATTCCTAAATTCATCAACCCCATTTACATTAAGACTTGACACCGATATTCTTTGAAAACAAGGCAGAGTCCCTCAAGATGCACGGACTGGGTCTAAACCCACTCCATTTCCTTTGGGTTTTGATATAAAAGCAGGGAAACAAAGAAAGGGGAAAAAAAAAATATGAGCATAATTCAGTTCTTACTAAAGAAAATTCCCTTAGAAACTTGCACAAAACTAAGAGGGCAGAAGACATAAGCTACATACTAAAAAGATCATTGTCAGAGTCTCTCAGTGACCTCCAGATCAAACAAATTCAAGTTACAGGCAAAAGGATGTGTTTCCTAGCCACCCTCCCTGTAAAACTTCAGAGTGTCTTTCTGGTTTGGATATCATGATATGCAAATTCTGGACTGAATTAAAGTTTCAAAGATTCAAAGAATCAAAGTTCCTGAATATGCATAATATTTCTGAGAAAGTGTCCTGGAGTGCTACGAGCCTTTAGAATTTGAGATTTACTTGCCTCACATCCCTTTAGACAACTGCAGAAACTGGCAACAGAGGAGTATATAGCCTTTAAGCTTCGTAACGGTCAGCTCCGGTAGCCATAAAGAGAAACTATAAGGTGTAACAGCCGATAGCTGCTAAACTGCAGAAAGCATCAACCAGAATTCTGGCTTCAAATCATAAACAGAGCCTTCCTTGCAACTGCCCTATTGTGCATTTACAAGATAAGTTTTATTTTAATTACATTGTGTAAAATTAATCAAAAACTGAAAGAAATGTACTTAGAAGGCATATGGCTAAAAGTCTTCTATCCTCAAACATATAGTGATAGCTAGTGGAAGAAGTCAGAATGCCCCAATATGGAAGAGAGCATAAAAGACACTGAYAACTGATAAACTAGAACAATCCTTCTACATGGTGGATCAGGTTCTTCACTCAGGATTCTGAATTAGCCTTAGCTAATTTGACTTTTTCTGAATCTATTTCTGCTGGAATCTAAAATCCAAGAGGAAACTATCTGGCTATGTAAAAGCTGCAATGATCCGTGAGCGAAGCTTTTAGTTCAGACATGGTTTAGACAAAACTACATCAGAATGAGGAAAAGGTTTTTTAAGCAATTTTGATACCCATTTCTGAACTGGCTGTGGCCAGAGACAGGGCCAATATTCAAGGAGGTCAAGGAATTGTTCCAGGTAAAGCAATTGCTCAGAAATTCCCTTCCTTCTACTCGCCCTCTCCATGTATTACATTCGTGCCATACATGCCAGAAGTAAAAGATGGCAGAATCTATTATGGTAAATTACACTACCTGTGGGAAGTCTCGCATTTCAGTTTCTACTGAAGTTTTGACATTGGAATCTCACTAGTAGATATAAAAGTGTAGTGCATTGCTGTCCAGACACATAAATATTACTCAATACTTTTATCAAAAATATAAATAGTGTTTTATCTTGCTGTCTTTATAGAGAAGGGAATAAGTATAGATGTGACATGCTTGATGACTCCAGCCTCCAGAGAGTGTCCAGTTATTAACAGTCCCCTATACTAGAGCATATTGTACACCAGAAAGACATAAGATTGGCAATAGATCACTGCTCTGCCAAACTACCACATGACTAGTCAACCACACATAGGTGAAGGCTAAACAAAGCCGTTTGTGCTAGGMTACAACAGTGTTTCTGTGACTAAAGCTTTTACTGCTCTTTCATAAGTTGTCCTCAATGAATAAATTTTGCTCTGTTTAAACAGCAACAAAAATTAACTGAAGTTTGTATGTTGGCAGCATTCAAACTAGCTAAATTACTAAAAAGTGACAGCATATTTAATATGTGAGCCTGTTTTTATTTCCTGAATCTGCTACGTTTGTTTCTGCACAACACCATGTGACAGTGTGATGAAATTAAAACTATTACTGAATAAGCATAGAGCTTGCAATCATATATAAAACAGAGGCCACAAACTCTCTGATAACTAGATTCCATTCTAAGCTTAGTTTTTGAAGGATTAAAATGGCTTTTTATGTCAATTGAGATATAAACCAACACAAAAATCTTGGCAAAACTAAGCCATATGTAACACTTACAATACATTACAATAGCTTACAGGTAACCTATTAATGCAGGACAAACTGCATCACTCCGGGAATGAACAGGCTGTGAATAATTTTTGATCTAAAAGGAAAAAAAACATTGAGTTCAAAGGCAACGGTGTGCTGAACGCCCTGCTTGTCTTCTCAGCATCTGAAGTACATACATTAATTACGCATTAGCAAGTCACCACTAATTATTTGGCTAATGGCTAAATAAGATACACGTTAAACACAAACCCAAAACTCTGTTTTGCACAGTGGAAGAAAGAGACAACTGTGGTAAATCATTAATTCAAACTTCCTTTTTAAAGTCTATTTGCAATAAATTAGACTAGATTATATGAACACTAACAAATTATTTAAAGTTGAAATTGGACAATATTTTAAAAAAATTTTCCATGTTAATTCAAACAACCAAATACATAAATTTATTAATTAAAAGAAAAAAAAATAGAACTGTTGTCATAGCCCATCTCCCAGGGATGTTAATGACAGGTTTTTAACTGATTTCGATGGAACCAGAACTGGATCCAACCTCCTTTGATTGCCATTATTCTCCTTAGAATTGAGCACAATAATAAATATTGTTGTCAAATTCACAGCTTGGGAAATATAATGTACTTTATATTGCAGAGCTTGCTATGATTACTTCAGTATGTTAATAATCTGCTAGTGGCAATTTTAAAGATTAATGGTGATTACTGTAGGCATTTTTACACATTAATAGACAGTGACATGTAGACAATAACATATTATAGTTACATACATAATTATACATAGACAGCTTTAATTAGTCACTGTTTTATAACCACAAATATAAACTTTTATACACAAATGTACATGTAATACGGAGTAAAATGTTTGATGACAGAGTGTAATATACATGTGTGTGAGTTATTTTATACTTAAATATAGTATTAGGAAAAAAGTTATGCACTAAAAAGCTTGCTTTTTTTTTTTACAAATATAAATATGTAGATAGTACTACAGTATAATTTACAGCACATATACTTTTAAATTTTAAACACAGATCAAATCATAATCCTTCAAAATAGAACAAGCTATTAGGTATTGCTATCAGCTATGATGATTTCTGATAATTTTCAAAATATTCCCTATGATGTTTTACAGAGCATGATACTGTTCCCACTGAAGTAAATGGCTGTTTCCCATTTAATTCAATGACTGCAGGAACAATTGCTTGATAAAACTATATAGACCATATTCCACATGCATTACTATTTCACTGTTATCAAATAAAATAATATAATTTTTAAAAGGCAAGGGAAAATAGAGTGACAGAAAGAACAAGAAAGTGAAAAATATTAGTGAATGCTATCGTACCGATTTCCACGGTCCCCGATGCCATGAAACATCACCAGGGCAAGAATGCACATTACATTGTGCCATATTAGGTGGCTTGTCTAGAATTTCACAGTTTTGATCACCCAACATTTGGCCAGTCGGAAGCTGACAAATCACCAGCCTGGTCTTTATTCCATCTCCACAAGTTTGAGTACACTGAAATACAGAATTTTAAATGCAGTATTTTTGTTAAGAGAGTCATCACATATCATTAAACCAAAAAGATACAGCAATAATCAGTACATGTTATTATTTACTATGTCTATTTTCATATTCCCTGGACACTCAATTCAAGAATAAGGACTTGCAGTCTAATCTCATAAAATGAAAAAACAATCCTCTCACCAAAATGTTGATAAACTATAAAAATATAGTTTAGTAAAGTGATTTTCTACAAAAAGTCTCAGTTACAGAGAATCTACTCTATCAAGGAGAAGTAACCATTTATGAGAATAAATGTGCATATATATCTCTCTTTGATAGGAGGAAAAGATGGAAATTAGTCCTAAAACTAGTTTTCCCTGCCAGAAAAGAGAAAACTCAGACACTAGGCACATTTTCTCATAGTCTAACTTATACAGACTAAGTGTAAAATACTCATAGGATGTGTTTTCTGGGWTTCAGTTTTCCTGTAATTCTGCAATACCAGACAAAAATACTAATTCTCATTTCTAATGAGCTATTAAAAACAGTCTGATCAAAAGTGAGCATATTCCAATAGTTTACAGCTTTTTACCATATTTCAGAGGATTCTAAATTAGACAAAAACTGCAGCATCCGCATTAACTGGACCCCAAGTCTGCAGCTATGGACAGAAAAAACATGACACTCGGACTACCCTTGAGAACTAAATGGCTAGATCTGGCCAAAATGAGGAAAAAAAATAAAAAGTCACTCAATTTTTCTTCTTTCCCAACTCTAGATATTGATGTATCAAGAATAAGAAAAGAGGGCAGGAATCACAAGAGGTTAGATTAGAATGAATGCCAAACCAACCAGCTTTAACTCTTTCTGTAATGTTTGAGCAAGAATACGTGGTCAAGATACATTACATGGCATGGAGAAACCATTCTTTGTCCAATAATGTATAATGTTTCATCAAAACATTCTAACCCAGGCACACCTTTTATATGCATGATCCTATCTGCATACTTCTAATCTGTAACTACAACACAGTAGATAGTACTACTTGCAGTTATCCTAGTCAGTACCTATGGAATTTGATGTAATAAAGTTTCTTTATAGCTTCGTGTGCTCATTTTTTCTTAGACTAGCTATTATGAGTTTTTTCTGCATACAATTAATCTTTTTGTAAGAGAAAATAATTTTGTATGTCTTAAGATTCAAGACACTACTGCAACACTCAATTTTATGTTGTACATCCTTAGCCTCACACAATACTTACTTCTTTTGGATGTATACTTAACACTACTCATATTTACACTACGGTTCTGGATTTGATCAAAGAACAAAGTTTAGATAAACAGGTTGGAACTCATTCTTTTTAAATAAGTAAAAAAATGGTGTTCGGTTCCATTCAGTCAAATAATTATGCTACTATTTGTAAGTGTATGTGGTAAATAATGTTTCCCTCTGAAAGTGAAATATCTTACTTCTCCCCAGTTCCCATAGTTCCATCGTGGGCAGGGTCCAGAATCACAGTGTCTTGACTCTGGAGGTTTTGTTGCCTCATCACAGTAACTAGCACTTCTTCCTTCCTCATCTTGACATACTACAACTCGACGGTGAAATCCACCTGCACAAGTACTAGAGCACTACGAAAATATGTAAACATATGTATCACCATTGCGTAATCAGAAAAATGTAAAATACGTTGGTTAAAACAACTTAAAATTATTATTTTTTAAATGTTAACTTTCAAAACCCAAATTCTCMAATAAAGATTACTACTATGTAGAAGTATTTTAAAGTTGAAATCACAGAAAAATTATGTTTTTTTAACATATTCTTCATAATAATAATATTTTTAAAAATAAAATTTTGACCAAATCTGTACTGCAGTAACATTTCCAGAAATGTTAACACACATGTGAGAGAACAAATTAATATATTAAAAAAAAAATTCTTACTGCTCCCCAGGGTCCAGTTCTCCATTGATATCCTCCCACAGAGGGACGGTTCCACTGGTTTATATTGTCTTGTGGATGGTGCATTGGAAGGTAACCTATTTCTGGAAAATGGCTTGGATGGTCACGTATTTTCGGAATATGATGATAAACTGGTGGACATGGTGGCATGTTACATTCTTGTTCTTTGGAAGGTCGGCCTTCAGGATCACAGTAATTCTCGTTGATTTGTTGATGATAGTTGACACACATAACTTGCCTTGTTACTATTCCACTATCACATGTAACTGTGCACTGACCAAAAATTAACCCAACATTTGTGACAGAACATTGATAATTAATAACCAAAGACATTTATATTTACTTTTGACAATAAGAAACATATACTTTGTTTTTTCAGGGGATGAAATTTCAATCACACTTGCACAGAACATGAGTCCCAATTTCTAACCAGAGACTTCGGCCAATAATCTAAATAGACACATTAAAAAAAAAAATTACAATTAATACTTACAGGGGACCAATTTCCAACTTGCCACTCTCCACACGGGCTAAAACAGCTTGAAATTTCAGCCGGTCGTGGTAAATGAGCACAGAAAGATTCATCTGCTATTCCTCCATGAGCATCTCTACAACTCACATAGCGAGCACGATCACCCTTCCCACAGGATGCAGAGCACTGTCAGAGAACAATCCAAGTTCATTGCACTTTAGGAGACCAAAACAAGATCAGGCAAGCATCTAAAATACTAACATAGCTTAGTATCAGCTTGACTTTAGAATTAAACACTGAGAACCAGATTTCCATCTCACACTGATGAAGCCATGCATTCAGGAATAAAAGTGAAATATTGCTGGATGGTTTAGGCCTTAAGAATTGCCACTGGCTTGGAACTGAATTGCATGGCCTTAATTCTTGTGAAGTAATCAGTGAATCTGAACAGATAGCATTTCAACTATAACATGGAATCATTACACAGTTGCAAAGGCAATTTTTTTATTTATTAACAATAGAAACATTAGAGAGTAACTTCCAGAACATTTTAGTTATTACACAGTGATGCAATATTTACATCAACTGATATAATAAAAACTGATATTCACAATCCATTTGCCATTCTAGTTTATATTAGCATGCTCCAATGAGCCCCTTCTGATGCCTTTATAGCTGAGAAGTCCAAGGTGGATTTAGTGAAGAGTTTCTGAGTAGCCTCAGTCTATGCTCTCTTTACTGCTATTTAGTTAAAATAGTTGTGCAAAGATATAATTGTGTTATATGCTTTGTTAAGAACCTCAAGGGACTAACAGACACACCCACATTTTTATAGATAATTTTAAATTTTCGTATTGCTATCAAGTAACACTGATTTTCACCACTATCAAAATCAAAAACTCTTACATTAAACAAAGTTTGGGTAGAAACCATTTTTCATAATGCTTATTTTACAAATTATGTAAAATTAGGCCTTCAAACACCCAAACTGTTCGATATTGCTATTCACATAAAAGATTTAAACCATATTTTAGAATGAAAGATGTTCTCCATTCTCAGAAACTGACCAATTATTTTAAATAAAAAAAACAAAAACCCACTGTCAATCATGTGGAAGCTATTTTGCTCAGAACCYCAGCTCCTAGAATCCTGTTTTTTTCCCCTCCTTATTTTCTCTGGCTAGATTTGAAGCACACAGAATTTTCTGGGAGTGTCTGTCTCCTCCTTAAGAAACAAGTTCTTAAAAATAAAGTTAGAATTCCTTTAGAACCCTTCAATCATATCCCAAGCAGATTTCAGTCTGAAAAATATATTAATGAGAGCTTTATGGAAAAATGGGTGAAGGAATGGAGGACTGCTCTGCAAGATGTGACCGCTATTACAGTACATACTGGGGTCCATGATCCATATCTCCATTGGGTCACCTTCCCCACATGAACTAGAGGAAGTGATGTAGTCCACAGTTTTGTATTTTCTGGACAAGAGGGCAATTCACATTCCTATGGGGRTGAGGGAAAAAAAAACAAAACAAAACAAACTTTCAAAATATACATTTTGGAAGAGCCAAATGAAAAGCAAATGGCTCCCACAGAGATAGATCCTACCATTACAATAAGCCAGCATTAATTAACAAGTAAATACCATCTTCTAACTTTTCCCTGGCATTATTCAAAAGCTTTTCATCAAATGAATTGTTTTGTTTTGTTTCAAATCGAGAGGCAAAGAAAATTTATTTGATGTTAAAACTGTATTAGTAATAACTAATAATATTTACACTTTGAGAAAGAACTGTGTTGGGCAACTTGCTGGAGACAAGGGGTATAGACATTACTGTGTCCTGTTTCATAGCCACATGCAGTACAGAAGAACTGAGTGAAGATAGTGGCTGTGCTGTCCTGTCCTTTATACTTTCAGCTACTGACAACACAAAATTGCACAGTTTCCGTCCAGCCAAACGTACCACAATTCAAAATACAAAGCATACTCAAACCCCGTGTTTTCACATGTAAGTGGAAATAAATTTACACCAATTATTTGGCTTTTATATTTTGAAATCTTATTCAAGAAGCCATCAGAAGGGTGGTAATTTGTGACTGTTTTACTCTGGACCATAGAATCCTTTTTCTTCCTCTTCGCCTTGAGACAAGAAGCAGAGGTATGTGGTTACCAGCTTAGCTGGATATAAATGAGATGTATCAATCTGGTGGCCGGATCAACATATTAATACATAGCACCTAAGACACCAATTGCTTTTAGTTAAAAGTAAACCTGCTGACTGCATTAAAAACATTTCTTCTGAAAAATGATAGATTTAAATTAAGGAAGTGATGAAGTAAGTAAACTGAGACAAGAAAAGGTAAAGAACCATATTAATACCATATTGAATCATAATTCATGTCTAAACAGTTTTGAATTAGTATTATTCCAACAACTGAAGCTTTCTTCAAGTAACCATGTCGTACTTTTAAGAACTATATACAAGCAGAATTTTAGAGAATACCAAGCCACTTAGGTGCTATTAATAAGCATCATGGCAAGCAGTCCCCTTATAATATTCTACATGTTGGAGCTTTCCCCTCACCCCCCAAATAACCAAAGGCGTTTGGAACCCTTCAATCATATACCAAATTTTCAAATCTCCAATCTTCAAATTACTCTTCTCTTACTTAATTCCCTAGGCCAAATTTGAAGTTCAGGAAAAAAGCAGAKAGTTTCAGTATTTTTTTCTCGTTTAGAACTTGTTTCTGCAAGTTCCTTCAAGAAGTCAGTAGACAACACTTGTATTTAGATACTTTTAACTAAAAAGTACAATCAACTCAAAGGTATTTTTTAACTTACTTGGTTATCTCTAGGACGAGTAGCAGCATTACATTCCCTGTCATCGTCCAAAATAACTCTGTAAGTCCCAGTAACACATTTGACTGCACGCATCTGGTATCCGCGTCCACACGTTACAGCACACTGTTAAAGTCAGTAATTTCACACACTTGAAACAGCACTATTTATAATAAAATTTAATTTTAAATTACATTTTCTATTTTAACACTCTTTCTAGAATGAACAGGAATGACTACTGCGAAGGTGTTAACTTTCCTCATAGCAGACCATATGGTGCTTAAACAGTGACCGTAACCATAGAATCATAGAATCATAGAATCATTAAGGTTGGAAAAGACCTTTAAGATCATCGAGTCCAACCATCAACCCAGCACCCATGCCCACGAACACACCAATATTTTGGCTATTGCTGAACAGTGCTTGTGCAGGATAAAGGCTTTCTCTTTTTCCTCCTTCTGCCTGCTGCAGTGAGTAGGCTGGAGGTGGGCAGGTGATTGGGAGGGAACACAGCCAGGACAGCTAACCCAAACTGATCAAAGGGACAATCCATGCGATATAATGTCACGGTCAGCAACAAAAACTGGGGTAGAGGAAGTGGGGGGGCAAGGGAGTAAGGGGTTTCCAAATTAATCACTAGTTGCAGCTGTTAAGTGTCTTTTCCTTCACTATAGAGTTTGACAAGAGCACACTCAAAAAAGGTACCTAAAATGTTAGATAGCTGAAAATACTATGACATAAATCCCATCCTATAAATGTTGTGGTTCAGGCACAAAYACTGGTAAAAACCCAGGTAGTGAATAGCTATTACCAGGTGGTACGGTGGAAAAACTGCAATGGAAAGGTCTGCTCCAGTGACACGGATTAGTAAATTGCTTGTACAAGCTATTCCAGCAGGGCCATACACAGTGATTTTTTTATTCAGAAGAATTATATCATGGGACTGCATTAGTTTTTTATTTCATTTTTGCATTTAGCTTGTAGGAACGGAAAGCCAGCACCTTGTGATCAAAAGATTATTCAAAAGGAATTYAGCATTATGTTAGACAACAGTGTGGTTATCTCTAACATGAAAAAATGTTATATGAGGAAAGTTCTATACAAAAGAAATGTTTAAGTTAAAAATATACTTAATTTCCAAAGGTATATTTATTCTGTATTTTACTAACAGGTTATATGTAAAAAAATAATGAATCAGTTGCTATTCAGTTATGAATTCTCACTAACATCCAAGAAATACTGAACAATCCAACACTTCTGTTGGTTTGAGTAACCTGATTTTATGAAAACTCCATGAAATTGAGTACCTTATTATTTTTTAATTAATTCTCATCTATTTGCTGACAAAAGTTTCCTTCRCAAATAAATTCACTTTTTTTCCAGAATTTTGAAGCCACTCTGTTATACATTAGATGAGCATCATTACACACAGGAACATATTTTTCAACAGCACTTTCACATAAAGAGAGAGCAGATCTTTTATCGCTGAAGGTCAAAACAAAACATAACAACAAAATACTAAGTCTTTTTGCCTGCTATTATTAGCATATACACTTCTATGATCTTAATTAAAGCTACCACTTAAATATGCCCCCACACCTACAAATATTTGGTCTTTTACCTGTCTCATTCATCTGAATGGTTTGCTATCTACATTTTCATTATTCTGGAGAGGTAATACATTCACGTGTAAAAGTATCTTTGATATTAAGGYTCAGGGTCAATGACTATTTTAGGCATTTCACTTATATGTGGGTGTTCCTAAATTATACGTTAGATAGCCAATAGGAGCAAACAAACATGTGAATCAATTCAACTAAAGTAACTGCTTAAGATCCAGTTAAAACRTTTAAAAGGTATTGTTTTGTGATCACTCATATTCTGAACTAGAAAACAAGCCAGGAATCCTTATGTACTCACTGATCCCCAAGGCCCTACTTGCCAAGATGCACATTCATGAAGTTCACACGGTGTTATTGATTCTGGTCTATCATTTGGATTACAGAAATCATCTCTCAGTTGTTCATCATTAAGTTGGCACCACACTTGACGATGCTTCATTCCTTTGCCACATGTCACAGGACACTGTATAAAGTCATCAGTTTGTAAAGACATGAACCTGCATTAATGGCTTCACTTTCTTTTAGTAATCTGTTGGATTTTAAAGATCACATAAATAACAAAAATATTCCACAAATGTAAGTAGTCCAACAAAACTAGTTCTTTTATGAACTCTCCATTTCCTGTAAACATCAACCCAAATGCTAATACAAAGGAATCACTATTAAGTCTCTAAAACTACAATAATATAAGAACAATGTACAGATCATTTATTTCCATTAGAATAAAGAATACTTGTTTAAAATATGAGTGCACATATCACAGCTTTCAAAGGAAAAATGTTTAAACTATCCATGATTCTTTTATACCCATACAACCTATAATAAAATGGATATAATTCTGTTCTTCAGTTGGCTGGATGCTTCTCATTGCTTCATAAAAAAGGAAGGTATGCATATTACTGTAGATAGATTTACTTGAAGTAGCTTCACTACCTCATTTTAATGTAACAAAATTTCAGAGAAAAATACATTCTAGGTGTGTTTTTCAGAAGTTCTCATGCCATTTGTACATCTGGGATGTATATCATCCAAATCCTAGGACTTCAGAATTTTTATTATCATGTGCCCCAAAATAGCCAGAACAAAAAAAACAAACACTTAAAGCAGCTTATTTTAATATTGATGGCCAGGACCAAAGGTGTCTTAAGTTTTACATGGTTCATTACCTCACTCCACTCACTAACAGACCAGCTTGGACATAAGAATTCATTGCAACTCTGTGTTACAACTCTTGGAAGTTCCTGGCATTCTCTGTCAGGAAGATGACGACCCAAATTGTTCATACAAAAAGCTTCTCTGGTTCTGACACCTCTTTCACAGCTCCTGGAACACTGCGGTGTATAGACAATATATGAAACAGGAAACATAACAAGATAAACCCAGGTCAAAATACATTATCAGTCTTAAAGGTGAAACACATTAATGGTTGTTAGACAAATGTATCCTACATTTAATCCACAGACTGCTAATATGTTCATGTGAGATAAATATGGCATTTTGTTTAGTACTTCCAAGATAAAACTCTTTAATGATGATTAAAGCTGAAATTGCACTTATTCCTTTTCTCCAAAATACTTTCAGAAGTAAATTATTAAGACCGTAAATAAAATATACACCTTTAACCACCAAATCTTCTCTGTTGACTTCTGAAACCAAGCTGCAAACAATTTAGCTACAGTTTCTTACAAAAATACAAGGAAGTTGCTGAAATATAAAGATTGGTATTAGCTCCTCCTTCAATTCTGCATTTGTCAAACATTATTTTCTTTTAGTTAGTTAAACTAAAAAAAATGATATTGAAATAAAAATTTGATATGGATGCTAACAAGAACTATAATGGTACAATTATAAGGTTTTGAATTCGTACCTCTGACCATTCTGTGTAGTGCCAACTTGTTAACGTACAGTCACCATGGCAGGGCTCTCTGGTTGGTGGTTTCTGCTGATCAGCACAGTACTTATCATCCACTGGGGCACTGAGTCCTTTTGAAATAGAGTACTTCATGCAGTGGATCTCTATAGACCGATACCCTGGGCCACACTTTGATGTGCAGTCACTTTTGCCAACATTGTGCCACCTACAAGGATAAACTGTAAATGAATAAAGCACCCAGAGAATCTACCAGGAATTGCCATGTAGATACAGATATGCATTTTAGGGAACAGATAAAACTGTAAAATCCAGCTCATGACTGGMATTTTCAAAGCAATATAAAAGAATTTGACTCACAGGCTTAAAAACTTCTTTTTAAATTTAAAGGATCTTTTGTCTTAATCTCCTAGGTGACTTTGAAAAATGTAAGCTATAATTGTAACTGTTCATCCTCTGAACACTTCAGCGTGGGCTTTCTTGCAGTGCAAAAACACAAGTCTGTTTCAAATTAGTTCCAGTTGTGGGTACAATTCTGGTGAAATATGTATTCTGCCCAGCAGTATGAGTTTTTGTGCCACAATATATACAACAAATTCACAATCCTAAAACAAGACTTTGTACTTTACCAATAAAAATTAATTAACTACACTAGTTCTACTTAGATTCAGAGGTGTAAACCTAATGTATAAACCCATTATACCAATAGATTCAAGGAAAGGAGGGAGAGACAGGAGGAATGAGGGAGGTAGACAAGGGTGGAGGGACAAAGTATAAAGCAATCTGAATTATTTTGTTTCAGTCTCTATCAACAACAGTATGTAAGACCACAACAGCTCCATCAGTTAGGAACTTCTTTTTACCTTAATTCACACTCTGTATTACACTCCTCAAAGACATTTGGTACAGTGGGTATAAGTTCACATCTTTGATCAGACACTACCACGTGATCACTTTTACGTATGCATGTCATTCTTCTTCTTCGAATACCTTGAAAAGGAACCAAAACAAAGCGAATGAAGGGCTAAAATAAGAGCGCCTTTTTACACTAATGGATTCCATTCATCATTTAGGAATTTAACTGAGATACCCCATTAACAGTAGTCTTTGTATACAGCAGATTCTGTACAAACATGCTGCTTTGTGCAGCTGACTACCTTYCAGGTGGAGAACAACCTTGTTCCAGTCACCCCTGCCATCTCCCAGCTGTACTACAGTGATCTCATGAGGATACCAACTTCCAGAAAACTGCAGAAGTGCAGCAGTCCACTTACTCATTGGGCTAAGTATTCCAAATGCATCGCCTCTGTCCTTTGCTAATTACCAAATTACCAAACCACCATGTTCCTTTTCTTTAAGGAAGCAGAAAATTTGATCACAAGGTACCTAAAACATCTGGAGTGCAGGGAGGAGTATCACAGTTGACAGATGCTCTGTTTTTCTAGCACATGAGCATGTCTACAGCCTGACTCAAAACCAGAAGAAACTCACAATCTCCTACCTCAAGTACAGGCATTTCTAGCACCTGATAATAGGAGTATCTATCAAAATTCTGTGTACATACACTTTATATATACACTTCATACRTATTGTGGTTTTATTTTTACACTGGAATGGCCTATAGAATAACAAAATTGTAAAAAATTGTAAAAAATATCTTGAAATAGCTTCACCCCAAGTAGCAGATAACCAAAAACGACAGAGAAATATATATAAAAGATACTAGACAAATCAGTCACTGACCATCTAGAAATACGATAATGGAAGCCTAATACATATTAGTAGATATACAATATTGCTTTCTAAGGATGCATTAAACTTAATTCAACTTTTTTTTTTTTATAAACCACTCCTATGGCTACAAAAGAAAGGAACACAAATGTAGTTTTGAATATAGAATTGCACTGCACACGTACTGGAAAGAGCAAAACAAAATCAGAAGCCATTCTGCCCTTAAAGGCTCTGTGCCTTAAAGTTTACTGAGGGTGCTGAGTTTCTTCCTTACAAGTAGGGGTGAAAAATCTGAGTACTTAACACTAGTCCCTTCCTAAATGCCATCAGGTCTTTGGTTCTGGTGACAAAACAATTCACAGTACCTTGGCACATCCTGCTGCAGTCTTGCCAGGGTCCATAAGGATCCCACGTAAAAAGATCACTTCTGTCTTCTATTGGGATATTGAATGAATAACGCACATCAGGGTTGTATAAATTCCCTACACACAAAACCTTAATTGAGATAAAATGATAGCTGTTTTTCAGTGAATTTGAACATAAAATTACGAACATAATGATCATGTAGCAAATTTTCAAACTTATAAAAAAAGTAAACATTCACCTGTAAGGTTAGGTCTTCTTCGATTCTATCAGTGCTGTTAATTCGCTCTATCGTATGGTTTGAACCACTGTACTCAAAAATGGCTCCTTGTATATTGATTTCTCTTTTTGACATGCTTACAACAAAATTTCCATTCAAGATAAAATTTCCATGAATATCAGATAAAGCTATAAGTAAAATAAAATATTGGAAATAAAGCATCTAKTTAATTAAAAGGTTCTATCAATAAAAATTCTTAACAATATATATTCTCATCAACACTTAAGTTTACTTTAGTCCATGTGTAATACTTTAAAGTTGTACCAAACAGTTTCTAATGCATGAATACAATCCTAACCATCAGTAACTTTCACCTGAGCAGTTGTCATGGATTTTCTCTGCATTAACAACACAACTTTAATAATGTTTGTGCTGCTGAAAGGTTGACTTTCAGTCATCACTTTTAAATTTGGTTAGGTTCTGCTACTGTAGAAGGAAACAATTACTATCTATATTTCTGGCCTATTCTACAGCCCACATTCTTGTATTTGCTAGAGCTACTTCTGTCATTTATAATAATAATTTAATATAAAAACCAATTTATTATAATAATAAAGATGAATAACAAGTTAAAAATTAAATTTAAAAATAAAGTAAAATTTTTAGTAAAACCATGCTATTCAGGCTTTACTACATTTGAAACGGTAGCTAGTGTCAGGGGGTGAGGGTTCTATGTCCTGCAAGACGCATGTGTAACAGGGCAACAGGTGAAAAGGAAAACATTTTGAATACTCTGAAGTTCTTCGAGTAGGATGGTAATAGAAGAGACAGAAGGAAAATACGCACTAATATTCTCTCAGGCACTTCAGATATAAGTACTGTGAAATAGCACAGCCAAGATTTTTGGTACAATGTGCTTGTGAATTCTTTGTTCCTCTCACACACTTGGTAATCTATAACCATTTGATCTTTATTCTCAGACATGATAGAAAAGGGGAAAGGTAAGACAACTGATAAGTTTGCTGAGGGTCAGACTGCTTCGTTTATAAACAAAGTGTATGCTTCCAAGATTTAAAACCACAAATACCTGCATTATTCCTGACTTCACTTGTGGAGTTTTAACTAACATTGCCACAACAAAGTAAAAAATTGACAAAATCATGCAACGTGCTATAATTCTTGTTCTCTGACAAATGAACACACACCTTTAAGAATTAGAAACCTAACAACATCTCACTCATTTTTCTTAAAACTATTATCTACAGAGAGACTCAGGCAAATGATGGTACAATGTAATTAGATATTTGCTCTAAAGACTTCATCAGACTTCTGACAGTATACGTCTAGAGCAGACCTCTGGCAAGGGCACAAAAACTATCCATCAATGTAATACACAGGAGGCTTTTACCAAGGTAGTTGTCATCTTCTGGTTTCCCTGAGTAGCTGTGCTGCCGAATATCAATGTTTGTTGCTCCTTTGGGAATATTTACTACAACATTGTAGCCTGCAATGTAATTCACAAATTTATTGTATAGAAAAATAGTCAAATACTAGTAAATGTGAACATACATTTAACTAGTTTTATTCACAAAACCCGACAGTGCACCAGTGACAAACACTGCTGAATGCCCTCATGTTTTAGGAAGGAAATGTGAATATCTTCATGCATATTAAATTTCTTTGTTGATGGTTTTTGTTTTGGTTTGTTTTTTAATCAGTTGAACTGAACTTTTATTTTCATAACTCATTAAATTCTGTTTTAAAAAGCTGTTTCTCACAGATGCTAATCACAAATTCAGAAGGATTCTTATGTCTAAGAAAAAAATATGGCAAACATTGGAAAAAAATGTGCAATCTGAAGCATTAATATAATCTTTGCTAACTTTTCCATTTATTTTGCTATGTTTAACAGTCTTGCTCGGATTAACTTTAGGTAGTTGATTCACCTCTTTGGGTAAAAATTTAATTCATAATTCATTAACTTCCTAGTGCTTTTAATCTATTAAAACTATGCCATGCATTTAACTGAACATTTAATCTAATCACAGGTCCACCACATTTACCAGCTGGGGGCAGCACTGCAATTGCAAATTGACATGCTGCATGCTCTGGATAAATACACAGCGTTTAGTCAATCTTCCAACATTGGGAAGAAAACCAAAACACACTCAAAAAAGGCCCTCATCTCACACACTGAAGCCCTTGTGGTAACAGAATGAAAGAAGACAAAATATGGGAGGAAACTGTAAACAAAACTGCATAGCATGTTGTCAAGGATACACAGGAGACTAGATCACATACTAAGGCACTGAGAATGACCATTTTCCACGAAATCCTCAGATACTCTAGTTTGGTGCAATAATAATAGCCAACATAATAGTTATGTGTACATAATTAGACTACCATTTCCTAAATTGGGAGCTAAGGAAGTTAGTATTCCATTGTAATGAATTTCTGATGATTGTTTCACTACTGTTTAAATACTTAATGACAACATTATAACTGTATGAATACAAGCACACCACAAGCTGCTTGTAATTCCAAATTCTGCCTTAGTAACATGGCTCGTGTCAGTATGGAAGGGGACCAGGTGAAGTTAAAAGTCAACCACCAAGCACACAGACTTTGGCGTACTTATCTTGTAATGCATAACTCATAACTCTTTGGAAAAGAATGTTTCCTCAGACAGTGTTTTCAGTCATTAGCCTAGGGATGTCATAGGCCTCCCACAGACACTGAAGTTTTAGTGATCAGCTATCTACAACCTCTTGTTTGCATTGCTGCACTCCTACCTGAGCACAGCTAAGTGATAATCCTGAATGTTTAGCATACCGTCCAGTAGTATAATTCAGTATCATCTTTTATATGCTATAATTTCAAGAATTCAAACATAATTTAAATCATTCAGCTAAGTCTAAAACCAAAATAATAAATTAAGATTTTCCTCATCCCAAAATTTTTTTTTTTCTCCAGCTTCAGTTAGGAGCAAATAAGTCTATAACAATACAGAGCTGATAAACAGCAGAGTGACAGTCTCAACCATATTTGTATAAATGGCAGTTTCAGTGTAATGGTCAATTGTATCATATGTATTTGTGATATAATTGATGTGCTACCTATAAGCAAAAAGAGCTTTTATAGTGGTGGAAAACAAGAACACTGACAGTCCTTTACTCAGAATTAACAAAATAACACTTCTCTTCCTTCAGTGTTTTGACCACATGTTCAGAAATCCAATCTCTAATAGGAATAGCTGATTGTGTCTTCTTCCAACATCTCAGGACAGACACATACAAGAAAAGTCACGTGTAATTTGTATGGGAAGGGTAGCTGTATCCCACCTTTAAGTTATTTGGTACTTTTTGCTTGGCACAAGCCCTCTGCTAGGAAAAAAAAAAAAAAAATCCAACAGGATACTGGGCATACTTTCCTCTTTGACCAGCAAATCCTTTGTTCTATGAAGACCCTATTTGGCAGCTCTCCAAGTATAATTTTCATTTCGCCTGTGGTCTCTTTCAACCAGTGAAGCAGCATGAAGGAGCCTTTGGGAATCTGATATTAGGCTGGAGACTTCTGTCCTCAAGTTCTATGCTCTAACTACTGATGCATGCACTGCCACATGCATACAAAAGTCTCTCCATACTTCCCAGAAAGGACCACATATAGAAGAACTATCAGTAGCTCTATTAGAGAAACTAAATCAAAGAAATAGAAATTACCAGAGTTATTCAAAAGAGTTTCTCATTCACTACATGCCAGTGAAGAGGAAAGAACATAAATGTTGCTGCCCATGTTCTCTGGAAAGAGAAGGYTCACATGTCACAGGCTATCTTTTTCACTATAGGAAAAAAGGAACATCATCAGCTGCTCACACCACACACTTCTCGCTATCTCTTTACACAATCAAAAGGAGATGTTGGAATAAGTCCTTCAGCTGCATAGTTTCAGACAAGAGAATGCAAAGTGCTAAGCAGGAAGCATTCTTTCTCTTAAAGTACTTTTACCCTCATTGTATCTTTTATTCATGCCTTTTGTTTTGACATTAGAGCAGTTATTGATTTTTTTCCCCCCTGCCTTGAATGGTTCAGTGTGTCACGGTGTTTGCCTCTGCATCCTTGAGAGGGCACATGTGACTGAAAATCAGACATATTTTTTGTTGGCAGAGGCCCTAAAGAACATACACTGAAATTCCACTTCCTCAAATGTAAAACAATTTCTAAGCCATACTGAAATGTACATTAAGATGTAAAAAAAMCAAMCAAACAAAAAAACCCAAACATACCGTAACGAGCACTGTTGAAAGTACCTGCAAGAGTCTTACATGAAGAATTATCACCACCACAGATTCCACATTTGTCTCTCTTTGCCTTGGAATTCAAAACGTGATCACAGCCTGCTTGCTACAAAAAAATACAATAGCCCGGTGTCACTCAGGCCAATGGAAAACAATGAAAACAAACAATGTAAGCTTCCCACTCCCCMAAAATATTCGTATTCACTGTATATATCTGGTCTTCCTTGACAATTCATGAGAAGTCTTTTATGTTTTGGGGTGCTGTGATGTAAGGGCAAAACACAATAGTGCTGTTGTACTAAGAATGTACAATCCAAATACACTTAGTATGTTAAGAACTATATAAGAATACGTAACAGTATGTAAAGATTTTGTATAAAAATATCAACATAGTGTATAGATTTTAAGTGATATTTACATTAAAAAGTCTTGGAATCCTAAAAGCAGTATGTATGTGTACATGGTCATCAATGCTTTTAAAGTCTGTCATTACYGCAAAATAAGCAAAGGAATACACGTAGACTATGCTGGTTAAACTAGCATAAGCACAATTTTTGTTTATGTATCTTCACTTAAAGTTCCTTTTTCTAAAAAAAATTATGATAAACAGGACAATTCTCTGGCATTTCCTCTTTCCTCTTGATTCAACGTTATAAAAAAGGCTGTATTTTCTCCTCATCCTGAATTTACTGACTTTCACTGCAATTAGCAAAACAACCTGGGCTTTACAAAAAAGCCTTGAGTTTTTATAACGTATCAGCTTGCTTCTCCCAACAAAATCTTGTGGCACTTCCATAATTGCTACTAAGCAAAGAATGCTGAAATGATCCCTTTCAAGGCTCAGTTCCTCCTGATTTTGCAATGAAATAATAAATATGTAATATAGCTACCCTTGGATTTTCTACTTTTTTACTTCTTTGGTAACAGAAATATGATGGCAATAAACACACAGCATGTTTCTTTCCTCCCTTTATGCTAATTTTGGATCAGTTTCTCTCTGCTCACTTGGACAGTATTAACTCTCTCACATATCAGGCTTAATGAGGAAAGACTGCAGGTCTTCAGATTCAACTGTATTTCACTTAATTGCCTCCATTTCCAGATCTTTAATTTGGTAGGGATTAAAATTAACTTAAGTAAATTCAAAACATCTTGCTTTACATATTTTCAGTAATGGTTATTTGGATGAATATTTAATATCTACTTTACCATCTGTTAAAATTGATCTTAATAATTAATAAGTTTAGATTTAAATACCCTGCATAAGCCTTGAACACAAAGGTCATTGGTTTCTGCTCCACAGGGAGTACCATCAGCAACTCTGTCCTTCAGCTGATAGTAGGAAGTTGTTCCAGAAACTCGGCAAAAAAGTTTACAGCGATCTTTCATAGAAACTGGAAAGAAAATCCAACAGGTTTCTTGTCTGTTTAAAAACTTTAATTCAAGTAACATTTTTATTTCATTAACTGAAAAAATTTATAGTTACTTACTACCACTGTATTTTGGAAGCCAGCGAACAGCAGACGTAAGACCGTTGATGTTAAAGTGTTTGCCATCAAATTCAGAGCACTGTTGCTCCCGGAAATCTTTTTTGCCTTTTGGACATGAATCAGTATTACATGACCGAAATTTCATCCTGCGGCCAACACAGTACTTTCCTCCATTTCTTGGTCTAACAAAAATAGGTGAAACACACTCAGTTTCTAAAATTGCTGTTTTCCATGAAAAGTGGCTTGAGCCACTGATCTAAAGGTGAAAACCTCACACAGCATTCTGCCRTCTTTTACTGACTTTCCCACACACACTCTTGTCTTCTATTGCACTGTGCATACGTTTACACCCATGTGAAGAAAATAAAAAGTCCATGTAAAATACCACTGCTGAGGAAGGTGGTAATCAAGCTACTGATGTTTATTAATGTCTATTACATTTTTATTTCTCTTACACTCATAATTATTCTACCCGGGAAAAAGCATTATTAACTTTAATGCTTTCATCAACTTAGCTGGGATTACAGCCCTACTTTTACAGAAGCAGCACCTCCCTCAGTAACTTGAAATTATTATTTTACAGAGTGACAAAGAAAGGAGACAGAGTTAGGAGCTGACACACTCTTTTCTGTAGTCCTAATACCGGTTTTAGTTTGGGGATCAAAAGAACTAAGAAGGGAAAATTGTGGAAAACAGCCCATTTACTGTAAAGTCTAAAATACATTTCTTAACTGTTATAAACCCTCCTACACAATACTTCAGTATTAGCAGGTTCTTGGGGGGGGAAAAAAAGAATACATCAATGGCATATTGATACTACCAATTACTACAGACTGACAGAGGCATATCTAATGGGAATCTAGTCTACCTCCTCTTACTCATCAGAGAAAATAAAATAACCTGGGATTGTTTGATTGAGGTTCATTTATCCCACTGATAATATCAAGATGACATGACTTCCTAGAAAAACCCTGAAACTACCCAAGCTGCAGCTATGGTTCTGCTCCTGGAGAAGTAAGGGTGAAGTTCTCATTGACTTTTATTACAGAGAATGAAATCCACATTGAATTATTCAGTCAATGGAAGTTTCTCATTACAAAAGGTAACTTGTAAATGACTCTGCTGTAACCAGTGTTCCTTGTGGGTGTTACTGGGTGTTACTGGGGTGATGTTGTGGAAAAGCCTTAAATCAAAGCAAATTAACTGTTTCACTACAAGATGACCAGGGAATACATCTATTTCTCTTTGAAGCCTTTACTCCAAAGAAAGTGTTTAAAGAAACCATCAGCATTTAGAGTAAAGATAGAAAAAAAGACCCTACCAAAATAAGTCTTTAGAAATATCTATAAATATGAATGATAGAGTGGTGACAAGAGTAATCTGAAAGTTCTCTGCRTATTAGAGTCTGTAGACTTATCTCTCTTTTCAAACGTGGCTGAAACAAGCATTTTATTTTTATTGGTCCTTCAAACTAATTCATACAACCCACAATACCTTCATTTTGTTTTGAACCAATCGATTATGTCGTAATATCTTCATTATGCACTAATGTAAACCACAATAAAAAACATACTCTGGTCTATTACACAGCCTGGTGGTGCTCTTGATTCCACCTCCACAAGTTCTTGAACATGAGCTATAAGGTCCCCATGGTCCCCATTCTCCATCTACAGGACGCGTCTCCATTTCTCTGCTCACACAAATTCCATGGCGGCAGTGCTGCACAGTTGACAAACAAAATAAAATTTGTAAGTCAAGCAAAAGGTTACTGTACATTTTAGGCACAGAAAGAACAAAATTTAAGAGCTCTCTGCTCTTAATCTGGGTCTGGACATTTTCTAAAATGTTCGAATTCCTTTAAGATATCTTACCCAGTAGTCATATTTTCAAAAATGCTGTCYAGAGTTTTTTTGCTCTCTGTGAAAGCTACTGGATGCTGAATATATCTTCAGGTCTTGCCACTTTATTCAAATGCCTATGTAAGAATCTAAGAATCCTGATCTTGAATTCCTGATATGTTTTCATGTACAAACTTCAAAAATAGATTTACAGTCGTCTTGCATGTAAGACATCCAGTTTAATTTGGAAATTCATGCTGATACAAAAAGTGAAAAGGTATGATAACAAACCACCATGAAATTCAGGGTGTTTTGAGCATTCTGAAAGCTAAAAAAGCCAGTGGGATTGTTTGGGAAAAGGACACAAATTTTCAAGCATTTAAGACCTTGTTTATGCTAAAGCAAGATGATGCTATAGATTCAAGCATAAACTCAGACTTTCATACCTGTAACAATASGTGTAAAATATTTTTTATTTTTATTTATTTATATTTTACAATAATTTTATATTTACTACTAATTTAACAAATTCACTATTACCATTAAAACTGACTTAATAATTAAAGGAATAATAATTCTTAGAGCAAGATACTACATTGCAATGTCTATTGTGTTACTTCAGATTTTATTCCTGCTCAAGAACTACCTATTTTCAACAAAAAACTTATATAAAGGTGCAATTTTCATTTCATCTGCAGGGATTTACATTATTAAGACGACAACGATTACAAGACTATTCTGTTGGGGTCATGTCAGTTATGAGACTTCACCATCCCATATCTGTAAACTGTTATTATTTACAGAAAGTTGTAATTACTAGCAGGTTTGGGGTTTTTTTTTCAGAAGAATCAAGTGATCAGTCTCTTGCTTCTAAGTGTTCACTATCTAAGTCCCTGACTCTGCAAATATTTATCCACTCCAGTGGTTACTCAAAAAGTACATGACTAAAAAGTCTAAATCAGAATCTTATGATTGGTGCATGTGTGACTTTTTCCAAAGAACCTGCAGGAATTACCAGCAGTAATCCTATTAGATGACTTATGGCAGTTGGAATTCTAATTGACTTGTATGCTTTAGAAAATCTCAAGTGCTATATTTGATTACAACATAGTTTACATACTAAAACAGAATATTTACAAGATACTATAATGTCAGCACTATGTCTCCTGCTGACTTCTATGTGGATGTGTCCTCAACTTTGTCCTTGACTCCAAACACTGTCTGAAGCATCAAAGACTGCCCACATCTGGAGACAAGACACTGGGCAGGATGGACTACATGGGGTCACTGCTCATACACAATAGAGAGAATTCTTTATTTTAGATGACTGTTTGCAGATTCAGGATTAGACTGATCATTAGGTTTGTTGTCAGGAGGGATTCTCCTAGTTGTATTGACAGGGAGTGGCTTATTCCATCTTGCCCTGCTGTACATACATGGATCAGTCCCTAGAATCATCAGAACAGATTAAATCAACTCAACTGCTTGTCATTTCTGAAGCTTAGGCTTTGCTTCTCTGTTCTCTGTGACACAAAACAGCTTCGAATTACCTTAAAGTCTGAAAGGGCTTTGGTAACTAAAGTCTCTGGCACTTAAAACAATTTAAGAACCTCTGACACACAAAATAAAATAATTCAAGGATTCCACCCCTTTTTAAAACTAATTTAAATGTTACACAGAGTTTCTTAAGAGTTATCATGATGTTACAAATTTATTGTAGGAACTATCAATTAACATAATTTTTGCTGAACACACAGGAATGACGTGTGCAATCTTCCTGAATGTACCTGAATGACACAAAACTCAAATGTTGTTCAGTGGTTTTATCACTGCATAAAATAATTCCTAGAAGCATTTTTTTCCTAATTAGTACATGATTTCATTATATTGATACTTATGCTGATATGCTAACAATCATTTTGCTCTCAAAACAGGAATTTGTCACAGAATCAGATTCTCCTTTCTGAGTTCTGCTTGAGTTCCTAATCCAGCCTGCCAATAAAATTGCCTGCCTGTATAATTCTTCATCACACTGACTCTTGCACATGGGCCATATCTTTTAAGCCCTGAATGCCTTCCTCTAAGAATATGACCATTCAAGGTGATTTTCAAGCCCAAAGCAAACACAGAACAAAAACTAGATCGATCTTGTCATATAACCATTTAAATGATCCAGCAAATTGGCCAGATCATCACTTGCTTGATGCTAATGCTTTAACTTAATACCAAAAAGCCACCTTTATTTCACTGTATATCTGCATATGATTTCTCACTGCAGTGCTCACTGTTAGTTTTTATTACTTTTTGCAAGATGTCCTTAGGGTACCTCTGTACCTAAACCTTCTAGTACCTAGCATCTAGTACCTAGCAATAAAAGATAGACTTTTACATAGTGCAGCCATAAGGTAAATATGAGGGAACACTAAGACCTTAACTTTTCAAGATCTGTCATTAGCATCTTAGGCAATTATTTTTTACTACTATAGGCTAAAGATTCTAAATGCCCCTTCACAAAATGAATACTGCATCCAAATATGGGACAGTGACCTAGAGTTTAGGTTCTTCTTCCATTCACAAAAACATTTACAATAACTTGAAGGGAGATTTCAGGAAAAGACAGAGTTGTAAAATGAAATTTTATACCCACAACAGCATTATTTTGATCCATAAAAATGCAAAGCACATGTTCACATCTGGGATTTTAATAGCGTATTCAACAAACTTGTCTCAGCTATTATTCTGCTGCATTCCTACAGAAGCAACATGATGAAGTCACAGTAGAAAACTCCGGCACCAGACGCATTCCAGATGTTCCTCTGTGCTTGCTTGAATCATTGCTTCACTGAGAATACTATGATATACAAAACTTTCATAAACTTAAATATAATTGCTAACAACTTTTTTCCTACATTTGCTATAGCAAATATAATGTATGCATCATGTAAAGTGGGTATCACTCGTAATTCCAAACATACTGATTGCAGCAAGTGGCAACTCTGCTCTAGCCGAGGTCAACAGTTGGATTTCTGTCAAAAAGGCAGAAATTCTGACTCAAATCCACATGTAATTATTATATCTTCAGAGATAAGAGGGCAGGTTAATGGTTCAAATTTGGGCTCAATGAACCTACAGGTGCCCAGATTTCTATTTGTTGAACACCTGCTTATAATAAGCAGTTTGACTCTGGCCTGTGGATTAAACTATGATTTGACAAACTGATTTCAGGTACTTCCAACTTATCTCATAGCTTATTGAACTTGCTAAATTTCCAGGAAAGCAATTTTGAAAGAAATGATTAAAGCGTTAATTGCCAGGCTATGCTCAATTTCGACTGAATAAAGGAGAGTGATAGATGCACACAGAACAGGACTAGAGCTCTTCTGAAATCAAGTACTTCACACACAGCCTGGTATGACTCACAGCAGGAAGGACTCCAAGTTCACTCTTACTGCCTATATTTTCCAGGCTACTCCCAGAGATACACATGGTTTTTGAAGATCTTGGGGYAAAGATTGAAACACTGATGCTTAGTGTATGAGGGGATAGTTTCATGCACTGGAGCCCCGTGTAGCCTTGCAGAAAAGCAGGCTTAGGAAAAACTATTCATCTAATTCCAGACACCAACATGTTTCCATGGATGTTGCTGGTAGGTGCTGGTGCTTCTAAAAGGAGMGAAGATGATTGAACACTGAAGACAAGTATGAGGAGAAAATGAAAAGGACAAAGCACTGCAGAAGTGGACGCGATGGTCTGTATTTTGCCTTCCAAATATCCAATTTTATTGTTCTGACTTCTTTTTACCTTATAAAATACAATTTTTCACTCCTGATATCCAGACAGGGCCCTGAGAATGACTATGAGCCAGTGAATAGCACAGGAAGAGAAAGTTGTAGTGGACTGAGTGTGGGAAAGGAGAATGGGCATAGCTGGTGCCACAAAACAGATAAACACTAAACACAGTGCTGCAGCACAAGACCAGTTCACTATAAAGCATCTGACCCGTAGCTGAGGTCTGAGCATAAACTGTCTCAAAGTAGATTCCAACCATGTAGAGCTGGAAAAGGAGTATGAASCTTAGAAGTTACATAGATTCAGCACATAACGCCATGAGCAGAGATTGGAGATAAGAACACCCACTCAGATGAATGCCAAAGTCCACAGATCTCAGAGCTGTTGTTTCTGGCTGTATTTATGTCTATGGGGTGTTCCCATTCATTTCCTTGAATGAATGTACTGCTACAGAGCTCTCTCTGCCTCATCTGCTGCAGGTGGATGTAAGGAAACATTTTGCTGCACATTAGACCTATGCCTGCTCTTCATCTTCTTCCTATTATACACATAGTCAAGAAAGCACATTGCTCAAAGAACCAAGAAAAGAAGTGTTGCCTAGAGCATATAATAACAGTGAAAATAGAGTGGTTAGTAAAATGAGTATAAAAGACAGAAGAAATGAAGCTTGGAGAAATGTCTAACTGAAGTTGTAACCATGGCATCTCAGGTGTCTATCTCTGTAGCATGGATTTTCAGGCAAGCTTACATTTATAACTCAGATTACATTAATTATCTATATAACCCACAATATTTTAATAACTTTTTCAATATTTTCAATTTTTCTTGCAAAAAATCAACATACTTTATTTCTCCCTTGATATATTGCCACAGAAAATTTTTAATTTTTCTGAGATCACATCTCACCAAAAAAGCAATTTACAAAAATCCCATTTTATAGCAAAAATTCTTGGTTTGAGCCCTTAAATACACTTTACTCTGTTTTTACAGTTCAAAAGATCAGATCTGCTGCTGCTTCCCATATGGTTAACATATCCCCCTATCACCCAACTCTTAAAATCCACCTGAATTTTTTATACTTACTTTACATATATATACACATATAATTAATTATTTTCTCAGATTAACTATCTTCATGTATTACATTCATGAGGTATTCAAGCAATACAACGATTTTTAAAAGAAATCAATACATGGGTAGTAACCTACAACTGAAGAGCGGCAAACATACCTCAGAATCAGAGACTGCAAATTCTTTTACTGATCAAAGCAGCCCGATGTTGGTCTGCATCCACATTCTCAATTGTCCGTGTATCCCCCTCCTTATGTGGCCTTAAAGGGACTAGGATGAAATCTTTATTCACTCGATAGCTATTCTAGATTTTTTTTTATAGACACTAGCTCAATATACAATATATGCCTACAGYGAATAGAAGTAATAAACATTTCTCTCACACATACACAAGGCACATGCTTTCCAATCAAACTGTTATTTGTATCATGTGGATTCCTTCTTGCTGTTAAACAGCTTTTTCCAGACTTCTCTGACATTTGTTTTTTCAGTGGTGTTTAAGTAGCAAACTGCCATTATGTAGAACACTGGGAGAGCTCTAGGACATGCAAAGTTTGGGTCAGACTCACATAGCTACCTCCTACCTCTCCCTTCTAATGTCCAAAGAATTAATGCAATAAGGGCATATTTGTATACTGCTCAGGAATCCAGGAAAGATCAGAATGCAACCCTTCTGAGTGTCTCAAAAAACAATAATAACGAACACACTTTACTGGGTATTTTTGATGTTACTTTCATAGCAAAAAAAAAAAGGCTTGTTCTGAGAATGCCACTCCTAGAAGATAGATGGTTTCACCATTTTCTTTCATTCTTCTTTGGAGGTGCGTTTTTTGGCTCAGATGTGCATCACCAACTCCAACAGATGAGTTACCATTTCTGGCATATCGTGTAAACTACACTGCTAAAAACTGCATCGCTTTATTATACAGAAGMCATGATTCTGAGCCAGGTGTAAGCTGGACATGGAGATGTGTAAGGAGAGTTTGTATATCAGTTGGCTTGTAACCAATTTGGTTACACATTATACTGTAAATATTTCTTTTCCATAATACTACTAGCTTACTACTCCTCTTGATTAGGTCCTCCATAAAACAGGATTAAATATTTTCCAAATGACATCAACCACACTGTGAAAACCGGTACCCTGTAGATTTAGGATTATGAACAAATCCAGTGAATCTAAGGATTCTACCTACAAAGATTATTTTCTGTTTTGTTTTGTTGTTTTGTTGTTTTGGGTTTGTTTGTGGTTTTTTTTTTTTTATCTGAACAAAGATATTCAACATGCCAAAACCTGAATCAYTCTCTAAACTCACTTCTTTTTTGGAATTTCAAAAAGAAGGGAAAAAAACCTCCAAAACTTCCTATGCTGAAGGGGAGGAGAAATCTTTTGTACTATCCCAGAGTACAAATGCAAGTAAATTCCTCACCACAGAAACCCTTGAATAGAGTAGTCTTCCAAAAAATAAAAGAAATGGATAGTTAAAGAAAACAAAGCAATTGAAAACATAATTCAAACAGATAATACCAAGAGCCTGCTGGTCTGCAGAAATTTCAAAGCACAAAGAAATTTCTGGCTAGAATGCGGCAAGAAGACCTAAGAGGAAGTGGGGCAAAAAGATCTACTCTAAGTCGTTCATATTTCCTAAACATCCATCAAATTAGCTCCTACCTGGAATGTGATGGCAACAAGAATTATGACAGTTAAGAGAAGGAAACCAGGCCAATTAAAGCATTCCAGTTTCTGTCCTAATGGAAAATAACTCTCTCATACATCTTGTAATACATAGGGGCCTCCTCTGGTATCTCGGTCCTCAATGCAGCATATAAATACTTTCCTTATTGTGATTTATTATGTTTTTAATTTGTACATATAGTTTATACCATAGCAACAAAAATTACAACTGTATATACAAAATTCATTATGGCATCCACTGAGCAGGCTACCTCCACCTAATCATATGGCATAGTTCTTAATTCTGAAGATAATCCCATGGTAACTTTGATCACAGAGACAAGACATGAAAAGCACTAGCCATTTAATATTTTTCATGCCATGGTGCCTCATTACACAACAAAAATAACATTTTAATAAAAACTTTGTATTCTGGTTATATCATATAATTGTACTTAGGAAGACAATCCAGGAATGTATACCTTTGTATTTAATAATATCTCTCACAAAAAAAMCACCAGAAACACTTTAAAGCAATAACTAATATAGTCCTATGGTGTGTAGAAATTCACCACTGCAAAACTAGTAAATGTTTACATGTGGCATGTCTAGGTATATTTACTATCATTTTGTCTCTGAAATACCAATTAGGCCAAAGAATTTAAAGGCTGCATCCCCTGCTTCAGGGAAGGTCTGTGTGATGTTAGAAGAGCTGGCAGAAGCTTAGATTTCCTATGGATCTTTGTGAGGCCAAATAAGCAAACAAAAAGCAACTGACGTGATGAGACACAACCTGAATATCAATGGAGTGAGAAACTGTTCTCGGATACAGTAGAATCGCCACCTATAGGCTACTGTCAGACTTAAGCACTCAGAATATATAAAAAGAGGAGGTGAAGAGAAAATTTCAGAATTTTCTTTCTGCTTCAGCAGAAGCCCAACAAGCAAATATAATGCATTTTGCAGGTAACTCTAGGATGAACAAAGTACAGTTTGATAGGCTCAGAGAGATTTGACTAGACAGCAAATTGAAGCAAAAGTGAAAGTTTTCTATTTTAGTAATATTAATTCTAGATAATTAATAATATTAACTCTATAGAATTAATACAGGAAATGTTCAAATGCCCAAGAAAATATTTTCTTTATTCTGTATAAGATACTGAAATGTTAGGCTGCATTTTCCCTTTAATGTTTTAAGAAAATGCTACCCATGCCTACTACTAATATTATAGATATTAAGAAGTCACTGAGCTCTACAGGTGTGTGCACTATGAGACATACAAAACACAATTCTCCTTCAAAATGGGTGCATGCTGATAGATTGCATATGGCAATAAGATATTCCATTAGGAAGTGYGGGCACTCAGGAAAAGCTGTTTGCTCATTCACTTGAGAGTCTCTGATATTATTAGATTTATATCTTCTTGTGTTTTGGCGAAGGAAAGATACAAGGACTGTTAGAACAGTCCATAGAGCAAGATCCACCAATCAGACACACAACCTGAAGAAAAACTGAAATTACTGTGAAAATAAACTCACGTGTCAAACCTAAGCTTAAAAAGTTGATACTAAAATTACAAATGCCTTAAACGGATCTTTTCTGTATTCACCACAGCAATAATGCTGCAAATGCCAAATATAAATTTATTTAGCTTGCCAGCAAATATTAATTACAATAACTAGTCRCCATGTCTTATTCCCATTAACATCAACAGAAACTTGCTGACTGAGCTCAAAAGGAGCTTGAAAGGAGCTGTCCCTTAGACAGGAACAGATGACAATTTGTCAGATTAATTGCTGTTCTTTCTTACATCTTTCAGAGGTAATGACTGTAATTAGCTCTTCACTTCCTAGAGAAAACTGGTTTCACTGCATTAATTGCATAAAATAGGTTTTTGTATTCTTATATAAAAGAAGTCCTCTGATGTTGGCAAATTAGAGTCAATTGAACTAAAGATTACACATGAAGTTTATATAAAAGATTAACTTCCTTTCTGATCAGTGACTGACTGAAACATTATTACACCAGCTGCATGCATAGGATTTAATCAAGCAAAGCTTCCACTGCAACCTTCAAATAACTTTTCCTAATCTTGCAAGACAGAAAGAAACCATTTGAGACAGTTTACCCATTAAATTGTTATCCATTAACACGGTATTTTCAAATTCCTCACTACCAAATACAAAAATTCCTCTTACCAAATACAGAAAAAAAMCCCAAACCAAACAATCTGTAAAGATTAAAAGTTTTTKGGGGAAATTTAGTAATAACTGAGTGAAATGTAGCAGCCTATTATACATAGAAATTAGACCAGATATTTTTTAATCATCTTTGAACCTATAAAACTATCAAAAGATAAAAAATTAACATTGCTCTCTCAGCCCCTGAAGCTGCCAAAGCACACTACTATTAAAAGCAGTTCAACATAATAAACCAGCCATACTTAAGACAATCCCTGTCATATCTGAGCATGTCAACAATCTCTGAAATATTTATTCTTACAATCCCCTGACAGGTAAGAAAATAATTCTATTTGCTGGTGGCGAACTGAGACATGGAGAAGCCAAAGACTAGATCAGCAAAGAAATCAAGCACCCAATTTCACTTCCCAAACTACATACAAATCCAAAACTAAAACCCTCAAATCTTTACTGATAACTCTGGGTTCAACTAGCCTCCACCACTACTTCTGTTTCTATCAAGGTTCTGTAAATGCCTTGACTATATCTACTAATTAGATATTCATGAGCTTATGGACAGCCCAAGAAAGGTTATATCATCAGAGGATACAGATCAAGATCTGCACTCAAAAACAACCTGCTGGATGAGGAAGTAGCGAGCTGAACTCTCATCAGCCAAACACTCTTTACCAAATAAACCAATGAGCAGGGTGTAGGAAGTCCAGCTTCCATTTCTTCTTTTTTATGTTTCAAAGCATTCGATTCATACCTCATACAGCCAGGTAGAGTCCTACGCATCAGGGTATAAGTGAGAAGGGAGCTCCCAGTTTTTAGCACTGAACAGATACAAGTGCCCTGAATTATGTTAAAATAGGCACGACAGTGTATCAGTGTGAGTTATGTGTAGCTAAGGCACTTACTGGAGTAGATGAAGAGGTATTGACAGATGCTTTCAAAGAATCAGAGTATCTGAGGCAGGAAGTTGGAAGGGACCCATAAGGATCATCGAGTCCAACTTCCTGCTCCTCACATGACTACCTAAAACTAAACCATATGATTAAGATCGTCATCCAGAGGCTCCTTGAACTCTGACAGGGCTGGTGCCGTGACCACTTCCCTGAGGAGCCTGTTCCAGCGACCAACCAGCCTCTCAGTGAAGAAACTTCTCCTAACGCCAATCTGAACGTCCCCTGACGCAGTTTCATACTGTTCATACTCTGTCTGAAACAGATACAACGCACAAATATCTACCGGATATTTTGCAAAGACTCCCTCTTTCCCTCTTGCAAAGACAAATATCTACCGGATATGATGCAAAGACTCCCTCTTTCCAAAGAGGTGTGCTCCTGTATCTAAGTCACCTGTACTTAATTTGTTTCGGTTCAGTGAAATGGCCTCAGCAAGACAAACTGGGGGAAACACACTTTTGGGATGTCTTGTTTCCAGGAAATTAATCTTTGGAGCCCTGCTGATGAGGAAAAAAACCTCAACTTGTTATGAATGATCTGAAGTTTTCAAACAGAAGGGAAGATGGCAACTTTCCCCTGAGGTCTTCCACCTATTTTTAACTACTGTTGCATCTGTAAACTTTCATCATTATTCTGAACAGACAGCCTATGTTATTTATTTCACAACATTACAAGACTAAGAGAAACTGCAAGTGAAATCAGGTAGATACTGTTTACACAATCAGTACGCTACAGGTGCGGTATTCCCACACAGCAAGCACTGATCTTTCTTATCTATATCAATGATTTTGCCATATGTAAGTACTGAGAAATATGTGAAGGCTTACCATTCCCACACCACAAACTGTTCCATCGGCCAAAGGCATGTGCTGAGTACGACAACCCTTGTGAACACCTTCTGTGCTTGTGCACCATAAGCGTTTGCATTGTTTCTAAAAAGAAAACAAGATTACATTTGCTGTACCTGTAACACCATTYTAGACATTAGTTAGCGTATATATATATATTGTTTTCTCATACTATGTGAGTTTAGTGTTTGCTGTTAGTACTAAAATTTTTCACAGATAAAACCTGGAAAAAAAAATAAATTTGAAAAAATGAATTTTGCATAAGGCCAGGCAGGAGCATGGAGTATTTGCAACTGATCTCATTAGAAGTAATAGATAACTTAATTTTCTAATTCAGTAGATAATTTAATAAAAAAGCATGTAAGAGATTACAGCTGATACTGTGCAGCACAGTTTGAATATAATCCCCAGATAAAGACTCTAACTGGAATTATTTTTAAAAATACACTGACTAGAAAATTAAGAAGAAAGCCTCCTTTCAAATTGTTAAAAGGCTCTTAATGGACAAATAACCTTTATGGACTAAAAAATTTACAAAGCAGTCTTCAGTAACACCATCTTCAAGTCTTTGAATCCCCCTTTACTTTTCTATAATATTCCCATAAAGCCTGACTCCTCCTAAACAACACTTTACCTCACCAACAGCTCCTCTTAATCCAGTCAGAATCTGATCTTAAATTCTCTCCTTTAAAAAGCTCCAACAAGCCATGCAATACTAGTAAAGGTATTTGACAAGTTGGTCCAAAATCTAACTGTGCAACATCTCAACAGTAATGAATGAAGTCATAATGTTATATTTCTATTTATTTTATGTTGCACTGGCCACATTAAGTTTTCAAAATACAACTTAAGTTCATTAATCTAGTCAAGTTTTCTTTCCAGATCCCAGTTTTGCTTTAAAGAAATTTTTGGTTAAGTATAGAAGATGTACACTTCAACAGCCTTGAAAATATTTTCTGACGTTTTGACAAAGTAGAGGGAATCTACACTTTGGACCAAACATTTGGAACAAATATTTKAATTAATATATTAATTTTAAAGTTATAAATTTGTAAAAAGCACTAAAAAAAGCAGATAAGAAAGACTGGTTAATGTAAGATAGAGGCTATAATGTGAAAACATTTGTAAAAAGCATTGAAATAATTCCCTTTCAGTARTTGCAAGAAGCCTTAATTTATGCAGCTTTAGATCTTTTAAAGGAATTATAATCACACTCACAGGTRTGCAAATCAAAATGGATTAATCCTACTTTTTAATTCTATATATTTATAACATATGGAGCTGCAATGATCTCCACCGAACTCTTCCCSCTTCAACAAAATAGAACACGAACTTTGACATATTTCAGGACAAAATTCTTCCAAAACCAGAAGTCCTGAGACTTCATTTCTAAACCTACCTTTCAGTAATTTTTTAGTACAGATTGAGCATGACTGTGTGTTGTTCACTCACCAGATACGGGCACACTTGTGACCCAAGACCAAACATAAGTTCACACTGCTTGTTGACATCATACATTGACCCAGGCAGCTGAGAGGAAAGATGGTATATTCTTCCACTTGGTTTGTCTAGGAGACATTCACCATAACCGGTACTGTTGTAAAAACAGGAACAAAATGTGAATAAATCGCTCCTAATTAATTAATTGGGAGCTTACTCACACAACACTTACACCTGCATATCTCAGTGGAGTTATCAGTAGCATGCCTACCTGCCTCTATAATGACTTTAATTAAAATTAATAAAATAAACCAGGTGACTTGATTTTCCTTTACTGGATTTTGCATTATATCCACCAAACAAAGCTTAAGGGTTTTTTTGCTTTATGGCTGTCATTTCTCATTTTCACATTCTTACAGGAAAAAAATATGGTACTGCCTAAATTATACCTACCACTTATTTTTTAAACAAAAACTTCCTAAAATAAAGTTTGTCTGTTCTGACCTACTAAAATCATACTACAGAGTTTAACAATAACCTATAGTAAGGAAAGCCACTATAGTAAGGAAAAAAAAAAAAATCTTCTTAGCTTTACATGTTGAGTGCAGCTTTAACAAAGTCATGAATCACCCAAAGATGAGTTTTCTGGAGGACTGAGGCCCTACAAATCAGTGGTTAAACCTAACAACAACACAAAATCGGTATTTAAGCAATACTTTTAAAATAYTTCTCAGAAAGACATGAAATTAAAAAAAAAMCAAAAAAACAACATAGCATTATATTGGTACTTACTCAAGAAATTCAGTGATATACTTTTGACTGCATTTTGACCAGGTCCATGGACTTGTATGATAATTTAAAGTTGGAGCCATCACATGGTATTGATGTTTAATTCCAGCTTCTTTACATTTAAAGCTGTCATCATGAGGCACATTAAATCTAAGAAGCAAAACAGACAAACTCCAAAACAAATTCAGCAATAATTCATTGAAACTCTTTTTGTTGTAGCAGCAAAATGCTTGAGTTTTGAGTTTGAAAATGCCTTAAAATTTAATGTGACTCACTTAATATGACTATCTGACATTATGGCAATAGATATCTTAAAAATGTCTTATAAAATTCTCTCCTTTTCTAAAATGCTTCTTATTATATAATGTTGGGCACAGTAAGAATTTTACAATTACATAGTTCTTTAGCCCACCAGAAAAATTCCAGTGTTTTGGGAGTATGCCACTTTAAACAACCCATCTTTTCAACTGAATATACAGGCCTTCACCAGACTGCCCATAACATATTACCCCGATATTCACATTGTAACTCTTACTATGCAGTAACAAACTACAGAGCACATCAACATCATATTTATGCAACTAACACATCGTCTTATTTTATATTTCAGTTTAAGTACCGTGACAAAGGGCACGTATCTAAACGAACTTCCAGGCACATGAAAATCAACAAGCTAGCTACTGAGCTCTGTAACGTTGTCGTTACCTACACTGTGGCATGCCTCATGGAGCTAGAGTATAGCACCTTTCTGCCATCACTGATGAGGTATGCTTCATAAAATAAAATGCTGTCATCTCCTCTTATTTTTCTGTGTAAAGTATTTCTCTTTGTGTTACTCTATTGTATTCTGAAAGGATCAAACACAAGGAAGAATATTTCTGCGTTATATTAACAATTGTCTTCTCTTAAAGATAAATTCCTATCAGGGCTAGAATGCAGTTGGAGCTAACAGGACTATGTTGTACATCTAAGATACCTGTCCCAGTATCCCAACCAGTTCATATGACAAAACGACAGACTACAGCTGTATGGCCAGTATTTCCCATAATTCAGGATACCAACCAGGTTATAAAATTCACAATTTCTCTACCTCTAGGTGGTGGGCAGAGCTGGCTTACTGCAAGGGGCAAAAATAACGACTGTTCTAAAAGGACATAGCAGACTGCACCCTCTTAGAAACACAGAGCCCAACACTGGCAATTGGTCATATTCACAAGGAAATAAAAAAAATTTACCTGCTGGGAAATAGGTACTTACACATGTCCAAGCTCATGCGCTATAGTAAAAGCAGCACTCAATCCATTTTCTTCRCTTATAGAACAGCTGCGTAGTGGGTCACACATTGTACCTAACTCTGCTAAACCTGCAAAATTGAATCCTTATATAAAAGCTTAACAGAATGAATTTTCATGTAGAAGGAGTGACCCTATAAATGAATACTATGGCACCCAAGTTTAAAGTCATGCCTCAACTATGCAGRAAATTTACACAAAACGAACAACCACCTGACACCAAAGTACATGCCAGGGCAGAACAGCATTGAGAAATTGATTTTCTTTTGTCTGTGTGACTTAAATTTTGCATCTACTTTCTGATTTATTCCTAATTGATTTTTGTCCCTTCAGTGAAATTCTCATATATATTTTCTGTTATAAAATCATACTGATTAAAAGAGAGTAACTCACCAAGCGTATCACACTTCTCTCTAGCTCTGCAGATATCTTCCCTTGAAGGAAAAGATTTATTTAAAATTATTACAGCAAATAAGAGAACATTTTTAAAGTATTTCACTGTTGTTATATTAATTACAGAAATTGCAATTCTGATTCTAAATTTTTACAGTCCACTCAAACAATTTGCATTCTAGTGAAAGAAGTAATTTAAATTCACCAGACTAAGCTCACAGTATTGCCTTCTATCTAGCTTGCACAGAACAAAAAGTAAAAAACTATGTTATTTGTCTACAATGCAGAAGGTAGATCAAGCATGAAATGCTGCTGAAAAACGTGCAGATTACAGTATACTTGAAACTACCTTATGTAGTGGACCATCTGCCAAAATAACAACGTAAAATTCAGGACAAATATCAAATAGCTTGAAGTGCTGGAATGTGTCCAACTTGAACACTGAGGGAAAAAAATTAATTAAAAAGAACAGCAAGAGAGAATACATTTCAGTAAATGAACATCAGAACCTTCACTGAGGTGATCGGTGTACAGGAAGAATACATACTAATATTTAAATGTTTTCCATTTGTAAGCTTTTGGTAGTTCTAATTACACCTGGGCTATCAGGAGCTGACCGTCACTGCATCCTTCAGCTGATTCCATTATGTACAACACCCTGTCCCTATCACATATATGTACAATGGTTAAAGACTTCTTTTCCTTGTAACAATTTGAGGTCTAAGTAATTTCCATCATCTTTAATGAAAGGTTCATCAGATGGTTAGCTACCAACACAGCACTGTCAGAGTAATTGCTCATGTATTGATAATCAGTGGTTTGGGAAGTACAAGACAGTCTTTATTCACTTCAATTATCTATGAACTATATCAGTGGAATGGTCAAAAAATGATGTTGTAAAAAAGAAACTGAAGCATTTGTCTCACCTCGCTGAGTAATTACGGCTATTTCAGATACTATACCTAGTGATAAGAACAGCAGTATCATGATGAGAAGGGTGAGCATCATCCAAAGTGTTTTGTGCTTGCTGCCATAAGCAAAAATTACGGAGAGTGGTAGCTGCATTAAAAGTGATAGCTGGTCCTTCCTAAGCAAGAAATGGCCAAAAAAAACCAAATAAGGTTTTTAATATTCATGCACTCGCACTTATTACTTTGTCATTTGTGTCCCYAATCTGCAAAACAATGACTGTGCATGGAAAGGAAGTCAACAGGGCTCCACATAAGTTCACTCACACAGATTTGTTTGTAAGATCAGGACTTAATTTAGCTACAAGTCATCAGTCATGAGAACCCATTATTTTAATCATTGTATGTGAGCATGCACCATGTGTTAAATATTAAAAAAAATAGAGTGACAAGACATTTATGACAAATAAATATAAAAACATATACTTGAAAAGTGTATACTTCTTACAATCTTAAAATATTACAGTTGTTAGGGCTGAAAACCCTCCATCAAAACCCTCTATAAAAGCCGTCATTTCCCTGTCATGTTCCCATGCATATAACCACACTTTAGGTAGTTATGCCATAAGCTTTCATATAGTATCTGATTTATGTCCATTTAGGTCAACAGGATGTTGCTAATAGAGAGATGGGGAAATAGCAGCATTAAACAAAGGCTCTGCAGTTAACCTCACATTTGACATTTAGTCTCCTATTTTAAAACAAAATTTTATAGTTAAAGAAAATATTTTGTATTTAAAACGAAAAAATTTTAAACTTTGGAATTACAATGCAAATTCACGTATTTTGTTTCTTCTATCAGAAAGAATTTTTTTAATATTTATTTTTCCTACCTGTTCATTGTGAATTACAATTAATTTTACAATAACTATATTTATAAGATTTCCAATACTTGAATCTTTATAGATTGCTGCCACCTAAAGAGAAAAAAGTCAGATTAGAATATTAAACTCATCTAATAAACCATATCTCTTTTTGTCATGCAAATAAGTTATCAAAGAAAAACAAGTTGCTACACAACAGACATCTCATGCATCCATCTGTACCTTTCTACTCAAGGATATGGTGACAAACCCAATTTGCCCAGCTGCCCAGTTTTTAATATCCAAATAGCTATAATTTTATATTCATTTCCAAACACTTAGACACCATGTTGAAATGCTAGTGTAAAAAGTATACTTATTATACACTGTAAAACCTATAGTTTATTGATAAAATATCAAAGAAAGAACAAAAGTAATGTCACTGTGACTATCATAAATATAAGCTGGTTTATGCGGATGATTTGTAGAATCAATACCTAAAATATTAGAGGGTTTTAGAAAGCAATTTTGAACCATTAAGTTTTTGCCCTTGGTTTTAATGTAAGATAATGGAAGCTGGACTGAGTTGTAAACCTGTATTGAAAACATACATGACACATACAAAGGTTTCTTTCCTCATTCATAAAATTTGTATTTACATACCCAACAGGCATTTTTATATATAATCTTGCAGCTAGATAGTAAAAATCGTGAGTCCATTCCATACACCAAAGTGAACCACTTTGAAAGTTATTCTTCATAAAAGCAGTAAAAAAGGTTAGTCATTCTCAATAATGGTTTCAGATGTCCCATCAATATTGATTCTACAATTTGGCTTAAAGCAGTTGTTGAATGACAGCCTTATCTAAACAAGAGTTGTCATCAAACACAGAAGTACTGGCTTTCCTCCCTTCTGGCTTGTGCTAAGGCTGCAAAGCTACAAAAGTAACAGGATCAAGGAACTGATCCAGCTGCAAAACAATTTTTTTTCTTTTTTTGTATCATGTTATGATACAAACATGATMAACATGATCTCATTCCTGGTGCAGTCCCTTTGACACAGGTGCTGACAGAGGGAAAGGTGCAGAAGAACAGACTTCTTTCAGAAGTAGCCTACGCTTGAACTGGCTCAAATTGCTTGTGAAACCACAGCCTTGCTGTGTATGAATCCTATGTACCTGAGACTGAGTAACTCTGCTAGAAGTTGGAACTAACAGAGCACTGGCTCCCACTGACTCATACCCTCCTTTTCTCTAAAATGGAGAGAGCACAATGGGCAGCATTGTCCTTCATTCTTTTGTTGATACACAAGCTGGAAACAGAGGATTTGACAAGGGCAGGGAAGGAGCCCGAGTTTTGGAATCCATGTGGAGAACACATTTTAGAGCAGCACAGCTATTGTCTGCTTGCTTCCATATGGGCTCCAGTCTTAGTTACTAACCAGCAAGTGTCCAATTATTCTGAGGTGGGGATAAGGAGCATCTCTCAAGCACTCATTGAAGAGTTCAGTTAGGCATAAACACATTCAGAATACCTTTATCAAAGAAAAGGTGCCTGTAAAGGCTCAAGCATTATTTAGGCAGAAGGGGTTATCTCAATTTGAATGGAATAAACTAGCATTTTGCTACTGTCAAAACTACTTTTAAATTACCACAAACTATCAAGCTCATAATGTGTTCTCATAGTTTGAGATGCACTTTGATAAACCTATAAAGGATATTTCTGGATCTTTATCCTCCCCATGAAATATCACAGACAGTCAAGGTATGTTCCTGAACAAACTGTCGTCTTAGAATAACACAACACAATTATCACATTCATCACAGCTCATGTGGCTAACAGTAAGTGAGCTGTCTAAATTCCTTCAACAGTCAGTGGAAAAGGAGAAAGGATGAACTGTTGTGTAGACATGCCTATCTGAAGATACATATTTAGATATATGTATTTTCATACAAGACAGTAAGATAAGTTATTTCATTTCTTCATTCCTTTACTATGGAAGGAGACGAGATGTCTAATTTTCAGACGTATGAGGCTAGGGGAAATTAATTCCAGCCTAACTATTTCAAGTTTTATTTCTCTTTAGCAAAGAAGAAACAGAAGAGGGGTTCATATGGCATTCCAAAGTCATGTCAGAGAGGAATCTGAAATAAGATCTGCGAGCATCTTTGGCTTATAATGTGAAGATACTTGTCCCAAGGATCGACTCTCCTACCACTTCAGCTGATATAAGAGCCACTTACAACAGAGAATTTGTTACAGCATAAACCTATACAACAAGATTACATGCATATAGCATTAACATAAAGATCTTTTATGGAACAGGTAACAAAGCCAGACTGTTTCATGTCTAGATTATAATGTTGAAACAGGTGCTGCTATAGAAATAAAGTAAACAGAATCCTAGAATGATTTTGGTTGGAAGGGACCCTTAAAGATCATCTAGTCCAACCCCCACGGCCACGGGCAGAGACATCTTTCACTAGATCAGGTTGCTCAAAGCCCCATGCAACCTGACMTTCAACTCTTCCAAGAATGGGGCGCATCCACAACTTCTCTGGACAACCTGTTCCAGTGTATCACCACCCTCATAAAAAATTTCTCCCTTATATCCAATCTAGTCCTACCCTCTTCCAGTTTAAAACTGTTACCCCTTGTCCTGTCAACTACAGTTGTAGTAAAAGGTCTCTCTCAATCTTATGAGTCCTCTTTATATATTGAAAGGCTGCAGTAAGGTCTCCCCAGAGCCTTCTCTTCTCCAGGCTGAACAACCCCAACTCTCTCAGCCTGTCCTCATAGGAGAGGTGTTCCACCCGCCTGATAATTCTTGTGGCCCTCCTCTAGACCATGTCTTTCTTGTAATGGGGGCCCCAGAGCGGGACACAGTACTCCAGGTGGGGCCTCACGAGAGCAGAGCAGAAGGGGAGAATCACCTCCCTCAAATGGCTAGCTATGCTTCTTTTTATGCAGCCCAGGATACCATTGGCTTTCTGGGCTGCAAGTGCACATTGCCGGCTCACGTCCAATTTTTCATCCACCAGTACCCCCAAGTCCTTCTCCACAGGRCTGCTCTCAATCCATTCATCTCTCAGTCTGTATCAATACTGGGGATTGCCCCAACCCAGCTGCAAGACCTTGGACTTGGCCCTGTTGATCTTCGTGAGGTTCATATGGGCCCCCTCCTCAAGCCTGTCAAGGCTGTACTGGGTGGGATTCCTTCCCTCAAGCAAATCAACTGAATCACACTCAGCTTGGTGTCATCTGCAAACTTGCTGAGGGTGCACTCAATCCCCCTATGTCATTGACGAAGATATTAAATAGTATTGGTCCCAATATGGACCCTTGAGGGACACCACTCATTACYGGTTTCCAGTTGGACATTGAGCCACTGACTGTAACTTTTTGGACAYGGCCATCCAGCCAATTCCTTATCCATCTGACAGTCCACCCATCAAACCCGTATCTCTCCAATTTAGCAGCCAGAATGTTGTGGGGGACCATATCAAAGGCCTYACAGAGAAGTCCAGATAGATGACATCCGTAGCTCTTCCCTTATCCACTGATGCAGYCACCCCATCATAGAAGGCCACTAGATTAGTCAGAAACATCTTTCTATTAACTTGTAAATCAGTCTAGTTAATATCTTGTTTTGGAACAGAAAGCTCTGAAATTCAGGGAACAGCTGCATTTCACTGGCTGTCAAGTAAAGAGCATGTAGGTCATCTGAGGTAGTGACACTTGACACAGTGGACAAAAAACAGTATAAGATTTGTCCAGTTCTACAAGGGTATATATCAAGTAGAATAGGCAAAGGGACTGAGAACTGGATGGGGAGGTTAACTAGGTTCAGCTAACACCAAATAATAACACGAGTGTCTAAACTGCGACTATCAGCCTTCAGTGCAACGTTACCCCTCAGTTTCTTAAAGACCTCCTCTACCTCCTGTATGTGAGAGGAATGTTCGTTTCTGATCCTGAGTGATCAGAATGATCTGGGCAAGGAGTCCAAGCTGGAGACTTCTTGGGATTAAAACTTAACCATAAACAAGAACAAGAAATGATATTACTATAGTTAATGGATCTACCCTTGTGTACGCTAGTAGTCCCTTGAAAAACAATCTGTTACTGTTGTGCAAGTGCTGTCTGTTGAGGCTATCTGCTAACAAAATCTGAAAACACAGAGGAGGCAAAGAAACTAACACAAAACCGAGAGTCAGGTGTCCTCCTTCCTGCCTGTTGACACAATGTCCATTTAAAATATTTGAGCAAAAGTATTTCTTCAAAACCCAATACAAGTTACTCATACCTCAGAGGAGATGCATTAGACTGAGTAAGTATACGAGGAAAGAGAAGAATATCTCACTGCACACCTGAAGAGAATCTGGCAGGACCTTCAACACCATATCCATGCACCATCTGAATTATCTACTGGCTATCTCTGTCTGGAGAACAGCTGAGGCCTGAAATCATGTCACTTAGATGCCTGAGGCCAGCAGTTCTTGCCAGAATCTGAAGCATAATTTCTTTCATACTGGAGACAGGTAAGCTCCTGCTAAATGTAAAAGTAACACTGCTCTCATTAACCCTACATTTGAATCAAAGTACGGATCCTTTGTCTCATGGGCACTTTCATGACCTCCAAAAATTTAGTTATTACCATTGCTTTTGGAAGATCAAAGAGCAAGACTCTGTACCRATAATGAGATGCCCTTACCAGTGAAGTAAGGTATATTCTGCAGGCTGGCTGAACACATGTGTGAAGATGAAAGTCCTGAGAGTTGAAAACCATAAACCAAACTTGAAGATTTACCTAGGGAACTGTATAGGCTAAAATCATCAACTGAGACTTGAAATGATAGATCAATGCAGGGAAGTATGAAAGATCTGGAATATGAGATTCTTATTTTTAGTGAAAAAAATAAAGGGATAAGTACTCCCTGCTCCTGTATTCTAAGGATACCTCTCCAATGCTCTCTTATTGGAAGCATCCACGAAAAAGGATGATGAAATAGGATAGGAATTTGATAGAATACACCATATTTCTTTACAATTTCCACATCTACTTTCTTTACAGTGATCTAAATCCAGGCTTCATAGAAGTAGGAGGTAATAGCCAAGACAAAGGRAAATTAGTTTCAATAGATTTTTCAGACTCTTAAAACCAGCATCCACACCACAGAACAGTTCAGACCACACAGCAACAAAGAACGGAAAAAAATAAATATATAAATGAAGGTAGTTACCCTTCAGTGGAAGGATCACAGCTTTCATTTTCATTAAATTCTCAAAGATTAAGTCAGATCTTGTCATCACCACAGCTGTGGCTGCCAGGTGATTGGAAGCAACTTGGTCACAACAAAGTTTAGTTTCTCTTGATATCCCTGTTGTAACTGTCCATTAAACTGGGACTATGAATTGTGGCAAAATGCCCTATTTAGAAAAGGGCTAGTAGAGAAGCAAGTAAATCCAGAGGCTGGAAGATAAGTAAATGATATACCCAAATCAAATCGGACTTCTTCAGCTCTTTTTTCCTAAATGTTGTATGGCAAGACCTCTTTTTCTTTCCTCTTGTCTGTTATACACAACCATGGTACCAGGAGAATACAAACATTCATATCCCTTGAAAGAAACACAGTATCACTTCTTATCTTGCATGTCTTTTGCAGACTCCAACAATCTCTTATTCATCACTGTAGTGCTGAAAGGATGTAAAATATCCAGGATCTGGRAGATTTCTCCTTCACCTCTTCCATTGTCATATCCTGATTCTGTCATATATTTTGTAAGACTCCAGAATTGTCTGAAGTCATGAGATATAAAAGTCATCACAGCATTTATTGCTTCACTAAGAGAATGAGAAAGAACTGTGTTATTTCTGCTGGTGTTACTCCTATTCTGTTCCATTCATATTCCTGTACAAATCTGTGCTTTCACCAGTGGAACTTAATGCCAGCAGAGACTTCTCATACAAACTCGCAGAAGTATACCAACACACCTCAGAGTTACCATTTCCCCCCCCCCCCATAAGTTTTAGGTCATCTCCTGTCCCCTCATCCAAGTCCTCTTCAATCTACCATCCCCTGAGTTAACCAAGTAGAGGTTCCAGATGACTGCCTATTGTGCTCTAGTGGAGGCAAAAAGAAATAACACATGTCTTTTAAAGGCTGAGTCACCCAGCCAGGAATGCCTGTGCTCTGTCTTATCTCTAACTTGGGACTGAGATGGTTGCAAAGATATCCCTTTAATATTGCAATAACTCAGTAAATGGTGACTTAGTCATCATCATGTACAGCCTTTTGATGAAAATATGCACCAAGGCTATAATAGGATAAATCCCATCATGTACAGATCAGATGTCAAAGCATCCTTCCTTTCAGTATCTGAAAGAAACTACCTGAAAAGATCATTTCACAAGGCACAAACATAGCCAGGCTTCTCTAGCCATTAGAAGGTACTCAGAGAAAGATATATGAGTGTTGCTTGGCAAAATGTCTCCTTCTTATACAAGAGACAAGTCCAAGGTAGCTTAGAGCAAGGCCTTTGTCATAATTAAACAGTACTGAGGCTTCACCATAGGGACAGACCTTGAAACCTGTACTGCTGAGGAGAAAGTCAAAGACAAGTACTAGTCTAATCATTAAATATCTAATTAACAACAACAACAACCACCACCACCTAGGTAAAATAGTAATAAATAGGACTAACAGCAGTGAASTGTAAAGATGGGCAAGTATGTGTCTGCTTATGTACTGCAAAATTTCATAGAATCATAGAATCATTCAGGTTGGAAAAGACCTTTAAGATCATCAAGTCCAACCACTAACCTAGCACTGCCAAGTCCACCACTAAATCATGTCCCTAAGCGCCACATCTACACATCTTTTAAACACCTCCAGGGATGGTGACTCCATCACTTCCCTGGGCAGYCTGTTCCAATGCCTGACTACCCTTTCGGTGAAGAAATTTTTCCTCATGTCCAATCTAAACCTCCCCTGGCGCAACTTGAGGCCATTTCCTCTCGTCCTATCTCTTGTTACTTGGGAGAAGAGACCAACACCCACCCTGCCACAACCTCCTGTCAGGTAGTTGTAGAGAGCAATAAGGTCTCCCCTCAGCCTCGTCTTCTCCGGGCTAAACAACCCCAGCTCCCTCAGCTGCTGCTCGTAAGACTTGTGCTCTAGACCCTTCACCAGCTTCRTTGCCCTTCTCTGGACACGCTCCAGCACCTCAATGTCCTTCTTGTAGTGAGGGGCCAAAACTGAACACAGTATTTGAGATGAGGCCTCACCAGCACTGAGTACAGGGTGACAATCACTTCCGTACTCCTGCTGGCCACACTGTTTCTGATACAAGCCAGGATGCTGTTGGCCTTCTCTGCCATCTGGGCACACTGCTGGCTCTAATACCTCTGTATTAGCTGGTGGATCTCAAGATGTAGTGAGGTATGAGGCATTATGACATTTAATATACAGGCATCCTGGAGCTGGAATACAAGGACAGTCATAACTTAAAAAAAAAAGTAGGGTTTTTTTATACCCATATAGATATCCATATGTCAAGATAAGCAACAAGTCTAGCTCGGAGAATTTTGTATGAATGATACTTTGAAAATAATTGTTTCCAGCTATGTGTATTCATTGGTGTATAATCAAATACCCATTTTCATTTTAACCACGTCAAAGTGCACAAGATCATGTGGTTTTACATATACAGAAGAAGAAACATGATAAGGTATAGAGCTTAAGCAAGAAACAAATGCCTTTGTGCTGGCTCTCTAGATTTCACTGAGTGAGAGATAAAAAGCACTGAACGTTCCTGCAGCATTAGTAGTAATACACTGATCTGAGTAAAAAAGGGGTAAAATACAAGCTTAGTAATCTAAGTAGTAGAAGCAAGGAGCAATATACTCATCACTAAGCTCTGAATTTAAAAAATTTTATTGCCTTTCAGATGCTAGTCATACAAATGAAATTATTAACCTACAAATTATTCAAGTCTACTGCCTATTTTTAAATGACTATATGGCAGAAACAGTAATGTCAAATATTCTTAAATGCTAGTATGTATCTATGTTTTCCSAGAGTGTTATGGAAAGATGAACTGTTAACTGTTGTATGGTATGAACTACAAAGAAAGTATAAAAACATTCTTTAAATTCATCCCATAGATATTAGGACAAAATCGTTTGGCTGTTTTTTAATGATGGGGGCAGCACACTGGTGCATGGGATCTTTCCACATGGAAAATATTTCACAGTGAGTGCTGATGATTAGCTGTCAGAATGGCAAAAAAGAAAAAAAAAAAAAAAGAGAAGTATAAACAAGACTACAACTAGAAAAATTTTTTGCTGTTAAGACCTGTTACTTACTGCCTTGCATTTTACATTTCGGTAAATTACGGTAGCCACAAAACATTACTAAAACGACAGTAATTATTTCAAGGTACTTCAATGGCAGCTTGATTTGCACAGGTCTGAAAGACTACACAAAGAACAAAACAATGCAGAGTCAAAGGCATTTAGGTGCAGTCCAAGTTAGGAACCTGTCTTGATGAAAATTAAAAATACCAGCTTTTAATAACATTTTACAATGGTACTATTTTATCATTATATAATGCTATTTTTGATTCCATAGTCTCACTGCAAGTGATCTAAATTGATGCCATCTCAATCCTTTCCTTCAATGCATGGCTGCCCCCCTCCCATAGTCCAACTCTAGCACTTGCATAACTAGGCAGTCAGCCAAGTTCACCATCTGAGCTGGCCAACATAGCCCTACCACAGGTGGTTTTACATGTCAAGTTTTCTTTTCAGAAAGGCAAGATTACAAAGTTCTTGCTGCAAGCAGACTAAGAACAGACCGAGAAGTTTTTTACTACCAAACTGTGTAAGCAGTAAATTTCTTAAAAAGATGTCAGTAACCAGGTACCTGATTYAGAAAATGAGGACAGTACCTCAAAATGTATCATTGAACCAGATTTGATGAGGTTTTGGTGCTTTTACAGTAAATTCCAATGTTTTAATGAATTATTTCAGTTGCTAAGAGCAAGCCTTCGTGTTAGGGACTTATACTGTCACAACACAATGTGCTTAAGRTAGAGTCCTCCAGCTACTAAATCTATTAAGGCAGTACCTCCTGCCTGCTCTGCTGATGCAATGCTTGGAGGAACAAGAAAGAATATTGCGAGTTAAGCAATCACAGATTTCTTTATCATTTTATTTATCATTTCATATTAAATAATACCACTTYATTGTATTTCAATACAAGAGTTTTGTTAAAGTCCTATGGCAAAGGTATTCCTTGTACTTTTAAATACATATTTCAATTAGAACTACTAAGTACTTCCAAGACATAGTGTAAATACTGTGAATACTCATCTTTCCAAGATTTATGCAACTTTAAAGAAAAGAGAAAAYGCGTTCCAGTTCCAGTTCAATGGGATTACTTGCATGCTGAGAGTTAAGCCTGTTCAGGTTGAATTGGATGAGTGACAAGACACTTAAAACCCTAAAAATATTTAGCAGTATATTTCAGTTCTTATTTTCCACTCATAAAACAGTATCCTACAGCAGCAAGTTTACTTTGGTGGCTTTGTTGATGCTAAAAGAAAAGAAAAAAAAAAAAAAAAGGAGGAAGAAAAGAAAAACGGACCAGGATTTCAAAGGTTCTTCTGGGAGCTAAATGTCTACGTTTCATTACAATTTAATGGGATTTATATGCTTAAACTTTTTAGGTTTCTTTAAAATCCAAGCCAAAACTGAGTATCCTTAAAAGTTTCAGAATGGTTATAAAAGAGTAGAGTATAATGCTTGATTCATTTAAAATGCCAGCAACCTGACAATTTCCCATAACAGGAGAAGTTGCTTGACCAGACATAAGTACCAGTTAAATTTAATAATCAAAGCTATCTCTATAATGGCAGAAAGGATAAAATTTAATAGTTTCATTTCTTCCCTTTATGGGTAATGAAATAAGACTAATAATGGTTCTATTTCAAACACTAATGGGCTGTGGGTCAAGAAGTGACCCACCTGCACACTGATGAATTTTAACACAGATTATATAGCAGACAGTGGTAGTCATTTGTTTTCCTATTCTTCACTTTTATTACTAGCTTACTGAAAAGTAACTATTATGGGGAAGTAGAAGGAAAAGAAAAGACTGAAGACTGTATCTTCATATGCATTATTTGATTTGTTTGACAAAGCAATATATATGCGAGTAGAGGGTTGGACCAGATGACTTCTGAAAGTCCCTTACAACTTAAATTTTTCTGTCGTTCTATGACATCGACGAAATGCTTCAAGGAGTAGGGGTATGAGCTGGGATACGTATTCTTGGGGGGGTGGGGAGGAAATTATCTGGACTGTGAAGAAAAACCTTTCAGAATTAAGATCTGATTTTATAAATGCAAATTTTTTTAAAATATAAAAGCTAAGCTTTCTAGAAACATCTTAACACACTTTTGTTTCAAGATTACCTTCAGAAGTAGCAGATGTACATGTGGAACAAGAGCTGCCAGAAGATGCCAGCTTACGATCATCTTACGATCTACTGTTATTCAAAGATACTAAATTCACATTAAAGATGTAGTGTTTTATTGTATGCTATTACCTCAAAGCCACCAATAACTGTCTTAAGCCCTAGTTTTACAGAATAGATAGGTAAGCACAAGAATGAAATCACAAGCTTTTTAGCAAAGAACTGGTATTCTTTCACTCATACATGTATATGTTAAATGCTAGATCTTAGGAACAGTTCATATAGACTCTTTAGCAGCAGTTATACAATGCATATCCTATTTACCTAGTAGAAGTCCAATTATGTAAGTAAAAAGACACAAGAAGCATTGCACTGTAAGGAATAGTGGTTGAATGTACAACATCTACAGGTGCAAGAATAATGTTTGTTCTTAAAGAACATCAGGAGTTACATCAGTTATAATCACAACAGTGCCTCACGAAAATTATACAATTAATGTTCCATTTCATCTTATTATGAAGTTTTTTACAAAACAGCTTCCATTTTAAAATTATGTTTTGACCACTTTATTTTGATTCTTAGTACAGCTCTGTATTAAAAAAGTAACTTTATAAAAAATGGCATCTTTGGGATCCGTTGTTTCTAAAAGAATTCCAAACTGAGTCTGTACTATAAGTTAAAGAAAAAATCCACCTTTCAATACTGATTTTTTTTTTTGTAATACATGAACTTTCAGACCTTCACACCGCTGCCTGTAGAAAAATTCAGACGACTTTATCAAAATAAAGTATGCTAATCTGCTTTAAATTTTTTTTTTTCTTCTTACAAACCAATTAAAGAAAATTCCATCTTTTAAATTTAGGTGCCTACATCTGTGTAATAGGTTTCAGCACCTCTACTGCCATCAGCTGGAGATCTAGGCATTAAAGTGAGCAGAACTCAATTCTGTTGCCTAACTGTACATTATCTAGTGTCACTTCAGATGTTATAGGTTATCAGACACCTATGCAGAACTGGCAGATACAACACGTGATCTACAGGACTCTTGCACACCTTTGTGAAGCAGCAGCTGAGGCCAAGTCAGATGTCCTATGGCATCTTAAATGGCACTGGACACTTCTATGAAGCAAATTAATTGATCCCAGTGGAAACCAGAGAGCTATTCTGTTCATCCAAAAGTAGATGTCTATAACTGGTCAAGTTATCTGCTCTCTATTATTTAAAGCAGGTATCTCCATAGATACCTATATGTAGGTGTCTTAATTTGCAAGCCCAAAGTTAGATGCAGTTTCATATAAATTAAGCTTCTTGAATAGATGGAAGGACAGAAATCTAGAAATAATTACTATGCAGAATATTTTAGCACACCTTTTCCTAAAAAATGGTTCAACAGATGTCACGGTAAACCTTTTGATTTTACAGAGCTTATTGTACTAGATCCTGAATCAATACAAGAAGTGACTTTTAGTTCAATAAAGAATTCACCACAGAAAGAGCTCCACTAAATGATGCCAACTCAAAGTCTGACCCATATTAGTTTGAAGTTACTTGAAAAACTAGAATTACTATAACCAAGCATTTTTTCACAATGCCTTTTAACCCCTGTCTGCTGTAATTAATCCATATGTTTAACTCACTGAAGCTTAAGAATTCTTCAAATGCAACAGCAAATCAGGAAATAGGTCACAGCATTTCACCTACACACCTTACTGCATTAAACTGAAAAGATCTATAATCTCAAGTTTTGGCCCTAGTTTTTTTTTACGTTTATAGGATCTCTTTCTTTTAATACATAATTCAGTCAAACTAGAAGACAGGGAAGTTCCAGAAGAGAAAACAACAGAACAGAAATAACTGAAATTGCTAATACTTATGAACTTAAGTTTACTTACTATTGACATCAGCGTTAGTATGTAGTGCTGTAAATTCTGCCCATGGTGACGAACCATTTTGGTGTCAGCTGTAACCATCACTTCTACATATCTTGGATAGGAAAGAAAACGTTTTTTCCTGGAATGTGGATTGCCATCATCCTCTATAGATAGGTTATTTAAAGCATACTCTAAACTGAGAGACTTCCGTAAAACATTGCTCTCTTCATTTAAGCTGCTGAAGGTTGGATGTAGTAAAGTGCTCTTTTTCAACTCTTTCTCTGTAAAGTAAAAAAAGATTTACTGTTGAATGCAGTTTCTAAATGTAAAAAGAGAAAGGGGCAAAAGGCTGCTCAAAAYAGACAAAGCAAACTTATATTTATGATCTTATTTCCAAGATAACCAGTGCAAGAATTAAAAGAAGTATATTAAACATGGAAGGCTGTAATAGGAACATCAAATTAGACATCTTGTACATTATCATATAGTTCTATCATATATGGATTCATTGTTAAAAATTAGTTAAGAGATAGCAGTATTATACAGTTCCTAGAATGCAGTATAATCCAAACAGGCAGGCAGGAAGGAGATAAGCACTACAGCTTAAGCAGTGCAACAAAGGAAGCAAGTTAATTTAACAAAATACATATTTTTACACACAAACCTTTGACACCAACAGAACCAATCAAAACAAACCATAACAAAGACTAGGCCTGAGTCCTGAATTCAAGTCCCTATTGACTTTTTCATTTATATATAAATATAGTGTTATAAGTATGGAGTTTACTTCACAACCAAGTAGCATCAAAAGCCTTCAGTGACTTCCTTGACAGCTTTGTTAACATTCATTATGTAGGATCAGGTTCTCAAGGAAATATAGAACCTACTCAGATACCTCTAAACTAAGTACTGTAATGTAATACTTCATTATGCTGTATAGTCCAGCCACCAGGGGCTTCTGATGCCTGATACATAAAATCCATGCAYTGATCAGGGAGTCACCTTAGTAATAGCCCACACACAAAAATACTTAACTGAGAAGCATATCTGAATTCTCACTACTCTCCAGAACTTCAGCACCTAACTAGACACTTCAGCCCCCTCAAAACAAACCTCTGCTGTCTTTCTGGAAGCTAGATTTTCTCTTTAAAAGTAGCTGCCAAAGGATATGTCTCCTAATCCTTTTATTCTAATGACTTAGTGGCTACAGCACTGACTCAAGAATTCAAAGATCCCAACTCTGTTACTCTCAGCTTGAGAAGATTCAAATCTATGCATTCCATATTTCAAGGAAAGAGCCCTCACCCATAACCTTTAAGCTACTTTTGACAGGTCAATAGTCTGTGCTCTTTAAAGTTAGGGCACAATATAGCCAGAAAACAACAGCAGAGGGACAACAGCAGGCACCTTAAAGTTTGCTGAGTAACTGTCTAAAAGTCATTMACAGAATATAACAATTGCAAAAACTATTAGCACTAACAATAGCGAGGGGAGAATTTGGGACTGGCTTTGAAAAGGAACTTGTTCATGAGTACCTACGTATATTAGATGTGTTCAGACTGACTGACTGATGCACTGAAGAGAACTGGCTGAAGCAATTTCATATGCAAATTATCTTCACTAGGTCACAGAAGGCATCTGAGATTTCAGAGTACTGGCAAAACAGGAAACAGCATCTATATTTAAAGTGGGAGTTTAAAGACGACCTAAATTTATGGACCAACCAAGACAAATTCAATACCACAACAAATCAAATTAATTTTGTTTATAAACACCAGAAATCAACAAGTAGATGAGTAATAGCTATCATATTTATCAAAAACATATTATGGCAAACTCAGATGAGCTTCCCTGTATAAAGGAAACGGAATTTATGGATAAAGGAAATGCAACAGATGTCCTATCCTGAGTAAGGCTTGTACCAGGGTTTCCAATTAATTTTTCATTAGCAAGTTAGTTTAGATGAAACCAGTACAAAGTAAGGAAAAGATTAGTTAGACAATTTTAGAACTAATTACCATGGTCCAATTTCAAACTAAAAAGATGCACTGAATGCTATGCATGTCTCCATATCCTCTGTCAAGGTTCACTTACTAGATAAAGAGAAACTCTCATGATCACAAGTATTGCTAGGTATATTCTGTTCCTCCTTGAAGGCAAGGCTAGCATTGAAGGAGACAAATCTCTTCTTTAGAAGGACAGAAATATAACACCACAAGTTTTTTCTCCATGAACATTTCTGCAACTTCGTTCCCCCAAAAATGACAGTAATCCCTGGCTCACAATCTTTTGTAGTTGCTCCAATAAATGAAAAGGGGGAAAATTACCATATTCTTAATTCTTCGAGCCCTTTTCTCACACTAGGTTGCTTATATTAATAGAATTCTCATACGCAACATAGGAAAAAAACCAAACCACACAACAAACTGAAAGACCTCTACTTTGGTTCAGTACATATTATTCATCATTAAAAACAGAATCAGGAATAACAACACTTGCTTGATTTTCAAACAAAGTACTAACTCCTTGTTCTGCAATGACAATCAATGAATAGATAGCATCAGCTTCCTAAAATAGAGCTAAAGAAAAGAAATACCTTTCACTAGAATTTGCTGAGTGCAAGATGATCATAATGGTTGCTTTCTGGCCTTAGTATCTACGGAAAAGCAGAATTCTCAACATATTGTTTCTGAGTAAAAAATATGCTTTAAGGACTTTCCAAAATTAAAAACACTAGCCACTCAAGCTATACCATTATTTTTGCAATTTATATTTTCAAACATCTAGACAGATATTCCTTAAGAAAATAAAGTTGAAATTTTATTCTTTTCCTTTTCTTCAGATAGTCATATTTATGCACTCAGCCTTGCTTAAACATTCTTGAAGTGCAAGTACATTCAAAATGCATAAATGCAGATTTCAATCTCATGAAAGGTGTAGAATTTTAATTAGACAGGATGTTTCTAAATGCCAAGCTGAACCAAATATAAGCTGCTTTCTCCTACTGTGAATCTCCACCCATTTGTGTTTTCTTTGAAGCCCAATAAACAAAGCCCATATGCTTTATCAAAAGCAAAAGAAAAGCATTTATGTCACTAGGCTTAAAAAAAAAAAAAAGTTTCCAACACAATGAAAAGAATTTTTAAAATGGCACTAGCATAATAGTAAAGGTTAAGAAGTGCATTGCTCAGGCAGGATCTTCAAAGGCTTCTACGTCATTATATCCCAAAGCAGATGGTATCTCAGTGTTTCGAATGAGTCTAYGGACACCTACAATTTCAAATAAATCCTTTCTAATCCTGCTCTTTTGTCTAGTTTTTGTACTTTGATGGTAGCTGCAGGTGCCTTTCTCACTTCATACTATTTTCCGACTATGAAGATGCATGCATAACTATGAAAAACAACTACYGAAAGTTTTCTGCCCCACTAAAAACATATTAAAGCACAGTGCTTTCTACTCACTGCTTCATGGTATTAATAAAGCTTTTTTGTCTTTCACAGTCACTTTCACTGCATACGTTCTCCCTCTTAAGTTACTTTGCTTAATGATTAACCTATATACTGTGAAGCTATGAAAGTACAACCATTCACTTGTCACGTATCCTAATAGTATGTTTGTAAATTACTCCACTTTCCTTTATTTTAAATAAAACTAAATATTATGAATATGTAGTATGAATAAATTATTAAAATACTCATAAGGACAGAAATCTACATTAATGCATAATATTAGATACTTCCATTATTAAGGAAGATAAATGTCCTGTATTATCTGTTAGACCTTCAGTAAGTTCATTATCTTTTGTGAATATAAGCAACAACAACTTCTGTGAATCTACTCTTTAAATGTTTACATATGGGACAATGTAGGTGTAAAAGTAAATCCACAGAGAAGTTCTCGCAGTATCATAATTTTTTTTTCATGCACATTTTGTCCTACATTTGAATTAGCCACTGGCAAAAAAAAAAAAAAGAGAAATGGCTGCCAAGTCTATGTGAAAGAAATGTGTAGGTTCTAATGGAACAATCTGGAGATAAACATTATTTACAAAAATTAAATCTTGCCTTTTTGTTTTTAAACATCTGACATTGGAAAAAGTCACATTGAAATTTAAAGTATGACTATACCTGAAACTTCACAAGGTTTATGGGATTTCTGATACTTTTTTTTAAGTTCTTCATGCCTGTATATAAGATGTGGTTTGTTATGCGCATCTTCATGTTCACCTCCATCCGCTTTCATCAGAGGTTCTAAAAAATATTCACCATCATGCGCCTTAAAGGTGCCCATCTGAAAGTAAGAGAAGTAACTGATTTATTTTCCACTAAAAATACTGATATAAAAAATTTCATTGAAATAATAAACTATTTATGATAATATTTTGAAATTAATGGAATTAAATTTGCACGCGAGACGTGAAACTTCCGTRGAAGCTGGAGATGGAAGCTTGAAAGTAAGACAAAGAGGAGCTTGCTTTCAGAGACTTGTCCCACCAGAATATCTTATAACAGACTACCTTGTGTATTAACAATGTATCATAGGTACAATGYATCAATGTATCACTATACAGAGTTAATGAAACAAAGGAGATCACAAAAGAAAAGAGAATTGAGGTATAACCAAGCAGGACCAGCTGGGAACTGTGCAAAGGGGAACAGAGGCCACCAAGAAATTCAGGATTTGAGTGTTGTCCAAATTCTAGACTGATTTGTTGCCTTCTGTCCTTTACATAATTTATATAATATTTTTCTYCTAAAATTGCATTTTGCCCATAGATTAGAAACAGTGTTAACCTGATATTCTTTTTAAAGACTTTGAAACGAGTTCCAGGAATTCAAAGTTGACAGTTTCGTTAATGTTTTTCTTCTTGATTTCCCCCCACCCCCATAGCAGACACACATGGGTAACTATGTAAGGGGAACCAAAGGAACTTGATTACTAACAAAAGCACTGGCACATATACAAAGAAAAAGAACAAAAATTAAGCTCCTTTCCCCCACCCCCCACCCTATAATCCATTCAATTATGAAATCCTAAAAGGGAATCTCTTCTTTCTCATTRCACTTCTAACCAAATTCATAGTTTCCTATGGCTTAAGTACCTTATTTCAGGAGACTATGAGGAGGAAAAACCATGTAAGAATTTCATCAAATTATTTTCAGGCTTTTTGGCAACTTCCTCACTTCAGCCAATTAAGCACCTAGAGGGAGCAGGTGCACTGCATCCTGTTAGTTGTTTTCCATATTAATGAGGCATGTTGACCAATAAAAGAATAGTGATAATCTACATAMTATGGTTTAAGAGATTAAGTGTTCATGTCAACCTTGAAACTCAGGGTTATAGAGAGAGTGGCAGAGCAAGATACACAAGAAGAGAAGTGAGAATAGTTATTTTTCAAGCAACCTACAAATGTCTTTTAAAATCTGCTGCAGACTACCTTAGTGTCCAGGGTACTGTACTGTAATTATAATATCCCCTTGAATTTGGGATCCTTCTAGCATTTMTCAGTTTTCTACGTTTAAAAATCTGTTAGGCTTCAGACATATGTCARACTATCTGTAATCTTGCCTGATATATAGTGTACATATCATCCAAAGTTACAGTTATTGTAAACCCGCTGTGGTTGGATCCTCTGCATCACCTTTGCTGCAGAATAAAAAAAGACCCAGCTACGTAGTATTTTCAAGACTCTTTAAATCTAACTTGCAGAAACACTTTTTCYCCTCAGTTTCATTTAAATTCTTTCCAAGTACTCTTCATGCTGGATCCTTTATATGTTCAGTTCAGCCTTCTCACAGCCAGTGTTTCCAGGGCATGTGATTTGTAGAGGACAGCAGACGGAGCGTACTGATGAACACTATGTGCCTCCCTGGAAAGGGCCTCATGAAAACAGATATGCCACAGCTTGCCAGTTAGTCCTACGTAGGTGCAACCTTCTGGGCAAAGTGACAGGGACAGACAAGAAGAGCCTGTCACTCAGGGACAAAGCAGCAAGAACTGATGGTAAGATTCATGTTGATGTTTGTTATATAAATTATTAAAGTCCCAATTACCAAAACATGATAAATTTGACACCATACTATTTGTGAACACTAACATGCTAATTAATTATTTTCTCCTGACATACCATAAACCCTATTTCTAAATAAGAGACATTTAAAATATGTTATTTTAGATTTAAGCAAAAACTTTATTGCTACTGCTTTATTCCACACATACATTTTACTTACCTCCTACTCCTTCTAATAGCTAGAGCAGATATTCTGTATTTGTTTCTTCAATGGCTTTTCCAACTAACAGGCTTTCAGATTTTACAAGGAAGTGGTTTCAGCTACAACAAACATACCGATTATGAGAATAACAGCACAGAACTAGTAAGGAAAGAATTTGTGCTACATTTTATACTAAACTCATCTTCCAGAATATCAGACTTCCACTGGAAAAGATGAACTGCAAGAACGAAGCTATATTTTTCTACCATTTCACACTAAAAAAAAAAATTAAAAAAAAAAATAATCACTATGACATATGTTTTTGAGTGAGTCTGATCACTGAAAATTCCACTCAGACTCCTGACCCCATACTCAGACAACCAAGTGCTACCAGAGGAAAAATCCTACCTGGGAATTCAAAACCATATTTATGCACACATTATCCTATCCAGTGGATTGGGAAGAGTCAACATGAGGCATCATGACTGATCTAAGACAATCTAGAATCACTGATACCCCAAAAGAGGTATTCCTGCCTTGCCCCTCCTCTAGATGTGCACTCCCACACTTCTGTGTTTAAGCAGTAGCAATGGAAGTCATCTACACTGTGTACCAACTCCTCTGTGCAGTTAAAAAATCTATGCCTCCTACCAAAGATATTTTTCAACTGAAATAGTAAGGGTCACTTGGAACGGAGAACCATTTTTCCTGGCAAAAAAGCAACTTGATATCAGCAAGAGCTTACTGTAAAACCAGCTCATCAAGAAACTCAGAATGGTGCTCCAAAGCGTGCACATCAAGCCAAGCCTAACAATGAATATACAGTACAAAATGCCTGGCAACATCCGTGGCTCAACTTTCATTACTATACAGTCTAAGTATCTCAATCAGAACTGATGCATGTATCCTAACTGAAATCCAGAATCCTGTGCTGAAAAAAGACACACTGAAGTCGTCTAGGGAGGAAAAAAAAAAAAGCAGGCAATTCTTCCTCTTTTAAAAGATACTCAGAAGTAGCAATAACTGTGCTCATCTTCACAGTAACAGATCAGAGAAATTGCCTAGAAAGCAAAAGAATGAAATCTCCTTCATTATAGCCAAGAAAATACAAATCACACCATAAACTTATAGCCCAAAAAGATAGGACAGACAGCTGGAAGGGAAGAATCCTATATTGTGTTTCATGACCTCAGACTTATTCTTAGCTTTTTGTTTTAAATCAAAAGATTAATAAAAGAAGGCACAATAGTGTCCTTAAGACTGGAGATTCCACTTTTCCAGATACCTGGGCTAATTATTTTAGAAAATTGGAGCTAAGCTTCCCCTTGCTTGCTCACTCTCTGGCCCACTGATTCTTGCACGGTGTCCCAGCTGGGATCAACTCTCTATTTAGATATGGAGGAAATAGCTGATCAAAAACATATAATGCAACAAACTTTCATTCTTTGCTCAATGAATTCTCTCCTCTTCAACAATGCATAGATAAACAAATAATTACTTCCACTGACTAGTTAGGAACACCTCCCACCAGTATTTTACAACAAATTTTTTGCACATCCCCTATCCAAGTTGAGAAGAACTCATTATATTGTATGTGAGAAAAAGCAAAGGATAAGAGATGTAAACAGTGCTCTATCTTAAGAGGGGTATAAGATATTTGTCATTTAAAACCCAAGTAGACATTGAGCTTGAAGCCACCAATTCTAATCCTTTAAATTATCTATGAAAACTAAAGATGAATTTTGATTAACTACACATGGTTATCTCCTCATTTTCCTAACACATAGGTCTACAAAAATTCAGCCAACAGCTATACTGTCTGTTATAGTCCTTCATTTGTGAAAGTGATACTTCATTTGGTGACAGATTCTGCTGACATAAATGGAGCAATTACTGTGAGTTAGGCACACAAGGAAAAGGGCTATGAGATCCAAATGAAAAATACTTTTGGTAAAACCAAATAAACCAGTCACTTAGATGTACAGAGGCAGGTTGCTGAAACAGGAGCCCAAGCATTTGCAGGAAATGAAATCAGAAATGAACTGGATTTACTTATCATCTACAGATGCCTCTCAAATCATATAACAAGAAATCTGCCTGAAACATTCTATTTCTGTTCTCAGATAAAGAGGTAAAAGTACATTTAAAAGATCCCTTCAGTAGAGTGGAGTACAAAATTGAAAACAGTCTCTTGCACATCATAAATAAGTGGTCCAAAGAGGGAGTAGTACCCAGGACTATGCATATGCATAGATTTGAGGAAATTTATGAGAAAACCCACATGAGAAAGATAATTTATTTCTTGGATTTAAAATACTCTGGATGAGTTAGACACTTTATATTAAATCAAGGTTCAATGGATCAACACAGCTATTCACTATATATGGTATGTCTTAGTGGTTTAAAGTCGCTTAAAACTGTATAGTCTTAATCAATGTATTTGCTCTATTCCAAAAGTAGTAGAAATAAATATTGCAGAAGTTATGGTTAAAGTATGTACCATACCCATATACAAATTACATCCTTGTGTATAATGGCAACTTCGTAGAACACATGGAAAACATAAGGGATATATAGCAGGTTTCAGAAATGTGGAATTAATCTCAATATGTCCAACAGCAAAACTGGAAAGGTTTCAGAAAAATGCTAAGAGAACAACTGAAGTTCTGGAAAACATGACTCCAAACTGGCAGACTCCCTCCCAGGTAAGGTCCGCTCCTGTGCTCAAGTATTTTTCATGCCCTCATGGTATGGCTTCTTAACTCAAACTCAAAAACCTGCAAGTAGTTTACAGCAAGAGTACTTTCATGGTCAAAGTAAATGACAAAATCCCTTCCTTCTATATTCTTCTCTTCCCTCCRCCCCCATGTTAATTCAAAGCTCTTCTGAATCATGTGAGAAGCCCTTCACCTTTTTCTTCCTGCTCCACTATTACAATGTTTTCTAATGAAAGACTTAAGAAGCATAGCTTAATTATTTCACTGAAGAAAAAAGTATTAGAGGTTATCTGATCATGGTACACTGCCAACATCTGGAAAAAATATTTCTACTAGAAGATAATTCACCTAGAAACACAACAAGAGGTAGTGGTTCCAAGTTCATGTATTAATTAAAACTAGAGCTAATATAATAGAAATAATAAAATAGCAATAAAATAATAAATAATACACTAGCTAAACAGCAGGGAARAAATATCTAGCAATGAGTAAGTGTTTTCTGGTGGAATACCTTTTTAAAAGTGATTAAAAGCAACATTGTATTTGAAGTTCTTCGAGAGGAGTAAAATGCTAAAAGCTTATTATAGGGGGGAAAAAATCTTTCATTGTAAGTTTAACTATGATGTAACTACATCTCCTTGCAAATTCTGTGATGTTAAGATTTCATGAGCACATAGTAATCACACCTTTAGCACACTTAATCACACCTTGAACAGAACTGATAAGGCTATGCTCAGAAGTGTCCCGGTCTGGAAAGGCACCTAATCACTGGTTAAATAAAATTACATAATTCCAGACTGGAATTTAAATTCCATGTAAACTCCTAAAGGGATCTTACCTATTTGTATGTTTAGATCACACCTGATTTAACCATACTGATAACCATAGCATTGGATCCAGTGTCCTTACTGCCCAGTTACTTTCACTCAGGAACACACACACAAAAAAAGGTATTTTCCTTTTGCATAATGCATAGGGGAAAGAATATTCTTGCAGGAATTGTAAAACCTGGCACTAGGTACCCTGAACATAACTTTGTAAGGCTATTCTAGGCAAGAAAGTCTGGCTGAAGCCTGGTAAAAATAGTATTCCAGGAGATTCCAAATACAATTTGTAACAACAACAGCCTGGCTAAATAGCAGAGAACTTGAGAGAATGTTACAATAACAATCTCAAAGGCAGCTCAAAAGAGCCAGGTTCATGGCAATTAACAAGATTCATTGCAGTGGAAGGAAGAGAGAGGGGCGATTTATTTATTTTTACCTTTATATACAATTCACAGTGAACAAGCTAGACAAGTCAATTAAAAATTATGCATAACAGCTTTTTTCATAGATATATACACAGAGATTTCATTATGGAAAAGCAGCTATTCTGCAATACCTGTTGAAACTGATGAAACAAACATGTGTGTATATACATATATATATATRTAAAAAGAGKTTTTTTTGTTTGGTCAGGTTTTTTGGGGAGGGAGGGGGTTGTTAGCTTTGATTTTTGGTTTTTAGGGGGTTTGTTTTTAACACATAAACAAACTATCATCCAGCTAAGTATTCCCATAGAACACAGACCTAGGGGCATCCATACGCTTAATCTTGGAGGAAACTCCATCATATAATCTTGTCTGTCTCAGTAAATGTCAAGCAAATTTACATTTGCAACTTAACTGTTTAAAGAGAACTTCCTAGCTTTGATGTTTTTAAGTACATGCAGAACCATCTTTTTCTCTCACTGGGAGACGAATAGCCCCACAAAGTCCTTTCAACCTCATATGCGCCATCAGGCAGTTATGACCCAAGCACACGCAAGATATGGCTAGATTTTCACCTGTTTTAGTCAGCCACACAGTAAGTTACCTTGAGTACTTTTGTCAATATGTGCATACCCAGAAGGCACGACCTGTTCTCACAGTGTCAGACTTTGCTACCATAATCTTGCCATTTTCTACATGTGGGTACATCTGAAACAGAATGGCAACTGAGACTATTGCAGATATGTTATCTCATGTGGGAAGCCTATCTATTCCCCAAAAGTACAAAGTTTCCTGAGATCTGTGACAGCTAACTGTTGACTGCAACCTGGGGGTGGAAGCATTAATTTACAACCAAAAAAAAAAAAAAAAAGACATTTTGCACACCATTTCAGTAATTTAGCTCACCTAGTGACAGCAAAGGGCCATACGTTGTGTCCTCTCCCCTCCCCTGACACCTCTATCACTTATGTGCATGCACAGTACCTTCTGTGTACTCCCTGGAAGTTTAATGAACATGTATGTGCGTATATATAAAGCAAATCCAACCTCCCGTGGCTGTCCACAGCTTTCCAGCAAATTCACCTGTGTCACATAAACCTAAAATGATGAAAAAGAGGTTGTGGATCTCCTATAAAGGCAGCCTATTGTGGATCTCCTATAAAGAACAGGCTGCAGCCATCAGAACAATTTATCTGGCAAATAGAATGTGCTCCAGCAGCCGCCAGGGAAGAAGGCTACCAAACTCAGGATGTGGGCAAAAGGCAGGCCAGCGATGGCTGAGCACCCTTGACATAAAACATTAAACAGACTGGGACATGCCTACGTAAAGGACAATTCATGCAGAATTGCTGGTGAAAAGGTAGACACATACTCGAATCCTACTGCTTCCGATACACATTTTCTGTGACAGACCTTCAGCTGCAGAATTCGCAACCCCATGTATTTTCTCAGTTTAYAATTGCAGTTACCACCTGTAATTGCTGATCTGTGCTGGTCCATGTGTAAAAGAATAGCATCTGTGGAAATATCTTCAGGAAAAGCAGAGATGTAAGGAGCTTGGGTAAAATGTACTGGGGATGCTTCAGGTTTTTTGTAACAGCTGCAGCGGGGACCTAAGCTGTCTTACTATTTTATAACAAATAGTGTGATGAATAGAGATTTTGTCAAGGAAGGCAGGCAGAAATTGACTCTGGGATACAGGATCATATTCAAGTAAATTCAAGTGTTATGGTCCACTCTCAGATATATGTGAAAGACATCTACYGTCTACAAAGCTAAAAAGAGATGAGATAGCAATAGTAAAAGATATGTGCCATTCATCCAGAGCAAGACTTGGAAGACTTCAGGCAACTGCAGTCATTAAAACAGACTCCTGTTGAAAAATGCTAGATCAAGTGTGACAGAAATGGAAATATTTAAAAATTGGTCCTGCTTGTGAGAATACATATTAGAGAAAAGCTAATAGGAAAACAAACCAAAGTAAAGGAGATAAATATTGTAAATGAAATGAAGTCAGGAGCAAAAGAATAAATAATCAGAGAAGAAAGCAGCAAAAAGAAAAATCAAATGAAAAATTCAAATGAAGCAATCAAGTACAAAAATCTTTATCTAGATCTTTTCAGTGTAGAGAAGGTAGAGTTTGGTCTACTTCCTGATCCTTTTTTGCTATAAAAGCAACAGCTAAAACATTTTACCTTTTACTTGCAAAGTCAATCCTTGTACTTGAAACCATTTTGTGCTGCTGAGAGATAGAACAAATACACTGAAATTTGACTGTTGTATTGCAGAGATTCGGGGTTAGAGACTCACCTTGCATATCTATATGACAAGTAAAACCAGAATTATTAAGTGGAAGTCATCATGTCAGCCAGTCAGCAGCAATAAGACTTAGTTTGTGCAAACAAGAACTGATGGTCTTGAGTTGACATTTTAATATCATTTTTTGCAAGCTTATGATGGAATCTCTACATTAAGACAAAAATCTATAAACACTAGTATGTGGCTTATGGATGCTCATAGGTTTATAAGTGTGACCTGAATGCTGAAAACTAATCCACCTTTCAGATTTAGAAGGTAACTTTTTTGAAGTGACAGCCCATAAGTTAAAGCATTAAGTTATGTCAAAGTAAGCATATCGTTCAGTTACAAGTGTTAAAGCTTTCTTTGGAAAACCAATGTASTTTAACTCATTGAAGTTATTAGTACCAAGCAGCACAAAACTGGGGAGCAAATATCTGGAGTCTGTTATCTGCACTAGATCTCCACAAGAAACTAGATGCTGGCTATGCCAGCACTAGCTTCTAGCAAGTTGTTTTGTTTGKTTTTTTTCTAACCAAACAATTAAAAATTATATTTCATTAAGATAAATTTCAGGACTGCCTACTTCTCCTTAAAAGGAACCACTGCACTCATCCATAATAGCAGACAATTGTTTTCAAAATCTCTCAGAAAGGTGATCCACTGACCCATATTAATAAAAAAAATAAACACAACCTCTTGTACTGAGGAAATTCTGAAGATCCACACTTAGGTTCATATTCCTGMCATTCTGCAGACAAAACTAAGCTTGATGTGCAGTAAAGGAGTGTTACCAAGGGGCTTCCTCGAGCTCCCGAGGAAGGAATTTCTCATGCAGAAATTACACTCCAGAAGTTACACTCCAGAAGCTAAATTAGAACAAAGCAGATCTGCCTTCCTGGACTGCAGAAAGCTGATACCTAGCAAATCCGTGCAAGAAGAGATTCACGTGTACTTTACTACTCCTAACTTTTGCCAGTCAGTGAGCATGTGAAGTTGCTCTATACACCAGAGACTGTAAGATGTATGTTTCCTCCTTCCGTACCTTTCCCTCTCTCACAGTAGAGTCACATAAAACACCTTTGGCACTTTGGCATTCTCTTAGCTCACAAAAACTGATTTTAACTATCCTCAGGATCAGCCAACATATTCCTGACCTCCACGAAAGAATACCAGGCTTCTCAAAGGACTAAACAAACTTTTTATATCATTCATCAAAAAAAAATAAATAAAAATAAAGYCCCTTTCTTTGGACAGGGGTCTGCTAGGAATTGAAGGCTTGTTCTAGTTATAAATGCTGATAGCTCCCTCATTTTAAGATACTTTATTCACTGGTATTTGCTTATATTTGTCAATAAACTTATAAGCCATATGCTCTTGAAAGTTAAATGTTTGGGTTTTTTTTTTTTTTTACCTCTTTGATTTTGCTGTCTGGATAACGTTTGAGAGGTCTCTTTAGTCTACATGCATCCAGGGACATCCTCAGCAGATCTTGTTTCCCATGTTTGTAGGAAGCTATATTTACCAGTGCAGTAAAAGTAAAAAAATATATAGAATTTAGGAAAATAAAGTGAAATAAAGCGTGAAATTTCAAAAATTGCTCTAAAGATGCAAGAAATAYGCCTGTATGTGATCAGATGTTCAGCTACGCACCCAGGCCATCACTCCAAATGGCCTTCTGCCTTTGACGGCATCCCAAACTTCCCTAATTACAGACTCCCTCCTTGCAATTACTACAGACTCCCCGCTGACCTTCTAACCTCCCTTTGCCATTTGCATCCCTGAACCCAGAGCATGCTCTGAAATGTAACACAACAAAACTGCATACAGGGTGTCAGGAGCCATTAAGCAATGCTCCATGGGTACTCTGGGTTGTACATGCTCTTGGCACACTCAGAAAAAGCCTTAACTGAGGGTGAAAAGGGAAAGCAGAGCTTGAGGGGGAGAACACACAACTTGAGAATGCAAAAAAGAAAAGAAGGAACTTGGGAAACAGGAGTGAAGCTGTGAATGAAGGCAGTGCAGAGATTGGGGATAGATGCCTACGGGATAAAGTGAACACAAGTACCTGGTTTAACTTCAGATCACTCAGGCACATCTTCAGAGCGCTTTTTAAAATTCCATTGTTAAAMTTCCTGTACCTTTTTATCTAAGTCCACGTCCTTTTTTCCTCCCTAGCTTTTACAGCATTGGTCTACAGCAATTGCCTTATATATGCAAGGCTGGAAGATAAAATTATACCTAATAGTTCAAAGCAATCTCTTCTATTTTAATTTCCATACATCAAGCACAAGTTCATCATGGAAGAAAATGGATCCTACAAGGAGAAGCAATTTTACTTAAAATAAATATAATATGGGGCTACCGAGTCACTAGTCTAGTTTCTACTCTCTCACAATAAATAGTATCTACCTTGGCAGCAGTCCTACTTAAATCTTTGCATGTATTCATGAAGCATGGTACTGTTCAATAAAAGAGCAATAACTGACTAGCTTATTTTCACAGGTGCATTTGTTGAGTGCACAAAGCTATGAAATTTTAAAAACCTTGAGGAAAAAAATATCTTTTTACTAACTTTTGAGGGTAGCCCCTCAAAAAACATGGGAGTGGGGAATGCATTCAGGGAGGACAAGATCTTACAGAAAAATTCCACCTGGCCTCTATCTCCCTCCTTTCACATCCATTCTTCTCTCACCTCCAAAAAAGTTGTCTCCACTGGCAGTCATATGAAGAGTGTAACATTTACCTTGAATCTATGAGTATGAGGAAGAACATTAGGCTGAAGGCTCTGAGCCAGGTTGGCAGATACTCTGCACAGATATAGGCAACCAGCTGGCTATGACCGCCTCTTCGTCCCCACACAATCCCYCCCTGGGGAACTATAGGCATGTCCCACAAAAAGTGCACCAGCACCCATGCAAGGCTCTGCTTCCTCTCTGAAAACCTCACCAGCTTCATTAGTGAGGGGAAAGCAGACACAACGCTAGGTATGCTATATACCCTCCGGAAGGCTCTGTCTGCCTGGGCAGAAGGTGAAATCAGCAGTGAGAGAAGGTCCTGAGAGCACCGGGACAGCAAGGCCTTTTTGTGGCGGCTCAGACTAGGCCCTCTGTCAGCCAGGCAATGACAGGGGACATGGAAGTCCAGCTGGAAGCTGCACTGAAAGTTCACAAGGCTCATCTAGAAGAGGCAAAGGCTCAATTTAAAGGCACTCAAGGATTTCTGAGTGGAAGCATACATGATGCAGACTGTAATGTACCCGCCAAGTAGGGAAAGAGAGACAAGAAAAGTGAGACATTCAAATTATTCCAGATAAGAGGGTCTTGTGCTGAAGAGTTTGAGAACTGTTAAATAATAGGTAGTCGAGACAACCTTTAAGTGCAGTGGGTACACGTTTTTCAGAGAAATTATTTTCAGCACATGTGGTCCCTTCAAGTAATGAAATGTGAGAGTTTGAAGGGACAGGATTAAAACAGGCAACAATAGTTAGAGAGAAGGTTTTAAAACTTCTCATATTGATTCCGTATAGAGCATGACACTATTCTCAATGCCATGGTATATGAGCATCTACTAGAACATGAAACAACATTAAAAAAATAGATATTTGTGATTCCTCCTCTTTCCTGCTCTCTGTAAGTTAAGAATGCAACATATCAGGGGCTTTGGTATAGGTTTGAATTGGATTTTATATAATGCAGACAAGAACCAATGACAGCTGTTTGTAAAGCAAGATATATAGGCAAAACTTTGATGAATATAGAATTACTATTTTGGAATGCCTGCTTCTCCAGTAATTTCCAAGGACTAGCCCAAGCCTACAGGCCTCAATCCAAAGACAAGGTGGCATATATCCACCAATCCAAGAACAAGCATTAGACAACAGATGTGTCTCTCCCAAGCACCAATTATTTCTGATCCTCTTTTCCACCATTTGTATCACCTTCCTTTAATGTGCATTCCACCCTCCTGCACACATCCAGCCAACTCCATTCTATTTTCTATAGGCTAGTAGAAAGAGGCTAGAATACAAAGCTAGATTTTTTCAGTTCCCAGAAATAAGAGTCTTGCAGCTTTACTTTCTGAGTGGCTGGAAAAAAAAAAAAAAACAAACCAAAACAAACAAACAAACAAAAAAACCTCACACAAACAAGCAAACATGGAACAACCTCAACTTAAATCACAGTAATAGTTACATCATATTTTTAAGGTGTGCATGTCACTCAGATTTGTCTTCAGCATTTCAATAAATAATGATGTGATAAAGCAGTAGGTATCAGTCTTCTTGTTTCTAAACACAAAACTAGAAAATTTAGAAACATGGCACAACTGTTTTGATAGACAGCTGTGTGATACTATTTCTTTATTATTGCTTTGGAAAACATAAGGAACGCTATCAAGAGGTAAGTACAGAATTTGCTCAATTCAATTCTTAAGAAGCGTTTTATAGTCACACTCCCACTGAAGTCAGTAGGAAGCTTCCATTCACTTTTAACAGAAACGTGATTAGAGAGCACTGCTGCAAATCTATTAGAACATGACACATCTCTACAGCATTGCTGAAAGCAGAGGAAGAAAAATGTCAACACTAGTTCTTCTCTTATCATCTCAAGCGCCATTATTCCTCACTCATAACCACACAGTATCTATAAAGCTACAAACACTGATGCCGACTAACAGCATCATTTTATCAAAAAAATAGCTTACTGTGTTTGAGGCATGTTTTTTTCCTCCGTTATAATGCTCTTGGTGTCAGGAGTTACATCAACCAATTCTATTACAGGCCAGCAATAGATCCTTTGAAAGCAGCATTTGTATATCCCGCCAGAAAAGTATGATCATGACTACAAACTGCCGATGCCAAGACATTTCATGACCAACTACTTGGAACAATGCCCGAGAATTTCCAGCTCAGCTCTGCAGCAAAGGCATCCCACTACATTTCTTTCAGGGAGAAGAATAATATGAATGGAGACAGGAGGAAGTACCAACATGCTTACCAAGCCACCACAGATGCTGAAGACGGCCATGTGCATCTCCTCTGCATTGACATGCCCACGGTAGAAACAGTGGCGCAAATCGGGGGAGGACTGCTTCTGCGGGGCCCCTATGTGCACCACAGTGTACTGAGCAGCAACGAAGCCTGCATCAGCACTCAGGTTGAGCTGGAAGACCTGCCCGTATGCACTGAGCTGGTAATGTGTTCGGAAAGCAGTGGGCTCCAGTGGCGCCTCCAAGCTCCTTTTCCTCCTGCTGAAGTGATGCGTGTGAGGGAAAACTTCTCCAAATTCATTCACTCGGACAGGTGTGATGATTTCATAGGAGGAGAGCTGCTTCACTAAGGTCTCTGCAACAGAAAGCAAGCGACTCGGCCTGATGCAACAGCACCGAAGCAACCTTCACTCGCACCCAGACGGCTCCTGGCACGGCACTCCCTGCGCTAGCCAGGGGCCCAGTGACAGGAGGGGGGCGGGGGGCCCGCCTCCAGCACGCCCGGCGAGACCCCGCTCCCGCCGCCCCGGCCCCACCACCCGCTGCCGCCCCGCGCCCCCGTCCCGCGCGGCAGCCGGTGGGCGCCCCAGCGGACGCKCCCCACGACGGCCCCCACGCCGCCGCCCCGTCAGGAAACGGTCCCCCCTCCCCGCCCGCCGCCGGGGGAGCGGCGGCTGCCCCGCAGGGCAMGGCGCCCGCCGCAGGGCCAGGACCCGCGGGGCAGCCGCCGCCTTTGTTGCCGCTTGTTTACCTTGTCCCGGGTGGAAGCGGACTCCCCACGACTCGRTGACGAGCAGGGAGAGGGGGCACAGCAGACCCGCCAGCCACCTCGCCACCCGCATGGCTCGCTCCACGGCGGGCGTGCCCGCAGCGCCCCCGGGCCGCTGCCTCAGCAGCCGCCGGCCGCCTGGGCCGACCCCGCACCGCGCGGCTCCTCCATGCTCCCCGCGCCCCTCCTGGCTGTCCCGCTGCCTCCGCGCTCCCCTCACACGCCCGCTCCCRCGGGAAGCCGCCCCGCGCCCGCGCTCCCTCTCCTCCCAGCCCYTCGCCTCCGCTCCCCCAGCTCGCTCTCCGCCGCCGGGGTGGGCAAGGGCGGCCCTTCCCGTCCCTTCCTCCGCCTCCCTTGCCCCTGCCCCCGCCGCCGGCGGGGAGGCGAGGAGATGTCAGCTGCCTTCAGGCACTGGCCATCCCCGCACCCGCACTTCAAAGCGGGGCGCGGGGCCCGGCCCGCCCCCGGGGCAGGAGCTGCCCAATGGCGGAGGGCAGCCCCCGCGCGCGGCCACTGCGCGGCACCTCCCCCTCACGCGCCGCCCGCCCGGGCCGGGCCCTCAGCACCCCCGGGGCGGGCAGGGGTGGCCCGGGGGGCCCCGGCGCCCYGTCCCGCCGCCTGTCACCCCCCACTCCCCGCGTCGCCTGCTGCAGCTGGCATTAGAGCCCGAGGGACGTGTCATTTAAGAAGAAAAAAAGACTTTTGAGAAGCCTGGCAATGTCGAATTCGCCCTGAGAAGGGCAAAGGCAGCRCTGTAAAGTTCGGGGGTGTCCCCTCGGGTTCAGTGTCACCCACACACACCCCATCAATCACCTCTCCCTTCACTTCAGCTCCAGGGTGAAGATGTTTCCACACGCAGCTTCGAAGGAAGGAGATCTCAAGGCAGAGTCTGACACCATGGTGTTGACAGACTGGACTTTTTTTCTTTTAACACTGGGTCCCCTGCTTAGATTATTCTGTCTGGGCAAAGTCTTCATAAAACTGCTTGTACTGGCATTCAGGGAGCCCTGCATCCCCTACATGGAGCCTGTGGATTATCAACTCACTGAAAACCGGTTGTTAGGAGGCCATACTCTAGCAATGGCTGTACGAGTACAATGGTTCCTCTCCAGGAAAGTAGGCAGTTCTGGAATTTTTTTTGATGRAATGTAGTTTTTAGTCGTTTGATCCTCAAATCTAGTTCTTATAGCWGTGATTAAACCTACATCTTTGGGCGGGGGGAGGGCCAGGAATCTAGCCTTGAACTAAAAATTCCCCAAGTTGGAGAACTCATTTAGTTGATGACTAATCACTGTTAAAGATGGGGGAATCATTTTCAGCGTCATCCATCTAAATGAAAATATCTACAATGCAGATGCCTATGGTGAGCCAGGTTTCTAAACTGAATGGGGTCTAGTCAATASAGGCAGTGAGATCTGTCTGTTCAGCCACCAATGCTCTCCAGAARATGTGCAATGTACATACAACTTTTTTCCAAAGACTCTTTTTGTCTTCTCTTTATTAAGTGCTTTGTTTTAATCTTGTCTGCTTCAACAAAAAGTMAGTCAGATAAAAGGTTTAAACAGAGCTGTTTATAATCTTGGCAAGTACTAYGTTCAGTGCATTTGTTCATTGGTGCGCTGGTGGCCAAGATAGCGTGAACAACTTCAGGAGTGGTAACCTGCTTATTGTATGGCTGGAGGTGCCAGTCCACAGGTGGAATTGAGCTCATCCAGCCTCTTCCTTTGTTCTTACTGGGGTACAAGAGGAGTCAATGACCGCTCTGTCAAMGGCAAAATGGCTTCAAGGATGGCCTTTGAGCCTGAAGTGCCATTTATGTCTTAAGGCTGTTTTGTGGTCTGACTCACCTGTTGTTTTAGGAATCTTGTAAGGTAGAAATGGAGTTGGAGGACATGTTTTCTTCTCCTGAAATGAGGGAATGAGCTGATCAGGCTTTGAATGAAGGTGAGTAGTACTGGAAGAACCTTCAGTGCTAAAGTCAGATTTCCCCTGTCGGGGTCCAGGATTGTAGAAGGTATGTCTGGATTGTTCCAAAATATATTGGTATCCAGCATAATCTTGAGAACATTGAGTCTTGTTGGGAGTACCAAGTTGTCTTCTTGAATAATCTGAAGATGGCAGCTCTCAGATGCATATCAAACTGTTTTCTCTATGTGGGTCACTGATAAGTACTGTCATATAACAAGAAACAAATATTTGGAAACTGAAGACTTCTGCAAAGTGAGAACAAACAAAGACTATGTCTCCAAATACCATGAATATCAAAGTAATCCAACAAYGAAGCAAGACTTCCAAACTATTTCTTTTAAACTGCTTACACTGGAGAATACTGATGATGAATGTAAACAAAACTCCAGTTCTGAGCATTGGGTGGTGAGAAAGAATAGGAGGTGGGTGGAGAGCTCCATCCTCACCATCACAGAAGCATGAAGATACAAGTCTTATTTCATATCCCGAGATGTTCCGTTGCAGAAAGCTAACACATGGGGTGCTCACATAGTAGTAGAACAAAGTTTAAGGATGAATGCTTCGATTTTACTGACTGTTGTGAAATGCGTGAATAATGGGAAAAAATTATATTGAGAAGCAATTGTTGCACATGCCTTTGCACAACTCCAGGAAATGAGAATTTGCCACATTTCCACTCATTGAAATAGTAGTCGGAGCACAGCAAGTTATCTCCTTCCTTAGTCAAYTTAAACAGTCATCGATGATGAAGTTATGGGCATTATTTCATTAAGCRTAACCAAATACCCACTGATTTAGATGCGATGTTTCTCTTGTTTATGATTTGCAAAATTATTTTTTCTAAAAATGAACAGAAGCTTTAAGCACCAGGGAAGTCAAAGTTCAATGTTCTCACTTCAACCACGAAGCTTCATTGTAGCCCACTTCAAAGCAAATATAAGCAGATGACTCAATTTTTTAACAATTTATGTATGCATTTATGTATGTATTTATTTCCAATATTTTAGAAAAGGCAATGTTTACTTCAAAATGTGAGTATTGTAAAAACAATAAGATTACTTTTCTTAAGTCTCAATGTGCTTAACTTTCCCTGTATTCTCCATTAGAACGGAACACCAACTCTTCTATAGCAAACATTGAAGGTCCATCTCTGTCTAAAGACTGACTGTTTAGRGCAATTTAATATTGACAACATTTCTTTAGATTGCCAGTGTTGTTCTAGTAGCTCCTGGCAGTGCCGTAGGACTACTGCTCAAATCCAGTGCCAACTGAGCCAATTTTTTCAAATTTTTTTTCACATTTTCATCCTAAACAAAAAGTAAACTTCCAAACATGAATCTGGTGATTCAGTCAATGTCAGACATTCAAATAGAACACCTTTTTGTACTTAGCAGACACTACACTTTCAGAAACCACTGAAGCTCTGCAGGTATTAGGCACAAGTCTGATTTTCAAATGCAAGATGGGTTAGCTGTGCAGGAGCAAAGGAGAATAAGAGGGTTTTTTTAGGCAGTTCTAGTAGTATTCATGTTACCTGAATGGCTTTGGGCAATAAGCTGCGGTCATTCAACCTGACCTCTACCCATATGGCATCAGTTTGAATCTTGTGAGGAGCAAATATAACCCTGTATATCAAAGGAAGGGGTGTATTTCTGTTATGAAGAAATATAAATACATCAGAAAATTCAGAAAGCATGGAAATAGTATCTTTGCTACAACTTTAAGAGGTAGAAGGGTGGAGACAGGTATGAGGATGAAACAAAGTTGGAGAATTATGGAAGCTGTTTAAAGGAGCAGAACTGCAAAAATACATAATGAAATATTAAAAATAAAAATTCAAATGAGGYGTTGAGCACTGGAACAAGGACACAGAGAGGTTGTGCTATCTCCATTCTCGTAGATACTCAAAACTCAACTGGACAAGGAAGAAGCCCTGAGCAACCTGAACTAACTTTGAAATTAGCCCTGCTTTCAGCAGGAGGTTGGCCTAGATGACCTCCAGAAGTTCCTTCCAGCCCAGATTATTCTATGATTCCRTGAAACAAAGAAAAAAAGGTTCTTGGAGAAAGCTGAAGAGACCGTAGTGGAGAGGAAGAAAAGAATCATTAGACCTACTAAAAGAACGGAGATGTGGGAGAAAAATATCAGGAGAAAATAGTCTTAGGCTACAAAGAAGCAGAAGAGGAAGAAAGGAGAAGCAACTGAGAATATTTGATAAGATTTTTCAAGGCTAGAAGTTATAGACTGGTAAAGCTCCAGCTAAGGCAGTGGAACTATGCTGGTTTACATCTGCAAATGCAGTCCTCAGTGATGTAATGTATTCTGACTTCATTAAATCTGCATTGACATTAAAGCTTGCTATTGAACGGTTGCCTTTAAAATGCCTCCTACATTAGTGAAATAAATCCATCTATTTACACTCTTTATTCTTTTCACTTATCTCTTTCAGCGGATATGTTTGGAATGAAGTATGTTGTGCCAATTACTTTGCAAGTGAATTAAATACAAGGATATTCTGTGCTCACTGAAACCACTTGCCTTCCTCAGGGTTTCACTAGGATTGCATGGACAAACTGAATTGCAATTATGTCATGATTATTCAAATATTTGTATTGTACACTTAACATGCTGCAGGAGATAAGGCTTACCAGATAAAAGAGTAGGATTTGTAAAAATGCACATTGAGTAGTTAATGAATTTCTTCCTTAGCTCCAGTACAACCTACCACAGATTAGCTATTAAATCCTTTAACTTGTTTTTGCCTTAGTTTTTTTAAAGTGGTCTTTTGTAAGTGGTTTTGACTGAAAATCACAAAGTGGAAAATAGCAGCAGTATAAAAGTCAGTTGTTCACAAAAGGCAAAGGCAACATTTAAGTAAGAGAAATTGTTATAAAAAGTAAGACTTATGAATGAATTTTATTCGGAAAAGGAGACTATATGAAGTATATATTTTACTTCCTTATTATTATATCTTGGCATTTTTATGTCTTGTGGAATACAATTTAAATCAATCCTTCAGGCTCTTTATTTACTGTTCTTTTCAGGACACTAAACCCATTCCACAAATCTGCCCGGTTTGCAGTCACTTCTCTTATTCATCACCTTTACTGATGCTTATCCTGAGAAGTCCCGGAGGTTATATTTATACCATATATATATATATGGTATATATATATATATATATATATACACCCAGCAGCCACCTGACTTGTGGCACAAGGTCCAGAGTGGCTTGAGTCCCCATTGATCAAGGCTGCTGTTGTGTGGGGCAGGCTGGCCTTGCCCGGACGCTGAGCCTTGCAGCGAGCCTGGCTGGATGCTTGTCCCATGGCCCTTCCGTGGCGCCCCGCCACGCCTCCTGCCCGGCTCCCTCTGCAGGCGGCAGCTCAAGCTGGGGCTGTTGGAGGGGCTGGGGCTGGCTGGCTCGCTGCCTGCAGGTGAATCGGTACTCCGTGTGCCGGGCTGTTCCTGCGCGCCCAGCCACTCCTACTGCAGGCAGCTTTGGCTTTTCTCGCGAAACTCGGGGCCAGCAGCGTCATCCATCAAAACACTATCAGAGACTGCCTTTCAGCAAGGACTCTGGGCATACTCCAAATAACTTAAAGCCAACATAGGTCCGATGCTGTTTGCCCCATCCTCCACCCTGCTGTCTCCTCCTTTGCCTTACCCCACACCATCCTGCCCGGTCCTCAGCTTCCCTCCCAGAGCGCCTGTCCACCCACCAGCCCAGCTGCAGCTCCAGGGGCTGGTCGGGGAAGGGAAGATCTAGCCATGAAACCCCCACAAGTACACAAGGATGGCATATATGTTGCAATGAAATATAAATGTATTGTTACAGACATGAGTAAAATAGAGGCTAAATGACCATAGGGTCCAAATAAAGGGCATGTAAAATAAAATTATCACTGGTCAAGTATGAAGTAAAAAAAAAAATCCACACTGGATAGTACAGTTCTAAGGTCTTCTTTCATCTTGAGAGCAGGATGGGAAGGTCTGTGAGCRTTGGAGTAGTGTATAAAGGGTGAAGGTGTGAGGACAGCAGGGATGCTATGGGAGATACTCTCGGATGAGCCAGGAAGTTAACCCTGGCATGGTGTCATCCACCCTCACTGGGTGGAGCTGGAGTAGACTGTGGCTTCAACCAGCCTGGTCACTCCAGAGGGAGCACGTTACTGYGCACACAGTGTGGATGCTGAGGAGACCAGGGCACAGGGGAGCAACTCAGAGTGACCCTGCAGGTGAACCCGTGAACACACAGAATTTAAAGGGAGTGAAATCAATGAAATTTTATAGAAACCAGTAGAAATCTATAGGTGTTATGAACCATATTATAAATGGTTTCAACAGTTTGATATAATAATCTTTTTCATTCTTAGACTGATTCAAAAGCTCTTCTGAAAAAAACGTGGTCTTTTTTTCCTACAGTATGTATACATTTATGCTACTATCTGCATTCAAACTATAATAGTTTTTGAACAGTGGTGACTCACTCTAAGGTTAATGTCTGCACATTTGCTCTTCCCTTAATCAAAGGTATCTGAAAGTTCATTACTTTTATATTATCTAACATGAAGTCTTTTGCCAAGTTTTATCCTGTGAAATATAGGCTTACATAGAGACTGAAATGTACTGCATACCATACCATGTAATTGGAACTTGCTTACCTTAGTTTTTACTGAGATCCTGCATTATTTTCAATATGAATAGCTTTGCAGTATTGTCTATGAAATACTAACTTACTGGCAAAAAGTATTATTTGCAAACAATTAAATATATGCTAGGCAGTCATAGCTACTAATTTAAGAAGCTTACAATCAATCGTAATCATTGTCCTGGTTTTGGCTGGGGTGGAATTAATTTTCTCCCTCCCAGCTTCTTGTGCACCTCACAGAGCATGTGAGCTGGAAAGTCCTTGGGAAGTAGACTACCTAGCAACAACTAAAAACATTAGTGTGTTATCAACATTCTTCTTATACTAAATCCAAACCATAGCACTATACCAACTACTAGAAAGAAAATTAATCAAAAAATGATTTTTTTGTGTCATAAGTGAAGACAGGCACTCTGATATCATTACAAATCCCCTGGGAAGGAAAGCGAAGAGGCCTATGCCAGTTACCAGGTATTACACCCAGCGCTGTGCAAGCACGGTGGACGTACCAGGGCTCAGCGTCCCAGGACAGAAGCTGGCAGACTGCTCTGTGCTTTCTGCTAACCCTGGGGCAGGAATCCTGCTCTGAACTTCACCCCATCTTTGTGCTCCATCAGCACAGTGCACCTGTTTTATCAGCCGGGGGAATTTCAGCTTTCAAGAGAAAGCAAGTGTAGGTCACCACATGCCCTAAGAGAAGTGTACATAAGAAAAAAACCCTTTAACCTGAGATGTAAAGTGACCTCATACAAATCATTCAGAAAAATAAGAATTACTGTACTGTGAAGACAAAGGCATGTGCACTCACTCTGCCAAAAAAGCAAGCTTTATTTTTTAAGTCACGAGCACACTGCAGCTGTTACTTTGGCTCGAGAGAAAGTATTCCCTACAGTAAAAAGACATAGGGCCCAATTCATCTCTCATATCAACCCTGTTAGTTATGCCAGGGATAATTTGGCTCACATAGCACTCTCCTAGCTACCAGCCTTTTCTAGAGTCCCACTCTGGGTAGTACCCGTTATATTTTCAACCTGCTTTGGAATCCATTATTCTGTATGGCTTGGAAATGTTATACCTCTGTCTTTATTAAATCTCAAAGATTATCTCCTGATAGCCGGATTCTACATGCTGACTTTGCAGAAAGTAGCGATGCCCTAACTGGACTAATCGATTACATCTTCAAAGAGATTACAGCAAAATTTTTGTTTTTATAAATAAATCCAAATTCACTAGATGATTTTGGCTGAATTTAGTTTTAGATTTACCAAACTAATGAAGGAGGAGAGTTGTTTTATCCCAGCGACCAGTTACAGAATTCATCCAGGAGAAAACCCTTATTTAATCCTATTTCTTCCAAAGGAGATTGGATCTTGTGTTTCCATTAGCTGTTCAGTAGAGTAAGTTGGGCATGCTTGTTACCCATGTTCTTGATGATGTTCCACTATATATTACATACTTTCCATTTCCCTAGCGGAAAACCTGTTACAGTATAGCAGTTAGATCAGCTTTCTGTTGCAGCAACAAAAAATAAACTCAAGGATCCTGCATCATTCTTGTTGAGGTCTCTAAGCAGGGGATTACTGGGCAGAACTTCTCTCCTTGTCGCTGGAGTAATCTTCTCTGCTTTACTTTTGGCAGCTTGAAGGAATTGTCATCAAAGTGGAAGCTTTTCCAGTTTTCCTTTTTACAATTTTGGTCAGGAATTTTGGGGAAAAAATATTTAGATTAGGTCTGAACAAAGGAACTAAAATAAAAATTTGGTTCAGCCACTGAACAAAAAGGTAATAACTTTATATAGCAGGACCCAAAATATATGCCTGTTATATTTATGGTCCTGAATAGATTTGAAGATAAGAACAGATTTGAACAGGCTGCCCAGGGAAGTGGTGGAGTCACCAACACTGAAGGCATTCAAAAAACGTGTGGATGTGGCACTTCGGGACATGGTTTAGTGGGCATGGGTGCTGGGTTGACGGTTGGACTCGATCTTAAAGGTCTCTTCCAACCTTAATGTTTCTATGATTCTATGATAAGATTGCTGAATGGACAGGTCACCAAGTGTACTAAATTTGTAAGTTGTGGGAGTTTGGTATAGAAGTACAAGGATGCTTCCCTCAGCACTTCAAAAACTGATTTAATAAAAGCTTACAACATTTTCCTGACATGCCACTGTTCCACTTCATAAAGGATTTATAAAGTCACTTCCAGCAAGTGAGAGGTACAAAACCGAAGCATTTGGCTAAAACCAGTATTCAAGAGAGTATTTCTACTTTCTGTAACCTAGGACACAAACTTTAATGTTACTAGCAAAATCTAAATAACTATTATTGACAATCCTAAGACTTCCCTGAGAAGCCAAGGGTGTTGTGTTGTAGACACTGTTTGCTAAGCCCTGAAATAAAATCATCAGGTCATTTGATTTAAGACCTTGGAGAGTCACAAAATGGACAATATTTGAATAATAGTACTTTGAATAAAAGTACTTTGAATTTGAGCCAACAAGACACTTTTATTCCCTCTTTTTTTCTTCCTATTTCCCTCTTCTTTTAAACATTTTCATTTCTAAAACCAGAGAAATATTAAGCTTCTGTACTCAAGAATGCAATTGTTACTAAAGAATGATAAACCCTTAGTTCCACTGTAATTTTAACATTACTCTCCCACGCATGCATAACGATAAGCTCTTTCATTACACTTTGAGACAATAATGAGCACTTTTATTCAATACTTAATAAAATTATAAGACAGTTCCCTACTCACAGAATTACCTAGAGGCCTGAAAGGAACTTCAGTGGCACGCAGTCTGCTTACGGGGAAATGTACTTTGCTCACATGCACATTTCCTCCTGAAAACTGCTGCTACAAAGCGTGGAACTACAGATAAGTGTATATAGTGAGTTACCTGGAAATTAGCAATTCTTGAAGACTGGCCCCATCAAATCAGTGCTCACAGGGAGAAATTACACATGGTTCTGTCATGCTCGCATTCCTGTGAAACTGTTCAGGCAAAAAGAGTAGTTTCAGTAATTTCGGAATGGCTGCCTGATTCTGTTTCTAGAAGACATGGACAGTCTACATCCTAATTTATACACAATGAGAGTTTATTATTACAGATATTATGCCATCCTCTGTGGCTTGGCATCTTACAGCTAATTAACCCTACAAAACAAGTACAAACTGAGAAAAAAAAGCAAAAGATCTAAAGTAAATTCAGTATTTGGATTTGGTAGGGAACCAAAGTAAATTATGAGTAAGGAAAGCATAATTCTTAAAACCTGAGTCATCATAGTCTGATTTTTTTAATTCGTAATTGCACCATTTAGCTAAAATTAGCAGAATATTCCCGGGGAAACCCCTAGATTAAAATACAGGTTACAGAAACAGTTACTTGTCACCAGTATGTAAAAACATCAGCTGAATTCCAGCTCTATTCCATACAGCAGGTGGTAGAAGCAAATAGTTCCTTATCTGATACAATGATCCCGAGTTAGCAGGTGTTGGCATCAGTCAGGCTTTTCAGAAAAAGCATATCAGCCTCATCAGAAAGATTAACACTAAATAGAGAAAACCATCATTCCTCCTTAACATGCATTTTAGTGAGTCACTTCACAAATAATTTAACTAGTTATGGTGACTCAAAAATATATAAGTGAGGCAGCCATCTTAATTCATGAGGTTAAGTCACTATACGTATCAGTGTCAACTGCTTACTTTCCTTAGGGTGTTTTTTTAATAATCTATAATTTGCTCTTTAAAATGAATGTAAAATGTCCGTTACCCTGTGATCCTTCTGTCATTAGACTTAGTGGATCTGTGTGTGCACACTGTCTGTGCCTACAAATTTCTCTGCTCTCAAATTGCCACGAATGACCATGCTGGTTACTCTCATCTTCCTACATGCATTGCAATAAGCAAATGTTACTTTAAAATATGCAATCATATTTCTTTGATGAAGTAATGTCATGTGCTCTGTTATTCCTCTTTTCTAAACAATATTTTCATTTATAGAGTTTATGATTTTTTTCTCCTTTCTTGCAGTTCATTTGCTAAGACACATATTCAGTACATATTCCTACAAAGTAACAGATTTTTAAAATGCAGTAGATATATCTGTAAGAGTTCTTTATGTATAATGCATTTTCTAAAAAATATAACTGTTTTCAGTAATGAAGTTTCTTTAAACTTATGTTTCTAAAGGATTTTGCTGATAAATGTACTCTTTTTTTGACAAATATATGCACACACATTGTTCTCATAGCTGACTCAAGGCTGTATACCATGTTTAGTACTAGATGGTTTTTTATACTCATAAATTGTGGCCATTAGATACAGTCTTTCTGATTTTGAAACATTTTGCATCCAATTTTCTCAAAAGCATGCTAGGGAGAATTATGTTCTCTAGTTGCTAAAAGATAATTTTTGATAATACATGGAAACTTTTCCTACAGATTTTAGCAGTCTACTTGGACACACGTAGCTTGCACTAGTGAATGCCCTAACAATTTGCTCTTGTCTGCACTCAGTAATGTATTATCTAACACTTCAGGCRTAGTAAAAAACTCACTCAGAAATATGGCAAGCACATTATTTGTCTGGAAATAGAAACTAACCCGTGTTGCTTACATAATACTACTGTTATTACTGTATTTTATTCCTCTTTGGAAAATAATTATCTGCTTCCACATTAGAGAACACCCAGGACCAAACTTTTCTATGACATGCACCATATGTGCCTAATGAACTCAGCCAGCTTTGCCTGCTATCTGTTCGTTGTCATTTACAGGCAGACACCTAACACCTTGCAGAGGGAGACTTAAATATGATTATCTGTAACTTTACTACAGTGTCTTAAAGATGAAAACTCTTAGCTGCAAAGACTGACTGTGGCAGACCATTAGACAATCAATCAGAAATCTACCTTACTCAGGTCATTCCTTCAAGTGATAAAATAACTAGAACTTGATCTCTATAACCACAGGAAAAAGCCTACAGCACAACAGATGMATTCCTTGCATGATGTACTAAATCTGAATTTATTAGGAAGACYTCTTATGGTCTAGTAATTAACAATAAGAACTGTTCATCACATGTATAGAAGGCAGTCCTATCAGTATAGTATTATGGATCATGTTTCTTCAGCTTTGCTTAATGTATTCCCTCTAGTTTTTCATTTTCTCTTATAAAATCTTCCCATTTCTAAACATGCTTCTGCCTGTACACTTGCAAGTTACATTCACCACAGACRGTATATCCATTTTTGCATCGTAATGTTTTTAGATTCATGTAATGCATCACGATATAAAATAAAACACAACATTTTTATGAAAAAATTAAACTATGTTGGATTTTTTTAAAAACTTTTTTAGACCAGAGTATCTGCTAGGTAGTATTATTGTGTTAAATACTCTGGAATTCCATTTATATACTTGTCATATAGGTGGATGTCATAAAAATGGAGGCAGTAGCAGAAAGCTTCCAATTTAAATGAAACAGAAAGGTCCTGAAGTTAGAGAACTGGAAAATGGTGCCCTCTTACAAGAGGTTCAGAAGTAAAAGTAGACCACATGTCATGTATCCAATGCAGGTTCTTGCCAAGGAAATAGCCTGGCAGGAGATTAGAGGGAAGATCACCTTCTCACAGTGGTTTCCCCAGTGACCTGACAGAAGCCCAGTAAGGTGGATTGACATCAGGGTGGAGGTGAAGAACAGGCACARAGCCACTGGCCATCCACCTCAGAGAGAAGAGGGCAGGAGGCCAGGCAGGACCACAGGATGCTTTCCTTGCCCTTATTAGAAAGCAGAGCGGGCTAAATGCAGGAAACATTTATTTCCAAATTCTCAGGTACTTGAAACCGATGAACGCTCGCTCTTCTTATTTGGAACTTAATTGATTTGCTGCTGGCAAATATGCAGAAAGGTAAGCTTCTCCCAGTGAAATCCTTTGTGCAAAGTAAAGGAGCCAGGAGAAGTCATGTAAGAAAATACTCAGAGGTATTTTTGCCCTGAAAAACTCCTGCTGGCGTTTTGAAAGCTTGCTGTCCCTGGAGATCAAGATAGAGGAGTAACATGCAGCTGTGTGTACTGGGAGCACCTGACTCCCTGTCAATTGTCACGCCAAACCCAAGGACTCTCTTCTGCTCTCATATATTCTCCTGCACGCCCAGAAACGGAGAGAGCAAGCACTCATGTTGGGGGACCTACAGGCTGGCATCACCAAAGAGAGCAGCAACCAGAACGAATGCGGTATGGCATATTCCTCTCAGCGGAGGTTAAGGCACTACAGACATTAAGCTGTAGGGCCCACTAAAAGCAGTGACAGTGAGCAACAGCTTTGGGATCCAGCCAGAAGGGGATATGTTGTTTAATCGAGTCTGTTTTAGGTGGCACATCAGTGTCATGACTCACGGCATGATTAAAGAACACACCTTATGTTTCCCTCAGATACTCTCTGCAGGACTCATACAGCAATGACAACAGACTTCTCTCAGCATCCTATAGTAGAAATATTCACTAGATGATCTTAACATGTTGTGAATACGTAGATTTTCCTATATCACTGCATGGTTTTTTAAATTGTAAACTCTCAATCACTGAAGAGAGCTACATCATATAAAACAGAAATGCAGAGCAAACAGCTCATTCTTTCTGAATGTTGACATTAAGCAGCTGCTTTATTAATATCTACTTTTATCTAGCCTTTTTAGTGCAGGGAGGGACATTATCTTGTTTGCTACAGCTTTGGTAGTGGCTTGGCTGTATCAAAATCTGACTTGCAGGTCAAGTTCTCTCCTGTTAGGATATGCCAAAAAGCACTTTAATAAGAGGAGATGAATGACGAATGTTAGGAATTAAACTTTTCAGCAAAAACTGCCGTACACTAAACTATCCAAAAGCAAGAATGATTAAATGTGAAACTGCAAGTGACTCCTATGAGAGTGGGCAATGAGGGAGGACTGCAAGGAGCCTCCACCTCATTTTGGGTGGCCTGCTGGAGGCCCAGGCAATACTGCATCCCTCCCTCGAGAGCCCAGGCAGTGSTCGCTTTTTGTCTCCTCTAAGGGTTCCTGATCACGTAACTGGACAGATATATCCCATTTCACTCTCTGCTTGTGCTTCCCAGAGCAAGCAGGAACTGTAAATAGGTGTTACTGCAAGCCTCACCCCTTCCTCTGGGCTTTGGGTAGTGGGATGGATCCAGCCTCACAAGAAGAAACTTAATGGGCTCAGTGCTGCTCCTCAATGGGCGGCAGTTCTGCAACTAATATCAGTGACAACGGGATTGAATTAAGTGTGAAAGAATCCTAAAAGCATTCACATGTTTTTCAGAGTAATAACGAATTTTTGCTTGAACACAAATAGTATCAAATGTACCGGTTAATGTAAGTAGGTATAGTTTCACCGAAGCAGTAAATTTCRATCATTGTCTAAAAATTAACTCTGTCCTTGCTAACTACCTTGCAWTTCCTCCTACTACAAATTTTAAAAATAGAAGTGTTTCGGGCTCTTACAAAGATGTTACATTGGTTATTAGGAAGTAAATGTAATTCTTAAAAAATGCACATCAAGAACTATCTAAAGACATTCTACTGCTTAAATATTAAATACAGAGGACAAATTTTATTACTTGGAGCTTTTTGAAGTAATGGAAATTGATACCAATTTCAAAAAAATGGTATTTTAAAAAGAATATATTTTAATAAAGCTTAAACTACTTTTTGAAATAAATGTCATTAAACTGACTACAAAGTTAAAAATACTACTGATGAATATGATTAATTTTAGTCTTAGTTATCTGTGTTGAATGAAATGTAAATTACTTGGTACACATGACAATATATAAACATTACAGTATATTTCAACTCTGATGATGTGTATGATGTTCTCAGTAACAGAGTTTAGGTCTTTTTAATTAAAAACACCTCCTGAAGAGGAGTATCTGTGATATAGTGCATGCTGGGGTAATGGAGAATGTGCGTTTGGGAACAAGGGCCTACACAATTATGTTTTTCTATTTTCTTGATCTCTAATATCATTGAAGTATCAGCTAAGTATTTGAGCACTGTGACCCAAAATTCCTAGTGCACCAAAGCACATGAGGGATTTGCCACAGAATTCTGAGTTCCCAGATATTCCCAGTTCAACAAAGCCCTAACCATGCCTTCCGTGATGCTGCACACCTGGCAAGCCACCAGTCTCAGTGGGATTTGGGGATGCAACATTGTTCCATGAAAGCCATAGTACCTTGCAGTACCAGGTTCAAAGTGTGAACATTTCTGATGGTCTCCATACGTGTCAAAGTCATATAAGAGCTTAAGCTACTTTTCAAATCTAATTAAACTTTTTGGGAGGGAGAGCTACCACTATAGCTATTTGTTAAAAAGGCATACAGATGTTGCACAGGGCTTGTACAAACCTGTGCCTATGAACAAATTAAAAGCTTTTAAGATCACAGAGGAGTTTTTGAAGTTAAAAATTAGCCATGATTACATACACAATAACCTGTCACTTCTTTACACTTCTGTAAAATAAAACGCTGTCAAGAAGAAATAAAGTGTCCTGAAGAAATGCCAGAACATAACTTTACACTTGCTTAAAATGTGTTTCCAAAGCTGCTATGAGCTGATTATTAAAGTACATCTCTTCTTTAAAAAGAGCTATTTGTTGTCATTTTGATTGACAATAAAAGCTTATGTAAGACAGAAAATTACTTGCAGCACTATAGGAAAGATGAAATTATACAACCTATTTTTTTTACTTATGACCCCCAAATGTACTAAAGCTAGTTTTCATGAACATCTAGTAGTGTTAAAATATACTAAGATAAATGCAGAACAGCATTCATTACAAGTATTCTCCTTTTTTAAGTGTGACTAAATATTTAACTGATGAAACGTGCTTTATTCTGATCTGCTTGCTTTATTTATTTATTTTCCTGGTTATCCTGGAGTGAAGTCAAAGACAGCTCAAAGCTTCTTCGCATTGCGAAGCTGAATTGCATGAACTGCAGTTCAGCAAAAAACTGAATTTTGCTGCCTGCAAAATGAAGTCGGGAGAAAGCTCGCTTGTGTCTCAGGAAAGGGCAAAGGAGGGAAGGGAAAGGAGGAAGGATTTCAGAGGAGAGCCAGCGGTTCCTGCACCAGGCGCTGCCGCTGGCGACGGGGAGCCACACTGCCGTTGGGGACTGCTCCGTTGCCGCCTCACAGCTGCTGCCTCCTATGCTCCGATGCCTGGTGTCAGACTCCCTAACGCAGGCAGGGTGTATATGGTTGCTTTTGTTATCCCTTGCAGTGCATGGCCTTAGGCATCTTTGTCCATATCTTCAACTGAGCCTGTAGGAGGTCTACACGGGATGCTGAGGTTTATGAATGGCTGTAAAAGACTGCTGTTGACTTGTAAGGTCTTTGAATCATAAACGAGAGATGGTGGAAACAGGGATCAACCAGCATTCCCCATCCATGTGCTCATGCAAGAGGCCTACATGCTAGAGAGAGGCTGCTGATCTCTGTGACAGAGGATCTAACTATTTAACTTGATTGAATCCAGTTTGCTGGATAAATACTGAGCCAGCGGCTGCTTGYTGCAAGGAACAGACCCAAACAACGTCACCCCACACCAGCCTGCCCACACAGCTAAGTGGAGTAGAAACCAGGACTGGGAAAAAATCTCCCCGCAGTGAGGAGAGAATTCCTTACAGACATTCCAATTTAAATTGATAACTCCTAACAGATCTGATTTTTTTCTGTTTAAAAAAAAAAGTTAGCTTTTTCCAACTTACTTACTATTTTACACTGCAATAAACCAAGTGCCAGAAGGAGTCATCTGGTATCCTTTTAGGAAAAGTGAGGATGGTGTATATGCAAACTGATCAGCACAGAAGCTGCAAGGGAATAAAGCAAATTCCATTTGGAGAAAACCTATAGAGGATCTAGCTCGTAAATTGTGGAAGTCTCTAGTGCAGTCTGAATTTTCAGAGGTTTATAATTTGCCAAAATCTGGGAGAATGCAAAGGCGAATCCACTATCATATATACCATATCTTTGCTCCAGGAAACTTTCTTTTAGGTGAGCAGCATATTTTCAACAAGTACAAAACAACTTACTTTTTGTATAATCTAATTATCAGAGATGGCTACAATGTTTTATCTGAAATTTTTCAAATATGATCAACCCAAAGTCTGGTAAAGTTATGAACAATGACAGCAGGATCCTGCAAAGTTTGCCTTGTACAATCTCAATTCTAAGCAATCATAGAAGTCTTACCTACCATAGCTACTTACATTACTGGAAAGTAAGTAAATAAGTATTTGATACTTTGGAACTTTATAGTAACAGATGCTTTAGGAAAAAAAAAAMCAAAAAAACACATGGCTCCATGTATTATTTTCTTAAACGTGTGCTAGCTGGTTCTTTCCCACTTCTTAGTAGAGGACATAAAAGCCAGTCCTGTCTCTTTTTTTGTCTCCACAAACCAAAAGACTGACATGATCTGTCAAGATCAAGACACTGAAAAGCTGCATACATCAGTGTCAGTACTCAGTCTGACTGCTGCGATTGACGTTCCTCTGCTAAGACCTTACCAAAGCAACAGAGTAGATGTAGGATGTATGAACAAAAGACCATGCTAGTGAGCAAACTTACATTGTTATAGCATATGATGTGGGAACAACTTCTGAATACAAGCAAAAAAAAAAAAAAAAAAAAAATTTCATGATAAAATACCCTTATTTGAAAATATCCAGCCCTTAAAACAAGCAAACTACGGGAGCACATTTATCCTTGTCTATACAACTGGGAATTAGACTTCTGGCCAAATTCAGTTTTAGAATTTGCGTCCCAAATTTCACTTGTCAGTATATGAATCTCATCTGGTTTATAGCAGCCACATTCAGCAATATTTGGGCAGTAAACATACTGAATTTCTCTATAGTAACTTTTTAACACAGAAATTATGATCTATAACATTCTGATTTCATTTACACAAAAGTTAGTCTGAATGTCTTTGATTACTAGAAAAAAATTGAGTACCAAAGATCAGCAACAGGGGTGAAGAATACTTTTGAGCTCACTTGCTCAGATTCCAGCTGGATAAACCAGCATAATCTTACTGACTTAAGTGGGCAAAAACTATGGGTCACCTGTGTCAGTGGCATRCAGATCCAATTCTCCACAATTTAGGACTGCATCCACAGAGAATATTATCCTTCCTACAGTTCTAGACAACAGTTTGTGGAAACAAGACTCTGGCACAGCGAAGCTACTCTGTAGAAAAGACAAGCAGATGAGAGCCAAAATAATTAGATGCTCCTCTTTGAGCTCCACAAGGCTGAGGCTGAGTCGGGGAATGCTTGGTCCCGAATACAACCTGGAAGAGACTCAGAACGGTTGTGCATTAGGCAAAGTTGTCAGTGCCTGCAAAGGCATCATTTAAGGATGCCAGATCACAGCCTTACTCTAAYCATGCTTCCTTTCCACTTCTAGAAAGTTGGAGCAAAAATAGCATAGTGCCAAGACATCCATTGACTGAGAGATACTCACCCTCTAAGGAAAACCCTAAGGATGGGCTGGGGCAAAGCAGCCAGGGGATCAAGATTTAGGACTGCTGGCTCTCACAACAGCTGCAGTTTGGAATCTACTGTATAAAAGATTTAGCATGTCTTATTTGTACCTTATTTATTTCACTGTTACCCTTAAGTTTTTAATATATTCCCATAGCAGGTGCCCATGTATTTTTAGTTATCCAAATGTATGTGTGTTTGTGTGTGTTATATTTACCATCCCCTTAAATAAGGAGAATATACTTCTCCTTTATGAAACAGATAACTGAATTTGGATCTTAAACTATTTTTAACAAAGCAGCAGTTCATGGTGGCGATTACTGCACATGCATACTAGAAGCCAAGTGCCAAATACTCCTGCTCAATTTCTCTAACAGCTGAAAGAAATATTTTTTTTAAATATTCTGATAACAGCTGAATGGCTTTCCTTCAAACTTCTGGGTTAAGGTAGATATGTAAGTTTGCAGCCCAAGATAATCAAGAAAAGCCATTGTAAACAAAAACTTAAGATATAAAGTGTATCTAAAGTATAACCGTAGCATCCCCTGAGAGTAAACAAATACAACAGTAATAATACTGCATATTTATATAGCAAGTTCCATTCAGAGATTTCAAAATGCTTCTATGAAATATTAATCATTACAACCTTCCTGATGAACAGCTGTCATTATCCTCATTCCAGAGATCAAAACACTGTAACACGTCATGATTTAAATGACTTGCTAGCTTGACTCAAGAAATATGTAGCAGAGCCATTTTAAACTGTCAGTCTAAAGACTTMCTGTGCTGGTTTTGGCTGGGATAGACTTAATTTTCTTCATAGTAGCTAGTATGTTTTGGATTTGTGCTGGAAACAGCACAGGGATAGCATAGGGATGTTTTCGTTACTGCTGAGCAGTGCTTACACAGGGTCAAGGCCTTTTCTGCTTCTCACCCCACCCCACCAGCGAGCGGGCTGGGGGTGCACAAGAAGCTGGGAGGGGACACAGCCGGGACAGCTGACCCCAACTGACCAAAGGGATATTCCATACCATATGACGTCATGCTCAGCACATAAAGCTGGGGGAAGAAGAAGGAAGTGGGGGACRTTCGGAGTGATGGCGTTTGTCTTCCCAAGTGACCGCTACGCGTGATGGAGCCCTGCTTTCCTGGAGATGGCTCAACACCTGCCTGCCGATGGGAAGGAGTGAATGAATTCCTTGGTTTGCTTTGCTTGTGTGTGCGGCTTTTGCTTTACCTATTAAACTGTCTTTATCTCAACCCACGAGTTTTCTCACTTTTACTCTTCTGATTCTCTCCCCCATCCCATCAGTCAGGGAGTGAGTGAGCGGCTGTGTGGGGCTTAGTTGCCAGCTGGGGTTAAACCACAACATTTACACTTTAAATGCAATTTTTGTGCTTTTGTATTTGACCTTTGTCCAGAACTCCAAACTTAATTTAAACTCTCAGTTTAAAGTCTTACCATTTGTATGCTACGTGGCCCACAAGAAAAYGCTGTTAACGTAGTTGGAGACTTTGTCTGAACATAAGATGAACATACCTTTCCCACAAATGTCTTTAGCTAAATCATCAACACCTTGTTATTCTATCACTTACCACAGTATGCATGGATCTCAGAAATGGTGTTAAAGTGAAGAGAGAGTGAAGTATGTGGCTTTACATTCTTTAGAGAGCTATRTTAGTTTGTACTTCCAAGCTGAGTGAGACCACTTTCACACCCCTCTTTGAATGCAACAGAGGTTACGTGAGGCATGTGGTATAAGGAAGAATGTGCTTCAGCGAGATCCAAAACCGTGATTTTAATGGTTATAATTCTGTGCTCCAGTATGACRGGTACAAAGTTAGCTATGTCTTCTACTTCCCTTCCAAATGTGGAAGATAAAAACTGTAGCAAGACAGCTCTTCTAATCCTGAAGTGTTTCTGTTGAAAAATACCCAAGATTAAGATTAAGATTAAAATACCCAGGATTTTTCTGTTGAAAAATACCCAGTTGTCATGCTTGCTAGACACAAGGAGGAATCATAGTGTGCTGCTTTTTTTCTTTCCTGAGCATCAGTGCACTTCTGTTTGCCTAGAAATAGGCATGTGTAATAGAAATGATCTTGAGTTATCAGACCCTGAAATGTTGTGTTTTATTTAGTGACTTTTAGAACAAATTTGAGTTTCCAGTCCCTGAAGYACATTGTCTGAATTCTGTTATCAGAGTAACTGCTTTCATAAGGAAAGGGAAAACCTTAAGAGATTCTGACATGCTGAGGACTGAAATGCAGGAGACTAAAACATTGGAAAAATAGACAAAGAAGTGGCACTCTGTTAGAACATCCACCTTTTYAGCATAGCAAGTTTTGCAGCAGGAAACAGTAACAGCAAATAAACTCACAAAGTTGAATAACTGATAACATTTGCATGTGTTTGATTCACTGCATGGCATTATATGCAGCGACTACAAAACCATCATGACTTAAGATGGTACCTCTTGGTAGTCTAACAACCTTCCTCTCTCAACTTTGATGTAAAAAAGGAATTCTGGAAATTGTGTCAGAAGACACACCATGGCACTGACAACTAATGAACAAATCGTCAGAGGTGAATACAGAGAATGTGCTTACCATATCCCATTAAAAATATGCCAACTGGAAAACCAGTTTTGTGTATGAGTACCACAGTCAAAAGATGAATATTTAATTCAACTGCAGCTCAAAAGGAGCGACTCCAAATTTGTTGATGGACATGGCACACTAATAGGCAGTTCTAATAGTGCCACCATCCACAGAGGAAAAGTTTTTAGGTGAAACCAGTCCAAGCCGAAAGAAGACRGGGACAATATCCTGCTCCCATAAGACTTCCTTATCAAGATTCTGAAGAATGGCTGCTGGGGATTACACAGGAACACAGAGTGTCAGAGAATTTCTTTAGTTTACATGTATTTCTCCCTAGTCTGGTCACTGCAGATTTGAGTTTCTTCCAAAAGGCAAGCTCTCACAAAGTCAACAGATGGAAAAAATGAAGGGTCATCTAGCAGTAATTCTAAGTAGAAGACAGGTCTAGTTCTGGATACTATTTGTACCAAATGTGCAGTTTCTCTTAGATGTGCTCTTGGATGAATTCTAGCTCTCCAGGAAGGTGACAAATGGTTCTGGGTAGAATTGACTTCAACACCGACACTGAGCAAGATCCCAAACTGCCTTTGGGATCACTACACTGCGCAGTGCAGTGGATGCGTGGATGGCTGATGCCATCGGACGATTACTCACTGGCAGTAACTGAGGCATCACCCCTTCGGGAACAGAGGTTTGCTGTTAGAGATTTATAACGTAGACATATAAGATTGTTGGAACGGGTCCAGAGGGGGGCCACAAAAATGATCAGGGGGAACACCTCTCCTATGAAGAAAGGCTGAGAGCGTTGGGGTTGTTCAGCCTSGAGAAGAGAAGGCTTTGGGGAGACCTTACTGCAGCCTATCAGTACTTAAAGGGGGCTTATAAGAAAGATGGTGGCAAACTTTTTAGCAGGGCCTGTAGCGACAGGACAAGGGGGAATGGTTTTAAACTAAAAGAGGGTAGATTTAGACTATATATAAGGAAGAAATTTTTTACAATGACCATGGTGAAACACTGGCACAGGTTGCCCAGAGAGGTGGTAGATGCCCCATCCCTGGAAACATTCAAGGTCAGGTTGGATGGGGCTCTGAGCAACCTGATCTAGTTGAAGATGTCCCTGCCCACAGCAGGAGGGTTGGACTAGATGACCTTTAAAGGTCCTTTCCAATCCAAATTATTCTAAACCAGGGRCTTATGGAATGCAGCATATAGCCTGGCAACAGTCACTGACAAGAAGTTCAAGAAACCCCACTGTACACAATTGTGGAAGATATCTACCCACAATGATTTTTTTCCTGACCACTTCAGTAGTGGTTTGGTTTAAATCTAAAGATATATATCCTTTAAACAAATCTCAAATGGTTCTGAAAATCTTACAAGTGTTATCTACAAGTGTTGTGGAAGGTGTCTGTGCCCATGGCAGGGGGGTTGGAACTAGATGATCTTTAAGGTCCCTTCCAACCCAAACCATTCTATGATTCTAAGATGCTTGTCCACTACAGCGATCTCTTCAAGCGTATGACAAGCTTAGGGGGATCCCCGAGAGGCCCCTTGTGGAGGCCTTTTCGCACTCTCTTGAGGCCATCTCCGAAGAAGCTGTGCACRTCTCTGTTTATAGGCTCAACACAACAGCCCTGCCAGTCTCTGGGGGTTCCCTTGGTTGTGCTGGTAATGTTCGACAATCGCTGAACTTCTTTCTWCCCCCTAAACGCGAGGAAGGGGAAATCCCAACATCCTGCAACTGAAAGAAAATAGCAAACTAGTTCCGATATGCTCATGAGCACCAAAAGGCCCCTTGTCCACTGACCCACAGTTCTTGTTATCACCCTTTATGTGATGAAACTATGGGCCCTCTGTGGGCCYTACTATTTTGAATGAAATTTGTCTACAAGGGCATAACGCTCTACTGTTACGTACAGAAAATGTAACTATGGCCATACAGAACAGCTAACCGTAATGTTGCATGCCCTTTCTGGCTGGCAGTTGTTGGCAGAACAAAACTATTTGCAATCTTTTCCACAGCTGCAAAGTAGTCTTTGTGTATTCATTTCTCCAGGATGTAATGCTATTCAAAATGCAGAATTAATTTTTAATTTAAATGATTGTATCTTTTGGACCATTAATTTGACTGTTGAAATAGCCCATCGGTTACCTATGTAATAAGATGTAGCAGGCATATGCACCTTTTCAGGGGCTAATTTTCAGATTGTATCAATTTATTCTGTAAGTGTACTCCTGTAGAAAGCATGCATGTCATTTAAATTATTTCGAATGGCATTAAATTATTTGGCCATAACCTGCAGAATTGTGTGTAAGCCAGAAAAGTTGTGATTTATTGAGAGAAAACTGAGGTCACAAATGTTTCTTGAAGACTGGAATGCTTCAGTTTGAGACTGAGATTCCTTGCCTTCCTATTATCCCAGAACTGTAACATTTGGGAATTCAAAGTGCCTGACGTAGTGTACAACACAATGTGGCATACAAATATCCTGTGTGAAAAAAATCCCTCTAACATCAGCCTCTTTACTGCCATCCAGAGGCAGTACAGAACCAATATTAATAATAATTACTTGTAAACACCACCCTAGAGACAGAAAAAGTTTGAAGAATAAAATCGGCCAAGGACTTTCAGCCAATCAGAAAGCAAACAGAAGTGGTGGAAGGTGTTGCACATGCAGAAATTGCACTCCAACTGTAAATGGCTAAAAAGGCAATGATAAGTTTGAAATAAGATTAAAGGTTGTGTGATATTAARATTTTACCAGCATGAATTTGGGATTTATACCAGCTCACACGACTGAAGCAAAAAAGGGATTATGAAAGGTATTCCAATCATRTTCCAATAAGAGCTTCAGGTCATACCACACGGATCATTTTATTCCTTTACCTTTAAGTATTGCCATCAGTAACATCTGCCTACTACCCTACAATATAATGTGTGTCGTTCAGCGTCCCCTCCAAAAGCTTGGCTTGGGGAGAAAAATCCACTGAGTTCAATTTCTGCCAAAACAGAAGGAAGTTTTACAAAGGAGTAAGACAGTGAAAATACAGTTTTGCCTTGGATGTATACTGGAAGCCCATGTGTTTGCAAGGGACATGGCTGCTACTGCTTGATAAATTTCCACATCAGCTGAGCAACAATGATGCACTGTGGGTGCTTTCCTGGACCATGGCAGATATAAAAAGGTGATTTATCAGCTCTTTCATGTTGTATTTTTAACCATCTATTTTGAAAACCAGMAAATTTTCAAAAATTTACTTAATTTTCTGTACTTACTGTCTCTTCTCATCTACACTGGAAGTTCAATTCATTCATACTTTCCAAGCATCCATCTTCCCAAGCAACCAAAAGGACAGCAATAGATAGCTTATAATATTTTTATGTTTCTGCTTGTGAAACTGAACTCACCATTTGCTATTTACTAACCTATTTACAGAAACTGCTTCTTCACCTGCACAGTGCACCCCCTTTCCCAGCCCCGGCCCCTGCTTGTGCGGTCCAGCCAGCTGCTACACATGTTTTTTAAATCTTTTCACTCTAGAAGACTGACCAGAAATTTCTCCATCCTTCCAGAAGCAACCTCCACATGCACATAAGCGAGGCTGAAAAGATGAAGTTAGCCTTACACAGGCTTTTTGTTCTGGGTGAATTCAGCAATTATTGATTTCACTGGCCTTTCCACAGAATTTCATAAACTTTGCTTCTCCTTCCTAACCTACAATATAATATGGTGTTAAAGTAGCTTTCTCTGAGGAATTGGTTCAAACGCACTCAACTGACAATAAAAACAACAATATCATAAACATGTTTGGGAGTTAAACTAAAGCTRAAACATTGAACAGATGTTCAAGTAAATAACTGCTGCTGTTAGCAAGGTAGTCAGCATTTTTATTCTAAGTTATGGCTTAAAAATTTGGACAAAAATGTATCTTAAAGTTGAAATTAGACTCCATTTTGGTACTGAAATTTGCCATATTGCCATATCTCAATCCTAGAAGTGCAAAATACAAATCCAACAGCTTAGTGTCATCTAAACCTCAGTTTAAGAGTTCCAGCTCAGATGGGAAGTCGTGCACCCTGTGAGCATGAACAGGGGGCATGAGGGTGCCTGGGGAGGGGCAGGTGTGGGGGCCTTYGATGCTTGGCGGGTTTGGCAGAGCACGCCCAATTCAAGGCAGCACTGAGGAATTGGGGACCGGACTGACACCCCGTGCCRGCGGAGGCTGAAAACCTTGTAAGTGAGACAAATCCAGAAAGGACGTAACCGAACCCCCCAGGGAAGTCCACAATGACAGAGGTGTTGCACAGTGCCAGGCTCACTTATGGCTATCGAGATGAATCTCGGCTAAAGCTGAACTGCTAGCAGCACCTAGGACCACAAATTTAAAACTATCCTGTTCTGTCTAAAGATGTCTCTCCTGCAAGTGCTGTGCAGACATCTCTTATGTTGTGCAAGGGGCTATCATCTAAATTGCTGAAGTTACATGCACACTTATGTGCTTGTGGGATTGTAGTCCATTACGGTATTTCACCTTTAAATATGTTGGCATAAGACATAAGAGTCAGATACAAAATAGTTTGGAAATAAATGGGTAAAGAAGAACATATGAACAAAATAAGTATGTGAGAACCTGTTCTTCAAAGCTTGTATGAACATTAGTTGTTCTGTTAAAGAAAAGATTATGGGCAAATTGAGAGTTCAGAATTTAAATGGTTGACATATGATGTTCAATACGTATAGTAACACTTTATTTTAAACTACTGATGGTAAAAGCGTGAGGGGAAGAGTATTTTTGTTTTACCTATTTCCCATTTCCATATCCCTTGTAGTAACAACATATAGGTATAGGAAATGCATACAGCTGTGATAATGATATTGTGTAAACCCGTGAAAACAAAGAAACTAATATTAGTGAAAATCTCTTTCAGGACACTCTGTTGAGCAGCAAAGACTCCTAAACAAGGGTAATCTTTCTTGTCTGATTACTGCAATGCTTAGTTATAAGGAGATGAGTTAAGGAGTCTTTTGTTGTGTTAGCCTTCATAATATCTACCTCTCTGGGGTTGAGTAAAACCTTTCAGATTTTCTGAAGACAGTTTTGATGCCTTAATTGCTATCTTTTTTTTCTGGGCTAATTAACATCTGTTTGCGAAAATCTCCTGCAAGACATTGTAAAACATCACTTGTTAAAGAGATTGTGGGGCTTGCTCTTGACAAATGTGAAGTGACATTCTGCTGGTGTCTTTTGTAAGATCATATAAAGGAGCTGGTTCATCTACCAGAAAAAGAAAAAAATCCTACCAGGAACTAGTGAAAAAGACAATACTCATCATACAGAGTCAGTAAGTGGTTCACACGTCTTGCTTGCATGAGATGAAAGGGAATGAATCTGAATTCATTTTACATTTGATCACAGACAAGGAATTCTCCAGATCAAAGTGTGCCATAATAATGGAGACTAACTAAATGCAACTAGATCCAAAAACATCTGTCAGGGGTTTGATGTCTAAAAATGGAAATCCTTTATATTAATGTATTATTACATAACCACATGAGAACCAAAAGTCTCTTGAAGTCTTATTTTGTTTTTGTGTATTGTGGTTGAGAAAATTCAACTAACATAACCCCCCAAATAAATCTAACACATAGAGAGAAAAGAGAGTGAAATATAACGATGAGTCTTCAACCTCTGTTCTCTTCGTGTATGATCAGACACTATTTTAAAAAAGGCTAATGGCAGAAGTGCTGGTGACCTGAATAGAATATATCAGCAGCCTAGGAAATGAGTTTGATGGTTCTAATCCAATTTTCAGTGGACAAGAGTGCACATCACAAAAACCTTCTCTACAATTAGCACTAATTGGCAACTTTTTTGGCAGTCTCTTTACAGAGGCCAAAAATTGAATGGACATGGAGATTAAACTGTCCTTTCACTCCTAGAAGTACTCTGTGAGCAGCAGCTGAGATTTCTTAGTATGGCAATGGGGAAAAAAACACAGCGTTTCTGACTGCGTTTTACCTGTTCTGGGGATGAGCAGACTTCATTCTTCAGGGTTGTCAAGGCAACATTTATACGCTAATTAAGTTACAGCAGAAGAGTGAAAACATTTTTTTAACTCTTTAGCTGAAAGTGCTTAAAAGGTAATAAAATATTTGAAGGCATAGTGAAAAAAGTGYGGAAACTTAAGCTCTGCAGAAGTGAACAAAAATGGGTTTGTCTTTTTTGATGGGAGAGGCATGTATGTGCAGAAGGCAGTGTTGTTTCCTTCCCTTTTTCCTCTGGGATCACTCATTCACTGATGCAATGTTTTAGCGTAGTAGAGACGCATCTTTTTGAGCAGTCTGGATGCTCAGAAAGACCGATGCCCTTTCCAAACTGTACTTAGGTTACTGAATTTCAAACTGAGCTCGATCATGTAGTTGGACCCATGTTGTTCCTCAGAGGAGGAGGCATGTTTTGCTGCAGCCACTCTTGCTGCTGAAAAGCTTTCGGAGGTTGTCAGGCTTTAGAGCAGCTCTTGGCTCTGCAGTAGTTGGGACTTGTACTGGCATAAAGGTGACCCTCATATTTCTGGGTGAGTGAAGCTACAGTGCAGCAGAGACTTTGATCCATTACACTGTAATGCAGTTTGCAAAGAAAATCAGGGGACAGAGCAGAGTCCCGTTTCTGATAGGTTACAAAATCCACCCGCTCTTGGTTGTAGGTCTCTTTCTTGTTGCCATTTCCAAGAAATTGTCTTTCTTATCCCCAGGCCTCACAGATCTCTGCAGTTTGAAAGAAATGCATGCAGCTCTGCTTCTGTTGACATCAGTTTCTGTTCTGCTAGCATTATTTTGATTTATTCTGGAGTCTGGTCTCTGTTTATTGCTGACCTAAAGGAGCTTAGATTGCTGTGATGTTGGTGTAGTCTAACAGTACTAATTTCTGGAAACAGCACTTATTATGTCCTGAGAGCTGTTTATTTTCATGGGGATTGCTGAACTTCACAACTTTTGTGTCATTCAGTTTCACCAGCTCGATCTTTCATCCCTCTGACAGATTAAAATTCTCTTCTGTTCTTGTCTGAAATTATTAAGCTCTAACAGCATATTCAGAGAAGGCCCCAAACACTGTTTATGCTTCTCCTGCAAGAGTTTAYTGTCTTCAGAAGACACAGAATAGGTGAGCTGAGAGGATATCACTAGAATATCTGTCTCTTGTTGTCAACTGCCAATGTTACCATTGCATTTTTGTGGAAGAAATAACCCTTCTGGAATGGAATTAAAAGCATGGGAGGCGATGGCTTGTCAGAAGTGATTGCTTGTCTCTTGCAAGTCGGACGTGCAGCTCCTCTTGAGGCGTTCACTCTTTTCAGGGATTCGACATTCCCTTACATATTGCGAAGAAATATATGTAAGGATCATTATAGGCTAGAATCAATGAGATAGCAAGCTAGCAAGTGCTATTAATAGCAAGAGATTACATAGTATTAATGTTTRCCAAACAGTGTCCTAAGAGTTTGGTTATGAACCAAAGCCTGCGTGAGGGATAGGATAACACAGGGCTGTAACTTGAAAGACAGCAGCTCTCACTGAACAGCCTACGGACCTTTGACGTGAAGCAAGATGCAGCAATGTTTGATCTACCCTGACAAAACTTCCCTTTTAACTTTTTTACACTCTCAGSTTTCTTTTAATTGTTCTTTTTCAAGGGCTTGTTATTTTAATGGGAGATAGACAAGAAAGGGTTTTTCCATATTCTTTATTTGTATTTTTACCAGATTTTTCAAAGACAAGTGAAAAAAGGATATACAACTGCCCACAATGAAATGGCAAAATATGCTGCATGCAGTAACAAAAGTTTCCATACTTTTCACTGTAGTCTGTTTTCAAATACCGATCTGATTCTGCTGATGCTGTTCACATTCAGTACTCCCTTGCTTCACGTATACTGTAGGTAACAAAAATCAGTGGCGATTGGTTCTTCACCCTGAGCAGATCTGCTAAAGTAAACCAGAGCTGAACTATTAGTGAAGAATAGCATTGCAGATAAAGATGCCTGGAACAGTTTCCAAGCTTTAAACTCCAAGTATGACTGAAATGCCAGTTTCTGGAAGTGGATGGTTGTGTTCCTTTGACTGAGTGAGCAATTTTTTATATGCATATTGTTTCAATTTAACAAAAGTTGTTAACTAAATTCTTTATTGTTCCATGGATGAGTACTATATATAATAGTACTCCAGGCAAGTATAAAAGAATACTTTAATGAACACAGCTTTGTATGCTAACAACAGTTTCCAGACTTCGGGAGGCTTGGGTCATTCTATCTGACAGTGTTTGCAGTGTATTTTTAGTGTCTTCTGACAGTAAATTACACCATTTATTATTAAAAAAATTAGACAAGATGTTATTTAGAACAGATCAAAATGAGCTGTTTTATTGAATTGCCGTATCAGTTAAAAAATGTAAGGAAAAAAAAGAGAAATATTTCCTATCCCTTTTATTTATTAATTTTAACTTGTATCACACTAAGACTTACTCTGACCTCTGTGGCAGAAAATTTATTCTCCTTATATAATGCTCCCATAAGAGAACATGAAGATGAAAAATTATGGCTCCACGAATTCACCAGGGATTTTRTCATTTCAGCAAAGCCAGGATTTGACCTAAAATGTCTACTGGTTCACAGATGATCCTGTTTTGTCAGRGAGGCTACACTGAGGAATGATGTGGCTTTGCGTATGTTGTGCTCTATGTGCATTTGGTCRCCATACTCCACGAGTTCTCCCCTCCTAGAAGGGCAGTCGGGGCTAACTGTGTGGGGAAGGGTGAGACGGACCCGAGGAAGCAGCTCTGACAAGATCACAGAACAAAAACATGTCCTTTTGCATAGCTCTGTGCCCAACAGTGTCTGAGGAAAGGAAACAAACCTCAAGCAATTGCTGTTCTCAACCCGTGTCTTCAGAATCCAAAGGCAGAAATGTCCCTGTGATTTCAAAGGGACCAGACTGGATTTTAACAAAAAATGAACCTGAAAGACTCATACTGAAAGCATCACTGTGGAACACACCTGTGACCTACCAGCCACCTTCCAGGTCAACAGTTTGAGATTTGGTCTGGCTGAAAATCTCCTGGGCCTACCTCTTGGTGACCTTCAGGAGGGGTTTTATTGGGAGCATCTTGTTGTAGAAGGGCTGACTGAAGAACCACGCCGAGTCTCCCAGTCATTTCCTACTACCCTGAGCATCTTCCTTCTGGCTTTGCTCTGAGAAATTCCTTCTCCAGTCCTTCTGTCTCTCCTTCATCTTCTTCATTTCATCGTCAGCTGCTGTTTCTGTCTCCCACAGGTTGTTCCCAAACTCCCGTACTCCAGCACACGAGACTCTAGACTCTTCCTTCTACCATTCAGGTTCAGAAAATCCCTGCTTCCCATTAATTATCTGTTAGTGTTTCTATAAAGTGGAGCTTTTGTCTCCACATTGCTGTAATTCAGCAGATATAGCATTTTAAAAACTGCAGCTTGGTGAACGAGATGCCAGAATAAGCGATGTTGCAATTACCAGCGATCAKCCTTGGAAACCTTTGGTGGTTACTGCTAGCAAAACACGTTAGTTCAATACCTGTAGTATTGCTAAGCCATGCCCTTTCCAAAGACATATAAATAGTGAATATTTCAAATACTGAAACATCACATAGGGAAATWATTAGGAAGTGCGTTATTAGTGTCACATCTCTCACTAATATTCAATTTACATTTTCTGCATTAGCAGGCAAGCAGTTAACCTTTCAAAGGAGCAATACTAACAATAACAATAATAGAGTTCAAATAAATCAAGGAAATTATATATGATGTACTGAACTTGGTTTTAATTCAGGGCTCCAAGCTGCCTAGATAGCTCCTACGCTTGTTAAATTCATGCAGGTTTTGCCCTCAATATGTTTCCCATTACTGTCTGAGCAGAGCTGAGCTTGCTCTGAAAGTAAAAAATGAGAACTAATTCATAGTGAAGTCAAAGAGATACCATGCAATATAAACATCAGAATCTACTTTTGTTTTGGCTGAGCTTCTGTAGAGTCTGATGGCAAGTCAGATCATTATACAAGAGAATTTCAATTTCCGGAAATTGTATAGGCTGGGTCTTTATTCTGGGGTCTTTGAAGGGTTTTGATAGACACTCAGATAGGCACTGACATTGCCTATTTATCTGTTACAGCACAGTTCATGGAGCAACCAATTCCATGGAGCGAACTAAATTTTTTTTAAGATAAATTCTTTAAATTTATTGGAAGTTTTTACAACACATGCTTTGCCTGAGTCTTTCAGATCTGATATTTGTTTACTGAAATCTCAGCAGATTTACTGTGATATCTAGAAATCCTTGCTCTGTAGATCCCTTTATTGTTGTGCATTGATAGAATAAATTTTCTTCTGGAAACTAAGTGTTTTTTCTTGGTGTATCATCCTGCCAGTGAATTTAAATAACAAACAAATATGACTTAGCGAAAATCCCAAAGTCACTGAATTATTCTTTTCATTAGTATTTCTACAGTGACCTGTATTATGTTTCTTGACAGTTATTATAAAGCCAGAATGCAACACTTTTAGCTCTTTTTACACTGAAGGGCTACATTTCATGTAATAAATCCAGTAAAATGACTCATTCCACTAGTAGACTTATGGCTTCTCTTCTAAGGACAAAGTTGTTTATACAGACACACTGCGGTGCAAAACATATTCAAGAAGCAACTTCTGAGAAGCGAAGAATACAGACTCTTGAGTAACAATATTTGGGGTTTCCTGATTTAGAAAGAAACCTGATATTGGCATTTTTTACTTTGTTTTTCTAACTTAGAACTTTTTTATTTTACTCTTGAAAGCTAAAGATTTTCAAGTTTCATTTAATTACTTTGGAAAACATAATTGGTTTCATTTCTTTTTTAAAAATTTCTATTTTGTGTCTTGAAAAATATCTGTAATGTATGTGGACCAATACATGATCATACCAGTTCCTACACCGATAGCTTTCACTTTTAATGGGCCTCCAACCTTCATCTTCTGAAGATGCAATTAACTGAGTTCAAACATTAACATTAAAATTGCCCCTAGATCTGTGATGCTGAGGCCCTTCGTGTGCCTTTCACCTGTACTACAGGCAGTCGCTGGTGCTCTGAGGATGGCTGGTTTTTAAATCTTCCCCTTAGTAGTTTCTGCCTTTGCAGATTAAGTGACTCAGAATCTGTTCTCAACTCCATCTAATATAATTCAAAAGAATGCACACTCCTGTTATTATTTARCCTCAATATTTGCCGTTTTCCTAGCATGAAACCAATAGCCTTTGTAATTCCTAGTGGATCAAGGGTTGAATCTACATCTTTAACCTATGTCATTGCACCTTAGTTGTTCTGAAGGATCACTCTGAAATTCAGCATTTATAACAACCTCTGATTCCACTGTTCAGTATCTTCTCACAGCAACAGTGCAAGACTATTTCCTGTAAGGAATAGTCCCATTTATCCCACTAACTTCATGTTTTGCTTGACCTTTTCACCCAATAAGCAGTAACTGGTTGCACAGTCAACTTGAAAGACATTTTAAAGATTTTTATATTTTAGTAATAGCTACTCTGTGCAAAGAAAAAAGTAGTTTTTTGGAAGGCCACCGATATTATATATTTTATAATTTTAAACTCTGGAATATATACACCATGATCTAGGAAAGATCAGACCCAGTTCTTGATTGTTGGTACTTTTAGGTCAGTTTGGATTTTGTCAGTTAGTGGTTTTGGTTGCCYATTCGTCCCCAGGTACACCAACTATCGTATCTCTTCCTTTCCAGAAGCAAACCTTTCTCCGGTAATGGTTTACMTACAACTTTCAGGGCCTGTAGATTCCCCCCACAGGATGGTGACCACATCATTGCTTCCCAGGGCACAAAGTCTGTGGTCCTCCTGTCCCAGAGGGTSTGAGAAACCTGCCTTAAAGCCTGGAGTTAGGCACTGGCTTTTGGCTGTTACTCGGGAATTAAATCCTCCCCCAGCCCCAATACCCAGTGGARCCCAGGAAGGCTGAAAACCCCGGCATGGTGCATCAGGACAGTGAACTTCACTTTGTCTGCTGTAATTTCAGCAGGTTTATGTAGTAGGTTGCTTTTTCCAGCATGACAGGTAGAGTATCTCAACTGGCCCCTGTCAGCAGCTGAAAATATAAATTGTGCCGTTCTGCTGGTACCTCAGGCCAGGGCAAGGAGCTCTTTGGATCATCCACTTACAGTTCTTACTGGTCTCCTTAAGACTCCATCACATTTTAACTAATTCTCCTATTTTCATCCAGCATGATTCATAATTGTTAAATACATCATACTGGTTTTGGCTACCCTGCCGGCCTGGTCCTCACTACCTTCAGGGTGTCTAGGTTAGCCACAAGACTGGAAACCTTGGAGTGACATGAAGGGAGGGAATGCAGAAGCCTGGAGTTTTAAGCTCCTTTTTTTCCTAAAGCAGGAGAAAAATAAAAGATGGTCGCTTCCCTTTGGAAAGTGCCTCCCCATCTCCTTCAGTGTTTTTTTACGGCATTCTGCTGGTTCAGTATTCTGCAGGTGGTACCCTGATGTTCTTCAGCTCTTTTGTGAATAGCAATCTGCATTTCTTTCATCAGCTTGGAAGCTACTCTCCAGATCTCTCTAGGGAAAGAGAGAAGAAAATTCACTTTCATAATTATATTTCAACCACAAAACCAGGGCACAGCTAGGTGTGAGGAGAAGGGTCACATCACCCTTTGAATCTCTGTTCTGGTACCTAAGGAGAATGAAGTAAGTTCCATAGGGTTTTCCTTCCTGGGTAGGATCTTCTCCTGCTGTGAAAATAAGTCTTTCAGGTCCAGCTTCTTCACACACATCTTCAGTCAGACTCTAGACCCCTTGCCCAGTCACCTCATATTACAGGAGGGGGCATTGGGGCACATTTTGGCTTTATCTCGACCTCTCTCTACCCCACGGACTCTTCTAGCCGTTCTTAAATCTTTTTAATCCCAGCAGCTATGTTTTCTCTTCTCTTCTTCCATTCTGTTGCCTGTGTTTAACAACCTCACTCTAGGCTAGCAGCTCCCAACATAAGAGACCATGTTTTCCTTAGTCTGCAGGCCAGATTCTGATCTTGTTCATGACGTTGTAAAGGATGATACTCATTTAATGAAGGTTAGAGTCCACCCCATCATCTTCTTAGGCTGTCCTTCCAGAGCTTATGTTCAGCTATTCTGACTGCAGTCCTCCAAAGTGAGACTTCCCTCAGCTTCAGAGTTGAAGGGTACCAGCATATGGCAGGCATGGGCTCTCAAACAAATTACTATTTAAAGGAAAAAAGACAGAAACATTTACTGCTGGAATTTAACCATATTTTAGCTGTGACAGAAGTTAGAAGTGAATATTTTGTAAAAGTTTGTACAGCAGGAAGTTCTGTGTATCCCCAGCATAAACAGGATTCAGAAAAAATCAGGAACAATTAAGCCTGTTCAGTATTTACCTACCCAGGTCTTCTCTTTATGGAACATTTGTAGCGGTAAAATTGAGTTCTATGACACGAACATCTCAAAAATAGATCTGACATACTAATTTCCATTGCAGGAATATTTGCCAGGGTCAAATGCACATGACACTTAAGATTTTGCAGAGTCAAGCTGACTCAATCACTGGGAGAACTCAGAAGCAACTCTTAACATTGTTTTATAATTTTTATTATAGCATTATATTTTAATTTAGGTTTTTCTTCTTAAAATCTGACTTTGTACACCTTCAGCCTGTATTCAAGTTTGTAGCCTCTCTTTAAGTGGCTGTTTCCTCCAGAAACAGTGAAACCGAGGAGAAAGGCTGAATGCAATTGCTGGACTGGGTTACAACCTACTCATCACTAGATTACATGCCAACAGGAAACTGAATTTACTCAGGTACAATGAGAATGAGAATGAAGAAATGCACACAGTAAGGACTAGCAACTCTCTCATTTATTTAAAATCATTTTTCTAAAAATCCTCTTCCAGTGTCAGAAGGCTGCAAATAGATTTATTTTTAATCTTGAGAAGGATTAAATTCCTAATAGCTATTGAGAGGAAAATAGAGCATTCCAGTCATATATGAAATTAATTCTGACACAAAGTATCTTGTTCTCCAGATGATAATAGAATAAAAGAGAATCTATCCATGCCCACAGCTGGATTTGTCTACCAACCTCATTTAAAGCACAATTACATTCCTTGTCTTTCAGGAAAGGATTTAAACACTCTTGTTGTCCTGAACTTTTTAAGTACTTCTCTTACTAAATATAAGAATTGCTTTTACCATTTTTCTATTGCTTTCCTTTATTACTTTCTTTTTTAAAAATAGATATAGTGTAAGATGGAAAATCCCTCACTTGAAGTTTTTAGAGTTAATGGATGTGATTTGTCACTTTTCTGCAAATAGTTGAATCATCCCTCCATGCAGGGTCTGGAGAACAGCTGATTTTATCTTCTCTTACAATAATAGAATCTGACATATTCTGAATAAAACTTTTAATAGTCACATTGGAGGTATTAAAGGTGCTTGCATTTGGCAAACTATTACAACCCGCTGTAAGTAAGTGAAATCTGCAGCCCCACATGGAAACTCCACTTTTGCTAAATGGAAGAAAAAAGCCTGCTGTGCTTGTTGTCTTTTATTCTTCCTTTCTTTTTTAAAATTTTGCCTTGTTGTCCAATAAAGTTGCTCTGAGGCCTGGCCTTCAAGCCTATGGTGTTCTTTACAGCTCCAGCTGCAGTTTTGTGGCAATGTTTCAGCATTGTACAGGATAAAAAGAGTCCTCTGATTCAAGCATGTGGAAAGGAGATACACAATGTAAACCCACAACATATCTACTGCGCACCAAAGGGGGTTGCCACATGATAGCAGCAGTCTGCCAAATCCTCTGAACTTTTGGCATCTAATAATAGGGACGGTGCAATAAAAGAAAATCAAGGAAGGAAATTATTAAGGAGCTGGAAAAAGGGTAGGACTTATGTCACTTTTTGCAGGGCAAACTCTTTATCCCACTTCATTAATGCAACGATGATTGGATTGATAAAGGCTTAGCTCAGAGTACATCTGTTGGACAATAGCTGCTCTTTATTTATCTCTGTTCTGTGTATCAAAAAGTATAAAGAGAAGTTTACGCTCTTCCTACACTCCAACCTCTCACCCCAGTCCCAGAGTCTGGAATTTTCTTCCCCACTGTTTTGTTTCAATTAGAAAGGATATGCTCAAGTATCGCCTTTGTTCCCACTTCAGAGAGATGGTCTCTAGGACCTGCAGTAACCTCCAGCAAGAAAGACAAATTGAGCATAGTAACCCTCAGGGCACTATTGATCCCAAAATAAAAACATGGGAAAAGCATACATTAAAATCTTTTATGAGTAGTATTTTTAAAAAAAGGTGAAGAAAAAAGTAGTTTGTATCTTAAAATATGAGTGTATATAACTAGCTGAGTGACAATTGATTTAGTAATATGTATTTACTAAGTGTATATTATATTGCTTTACTAACATAATTAATAAAAATTGTCAGACTTGGGCTTATTTTTTTATATTTTTATGAGTTTTTTTCAAGAAAATATACCTCTTAGGATGATGCAAGTAACACCACAAAGAAAGGTTTCAATACTTACTCTGAATAAACCTCATGTCTTTATGAGACTAATCCCAAAATAACAAAGCACAGAAAATTATTAAAGCTGGCACTGACTCAACTTACTTTGCTAAATTCTGCTCTCAGTTTACACGGCTGCATATCCCATGAATTCCAGGGGAGTCATCTGACTTTTCTGACTTTTTTTTAATTTGAAAACTGTTACATGGAAAGCCAACGATGTCAATGGAATCAGCTCAGACTTATTTAAGTGATGGCAGAGTGTGTCGTTATAAATAAAAGCTTTCATCATGTTGCATGAAACTATGATCTCTAATTACCTCAGAACATGTGGCTTAATCTCCTTTATTCATTTGTATTTTTATTTTCCATGTCTTCCCTCTGAGAAGTCTTCCAGATATTTGCACAGTAATTTTCATGTCCTGCTCTCCCTTTAGCTCATCCTCTTAGTTCGTTTCCTTTCTATGTCACTCCAGTCCTGAACATCGGTGTTCATTTTTTCCCCGTCCTCTCTTTCTCCTAGTTCAATCTCTTGGGTTTGTTTTTTGCCTTTTTTAACATCTTTTTTTCACCTGACCAGGTGAAATGCTTTTTCCCAGAGCTCTCATTTTGTCAAAATGACTGTTTCTGCATCATTTGTAACATCAGGAGCAAGCATTCCCTCCTGGACCAGAATTATCATTCTACGGCATTTTATTTTGCGAGAGTGAAGTTTGAGGCGAGAAAGGACAACCTCTGCCAGTTGAGAGGAAGGCCTATTATCTATCAAACCACACTAACCAGCCACCCAGCATGTTCTCACACACTAGTTCTACCAGGACTGGTCTGGACCAGTTGAACCCAGTTGCTATGGAAGCAAATAGCAGACGTGTGTGAACTTCAGTAACTTCACTCTTTTCATTGTTTAGAAATACTTTGAGTTAGCCTTATGCCAGTTATTGCAGTTAGATGAGAGAAAGTCAGATGGAATTCATTTGCATGATTTATCTGTTTATTAATAATGTCAAAGAAAACTCATTAACTGTAGTATTCCCCTGATTCTCTGTAAGGGAAAATCTAGATAGCAACAAGCATATCACCAGGCAGTTGTGAACTATTTAGAAACCACCAGAGAGGAAAAAAATAAAACTATTTTGACAAGAACTTGTGAAAAATTAAATTCATTCCGATGCTGGAGATTGGAAACAAGACTTATGCCGTTTAATGGGAAAAATCATTAACTAACAACTGCACAAAAGCATCAGAAAGGGACTCAATATATGTGTCCTCTTATGGCATATGAGCAAGACCTTAGAAAAGCAAAGTAATTATTTGTAGATATTTTGCCATGAACAAAGCTCTGCCAAAAGGACGATAATTATATAACAACTTTGCTCACCCATCAGAGGTGGTAGGGCATTTTCAGAAAGCTACACATGGATTACCTGTGGCAAGAGGTAAGCTCATTCCAGCCAGGTAATTCATTCCCACCTTTTCAGCAATTGCATACTAGAAATTAAGAATCTAATTTCAGCAACCGCCTTCCAGTAACGTCATTGGTGTTAAGTCAAGTTTCTGACCTCAGTAAATCAAAGGGACGAAGATTTTTCTGATGAACTTTTAAGGTTTCCAAAGGTTCAGTATTTAGAGTTCTTCTCAGCCATCAGGGATGTTTTCTGGAGCATTGCGATCTTTTCTGGGACCCTTTAACAATCCTGCAAGTATCTTTGAGATGCATCATATTTCAGAATGTTACTTCCGTTAAAGTCTGTGGCCACGGCTTACTATTTGTATTTTTCAAGAAGCAAGAGCCCTGCCTGAACCTGTGACTCCCCTCCACCCTGCTATCCATGGTAGGCATCACAAATTCASATGAGAAAACATTGATTTTCTCCTCAGAAATCTCCTATTTGAAAAGAATAGGCAAAAAAAGGATAGACAGGTACTATCATAATTAAGTTTTACAGATGGAAAATAGAGAGGTTGTAAGTAGGATTCTTTTCACCAAAAGTCTTATTTTCAAAAGCCCAATGCTAAGTAGGACTATGTCACCTTGGAGTCCCTCCATGGCTAACAGAGAAATAAGCACCRTCACGAGGCAATTCATCTGGCCTATTCTAACTGTCTATGTTAGGAGAAAATGAGTCTGTACCTATAAAGAGAGCCCCGTTCAGATTAGCAGTCTGTTAGTGACTCACTCAGATTTAAAAGTCTATCTTTTGATGCCTGTTAGGGCCGATTACTCTTGTCCCCGGTCACTTGACAGGCTGTACAGCAAGTCTAAATCAGAGCCACAAACTGAAAACAGATTTCTGCTGTGTCAAGCCAAAGCCTGAACTGTGAGGGCAATCTCTGAACGGCGATTTATAAAAATAAATTATATTCTTTGGGCTAGAGAAAGAAAAAGTGAGTATCTAAATAGGCAAGGATGAGGAATTGCTTCCTGATTTATATCCTTCCATTTCAGAAAGCTGCTTTCCTTTTGTCAGGCTGGCATGTGCGTTGCTTCTTTTGTGCCAAGCAAGAATTTTCAGAGAGTTCAGAACATAAATGAAAGGTCACAGAAGTATAGTTTGCTTGCACTAAATCTTCAAAGCAAAGAGGCTGCTAATCACCAAGGATGAAGTCTAGCATAGCAGAAAAGCTTGAAACAGCTTCTTCAGAGAATGTTTTAACAATCAGACCCTTTTTGGGGAGAGGGGCGGGAAGTAAGCACACAATTGCAACCTTTATCTAATAATCACTACCAGCGGCTGCAATACCACCTTTTCCTCAGAGACGTGATATATCAACATTTAAAGGCAATATTGGAGGGAGAGAACATTAACRTTATTCAAAACTGAGTCTGTTCTTTGATTTCCAACATTTATCATTTGTAAAAATAATAAATTGTTCATTTTTTTGTCTCTTAAGATAATGCAGTTCTTTGTAATTTTTTGCGACGCTTCGTATCTGGAACATTTACAAAAAAGAGAGTTAAACATGGAAATAGTTCAAAAGGCTTTAAGGCCAGCCAACCTCCCCCTCCCCATCCTTTGCTAAGCAGGCTGCATGAGATACATCAAAGCTTCTGTCGATGAATGTGGTAACTGTTACCCCACGCCGTACACGCTAAGAGAGAGCTAGATCCAAAAAGGAACTTGGGCACTGAAATATGTTAAAACTTCTCAGTTGCTAACTTCACCGTCACTAGCTTTCAGCATCTGGTCCCCAGAGTGGAATCCAGGGCAGTGAGTTCGGCCCTTGGCCCTCTCGGAGGCAGCGCAGAGGAAGACCACAGCACCCACCGCGGTGCCCCGGCCCCACCGCCACCTGGCGCCCTGGCCCTCAGCCCCGGCTGCRCCGGGGACACTCCGGAGCCACCACCCCGGTGTTCCTGATGCAGACATTCTATACGTTCCTAAGGTAGGGGAGAGGAGTTAGTCTCTTCTTAAGAATTAAAAAAAAAAGCCGTAAGGGAGGTGTTCATGGCCTTCTTTTGTATGGTATCCTGGTGCAGAGTCTTAAAAATGATGGGTTATAGCCTTTCAAGAAGGGCATTGGAAAATTTAATTTAATTTCTGCTGAACTACAGAAAAAATATTAGGGATTTTATAATTTACTATTTTATTGTTTATTGGTTTACCGTATTAATTTAAGTTTTTATTTTAACGTTGATTACAAAATTTAATCGCAATGAAGTAAAATATATAACTGAAAACACAGTAAAAGTAAATTATGATGTTTTATTACTGGCAACAGCTCACTTCCTCTGGAAAAGATGACTGAGAAGCAGTTGTAAATACCAACTGGAAATTTCTTTATACTGGTTAGAAAGCAACTAATTATTTTTTATAACAACAGCAGCTGAATGCCTTTGTGGAGGGGCAGGAAAATGGAGTAGAACTCCTTTCTTCTTAGATATTTAGATGCAGCGAATAATAACAGCTAATTTTCATTTTCCTGACGAAAGTCAGCAATCAAAGACAATTAGCTCTGCTCAGACTAGACTGAAATTAAAAAGGGTCAGAGAAGAATAACAAGGATCTTCAAAGATGTTGAACAACTTTCCTATGGGAAACAACTAAGCAGACAAAAACTTTCAGCTGGACATGACCAAGGATTGATATGGAAGTGGACTACAAAACCCTAAGTGGCCTGGATCAGGTGAATAGAGAATTACTGTTTACTGCTTTTTCTACTACAGAACTAYGAGGCCTCAAATGAGGGAGGGAGGCTCACAGCAAACAAGGAGGTCATTCTTCACACCGCTTACAGCTGTGCGAAGCTGTAGGACTTGGTGCCACAAGACGTTGTTGCTGAYAGAAGTCTCCAACTGCTCCAGCGAAAGTGAACAAATGAAACACATCTCAATTGAGACAAATGAAGAAAAAAGTATCTTTGGCATGGGATGTCCCTGAGCCACAAATTGTTGGGGGCCAGCAAAATATTCTGGGGATTTATTACTGCATCCTTAGCTTGTTTCTAATCTCCTTGGGCATCTGCTACTGTTGGAGGTAGGCTATTGGGCTAGATGAGCCTGTGGTCTAACTTGGCATGGTTCCTGTGTTTTTGTGGATGAAAGCTGTAAATTGTTCTTGGCAATAAGAACAGAATCCAGATCTCCTTTACTGCCCTACAAATGTCTTAGATGCTAAGTGCGGAGCCTTGGTCACTCTTCCTGGTCTCAAATGTATATTGAGTTATGGTCCTGACATCTTGAGTAAGCAAAGATCATAGATGAGTGATTATCTTCAAGCATCTAATTTCACATATTGAAAAGAAGGCAGATTTTTAAAAATATCTTGCTCATGTCAGATCTTTAAGTGTCTTGCTAAATAGAGTTTAAGATAAATGCAACATTTCTAGAGAACCTCATTCTTAAATTGGAAAGAACTTTTAGTGACAGTGAATTAATGCTAGCATCTGCTAGAAAGGCAATCTAAGAACTGATTCAATAGAATCAATAGATTTTCTAAGGCTTAATACTCCAAAGGCACAATGTGATAAAAAGTGGTTTTGTAAGAACTATATTACAGCTGAAAATGTAGTTCCCATAAGATCATTTAATATAATTTCATCATGAATATTAACTGTTGTTTCAGTCACAAACATAATCAGTCACAGTAGGGAAAACATAGACATACTAGTTTTGTTTATCATCAAAACAGCTGAAAACATTCTTCCACTGATTTTGACATCTTGACTATGCTGGTCATTTAAAAAATTAATCTGTTTTTCATAATGCTTCTGATACAATTATGCATACAAAAAATTATGCAATGTTTCTATCAAGAACTCTATATGACCAGCTTCTGGAATTTTTATTTCTCTTCTGATATAATCTCCTTTACATACTGCTTTAGTAAAATTGAAAACACAATGAAAAGTTTTAAAGAGCATCAAAGTTCTTGAAATTTTAGAGAGTGCTGCAGAAAAACATCTAATCTACTGGAAGACCTTTATATGTAAAAGAAAACTAACTCCAGTGAACTCATTCAAAGTCATTCTGCCTCAGAAAAAAAGACTTTTTTTTTTTCCCAGAAGAGGAGCTGCCACCAGTTTTCATTGCCTGTGGTAGGATGGGTACATAGGCAGTGTCTCTGATGCTTTTGCTTCCAGTTGGGTATTTCTTAACTAAACTAAGTGACAGCACATCTCATGCAACAACATTCCTGCTGTAGCTTGAAGAACTGGAAGAAGACAGAGCACATTCCCAGGTGGGAGGCTTGGAAGAGAAAAGCAATCATAGGCATGATGCAGGCAAATACCTGCAGCAGGAGTCCAGGGCACTCTTTGGCATCCAAGGCTGATCGTGTTCTCAGGAGTTTGCCCTTATCCTCTAAGCTACACAAAAAAKATTTTGCAAATTAGAGATGGTGATTAGGGACAACTCCATAATCTCTCAAAAGACATTACACATATAACCTGAAGAACCTATGCTATGAGAATATATAAATATTCTGAAAATTCATTATCTTCTTTCATACATTGTGGTGAGGAAGGCAATTGTGTGCTTTCACAGTAGATAAAAAGCTACTTCCTGAAGGCATAAAACTGTCTCCTTTCAGCATTCTTAATCCACTGACACTTACAGACCAAGGATCTGAGGACAATAAAAAGAAATAATAATGGGACAAAGATAGTGTAGGGTTACTGTAAGTAAATAGATACAGAAGAAAGATCATTATATTTAATCAACTTCTGAAGTTTGTGACAAAGGACATTCATTCAAAGGGAGGATTTTGGAAAGGAAAAAATGCTCTAAGTCCACAATGACTTCAAGATTACCGACATGAGAGCAAAATCAAGGCCTGAGGTAAGAACAATCCCCTCAATTAGAGATAAAGGGCAAACAGAACTTTCTGCCCCGGTGCAGACATCAGTCTGAGACATTCAAAACCAAGATATTGTGGCCTATCAAAATGGAGTGCCAGCTTACCCCCTCCTTGCCCATCAAGTCGGGCTCCATCTAAACCAATGATGTGATACATGAAGTGAAAGGGAGCAATACTTTGCGCTTCTGCAGCATCAGAATACAGTGAAAGCAGCGCAAGAGGCTGAACTGGGAATTAAAGACAAGGATCAAAAGGAGATGGAGTTGTAATGGTGGAGTCCATGTAGCATCTGAGCTACCAAAATAGGTAGTTTTCATGAGGTCTTAAAGATACAAAAAATACATTAATCTTTGACACTATAAACGTAAACTGACTGAAAYTCTCTCCAGCTCTCTGTATAATCTGAATGTATTTTCCTAGTTTCTGATTTAGAAATCCCTTTTCTTCACAGCTGCCTGCAATATTTGCTCATCATCTCTGCCATCTGATAGTTTTAATCTTTCTGAGATTTTCATGGTTCTCTCTAAAAGAATTCTATTTTTATTCTATTTCCCATTCTCCTTCTGCTGGAACAGTTTGTGTGTGCACATCTTTCAGCAGTTTTTCAAGGCTGTTCTTTTGCATCCATAATTAAACCCAAAACTGTTACAAGAAATTGCTCCACAAGCAGGTCACTTTCCACATGTACATCATAGCTCTGTGGGTGGCTGTTTGAAGTACGTAGTTGCTTTATCTTGCAATCTAGAAATCTCATTCCATGTCCTCAGCAGCACCGTAATATTCCTTTCTCCCTTTATCATTTCAGCAATATCAGTCCTCTTCTATGTACTCCTACAATACGTTTTTCCTGAAATTTCTGGTTTCAGTATCTTCTCTTGTACTGTAAATTGCACAAGCTCAGATGCAAATGTAGCYGTTCAGAGCCAGATCCTAGAATTCAAATTCAGACATAAGAGGACATACCCATCTTGGTGGTGCCCAGGTTCTCAGGCTGCTGGGTTCATATTCATTTTCTTGATGGATGCTAGGATACGAGGACTTACCGGTTTCGCTAACGTATTGCCCTGATAATGGATGCGGTGGGCTGAAACCAAAGCCAAAGGCTGACTTTAGCTACAAAGCAAGACCTTTTATCAGCTACCTACTGCAACACTGGCAGGAAGACCGTGTCAAAAGAGCTTCTGTTGAAGCATGTCTTTGATTTGGGCTTAGCCCAGGCTCAAAGTGTGCTGATGCTTTGGCAGGGTGCCCTGGCAGCCGGGTATTAGCTGACTGCCAGGCACTGGAAGCCCACTGTTTTACTTAAAAATAATAATTCCTCCAATAATGCAGCACCATTGTCATTGTCATAAAAATAAGGGGTTTGTGCTAGTAAAAAAATCTTAATATGCCATTCCTATTATCTCGTTTTAAGTTTACATGGGAATAGAGCTTACTAGCCTTTAACCTACGCCTACTCCCTCCACATAATAATGGGTTCACATTAAGTAAATGCCAAAGAAAACTGACTTCTAACATCTTTCTGACCAGATGATGATTTATTTTTTATTCCTAAGTTTACTTCCTAAGTTTTCTTTTGCATTAGTTTGTCTCTTTTTAATCCTCTCTGATGATAAAATAGTCCGTTCCCATCATTGCGGCTAACCAAGTCATCAAACCAGTGACCTGTCCTTATTCTGATAGTTCCCATCCCCTTGCTTTTTTTCCCACACTAACCGTAAGATAATAAATTTGTTTGTAATTAAATAATCCATGAGTAAAATCCATAAGCAATCTTTTTAGCAGGTATCCTCTCTTCCAGAGAAATATCTTGTAATTAAACTACAGGACTGTGCTCACTCTTGCTGCCATCTATTACTACAATGAATCACGAATCCTTTATTAGCAGAGTGGCACTGCTTGACAAAGAGATATAGAGGAAAAATCCATGCCAGGATAACTAGGAGATGAGAGATCTGGGATTGAATGCTCTCAAGTCAAGGAGGACAAATATGCTAGGTTATTTGCTTGTCTTCTGCAACTGCATTTTAAAAGAAAGGAATGGCCGATCCACAAGTTTGGAAGAAATCACATAGGCACCTGACGGCAGAAGTTACACAGAGTATAGACAATAAATTCCAGCCTAGCACATGTCTCTTTAGAGCCYCAAATCAGGTACCAAAGGATCAAAGAACATGAATCTTTGAAACACCTCTAGCTTTTGCCTTTCATGGACTTCATTTTGAGATGCTCGGTTCTCCGCAGGCAGTGCATAAGGTGCTCCGAGGGCTTGCTCAGGCACGTGGGCTCCATGCTGAGAGCCACATGTCTTAGCATTAGATACTCCTAGGTCTACATCACAATGGCTATGTTAGTTATGAAGCCATAGTTTAATCATATAGAAGTTTCTTTTATTGAAACACATTCAAATGTAAGAATAGTTATGTTGTGCAGTCCAGCACTGCTCACCATCATCTATATTACTTTTAATAATTAAAAAATGAAAAATAGTATCATTATCAAATTAATGCAAGGCTATCCATCACATAAAAATACTTTGCACTAATAAACTAATTTGTCAAGAACCAGTCAAGTCTTTTCCTTATCTTCTGAGCCATGTATATTAAGATATGCAGCTTACTGTATCACAACCCACTTTTGAATCAGGGGCTTGCTCAGTTGGCCACCATTTCTTCCTCCTTCAAAAAGTTGCAGAGTGTTGTCTGCAGATCTAACTGCATAGGAACCAGAGAACTGACTAAAATAAACATTGACTGTCAGCCTGGTATTCAATATTTTGTCTGTCTTTCCTTTCCTTTTTCTTTCTTCTGACTGCTAACTTCTGTTATWTTGACTTTCCTCTTCAAAATGACCACCTTATGCAAACCAGAGAGTTTGTGGTTTGAGCTCTTCTTAATGCTAAATGGATTGAGATTTCATGCTGATTCTATGTCCCATCTTTTCCTCAGTGTGAAGAGAACAGGCTTTCTATTACCCCCAAAACATGAGAAGGAAACAGAGGCACGAAAAGATTAAATGCTGGGCACTGAGCGGTATTTAGGAGAGCTGCCAAAGGTCAGAGCAGTAACACTTGGGAACCCGCATCTGCTAAGTCCCAGCCCAAAGCCTTCACTGCAGTTCATCCTTTCTGTTTCTCACAGGAGAATAGGATGGGTTTCAAAGAAGGTTACACCAGGGCAACCTGACACCTTGCTGCAGGCTGGGTTATAACCTGGTGTCAGCCTTCCAGTAGTTCAACCACTTGAAATGATTCCTTTCTGGATATTTCAGAAAATCCTTTTGAATGAAAGGTGCTATAGCCCCCAGAAATAAGATAGCAGTGCTATTGCTGATTTAAATAAAAATCATTGTGCTGTCAGTGTGTATAGTTACCTGGTTTATTACCTTGAGTTTTGGCCTTCCCTTTCCATTTGTCTGAATATCTTTGATCTCAGTTAATACCTTCATTTGGAGATTTAGACAGCTGTAGAGTAAATACAAGGGATGGCATTGTTTTCATAATGATGGGGGTTTCCTCACCTGCTGTTTCATTTCATCTCATAATTCAGTTAAATCAGGTGTTCTTATTTTCTTGAATCACCTTCTGCTTGACAAAGCCACAATTTGGATCAGAAGAGCAAGGGCAGAATATTTTCACCTTCAGAATTCTGCATTTAGCTTCAATTGCTCCTGTCAGTTACTTTCATTCAATTATCTCTCATAATTAAAAGCTCACCTAAACAGATACTGCAGGTGGCTACAAAATTAGYGACCAATGGAAAAATATAGAAATTTCAGAGTATTTGTTTGAATTTATGCCCAAATTGGCAGCAAATGAAAGTCGCCATCTTATGACTGCATGTTTCTTTGTTTGAGATAATGACTATATACATTCAGACAAATTAAACTGTGAACTGAGGGCCACATCATAGCATTCAGCTCCATCACCTTTTGTAGACAAATGTGATACTTACGCTGATGTCAGAGATTATTAGATCAGGTTCTCAGACTATCTCTGAATAACAAATGCTTGTTCAGTCAAAATAAATTACTCCTTTGGSGCTACTTCTGAAAAGGCAGCATATATGCAAAAGAGTCGTAGTATCCAGTTGCCTTAGGATCTGTTTTATTTGTTTGTTAAAGCTGTGTGACTATCAATGCCAGCACGTAGCAATCTTGTACAGAAGCTGCATCAGAAATGTTAAGGTCAAGCATGCAGAGTTAGAAAATGCCACTAAATGCCATCGTGGCAATGTGYTAGGAAATAAGTTTAATGATATTGTTATATCCTGTGTTTCCATGGGTCTGCAGTCTCACCTGAGGGATAGAATAGCCATAAAGACCAGACAGGCAGCTATGGAAAGTGTCCTTTGACATTCAGCGCACAGCTCTAGGCTCCATGCAAGAGTTCAAACCCTGCTCTGAAGAGATTTATTGATTTCCTCATGGGCATTCCATTGTATTATAGTACCATCCATGCCTGACAAACAATAAATAATTTTTCACAAAAACTTCRGAAAATGAAAGAATCATTTAGCTCCAGATGGGGGAGCAGAAATTAAAGAAAACATTCTACATGGACTTCAGATGCCAAATCTGATCCTTACAGTTGAATTTTCACAAAATGGAAAGCCAAGGTATCATTACTTTCAACTTCAGTTCATGGCTCAGCACTTTGCAGATCAGATCCTATGGTCTCCAAAAAGCTTTCCTTAAAAGTGAGGACACATTTGTAAGAAGTCTGTGGGTAAATGCCTTGACAAATATTACACAGGAATTCTGTGCTGGAGGCAAGGACAGAATCTGGTCCCACAACACTCAGCTGCTGCAATTCTACATTTTACAATTCTGTATTCAACTGCCTGAAACAAAAGACCATTTTTCTTTTCTCTATAGACTCCTCCATCATAAGTAGAGATCACAAGACAAAGCCTCTTTCACTACACAATTCTTAGTCTTCCTCAGAACTCTATCCATCCTTCACATTTTCCTGTGGGAAAAGTAATTAATAAAGGGCTGTATAATAACAGAGACACAGAAGACGACTGAATTGAGGTTGCACAGGGAATCTCAGTTTCAGTATTTTTCTTCTTGCTACCATAATATTCTTTTAATGCACTTTCTAGGCAGTAATTTCTTAGGCTTTTAAGAAAAGCATGCACAAACCCCAAAAACTCTTTAATGTGGAATTGCAAATGATGTCTACACATAACCTCCCTACATACACAGCAAGGTTAAGAGCAGGCTCAAGGCTGGGAAAGCCACGCCTGGTCTGCCCACATTATTGACTGTGGACTCTGTTGTAGCTCGGCTGAGAACATTAAAACTGCTTAGAAAAAGCCAGCCTCAGGGTATCTGCTAGTGGATGGGGCTGCAACTGTGCTTGGCTCAGAATATTCCTGACCCACACAAACTGGGTAAAAAAGAGCTTGGCTCCACTCTAAAACATCTAGAACATCCAAACCTTCTCTTTGGGAAGTCTCTSCAGCCAGCTTTGTGTAAGGCTTCCAGGCAGGCCTGATTTGCAGAGGCAGTTCTGAAATATTAGGAACACCTCAGGAAAGCACTATTTTGTCTTGAATTTCTCTCTATTCCTCTCAGGTTTTTGCCCTGGGAACTTACCCTTTATGCTTTAAATTATATCATATCTAAGGGCCCGTAAAATAGTCTTTTGCACATTTCCTGCCAATCTCAATACTAAAATGTACCACAATAATCTAGTAAATGCTAGTAAACTCTATTTAATCTCTCGTGCATGCTAACTGATACAAAAGAAACATCCACGGAATGAAGTTGTATGATGTGCTAATTGTGAACCCCACGAAGCAGCATATTCATTTCAGAGCCCATTAATACAGATTTGTTTTTATTTTTAACTCTATATAACTCTGTTTTTAAATAGGTAATTAAGCCATAAAAAGGGAAAAACTGCAGTAAATCGTGCCCACATTCTCATCCCTGTTAGGCACTGTCACGCAAATTCTTATACTCCAGTAGAAGAATAATCTGTACGTAGTTGAGATAAGCAGCTCCACATGAATGTGGGGATCCACTGCAGAGATCTTGCCATGAAGAGCCAGCAAAGAGCCCTGGAACATTCCCTCAGATGTTCTGGGGAACCAGAAATGGGGCAGAGAGATTCTCTGAAGTGTGCATGTGCATGTATGTCTGTATGTGCAGTCTCTACTGGAATCTGATTCRTATGAATTGTATCAATCKGATRTTCTAGAAATAAGGAATGCATATCAAATTATTTTATAGCAAGCATGTGTCGATGTGCTTTTTAAAACACAGAACACGAGGAATGTGACACTTCACTATTTTCACAGTTTCTCCTCCGTATGCGTATCTCTGGAAAGCTGCAGTTCTTTTGACTGAACACCTTGTTTCAGTGCACTTCATGCCTACGYGGGTCTCTCTTGTAACCTTTGTGGTTAGACTCCATGGCATGTAAAATCAAATGCCCTTCCCACACACATACTTTTGGTGAATTTGTCTGTCTGGCTCTGATTTTACCTCAGCATTCCTACATACCACATGATGGTCTTTCATCAAGAACCTCAGCACAATATGCTGTTTTATTCTTTACTCACTGGTTAAAAATATGACAGTCTGGAAATCTCCTGTTTAATGCCTAAAATCAGTTTAAATCCTAGAATCAAATTTCTTGTGATGTTTTTACCTCGGACAGACAATTATGCAGATAATAAACTGAATTATGAATTGTTTCACCTGCACAATTTGTCTGTCTGAAAACAGGAATGTTAGAAGACACAGTAAATTGCTCGTATATTACAATKGAGAACATAAAAGGGGCTAGTAAATACCAGTGTTTCAGAAGACAGCTGAAGTTCTGACAGTAGAAATGCTAATCGGTTCTTTTCATGTATCCTTTCTTAGCATTATAACATTGGAAGAAAATGATGTTAAAAAGTAAAGATTGCATGTGACAAAAGAAAGATCTTTGATATAATATTTTTACAATTCTTTCCTGATGTTAGTTTAAGAGACCACAGCATAAAACAYAGTTGTCCCACACAGTAAGGGATTTACCTTCCACATCTGCATTGCTTTAAAATATGGGGCAGAAGGGAGAAGTTTTCAAGGATGAAAAGTTTTCACATTCACCTGATTCTCATTTTTCAATTCATTAGAATATTTTATATTCTGAACAGAGTGCCACTTTCTACTGCATTTTAGGAATAGCACTTCATCTGTTTGCTCAACTAAGCTTTAAAAGCACTAAAGACAGACCTGTCCTTTGAAGATGACAAATCACTTCACAGTTCCTGAACAGAATCAGCATCAAAAAGGTCTCAGAGAAAAAGTATCAGCTGTAGGCCAGCTGCTTTGCCAAAGCCAATATACCAGCCTTCTGCAAGCTTATTTTTCTTATGTTTGTTAAGGTCTTTGTTGTGTAAATTCAAGTAGGACAAGCTCTGGGCGCTGCTGGGCCTCCCCTTGCTCTGTCTGCCACCCTCCACCCTGTACTGGAGAGCTCTCAAGGATTGAAGGGCTGAGCTGACTAAGAAAATGAGGCAGTGACTTTCTGAACCTCTGTCCTGCAGTTTTACTTCACACAGCCCTTTCCATACCGACAAGATGGGAAAGGGATACCAGCACAGCTACGCAAAGCTGAATGGCAGTCCTAGGGCARGGGGAGGCAGGGATGGACGTTGGAAGGAGCATGGCAGGTTCTCTGACTGGAATGGTTAACACTAAAAGGTCACATTTTTAGCTTAGTAGGGCATGAGTTATTTGCTGATCCTATGATGAAGATGCTTCGCAGCATATAAGAGAGAGGAAAGGCTTTAAATGAAAGGCGAAATGAAGAAGTCAGGGTTAACAAAAAGAGTAAAATACCACAAAAATGCATGATGTGGGGAGAACAAAAGGGGGAAGGTTGTGATATAATGTTTTTCTCCTATTTACTGATTAAAAAGTATTAAAAAGCAGCTATGAATTAACAGCAGGACACAACCTTTGGCTTCTTTTGAAAACAAGTGGCATAAAATAAAACCTTAGAGTCCATTTGAAGCTGGGAATACTATAATCACACTGGGGCTGCACTTGCAGTGAGATAGACCAAAATCATGCTTTTCCTCCATTAGTTTGTCTTTTATTTTAAACTACCCTTTAATCAGCATGTTCCTTGACAGCCCACACCCCACTGTACTATATATTCCCTGAAGTATCTCAACTGGCTCCTGTCAGTCAAGCTTACACAGATCTGACCCCAGGTCCTGACTGCAGCCAGTCACTCCTGGGCCCACAAGAGCGTACTTCCAGACTTGCATAGTCACTCACCCCTCTGTGCCACAGCTGCAAAACTCTCTTTTCTCGTCTGTTTTGGAATAAATTTTTGCAATAAATTGCAAGGCAGCATCAGATCAAGCCCATAAGTATATTCTTCTGAGTACTGTTGATTTTATTACTCCAGTCTACCTACCCCAGCTTTTAACAGAACTGCTATTTCAGAAACTGGTTTCCTTCTTTCAAGCAAAGGCAATAGTGGGTCAGTACAAGTTGCGCTCTGAACTGCTGTACGTGTACAGAGAAATATTGAGTTAAATGGGGCTGTGTCAATTTACACAAGCAAATCTAATTGTTTATCTCTTACTGTCCTACTGACTTTTTCCTCCCATATTATTCACTTCCCGATACCATTCTTTTACAAGCACTGCTTCCTTCTCAGACCATCTCTCTCTTTCCATTCCTGCCTTTCCCAATGCCACTCCACAGAGTATCAATCTATCAATAGCCTCTTTTGATATAGCAGTCATCCCGGCCTCCAAAATCATCCCTCCTTCACACTTCTCTTAGACCAGTTGTTGAAAGCATCCACCCCAAAAGTTTCTTTTTCATCTAGAAAATGATCTTATGCGTTTTAGACACCCTGAGATGTACTTCCCCAGCTTGGCTGTAAGAGGCTGTCTGAGTAAAAGAGAGGTGGAGGACTCTCAGACTTTAAGAGAGCTTTTTAATTTGGAGTATATTGTTTTTTTCCCCTTGGGAAAAACAAATAGATGAGAGTTCATTTACAGTAACATTATAACATGTATCATACGCTATTCTGAGAGAATAAGTAACTGGTGGGCTGCTTGAGGCATTGCTAAAATGCCTGAGTGTGTGTTTATGTGAAAATGTTGTGAAACAGAAAACTACTCTTTACCTTGGGCACGCTGGTAGGAGATAAGCACTATCTGTATCAGGTATCTAGCCAAGAATTAGGGCTTATAGCCGGTGTGAGATCATGAACTCTGCCCTGTAGTTTTCCAGGATTTTTTTTGAGTAACACAGTTTAATAATTTGTCAACCATTTARCTAACAAGCATTATTTGCAAAGTGTAAAAGAAAGTGGCTTTACAAAGGAAGCRTTGGGATTAATTACACGGTCTGGCTGCAGCGTGTATCATATAAATGATGCATGCTGCAACCGGAGTCTTATGAGGGAGAAAATTTTTTGAGTGAGAGGTTCTGTCAGGTGRCCATACCACGGCCAGAGCCCATTCCACCACCCCAGCCAGGAGCAGGGCAGTTGGGGGCACTGGGGCAGCCCCAGCCTCAGGCATCCGGCGCTTCCCTGGGGATGGCCGTGGGCAGAGTGGGGGGGAGTCCTGGCAGGGGGAGAGTCAGGGCCAGTCAGAGCCATGGCCAGATTCAGCACTGAATCCAAAGCACGTTCTTATTCCTAGCAGAAGGGCTCCATGCCTCCTTCCTGAAACTCCTTTCCCACAGGAAAAAATCGTACCTTTTTAGCTGCCTTCATGGCATGGTTTTCAGCTGGGCTATGTATCCCAGGGAAGATGCTAGATGACTTGGACAGAAATGCCTGGCTTTACACAGCATCCTATGCATCCACAGGCAGGTTAGGGTGGAGGTAGGTATCACCTTCCCCAGTCATTTTAACCTGTGCTGAGGAAGGAAGGGGCGTGTGTRTGTTGCTCCAGGGAGCAATTCTACGTGTTTTGACATGTTGTATCAGACCTTTAARTATAAACTTAGGATTAAAAAAATGCATCCTTAGCTGATATAGTTAAGCCCGAACTTATAGCCCAAACTTTGAAAAGTGACATGTTGATTTAGGTGCTTAACTTGAATTTCTATGAGATGTTGCCTCTAAGGCTTGGGTTCTCAGCAGTGGTTAGGTATTAATGACATTCCCAAATCTCCTACTTAGTATGTACAAATCCTTGAGGAGTCTGAATTCCTTCACTAGCTCATTTCTGCTGCTGGGCACATAGGAACTGAACTAAATATTTTCTTGTTTTCCCATCCCAAACCTCTGATGCTCAGAAGCAAGAGTCTCATTATTGACAATCTTTCCCATATCCCACCACTAGGACCTGAAATGCTGAGCATGGGCATGCAGCTGTGTCAGTTTCTTGTAGAATAATCTGGTGACTACAGCGCACAGATTCAAAGTCTTTTCCACTTGAATTAGAACCTGACCTTTTGTCTCCCATATTCAAATTTCAAGAAAGTCTTTCTCTTACTTTCAGTYGAAAATGTCATACTTTGACACTACCTTCATTAACAGCTACTTTTACAGGCTATAACTGTGGTTAGCAGGCTATGATAAAATATGGATTCAAATTTCCGCTTTGAACTGAGCAAAGTACAGATCCAAACCAAGACCTTTCAAAACCCATGAGCATTTTAACGAGGCTAAAAAATACTCTAAGCTGGCATGTCTTCTTCAGTGTATTTCTCATACCTTCAACTCAACTTCAGATTGACTCAACTGGTAACTCAACTGGTAACAACAGTATGCATTTTCTGCAGTTATTCTATGATACGGTAGATATCTAAGCTGTTTAATTATATAACTGTAAATTATATACTGTATAAAGGGGATGAAAAATGAGAGGAAGTGCAAGATTATAAACCAGAGAACTGTAATGGGCAAATCTATTACAGGATAGAACTAGTGGACACTTGAAGAATTATGATCTACTGAGGAAGAGCTGACATGGCTTCTGTAAAGCATTGCCTTACAGCTTCCTTGGAGTTCYATGGAGAGGTTAAAAGAGCTGCATGGAAATGCCTGCTGCAGTGGAGATGGTGCACTTGAGCTCCCAGAAGGCACCTGACAAAGTCCATCACCAAGCACCTTTCAGCAGTCACTGCATAAGCTGGAGGGCCCTGGAATGCAGTGTGTGCATTAAGGGATGGAGCACAGAGGTGACTGAGACTGATAGTGATACTGAGTTACTCAGGGTAACAAAGATAAGGGTAGAGTGTGAGAACTGCAGAAAATCCTTATGATGCTAATGACAGATGAAATATAACAGCAGATGAAATTCRGAGTGTAGACACATGCAAAGTGACTCACAGACAAAACAAATCCCAACTTCACACATAAAATAATGAGCTTTCACCTGACTCCAGGGTGAAATCACCACTCTGGGGTGAAATCTTGGGGTTACGATACCCAGTTCSAAGAATACATTGCTTCAATGCTTGGGGAAGAAGGGTGTGTCAAAAAGGAAATCACATATTAAGAGTGGTACAGGACAAAACAATCATCACTATGTCAGTGGAGAAATCCATGGTATAAATATGGAACTGTGTGCAGTTCTAGATCCCTCATCTCCAAAAGGGTGTATTAAAAAACAGGAAAAGCTCACAGAAGGACAAGTATGATAAGTATGGAACAGCTTCCATAGGAGCAGAGACTGCATAGCTGCTCAGTTGTGGTAAGCAACTGATTGAGGGGATACATATGGGAAGCATACAAATGGCTGGGTACCAGAGGATGGATAGGGATGAAGTCTTTATTATCCCTTGTATTGAAATACAAGAGCCAAGGATCATCAAATGAAGTCAGAAGGAGGCAGTTTAACAAAAAACAAAAGGAGGATCTTCATACAAYAGGTAGCAAACATGGAATTCTGGGAAGAGGTTGAACATGGTCAAGGGAAGATGAGAAATACTTGGGAAAGAAATCCATTGAGAGGAGGATAAATATCATATATGTTTCCCTTGCTTTACTCTTTCCTACAGGTCCACTTATAGGAACTGTTGCAGACAAGATAAGGTACAAGACTGAGCCTTGATCCAAACCATCACAGTTGTAGAGCGCTAAATCCAAATCCAGTTTAATTCTATTTGTTTCTATATAATATCAATACAAAAATCACTAAATGGCTCCTGTTCTGCTTTCACAAGTGGATGGTTTGGCCATGTATTATTACAGTTCTTTTTATGCAGATTTCTGAAATTTGGCTTATGAGHTCAACACAGATATTAATGATTTCAGTAGAGATGTGAGTAGAGATGTGAAGGTAAAAAGACAAAGTGCCTTTTGCTGGGGGTGGGAGAGGGTGTCCTGGGTTTTTAAATGCAGGAACACTCTGAAAGGCAGACAGAATAAAGTTTTTAAATCAGTCATATTCTAAAGCTGATTAAAAACCTTACTGTTCTAAGCAGGTAGGAGCATTTGTGTATAAGCTGAAAACGCATTTAAACTGCTGTAATATAAGATTCTGACTTCTGCTGAGCCGAATGAAGTAACTTCAGGTGGTGCAAACACCTGACTTCATTGATTCTGCCTTCCCTGCAAACATGTTCTCAGACAATGTCTACACGAGCAAGCTTTCTGGTGTGACAGAAACAGATGAACATACTGGAGCAATGAAGCCCTTGTACTTACACAACATGCGGTTCAGTGGTTTTACTTTGGGCTAAATGTTGCCTAGGGTCCACAATAGAACGCACCCATGTATAGGGTTTGAAGCTGTCCAAATGACCAACCTCTTATTTGGATCCTTGTTCCTCCATTTGGATGCAGAGTGCGCTTGGCATGCAGCTAGAGATCACTTTCTGGTTTCATTTCCTCTAAAAGGAATCTAGATCTGAACCAACGGGCTGCAAGGCRTGACTGCGGGCTGAAAGAAAGGAAAGTGTTAATAGTTTCTCAGTTTGTTCCCTTGAGCTTTTATTATGGGCAGAAGTTCTGCAAGAGAAAGGAACATAGGTTTGTACTCATCAGCTGGGTGTAAGAGGTCAAATCACCAGCTGACAGGCACTGACACTAAGAGAGGAGTTAATGGAGTTTTAATGAGTTGAGCTGGATCAATAATCACACATCTACCTGGCTTCTGAACTGCCTTTATGGTAGGAATGTAATTTTAAGCCATCTCATTCTGAAAGATCTGAAAATTTGTACATTCTCATTGAGGATAATACTAGTTGTCAAATTTGCAATGAATTAAAAGTAACAGGATTTCACAGATTAAGAACATTTGCATTTTTCCCATTCAAATGCCCAATTATCTATCATCTGTGCTGAAAAAAGCAACCGGCCATTGAACTTAAAACCCCTTTTGTTAGAAACAGAATCAGAGACCTGTCTTCGTTAGTATTAGCAAAGTGCTTTAAGGTTTATCAGAAAAGGATGGTAGCAATAGAAGTACTTAGTAAGATGAGAGATGACTAACACATCAACCTTTTCCTTAAACTCTGATGAGTGCACAATGATTATCTTCTTTTCTAAATGCAGGGGCACAGATGTTTTGCTTATATAGATTATACTTAGGGCACTGAGTATTGCACTCACACAAAACTCTCTGACTTCAACTGTTCRTGTACATAATCCTGCAAAATAGCTGCTAAGATTAAGAGAATGGATTACAAATAAATGTCCACTGAAATAAGAAGGATGTTTACCATATAAACACTCTAATAGCTAACCTGACTTTTCCCTAGTAGAACATTTCTACTATAGGAATTTAACCCATGGACACACATAATTAGCTCTTTCACCTTAAAGTTGCTGAAAGAATGATTTGCTTAAGAAGATTAGTCCTTTTAGTGTTCAATAGTAGCACTGACAAATGAGCCTAAAATGATTATAGGGGAATTCTTTTAACACCATCTTCTGATCTTCTATTTTAAAATAGCATGCCTTTCTGTCAAAAACCTTTTAATCTGACCTTTTTTTTTTTCCCAATCAAGGCTCAACTTTTAATACGTTATGTATTCAAATCTTGTATGTGATAAGATGGTTTTCAAGACTGTTTTGAGCCACATCGAAGACAAGCACAATAGTCTCTTTAAATGGAACTTCAGTGCTAATTTATTTCTTCTGGTCATTGTAACTGCATGCAGCTTCCTGTCTGCACTGGAGCACTTTACCGTGTCAGCRGTGACAGGACAACTCTTTTTGAGCTGTGCTGTACCAAAATGACTTGAGTTAAAAATAATTTTCCAGAAGAGGGGTATTTTTAAGGGCAGGTGGAAGACAGAAGAGGTGATACTGAAAAGCAAAGACAGTAACAAAGCTGTCTCAGATGGGTCGTGGCAGGGAAATGGATTTTTCAATCAGTTTGGCTGTATACCATAAACCTGAGATGTAGAGTAAGCACTGTAATAGAGAAAGYATTGTAAGTCGCCTACAGTGGCTCTGTAGCTATTGTTTGCATGACAGTCTATTTTCCCATATAAAAGCTAAGGGTCAAATTTTGAATTACTTACACAGACTTAGAGAGTAATCCTCTTATTTAAGGCAGTGGATTATCTGGATCCTTCATTGCTACACAGTTTTATGCAAGCATTGAAATAATGTGAATTATATTTCTATATTTCTATTTTTCCTACTCCTATAATTCTGGGTCTATTTATCAGCCTTGGGAGATTTATCTTACTCAGCAACAACTGAAAGACTGATGCCATAGATAGAATTCCATTTATATTATTAATTCTCTCTCATTAAAAATGAGTAGAGTTTTCCATTTTAGTTTTAAGTCATACTGCCATCTACAGATTGAATAAAAACTCGCAATACTCTGYTTAGGATAATCCAGGTTGGAAGAGCTCTCTGGTCTCTAGTCCAGCTGCTTCCACAAAGCARGGTTGCCCCTGAGCTCAGACCAGGTTGCTCAGAGCTTTATCCCATTGGGTCTTGAAAACCTCCTCAGATGGAGACTGCACAGCCTCTCTGGGCAGCCGGTTCCACTGCCTGACTGTCCTCACAGAGAAAAGTATTTCCTTTTAACCAATCTGAATCTCATTTCAATTTATGCTCATTGTCTCTTGTTCTCCTGCTGTGCACCACTATGAAGAGCTTGGCTCCATCTTCTTGCTAACCTCCCCATAAGTACCAGGGAGCTGCTGTTGGTTCCCTCTCAACCTGTCTCTTCTCCWGGTTGAAGAAGCCCAGTTCCTTCAGCCTCTCCTCAAATGGCAAGTGCTCCAGTCCCCAAATAGCCTGGAGGCCCTTTGCTGAACTTGCTCCAGTTTTTTGATGTCTTTCTTGTGCTGGGGATCAAAACTGGACATAGAAGTTAAATGTGGTCTAACACGTGCTGAAAAATGAGACATAATCCCTTCCCTTGATCTACTGGCTGTGTCCCTGCTAACACATCCCAGGAGGCTGCTGGTCATCCTTGCTGCCAAGGCATATGGCTGGCCCATGTTCAGCTGGCCACTGGGCCCCCAGGGCCACTCCTGCAGAGCTGCTCCCCAGCCTGTCCCTCCGCAGCCTGGGCTGCTGCAGGGGTGCTTCCTTCCCAGGGGTAACCCTATGCGTTTGTCCTTGCTGAATGTCATAAGGTTCCTGTTGGCCTGTTCCTCCAGCATGTCTAGGTTGCCCTGAACGGTAGCCTGATCCTCCAGAGTATCCATTTGTTCCCTTAATTTGGTGTCATCTGCAAATTCGATGAGGGTGAACTCCATCCCCTCCTCCAGGTCACTGACAAAGACACTGAACAGGATGGGGCCCAGGAGAGACCCCTGTGGTACTCACTCCAGGTAGGGTATGACCTGGAGTCATACTACTCTCGAGCCTCATCATCCAATYACTTTTTTACCCATCTGSTTGTCCACCCATCCAGACCATAATGTCCTAACTTGGTTTTAAGAGTATTGTGGGACAGTGTCAAAAGCCTTGCTAAAGTCAAGGTAAATGACGTTTTCTGCTCTCCCCTTTTCCACAAATCCACTCATTTTATCACAGTTAACTGTTTTTTTTAATTAAGAAAAAAAATACAAAAGCTTTTTTTCCAGGCATGGGTCCATTAACACTTTTTTTTGCCACTTTTTTTGCCATAAGGCTTTACAGTAACAGGAATAAAGTCTGCATCCTGTAAACAATAAAACAGAGTTTTGGTTTTATTATAAATGATTTTGCAGTTATGTTAATTTTTCACCTCATCTTGATGAGCTTACTTGAATAGGCACTAACTAACAGCTATGCGCTACTTAATCCTGGAATCTTTAGCATTAACTTGAGTTGGRGGATTCATCAAACGTCCTATAAAGTATCAGATGACTTGTCACTGGTGACTCAGGACTTTTACTTTTTAACTCTTGGTGCCTGAACACAATGAAAACATAATATATTTAGTGAACCTCAGTACAGCTACTTTTCAGTTAGATACCTGTAGGCTGCAAACTTGTAACGTTATTGCTTGAACAGCATTGGTATAAACCATTTTTTTTAAATGATTATGAAATAAAGGATACATTTGTTTGCTGCAAACATTTTTCCAGGATTTAACTTTGCAAGTCAGATGTCTATGCAAATACGAAATTCATGCTTGCAGCCCATGGCTTCTTTAAGTTYTGTTAAACCTGCCTAGCACAACACACATTCCACAGCTTTATTCCAATGCTATGGAATTTTTGCATTTAGGGTTTGCATTTAGGGTTTGGAATGTTTTTGGAACATTCCAAAGGGTTTTAGTGKTTTTTTTTCCTAATCAGTATGAATCTCAATCTATGAATATTTCCTGTTTCTGGCTTGAACCTGTTATTCTCCCTTATTTTCTTGGCATTATACATAAAATATCACCATTGTATAATATTCCTGCAATCTTTCATTAACTGGAATCTTAAAAGTCACATTTCATTATTTCTCTCAGACAGACTGTTGCATAACATGAAGGATCAAGGTCAAATGATATATGCAGAGAGACTTTTGATTCATTCAGATGGTTGTCTTCAATTTCAATTCCTTTTTCACTACCTTGCAAAAAATATGACAGATTCTGAACATTTTTCAAAATGGGTCTGTAGCATCCAGGTATATTCAGCTGTAATGGAGACACTCTGAATGTGCACGTCTGCAGCTCATCCTTAGAAAGCCTTTCATGGTACCATTGCCCAACTTTATTACTGGGATACTTGATACTATGTCCCAYCATTGGAAGAACCACCTTCAAAGAAAAAAACAAAACAACAAACATATTTGAAATAAAGTCCACCAATTCCTCTCTAAATAAATGTGATTACAATTTTAAATGTGTCTAAATCTTGTGTTTTGGGGCCCAAAATAGTAAAAAAAACACCTTCTCTTGTGAAATAAAGCTGTGCAAGGCAGGTATCTTGGATGTAATTAAAGCAGAAAAAATAATCAATGTATCAGGATTCCTAAAACAAACTAGAAATATACTAACATGAATTTCCTTGTTTATTGGGAAAGATACAGCAATAAAGACATTAAGTTGCCTATGTAAGACTTCACAACTATGCACTCTGAACCTTCAAAAATCAGAATGTCAACTGCTCTTGAATGTTTTTCCCAGTAGACTGAAAAAATTTTCAGAGTATTTACATTCAGCTTCAAGATAAATATTGCCATACTGCAAATGACGCTGTCCTTATTTCCATTACAAAGTAAATATTCTTTCCTCCTGTTTGTTATGAGAGTGGACATTAGTTCACATGTGTTTTCTTTAATGTGCATTCTGGCAATGAAGACAACTGCACCAGTTAATCGCATTATTTTTAAAACAAAACATTTTAATCAAATAAAGAGATCAACAACTCAGAATTTTTCATACAGACTTACTTGGTTTATAGAGTATTTGTTAGCTGACTCTTCTGAAGCAGTGACTACACGAACCTGACAAGATATTTAACACGTTAAGAAAAAGAACTTTTTTAAAAATAAAACATACACTTTATTTTAGGAATTATGCACTGTACTCCCAAACTTGTAAAGSATTCTAAGGTTATTTGACTACTGTAAGGACAATAATCTATTTCAGGTATGAAAAATAGTGGAGATGCTTAATATAAAGTAATCTGTTTACCGGTAAATGTCATTGCATTAAATATTTACTGACGCTATCTACCACTAATTAGCAAACTATCACTACAAACTCATATTCTTTGAGTTTAAAGTTAACTGTGCCAACGCAATCTTGTGCTACATCAGCAAAAGCAAAAATACTAAGAAAAATGTTTTATATTAAATAGGAATACATCTATATTAARCTCAATGACTCCAAAGTGAATTTGATACCTCTGCTTTTCATTTTATTTGATCTACTTGTTTTATTAACATTCACTCTCAAAAATATTGTTGAAGAAAAATCACAATGGAAACAGAAGCCACTCTACAGGGACTGGAGGTTATTCAGTAATGTTCCAAGTGCTCTTGCTTTCAAATTTGTAAGCTGTTCACCCAAAAGAAATGAGATACATTCTGCCTATGCACACACCTGTTTATTATCCAGTAAAACACTGCAAAATTCTGTGCTTTATCTGATGATCAGGAGAAAGACAGAATCATAGACTCATTTAGGTTGGAAAAGACTCTTAAGATCATTGAATCCAGCCGTAAACCTAACACTGCCAAGTCCACCAATAAACCATGTCCCTAACTGCCACGTCTATATGTCTTTTAAACACCTCCAGGGATGGTGACTCAACTACTTCCCTGGGCAGCCTGAAAAAATGCCTGACAACCCTTTTGGTAAAGAAATTTTTCCTAATATCCAATCTAAACCTCCCCTGCAGCAACTTGAGGCCATTTCCTCTTGTCCTGTCACTTGCTACTTGGGAGAAGAGACCCAACTGCTTCCACAGTAAGAAAAAAGTATGCTAACCCTGAAAGAAGAGATGGCTTCAGAATGGACTTCAGCATGCCAAGACCTGGGACCAGCATACACTGAACTGCTGGCTTCTGCTCATTGGCTCACCCATGGCTCCATACACAGCACCCAGGCTGTGCTGTGGGCGAGCAGAAGCACTCCCTTGCCCTTTACTACTTTCCCAAGAAGACTGCCGCATTTTTTGTACAGCTGTTAACAGTTTAGACCCACCGTCAATCTGTTTTAATTGCCTAAGTAAGTGAAATTGTGCTACACATGCTTTGACTGTGTAACTGCAATGAGATTACCAGTTCAGTCTGAGGCCACCTTTCACCATGGGGTTACATTCACTGATACATATAATAGAAAGGTCTGACCTGGAGAGCAAGACTCCGATCTGCACTGACTGATAATATAGGCACACCCAGAGTCCACTCTGAGGGTTTTCCCCAGTCAGATCCTAAGAAGAGCATTACATACCATGCAGGCTACATTCTTACATATATCAATTCTGACTTTCTGTTCCTTCTTCTCACTTCAATAAAATGAACAGTCAGAACAGATAAAAGGTGCTAATTTACATCTAGCTTATATGCTTATTTATAGTAAATCAAAAAAAGCTACATCACTTTTTTCACCTTTGTCACTAATATTAATAAATAAATATTTTAATGAATGAACCAAAATAAAAGCATTAGAGTATGTCTGAGTATGTATTCAAGTACATTAAGCTTTTTTTTTTTTTTTTTTACAAGAACTATTTTGTGAAGACTCACCTTGTCATTCAGGGAAACGCTTTCATCATTTTCTTCTGAGAAGACAAGGTCACCCTCAACAACTTTTGAACCATAGATCTTCAGTCTATATGATGCTGCTTCATTCCAAATTTTACTGCAATAAGCATGGACATAGAATATGCGCATGGAATGAGGAATATTGAGCCATCCTTTGGTACAACCTTCATGATTTACACCATAGCGATTTAAAGCTCGTAGCAACATCTTCTCTCTCACTTTAAATTCTGGCAGCATCACGAGTGCACCCTTTGCATCTTCTGATATAAACAAAAATAGCCACATAAGTAATCCCTGATTTTTCAAACATTACCTGTCAGAAAAAAATACACTTAAGAAGATGAAACAATCAGGTAGGAAAAAAATGGTGTCAGTCTAACCTCTTTATGCTGACTTTTGGGTTATTATTCCCTTTCCTTCAATGTGTCATGTTAGACAAATTTTATCTTAGATGCCTATCAACACAGTCCCATCAATTCCATTCTATTTCATGCAATATAAATTAATCTAGTTGTCATTCAGTTATTCAGCCTAGTTTGCATTTWTTTTTTTTTTTGAAAATTACTTCATCACTCACTAAGTTTTTTTTAGATCAGGTAACTGAAAGTAAAAACCAAGCTATAAAAGAACATTAAACCTCCACTTTACATCATTTGAGAACATGTATTTCATAGGGGGTAAAAACCATGTCATTATTTTAAAGGTACAGTTTGCATTGGCCACTGGGAAGTCTGAGCCTCAACCAAGATGAAAATATATTTAATTAGATTTGTACTACATTATATAAATGTTGTATATTTAAAATGTTACGGTTTACATATTTTCTCATTACAAGTGACTATCTGACGAAGCCTTTTGCATTGCCTTTTACCTTTTGCTTTCAGGAAAAGGCAAGCAGCTGTTTTCAGAGTCCACATCAATGTCTTTCCATGCATCATACAGCAATATACAGCACAGAATGATTCATCGTATCTTTTTTGTGAAAGGAAACGTATCTGTGTCTCTTGAAGCTATATATCATAGTTGTTCTGTCACTCTACAGTGATAAGCAGGCTAATATATGTGGAATATTTGAAAAGAACAAATATATTTGAAGTCGAGAGCAACTCAAAATTTTTAGTTTTGGAGAGAAAGTTAAGTTGACTGATAAAAACAATAAATATGACAAACAGAGCGTTTTACTCGGCACACTTCTGCCTTTGATGTATTTTGTTGATTTTAGTTCAAGACAGAAAGAAGCTAGATCACAGGAAAGCRCAGAAGAGAGACATAATTAGAGAGATGTAAAAGCAAAGCCCAAAGGTGCAAAAAGCAAGAGCTAAGATTGGTATAGAAATCTCAGAAAATTAGATGCCCATATGTGGTAAGTGCCGAGTATGAGTTGGGTGTCTCATTCCTGTATACTTCCTTTATTAAGGAGAAGTCTATATTCCAAAAGCAGACAGATGAAAGGAGGCTAAAACTGCTTTGATAAGATTATCTTAGTCTTTTCCAGCATTATACTATACAGCATTTGTTTCTGTAATGTCTTGCACCTGAACTACATTAGTTTTCCACTATTTTGCACATTTAGGGCCTCATCCTTATCTAATTTTTAATTGTGCAACTCTACTGAGTTCCACAGAATAAGCTGTTAAGTGGTATAAAGCAGCAGCAAAATAAAAAGTACCTCTCTGTGCAGCAACACCTTATTCCGTTACAATACTGACCCTGAATAAATATATAGACAATTTAACTGGGCATACCAGTTTGAAGAAAGTATCTTTTTGCGTTGTTTACAGGGTCATCAGTATCTTCGGGTGTGAAGAATAACTTCACAGCTTTCACCTTTAAAGAACAATATTAATAATTTATATTTTTTTGCATTTAAATATAACTATTTGTCAACTAAACAGACAATCATGCATCCAAATCTGTGTTAACATATTCTGCAACCTCTCAAAATTATATCAGTTCTTTATGGTCAAAGTCAAATTCTCCCTTTCACAGAAGATGCCATGAACAGCAAACCAATGTGGTTGTGTTCCTTCTCAGATTAAAGAAARGTTTTAGTCACGCAGAAGACAAAAGACAGCTTTCAAAGCTCTATGAGAAATCACTCTTCTCGAACATCCACTTAGAACTCCTCTACTTTGTAATGCCATCATCCTACCCTGAACAGGAAGGTTCCTTCTTTCCTTTTTGCACATTTCATGCAAAATTTAGACTGAACACTTTCCACAGTCTCGCACAGAGGGACAACAATCTTTCCTTTTTTTATACTGATTTGTATTAGGTTAGATGATACTGTGACAGGGAAAACACTACACTAACCTCTGCTACTTGCAACACCAGTGGAGCCACACAATTTGCTAGCACTTATACCAACCTGTGACATCTGCTTCTTGTCCTCCTCTGTATTGATCTGTGCAAGTACATACTGGCACATTTTTAATATAAATAGTAGTTCCTACACATTTTAAATTAAGAAGTACCTGAGTTAAGACTAGAGATTTAAATCATTAGTCTTCAGGGACTGGCACCTGGTACCAACTGCTAGCATACCAGAATTCAAAATGCCAGATACATCAACAGTAACTTTTACAGGCTGCCCTCAAATCTTGATTCTTCTTATATTTGGAGGATAAGTTTTCCTGACTTTTCTCAGAACCAAAACAAGATTAGAAGAAAAGGATACTCAAGTACACACTTGACTTTGTAGTGTCTGATTCTGTTTTAGACCTGTGCCAAGTACTATACCATATACATTGAAAAGTATACGACTCTTCTCTTATGAATGATTACTTAAGAAATAAGCTCTCCTTAGCTTACATGGGAGCAATCGCTCAGAACTAAGAGTTTGGGAAAGTAGCCAAGGAATAATGGAAAGCAGCAATCTCCTCTATATAGCAGATAAATTACTGTGGTATTGAAAAAGCAAATCTTTTCATATGATCCTATGTAATATCTTGTGACATTTTTAAGAAGTATATAGACCCCCAGCAGGATAAAGAAGCTACAAGTTAGGAGGCAATCAGGACCRTGAATAAACATTGTAAAAAGATTGCTTCATTTTAGTCTTCAAACCTTGTATGGAATGGAGCCACKTTCCTGCCAAGTGGAAAGATGATGATCACAATCACATACTAATCATAGAGAGAAAATCACTTCCTCAACTATTTAAAGCTGCACCTGCTGTTTAAAAAAGATTTTTTTGTTTCAGTATGAAGATCTTCACGCTTATGTTGTTGTCAAAACTGATCTGGCAATTACTTCCAGCACACATATGGATTTATTTCACAAATGAAATTGTTCACTGGGAAGGTCAACTCCAGCGCGAGACATTGCAACAGTAATGTGAAATTAACTTGACAGTAACTACTTAAATTACAAAATGAAAATACCATTTTTTCATTCAGTAAAGCCAATCCTATTTGATCTGTCTGAACATTTTGTCCTTGTCCAAATCGCTGAGGTCCGTAGTAATTTACAAAACCTTTCGTCTAGAATGATAAAGAATAAATATGTTAAAAGCGTGAAAGTACCAGGTACAACTAGTAAGACTAAGCATACAACACACATACATCCACATTTACATCCCAAATGCATACAAATTGGTTTTTTAATCAGAAGTAATACCTCACAAAAATCATAACTTACGATTCATTACAGTATCTTAGCACCTAATTTAGAAATATCTAAGAAGACAATCAAGTTCTGTCATTGTCTTCACTTTCATAAAAAATAGGTAAATGAAACAAAATTATTTCTGTATAGTCAATTATTATAAATACAACTACGGGTCAAGTCAAAGTAATCGASCTTTTTATATGAGCCAAATTATGAAATCTCTACTCAAGCAAATGCGGCATAGCACAGGTAATGAACAGTAACCACTGTTGGACATTTTTTCTTAAAAATACTAATCTTTTTTCACATGAGATAATTTGTATTATTATTACAACAGTAAAGACCAAGAATGAGCACTTCTGCTAATTGGGATTTTAAGTCTCCTGATGAGTCCTAGGTCACATGTGGGCAGTAAAATCACAGCCATGTGACCCAATGAGAACATCCTTTTCTAGAAAATAATAAGTATGCATGGAGTAGACAAGCAAAAAACATACGGTATTTGTTTTGGAAATGGTTATTAGTTCAAATTATATAACCTTGCTTTGGACATCCTTAGGTCCCATATGCGATTTTGTTTTCATGGAAGATGAAAAATCTGTATTTTAGATTAACACACATGCTGTTTTTGTCATTCATCATCTGACCGGTAAGCTAAATCTAACAAAGCAAGACACACAATCATAGGAATTCGTGTTCATTTTCCAAACAGCAAAACAAAAAACCAGTCAGATGGAGCAGAGAGAGAGAAAAGCATTGAAGTACCAGTTGAATGCTTTTTTCAATATTAAAATTTCCAAAATACATGCAGTGTATTTTGCTTTTGCACRCTGGGTAGTTTTCATTCAAGTCTTTATTCCTGGATTAATCTTCTTAAAGTAATTTCCATTATGGTTATGATTTAGAAAGATAGGGCAAGAAAACTACTGCTGTACAAAACACCTRAAGTTTCTCTTTTCCACGATTTTCTTTTACTTTTCTCAGTGATTTAGGAATGTCTGATGATGGGGTTTTCTTCAGGGACTAAGGATAACAGCAGTCAAAATCCACTGAATTTCAGGGGATCCTCCTTCTCTGCTATGGACATTTCACATGTATTTATGCCATGAAAGTACACAGTTTTTCACCCGAGCCCACCATGCATGTTCCTCACATGACCAAAAAAGACAACCAGTTGATACGTGTAACTATATTCTTTCACGCTGTCAGCTGCCACAGTGAAACACATCACTTCGGTTGGCCTTAGGTCTGTGCAGCGATAGCTCATATATCCATACTCATTTGCTACCAAATTTCCCATCTGTCTTGCACCACTCTGGGGTCTGCAGTCTGTAACACAGAATGAATTCACTTATGGTCCCTCCTTGGAAGGCAGCTTTATTCCTGTGATTCCTTAAGTAATGCAGGAAAGACATAAAATAGCAAAAAGCATCAAAACTGGGAAATAGTGCCATTATTGTGCTATTACAAGCATTTTCTTTAAAAGTACTTTTTTTTTTTTAAAGCACAGAATTAAAACTCTGTTCATTATTGGCAACCATGAGGCTTTTTTACCTCTACGTTTTGCATTGCTTCAGATATTCTCTCTTTCAAATCTGCAGAAGAGTCATGACTGTGGTGTTTGAGATCTCTCACAACTATATCAAAGTGATTGCCCTTCAGCTGACCAAGTCTAAGGTGCTGGCATGCTGAATGTATGTTGYGTATTCTCATGCCTTTTTTTTCCATTTTGCTTCCAATTTCTTTCAACCTGCATAAAAAATTGGGAGAAATTATGAACTATCCTCTACTAAAGCTATCCAACTTCTAATAAATGTCTTCTTCACCTTTGCACTAGAATTAAAAGCACTTAAAAAAAATAAAAAGGGATTTAAACCAGATTATTATGAGAAAACCAAATCAAATGCAGAAATAGAAGTCTTAAAATTTAGTTGTAGTCCATAAATACTTTCTAAATGTTTGCTTCATTTGCACTTATATTCTGTAGCTCGACAGCTACTGGAATGAAGTAATTCAATGAACTTTCTCAAGGCAACTGAACTGAATTTTGCATTTTTTATGGAAAAACAAGTAATTTACTCTTCAGTCCTAAAAATCTGCTTTTCATTAAAAAAATAAAAAAAAAGAAAAAGTAATGTACTCTAGCAGACTCCAAAACACAATTGCTCCTTCTTGGTCAGCCTTAACAAAAACAAATTCAGCACACTGATTCTCTGGGTACGCTTGCACATGCTTGTAATTGGAAACACAGCTGACAGTTCAAGTATTTGCCCTGTAAAGTATCCACTCAACCTCTTTGTTCTTATGTGTAAGTAATAGTCATTCAAATCAAAGGCAACTTTCRGCATAAGAGCTTACATTCTAAGCAATATTTTAATAACTTTATATAAACTATTTATTTATAAAAATTATTTATTTTCCCTGTTATGCTAGTGGCTTTGAAGCATTTAACTATTTTGCTTAATCATTTAAACAGTAATGCAAAGTTTTGCTAATTATCTCTTGAACAACTGGCCTTACAGCCCAGTTTGCAGTGGGATTTTACTATTGATATATATTTTTGTTAGTAATAAATCTTAAAAACATAAATTCTACTTTCCTTTATTTGCAAAGTGTACTTTGTTGCTAAGACCAAAAACCACTAGACAGTTAAAGCTGAGGAAGAAATAAGTTATGGTTTTGACTCCAGCATTTTTACTGTTACTTAATATATATTTTTTACCCACTGAGCTGGCTACAGAGAGTAACAAAAATGAGGAATGGAAAGGCACATCTTGTATTATTGACATGTTATTCAGAATGTATTTTCTGCCCTCAGATTTGGTGATATCTTCTTTACTTAGTCTCATGTTTCTAAACTGGACAATACAATAGAAGTTGATACTTAACACTCAGAGACAGCATCTGTCCAAAGTATATTGGTAATGATTTACTTTAGTTTTGTAGCTGTATAAAGCTTTTAAGTTGTTGTCTGTGGACCACAAGACAATACTTTGATAGTATGTGGAAACCTGTTGCGTCATGTAGTATCGGCTTCTTCTCAGTTCCAGCTAGTGGATGATATTTAAGAAACTGTAAAGTGGATCCCATGAGCATGAATTGGAAGRATACTGTCCCAGAAGAAATAGTATATTCGTATCATGAAAAATGCAGAGAAAGGCGAGATTTTTCTTTAAATTCCAACACTGGAGTACTTCAGCGCTAAGYTGTATATTCCCTAAAGCCACAGAATATTAAAGCCATTTCCACTGTGCTCTAATACAGAAGAAGGGAAGACACATGAATAAGAACATTTCAGAAGATCGTACCATGTTGATACTTATTAACATATACAAATATGTGCTAAACTTAATGCGCCCAGGTTGTTAGTACCTCTCAGGAGTCACCTTCTTCACAACCATGGGTTGGTAAGTAATAGCCTTCTTATCTTTGATGCCAGTGTAACTGAAGTCTGAAGGAAGAACACCAAGTTCAGCAGCCAAGAAGCCGATTGCTTCTAGTGTTTCTAGGTTTTCTTTCTGAAGGGTGAAAGCTGAAACAATCATCTCAGAATTATTAGGAATTTGCACTTCTAAATCATACAGATGTTCTGCCATGACAGATGGCAGGTTCTTCCCTTCAAACTATAATAACATGGAAACTGCAAAGAAACAGTCCTCCCATACCACAAAACTAAAGGAAATGGGACTTCTTCAGTATTGAAAGAGAAAAATAAAGACACAGTAAACAAAACTCTTGGAACAACCAGAAACCCCTGCTGTCTTTAAAAATAGGACCTGATAAAATGGAACACAATTCAATGAACACGTATTGACTTATTGCTAGAAACATTATCTGTATCAGAAACTAACTGCTTTAAGGAATGAGATCATGAATCAAATCTGACCTTACTAACTTGTCCAACTTCTAGATGCATCTTCTAAAATCCCCCAATTACTTTCAAGGGAAAGCTAGCACATAGGGAGTAACACAGAGTTAGTGCTACGACCAAAAGAACTGTAACCATTATCACTGAACAGTTTATGTAAAATCACTGCAGTAACTTGATTCATCCATCTCATTTTCCAGTGATGTGCATTCATAATGATTTATTTCRGTATAAACCTGGTCAACCAGGCCTATGTATCATATAAAAATGATTCTGAGTCTCAGTCTTACTAAAGAACACCATAATACCTGACACTTCCACTAAAAATGTAATATTTACCTGTATAAAGATCTTGTTTTTCCTGGAAACCACCAGCAGACCTTTTTCTGGACCAACTTTTTTCTCGAAATCGTACCATTATTAACATATTTGGCTGATCATTGACATCTGTCACAGTAAAAGACTTTGTTTCTAAAAGTTTTCCAAATTTTCTGTTGATAAAGTGGTGAACCACTTTTCTGTGCTCTTTGTTTCTATCAGGCTCAAAAGAAAATGTAGAATTTTCTAGCTTTGCATCTAAAAATTTAAAGAAATCGCTTGTTTCCCTTTCAGTCACTAACTGACAAAGTTCTCTGTAATCAGCATTTCCTTTTACAATCATTTCATTGTCTTGTGTAACAGTGACTAGAAAGGGGAATTTCTGCCTAACAGCACTGTGTACATCAGCTCGGTTTTTCTTGTCCAGTATAGTTCCCAGCGAGAACTCCCCAGTGCTAGAATCGGCATTATTTTCCAAGTCCCACGCATCCTTCAGATCACAAGCAAATTTATTAAGCTGTTCACTCATGGGTTTGCCTAGTAAGGATTCCAATACACTGGCTTCCTCGAGGCCAGATTTCAGCTCAGGTTCACCCTCATGATGGTTTTTGTTAGGGGATGCAGAATGGTTTTTGTTAGGGGATGCGGAACAGTCGCCTCCTGCCCAGTTTGGGTCATACTCCGAAGGCCTGGCCTCACCACCACCACCACCACCACCGCCCTTGGCACACGGACCGGCAGGCTCCCTTCTCAGCTTTTTGGCTTGCTGCAGGCACGGGCTACTTTGTTCTAGCGGCGCTTCGCTGGTTTTCTGAAGTGATTCAGCCCGGGTATCCCTAAGCAAGTGTTCAGGCATCTCGATTTCTGTCACCACGAAGTCACTTGGTGAGTTTTTGATAGTCCCACAGAAGCCAGTGTGATCAGTCACGTAACTGAAGGAACGAAGCATGGCTCCCCTGCCTTCCCCTTGCTCCTGCCAGAAACCACTGCACCTGCGAGTGGAGGAAATCAGAACAAGGGGGGAGAAAAAACATCAACCGCTACCGAACAGGCTGCTGAAAGGCAGGCGGGCAGGCAGGAAGGGCCGCCGGCACCGGTCCCGTCCCCAACGGCCGTTACGGGCCGGCTCAACGGCACGGCCGCGCGGGGCGGCAACCGCGCGGGGCGGCAACCGCGCGCGGCTTCGGCCCCCACGCAGCCGCCGCCAGGCGCCCCGGCAGGACCACCAGGGGGCGCCCCGCCCCCCTTCCCCCCGTGGGGAAGGGGCCCAAGGACGGTACCAACTTCTCCAGGCGCGCGGGGAGAGAGAGCAAGGGACACCCCTCACCCCCGGCCAGCCATGGGGCGCGCCGGAGGGGGCGGGCATCTCCCGGGCAGCCTATGGGAAGGCCGCGTGGCAGGAGAGCGCTTCCGCTTTCTCCTTACCGAGCCGCCGTCTCTGTCCCGCTGACGCCAGCGTCGTCAGAGGTTGAATCACTCCCTCTTAAAGGGGAAGTGATGCAGTGGGAGCACCTGACGTGAAGCAAGGTGCGCGGGGCGGGCCGTGGGCGCCGCCACCGCCAGGAAGCGACGGGGGTCGGCGGGGAGGTGGCTCCGGCCGCCGGTGGGGGGCGGGGGCGCGCGCCTACCGGGGAGAGCGGGAGCTGCGTCGCGGGGGGCGGCCCCGGGCGGGCCGGGCCTGGCTGGGCGGCCGGGAACCGGCTGGCGGAGCCGTGAGGAGGGGGACGGGGACGGGGGCGGCTGCTGTCGGGCAGGGCGCGAAGCAGCCGCGGTGTAGGGTCTGGCGTGGTACTGCCTTGCCGCAACCGCAGCGAACCGCTTCGGTAACGGCTCTGTTTCTGTTCCTTAGGAGCTGAAGATGAGCAAGCCCATAACGACTTCAACGTACGTCCGCTCCATTAGCTACGGGCTCATGAGGCGGCTGGCAGATTTCCTCGATCCGCAAGAAGGGTGGAAGAAATTAGCAGTTGATATAACCGATCCCTCGGGTGAAAGCAGATACAGCCAAATGCACATAAGGTCCTATACAGAAGTCATGTACCATAATCTTGTTTATTAACTGTTTATCATAAATACCGTTGTCCATCCCATACCGTTGTCCATCCCATTACTGTAACTTGTTGGAGTTTGTGTGCCGACAGATACTTAAGAACTCTTCTTACAGTACCGTTTCCTTAGGGAACTCAAGGGAGTTACTCTTAATTGTTCTGTAGTTCAGTTTTCAGACAAGCTATAGCCAAAGAAAATTGACTAAGGAAATTAGAATTAATTGGAGCCACGGATATATGTATTTTTAGCGATACAGCATTGGMTGTATAACTTTCTGTACTCTAGAGACTAGGAAACGTTGACTTCATCGTGCATCTTCGCACAAGAACAGCACAAGAGACARCTGGACTGTAACTCCTCATTCACTGTTCCCAAGAAAATGTCCAACAAATGTGGGGAGCCTGAGGCCTAAAACTAAACAAGTTTAATTTAGAAGTAATGTCAGCAGTATTTTATGAACACCTTGTTGCTTGAAGGGCTTGTTGAATCCTTAAGCTACTTCCAAGGTTATGAGATTTTAAATACCCTATGTATCGTCTTGGGTTTCCAGACTTTCTAGTGATGTTAGCATTAAATTTTTGTTTGTCTTTCTATAATAATAATAAATCAGTCAGAATAATGGATCTTAATTTCTGCTTAATGGCCATCTCAAAATATTCAAGGTGAAGTGTGAATGCCAAATGGGTGGAAAACACTTACTTACATTTTTTTTCCATTTGATCTGGCTCTGACTTGCTTTCTGTCTCTCGCTGACATTCTCATCTCTATTAGTCCCGTGTGCCGATATATTAGGGGTCCTGGAGAAAATGTTGAAGCCATGTATGCATATTTTTCCCTTAGTTTTTCTCATATTTTGCATATTTTTCCCCTGAGTTTGAATTTCTTTAGTTTTTTTAGCTGCATTTTCAGAAGATTTGCAAATAATTGTACAGTACAGTTCAGTACATTGAGAATTTTTTTTTCATGTCATTTACCTTTACTATCTTTCCTTTTTTTTTTTTTTTTTTGATGTTGGTCTTAATTTATCTTTTAGGAGATTTGAGGCATTTGTACAAATGGGAAAGAGCCCCACGTGTGAATTACTTTATGACTGGGGAACGACAAACTGTACAGTTGGTGATCTTGTGGATCTGCTGATTAGAAATCAATTCCTAGCACCAGCAAGCCTTTTGCTTCCAGGTAACTGTTACTCTTACACATTTTTTACTGTGTTCTCAGTTTTCTAAGGTGCTAAAGAGCTTCACAGTAACTTCAAAATCAGAAAGGATTAGGTCAAAATAACCAAAAGTGGATATATTTTCCATTATTTGTAATAACAGTTTAAATAAGAGTTTCAAGTTTACCTGCCCTTTACACATGATGGCAGAATATAACCACCTCATGACCCTTATGTGTCTCCTAATCTTAGTAAATACTGGCATTAATGTTACTTGTTTTTTCTGATTCCTAATGTAGTTAATGCTTTTCCTAAATTCCATTTTCAGAAGCTGTAAGGATGGCACAAGAAGTTACATTACCTCTTTCTTCACAGGAAACCTTGCCTATACATGAGAAACAACTGCCTATACAGGAAAAAGAAGTGGCATCTGTAAAGCCTGTTTTAGCTCAGAGTACTGAAAAGCAACATTCAGTTCCTCCCTACTTAAGTCAAGAAAATAGCAGCTCASAGTCTAGTAACACAGGTAGGCACTTAGTTTGGTAAAATTAAGTACAATCTTTTTTGCTGATCTGTCCTTCACCCCATGTGAAATAAATCATAGCAATGTATTAAGGTAATGACTATATTCTATCATCGTGCATCTATGGGAAACGGCTTTTGCTCTTGTTCTGTGTGGCTGTGAATTTAGCTTGAATAATAAGATGTCTGAATATGYGATGCATCTTGCCAATAAGGCGGCTACTGTGATGGAAAACTTGACCGTTAATTAAATTGGAGTTTATTTTGTGCTACACATAATCCTGTTGCCCTTTTTCAATACTGATTTTATAGTCTGTTTAGCACCTTGGGTTTTAAAGCTGGATTTTACGTGTCAGAAATGACTAAGAATGTTGGAGAAAAGATGACTAAAGAAAGCATTCTAGGGAAGTATATGGTTAGTCTCTCCCTTCCTAAAGGTCCACTTTTGGGTTGCTGCCAGAAACATGATGTGATCTAGATATATTTTTACATCTGACGCAGTGTGATGCTTCCTGTGATCTGCACATTTAATTTCTATTACCTGTATTATGAATATTAACAAAAAATACAATCAGAAGGCTGCTATAGTGCTAGTTGTGAAGAAAATTGTGCATAGCTGATTATATATATTTATCTGCATTTCATTTTTTTTTCCTGGTATCTTCATCACAAAGCTGCAAGTAGGGCTCCACTGTGTCAGGATTTGCATGGTAGCAAGTTTTTGGTTTAATAGAACTGAAGCGGAGAATCTATTCAATACACTTGTTCTTAAGTGAAAGCATAGTTGTGCTAAATGATAAATATGTCTTTCAGATTTCCATAATTTTTGGTTTCATGACTTGGCAAGTGTTACGAATAATTTTGATGCACGACCAGAATCAGCTGGAGGTAATAAACTGGGAGAAGGTGGCTTTGGCGTTGTGTTCAAAGGCTACATCAATGGCAGAAATGTGGCTGTCAAGAAGCTTGTTGCTGTGAGTTGTCCTGGGCATTTCCTTTTTGATGACTGTGTACTTTATAGTATAGACTTGTTTATCTGTGGAAAGTGCTGAATGATACACTTCAAAAAGTGTCACTATGTTAAACACTAGTTGGGTTGAGAACCTTATCCTGTAGTCCCACGCGTGGTGTGAGTTGGCACAGTCACCAGTGATGAAGTCTTGCTCTTTCTGTAGCTCTCCTTTGAGTGTCTCGGGCAAGTTGTCTGGAAAAGCAGAGTGCTCCTACAGTTCCCCTTCTTCCCCTGCACACAAGAAGTGGCAGAAGGGAGGGGGTGCTAGGGAGTGTTCCCTTCCAGAATCAGATGGACGATTCACAAGCTAAATAGGTATTGCCACAGAATTTTAGTCTTCATAACCAATGGTTTGTGTGAATAATTAGTTTTGTAATGAGTAAGTGCTATTAGTGGGTAACTGCAGTGAAATAAAATGGGTAAATTGGTGACTGTGCTGAAACTGGATCCATTTGTCCAATAATACTGTGTTCTAAGGAATTAAAAATCATGTTCTGATACTTCATTTTTGAGTTGAGTAAAAAAAATTCTGTAAACAGTTAAGTTGTTGTTACATGTAACTAAAGAAAGGCTTACAATTCCAACTTTTTTAATGAGCAACTGAGAGTTTTAAAATGGCCAGCGATACTAATGTCAAATACTTCCTTTTGTAGATGGTTGATGTTAGTGTTCAGGACTTGAAACAGCAATTTGATCAAGAAATAAAAATGATGGCAAAGTGAGTACAGTGTTATATGATGTCATTATAGCCTTTTATGGGAATCTAAGTTAATACGTTAACTGGTGTGATCCCTTATTTTTGTCTTTCTAGCATAACTTAACGATTTTCACGCTAAGTGAGAATGTTTCATATACAACATGACTGTATTTTGTTTGTTTTAAAGCACCACTGCAGACACCTGGCTATGTGCAAGAGGGCTAAATAAGTAATTGGGGATCAAGTTCCCTCTGCCTTGTATTTTCCTCAAATGTTGGGAGTCCTTCAGAGCCTATATGAATAATTTTTTTTTTTGCTATAGGTGTCAGCACGAGAATCTAGTAGAATTACTTGGTTTTTCAAGTGATGGTGCTCAGCCATGTCTGGTGTACGAATACATGCCCAACGGTTCATTGCTTGACAGACTTGCTTGTCTGGTAAGTAAAATCTTTTCTAGCTTCCAGTTGTCTTACTTTGCTGAAGTATAGATATCTATGAAATACCTTTGAAACAGTACTGAACTGTAATGGCCAAACGATGTCATCCTACTTACTTCTGTCTTCTAGAAGACAAATATGATAACAAATATTCTTCCAATAATGTTTTATACAAATGTTTTAGACACACTAAAGTCAAAGCAGGCTGACAATACAGTGCCGTGTACTAGTACCTGAAGTGGCACAGGAGCTTGGACTTGCTATGCCTTTGTAGAGCAGAGAGCAGAGGGTGCTGCAGTATTGTTCCCAGTTCTGGCATTGGCATGTTCTCTGCTAGTTCTTGAGATTCTGCACTGTGAAATTGCCCTTTGCTCATTGCCCTTGTGATAGTGGCTATTCCACAATGTTCATAGTCTGCATATCTCTTTCTGAAGTATCTAAATAAATGGGAAATACATTTTTTTTAATTAGTATTTTGCGTAAATGCAATGCTTTCTTCTGATTTAATCAAATGACATATCTTCTAGCCTTGGCCTTTAATAAAAAGTTCCTTTGCTTTTGGTGAGGCAACTCTGTGTGTGAAGGACAAACAGTTGCTTGTTAGAGTGATACCAACAGTAAGCCAGACTTAACCTAGTAGATGAGTGTCCATGTTAGTTTGTTGAAGGAGTTCAAAAATCTGCTTTATATTAAGCAAATGCAGCTTCCRAGACTGTAATCTGGTAAACATTTTAAACTGGTGCTACTTCAAACCMCCATACCCCCAGACCTAAAAAATGTGGTTTTGCTTTTTTCTGCACTGATCTTCCTGTTGTACTGGCTCAAGCATTTAGTAGTTGGAGAAAGAGCTGGGTTAGGGAACTGATCAGACCGAAAAAAATACTCAGTGAAAAAAATCTTTAATTTTCACCTGGAGACGTTTCCTCTGCAAAGCTGCACAAATACTTCTGCCCCAACAAGAAAGAAGTGCTGTTAGGATGAGAAGGAGTGGCAGCGGTTGGGGAAAGGACTGGATATGTTTGGTAGCACTGCTGTTTCAGGTTGGTTTGGTTGATTTGATTACACACACTTACACATTTGCAATTTTTAAATTTTTTTTTTAAACAATCAGTGCAGAAGAGAGACTAAGTTTTACTTAAGGCAGTGCAAGTTTATCTGTAGAAATGAGCTGTACTTGACAAGGATGTATATGAAAATGTTCATCCATGTAACTTTGGCCATTATCATCAAGTGAGCTTAAAAGATTGGTGGTAACAGAAAGCTAAAGTAGAAATAACTGAGGCCTTTACAAAGAAGAGACGAACTTATGATATAAATCATAAAGAATCTAAACCAGAATCTAAATCAGAAAGTTTCTGATAAAGTCAAACAGGTGAGGAACGTGCATACTGAATGTGTGTTCTTGCTGATCATTTTGTGATTTCACTCTGTGTTTGAGGCACAGACTCTTGCTTGTCATCATCTTCTTGTCTGGGCTTTGAGGAGCAGGTGAGGGAGGTGGTAGAATGATTAGATACTCTAATCCTCTTCCCTTTGCCACTGACAAGATTAAGAAGTGGTTTTGAAATGTAGGTACCCTCACTTCTAAGGTCCAGCTAGTAACATGAATCGAGCTAAACTCTTGAGAAGTGTTAAATCCAGAAATCACTGGAAGATTGACTTCTCATTGTTAATAAAAACTGTTCATTGCTTTGAATGATTTGCTTTGGGTTAAAAGGCTCTGGTATCAGTGCCGGTACAAAGTGGAAGATGTGGTAGATACAGGTAGTTCTTTGCAGTGCAGCTGGCCTTGTAGCGTCAGAGTCGAATATTATCCAGAACACTTTTTGAAACAGGTGAATTAATCTAAGGCAAAATGCAGGGAAAAGAACTGAATGTGACAAATGCGTGTATTTCTGCCCAGGTAAATTAAGAAATGTATGCTATTGATCTTTTTAATGATTTACTTGAAAACCACAAAACATAGCAAGAAGTCGGTTTTGGATTGTGGGGTTTTTGTATGTTTTGTTTTGTTTTATGTGAGCATATATATATTGGATTTTCACCTTTCTACTTGCCTTTCTCCCTTCTTATTCAAGGATGACACTCCACCAATTTCTTGGAATACAAGATGTAAAATTGTTCAAGGTACAGCAAATGGCATCAACTTTTTGCATGAAAATAATCATATTCACAGAGATATTAAAAGGTAAAAGCTGCTGACTATCGCTGGCTGTGTTTTCCCTTTTTTCTTTTTTTTTTTTTTTTCCCCTTCTTCCCCCGTTAAAGTCATTTTAGAGAGAACAAACTTTAAGAAGCATTGCTTCAGTCAAGGGCACAATCTTCTCTCCAAGTGACATCCATCATCATAATCTTGTCTGTGCCACAAGGACGTGACCGGTACAGGTTTCTAAAGATAATTATGAGGCTATTGTAATCTGTTACTATCAAATAGTTATTTGAGTGCTGCGAGGACACCCAGAAGTTCTGTTCTTTCACAACTGCTGCTAGTGAAAAAGCTGCTGTTAGAGAACATAATGACTTTTAAATGGGGAAATTTTCAGATTAAAACACACCTTTTTTTTTTCTTTTCCCTAAAACATTTCTTCAGAGTGTCTCCTTTGATTTACTGCTATTTATTATGAAGACAGTAAAATTGCTTCAGTCAGGTTTATGAAGATCAGGGTTCTTCAAGGACAATGTATGATCACTTGTTTGTTGTACCAGAAATTCTTCCAGGGATATCAGAGTTCAGAAAAGGGGGGGGGGGGATTGTAGGGTTTGCGGTTTTTTTTCTGTTTTTTTTCCCCTTCCTTGCTACAGTTAGTTGTGTTGGGTTTTTTAAAATACCAAAGCAGTCCAAATCTTTGAAGAAAAGCCTCAGATGCCTTACTTCTTCTGTGGGTTAAGAAGGAGCAACTGACTGATCGGGTGTCATGGATGAAGTTTCAATAGCTTTTTGGCTTCTGGCAACTGTGCTAAATGTAGGGCACTTTGGTTGTGCGACCTTCCAGCTTGTGAGGAACAAGTTTTTGCTTCAGCTGCCTCATAAAATGTACTTGCTGCTTTGACAATTTATGTTTCTTCTTTCTTCCCTGCTTAAGCCTCTGGACAAGTGTAATGACTGGAAGGGACGCATTTTTTACCTTATGCTACTCTACCCTTCTAACTGCTGTGAGTTGATCGTGTTACAGGATTTGGTTTTGTTTTGTTTTGTTTTTTCTTTTGTTTGGATTCCATTTTTCAACCTCTTGCACTTGCAGTGTGAATAGTTCAGTAAATTTGGTTGGTGTTATTAATAGTGCTGCCACTCCCAGGTAAAACTTAGATGAGGAGACATCTAAGAAGGTTTACTTCAGTGTTCTTGATATGATGTGCGGAGACAATTTGTAGCCACACAGGCACTAGAACCACTTCTCTGTAGGCTAGAGGAGACATGACTGAATGGGAGTTCTCAGAGTCGTCCGTAGTTTTTTGGCTTGGTTATGCCCAGGAAATAGTTCATTTATCTCTTGAAGCTTGACAGTTGCAGTAAAACTTGCTTCTGATGTGCCCTTTGTGGTGTATCAAAAAAGTGACCACTCTTTGGGCTTGTTGTGGTTTAACCCGGCAGGCAGCCAAACACCACACAGCCGCTCGCTCACTCGCCTCCCCCCCAGTGGGATGGGGGAGAGAATCAGAAAAAAAGTAAAATTCGTGGATTGAGATAAAGACAGTTTAATAGAACGGAAAAGGAAGGGGAAATAATAATAATGATAGAATATACAAAATAAGTGATGCACAATGCAGTTGCTCACCACCCGCTGACCAATGCCCAGCCAGGTCCCGAGCAGCGATCACTGCTCCCCAGCCAACTCCCCCATTCATATACAGAGCATGACGTCATATGGTATGGAATACCCTGTTGGCCAGTCRGGTCAGCTGTCCTGGCTATGCTCCTTCCCAGCCTCTTGTGCCCCTGGCAGAGCATGGGAAGCTGAAAAGTCCTTGACTACTGTAGGCGCTACTTAAAACAACTAAAACATCAGTGTGTTATCAACATTATTCTCATCCTAAATCCAAAACACAGCACTATACCAGCTACTAGGAAGAAAATTAACTCTATCCCAGCCAAAACCAGGACACTCAAGTTGATAAGAAGCTCGTATTTATGAAGTTGTGATCCTGTTCTTCCTTCTTTCAGAAGTTGAGCTTTAAATACGAAAGCAATTGGTGGATGGCACCTTGACTAGTGTTTGACTTTTAGCAGYGGTCCTATATTTAGCACTATTTACAGCAGTTCTAATACCAAGTGATCTGTTGTAACTTACAGCTGTGTTAATTTTGTTGAGAAGGTTTGCTGAACAAGAAGGGGAAGTTAGAAATAAGTTTCTAGTGTTACATGTTGTAACTGGCTTTGTGGTTTTCTTATGGTTCCATTAAGGGGGTCAGAAAATGAGGAGGATTATAGAAATGTTAAATCAAGTATKTTAAAATGGTTCCAAGTGCTACAAGTTTAAAAAGACAGTAGAAGATTTATCCTGTAATTCATCCCACTGAGTATTTTATGAAAATGTTAAGGTCTTTTAGGTCAACTTCATTCTTCAGGGTTTTTTTAAGGGAAGTAAAAGCTGGAGAGCAAGTGGAATCACAGCACATATATTATTCCAGCATTAATAAGTTTTCTGATTCTCTTTCAGGAGAAGACTAAGAGTATTAGTATTTCATTTGGCATGTAAATTTGTAATGGTTGATGTAGTATTAGATAATAGGTATAAAAACCTGCTTTTGTTAGTTCTGAGTAGAGATTTAGACAGTTAAGAATTGTACTGTGATCCAGTACCAGTTGATCAGAGCTAAGTATTCTCTGTTATCTTCTTAAAGAAAACTCTTTCTTTAGATCCAAAACATGGATGTAACATAATTTGTCTCTTATAAGAAATTTTTGTATTTGTAGGATTTGGGGGTAGGGGCAGTGTTTGTTTTTTTCCTTGTTTTTTTTTCCCCCTCCTTCCCCCCCCCCCCCTTTTTTTTTGTTTTTAATGCATGCATGCAGAAGAAAAAACATGGATGGATCCTGGCAGCCAGTTCTTGATTTATTTAGACCAATTAATCGTGAAATTGAGCAATTTCCAACAAAATAAACTCTTCTATTTTTTGTTATATGAATAACAAATAAATACCTTAGACTTCAAGAAACAGTCAAAATAGCAGTTTGCCTTTGGTTGTTAGAGTTATTAGTCTGTTACAAAACCTAATTACTGTACTGGTTTGGAAAAGTCTCTTTTCTTTTTTTTTTTCCCCTCCCCTCTCCCCCAGTGCAAATATCTTATTAACTGATACATATATGCCCAAAATTTCTGACTTTGGACTTGCAAGAGCATCTGTAACATTCACACAAACAATCATGACTGAAAGAATTGTCGGAACAGCAGCCTATATGGCGCCTGAAGCTCTGCGAGGAGAGATAACACCTAAATCTGATATCTTCAGTTTTGGAGTAGTAAGTAGAACGTGAGAAGCAGTATATGACTTTTTTTTGTAAATGATGAAAGCATACAAAATCGAGAACATCTGAAATGAAATAATCCACTCTGATCTATCATTTCTCCCTTTCCCAATAGATGTGCTCTTAAGATAGTGTTTCTAAACTTTGATTGGTTTAAAGTCATTTGAATATGTTGATTAAAACATTGAATTTGCTAGTGATTACAATTATGTTAAAATGTAAATTTGCATGTGAGAGACCAGAGTAAAATAACAGTCCAAGTTCTAGCTAAATGTAGTTTGAAGTAATATGGAACATTGTTTCTTCTTGCATAGTATTGCACAAAAATGTAACTCAGGCTGGGAAAAAAAAAAAAAAAAACACAGAAGTTCCAAAATTAAGTGTGTTTTACTATTTTTAAGCACCAAAAGTATGCTGTCCATGTGGGATTTGCCTTAAAGCTGAGTACAAAAAAAGACATGAGCTTAATATTTGGGAGAATAATGAATCCATTCTGAATAGATCCAAGACCCTAATTGCTGTTGACCACTTCCGTCATGGCATTGAGTTTCATGTTTCTGAATACTTTGGAAATCCTTTCATCTTGCTTTGAAGCAACACAATGTAGGGTGAGATATTCATAAACCACACTGCTAATAAGAGTTAATGAAAATAAAGGTAGGAACAACAGCAACAATAATCAATTGTATACAGAGCTATTTTTGGACAAATACAGATCCTGTGAGCGTTTGTTTGAAAGATTGGGGGCCATGCTCCTTTTTGCAAATGGTATATATGCTAAGAATTATTCTATGCTTCATTTTCTCTTCTGATTTTTTTCTCCTAGGTCTTACTAGAAATAATAACGGGACTTCCTCCAGTAGATGAAAACCGGGAGCCACAGTTACTGGTATGTTCCTTTTGCTTTCTCCTCCCCTCCCCCTGCTCCAGGATCACTGATCACAGTCAGTTAACAGGTTCCGAGACAATCAAATTAGTCATCAAAATACGTAATTAAGAAAACAGCTTTTGTGTCAATGTTTGTCTTAGAGGTGAGGCTGAAACTTTTCTCTCTTGGCTGGTAGAAGATTGTTCAGTCCCCAAGGTCATCTCCTTCTGATCTGATACTATAACTCTCTTTGTTTTGGTACTGCTTCTTAYTGTAATACCATTATGCTTTATCAGCATACTCCTGTTATACCCAGGTACTCTGATAGTTCCTCATCACCAGAACATTTTAAACTATTCATCGCAGTTGTTTCTTTATGGTTCTTTATGCTTCTTACCATTCCTGTATCAATTTTCATCCTCTTCAACTTTACTAATAATTTGCAAATACCTTGTGTTTTTAACCTTAGGGAAGTTTGGAATGTAAGGGCTTTATTGCAGGGTGAGGGGTGGGTTGAATTTTGTTTTTACTATTCAATGAGTAATTCAGTCTACTAATTAGGAAACTAATGTCTCTGAGTTCACTCTCTTGAATTAAAAATCTTACAAGGCTGTTCTTAATTTAGCCTTTCATTTAGCTTAAAATTAAATTCTGAACTGCTTAATCCAAGGCTTTCCTAGAATATTTTTTACATAAAGACTTATTTCATACTTAGTAAATAAGTAACACTGAGGTTTGGATTGGTTTTGTTCCATACTGTTTGACAGCAGATCACTTTCTTCACAGCTTTAGGAATACCTGTATACTATTAATAGAATTTTTTTCTCTGAGCTGTCTCTTCTGGAGTGGCATTATACTTATCCTGTTGAGCTCTGTAAAGACCTTGGAGAACTCAGTCCCTGTAAAATTGAATCTTGAGGTTTTGGAGTTTTTTTGAAGCAGGCTTTTTCAGAGATGGGATCTAAAAAGGAATATAAAGTATGATTTGACTGGTACAGTTTATCTTTGTAATGTACTTTTGGGAGCAGAAAGAGAACGGTCAGTGCAAGATAATGTGGCATCCTTAGCTTTGAAAATTTTGGGGTAGTTGAATGTTAGTCAGCAGTTTCAGACTGACCCATAGAGGAAGGCAGATGATCTTGCCTCTACTCACTGACTTTTTATTTCTTACTTCATTTACCATGCTGACTTGTCTGAGGTATTCCTCAAACAGTATTTGTGATTACAGATAATGCATTTCAAGTGTTTTGGAACTGGAGAGCTTTGGACGAAAACAGTCAGATTTAAAAATTTATTTCAGACTAGAAGTTTCCTTTAGAATAGATACAGCAGCCACTGAGGCTGGTGACAGAAGGCATTAGTTTACAGAAAGAGGCTTTATAAAGTTGACAAAAAAAGAAATTATTCACACTTAAGCTTGCATATTTGTGGGTTATTAAGTAAACATAAATACTATGTTGATCAAGCTTCTCTTAAAGAAGAGACAATACTAAGAAACTGACCCTTGAACTGGGAGAAGGTTAAAGCTATGTGATGCAGCTTAAAGAAAATTGCTTTACAATTTTGTGTTAACTCAATTAGAAATAATTTATAGTAAAAATGTATAGTCCATTTATAGTCTCATAGGCTGTTTCTGCAGATATTCATGAATAATTATGCCGCTGAACCATTATCATAATTCTTTGTCTAGAGAAGCGGTTGAGAAAAAAAATGTACACTCAAGAGCAAGTTTTCAAGTGTTAGCATGGAATACATAATGTTCAGATGCTTACAGTGTTATCTACTCATTGGTTCAAACTCTCTTGTAGTTAAGTATCAAAGATGAAATTGAGGATGAGGAAGCAACTATTGAGGATTATGTTGATGAAAAGATGAGTGACTGGGATGCACCTTCAGTTCATAAAATGTATTCAATTGCTGATCAGTGTCTGAATGAGAAAAAAAACAGAAGGCCAGACATTAAGATGGTATGTGGTCTTTCAGATAAAAGGCTTATTTTGAGTGTGTGTGTGTGCGCACATGGGTGTGTGGTTACAGTATCAGTTATTTATATTTCTATCTGTTCTCTTGCAGGTCCAACAGCATCTACAAGAGATAAAAACTTGATACATGTTTATTCTGATACACAAATGTTTTTGAAATGGAGTAGACACCAGTAGCAAATATTTTAATAGTATTTAGTGCGACATTATCAGCTTTTCTGCTTTCCAGAACTTTCTGGTCTGCATATAAGGTGTGCTGTTGGCCTGTCACCATTGTGCTATTTTTGTTAACTGAGCAGCCTTTTCACATATCCTTAGCCGTTGGGCCCTCAATATGAGAAAACTTTTTTTATATTAACAAATTGCAGTGCTGGTGCATCTTCTCCACACCTTTATAAATGCATTTCCATATTAGAATCTATTTGATTCTTTTTGATTTCCAAGTATCAAGTATGTCTGCTGCGAAGGCATATGACAGTAACAGGGTGGAATGCTTTTTCTGCAAATTGCTTTCCTGATCAGGTGTACTAGACCTTTTTCTATTGAAGACAACATTTAATAGACACAAATGGCACTCATGCTACCTTCTGAGGAAAAGACAATAGTATTACCCATTTAAAACAAACTTTATTTAGCGTTTTAACTTGAGAGTTCATATGAGTGTGAATGGACTGGTAGTGTTTGTGAATGTGACTGTTTTTCAAAAAGTCTTCTTGGGATTAGTTTTAGTCAAATAAATGCTGCAAGACATATTCTAGGTTGTTTTTTGGTTTCAAGAATTCACAAGCAAAATAATTATCTTGCAGTGCAAATGCAAAAATACAATATGGCTTTCTTCCAGTGAACTCTGTATGATGACAAACCATTTAATTTTTGTTCCTAGGAAGGCTCTTAGCTACTTTGAATAGTTTACATTTTAGGAAAAGATTCCATATGGATTATAAATACAGATGGTATATTTTGTTAAAGGGGCCCAAATAATCCTAAGACCAATTCTGCATTTTCCTTAGGCAGATAATGAAGCTCTTTTTTTTAAAATACAAATATAGATAGATGTATGTATATTAATGAATAAATATTAAAATACACTTTTAAAAAAAGCAACATGGAAAGCTTTCTAAAATAGATACACTGACAGATCAAAGCAGACTAAAAATGGAATGAAAGTGACTAGTAAGATTCCAGATACTTTGGACTAAGTAGGTATGAAAATACTGCCATTGTAAATGAAAGAGGTTATTTTCATGTAAACCTTTTTTGTACCTCATGAACTTTTTCTTGACAGCTTAGGGGTAGGAAAATAGTCTGGCTTACAGCTACGTTTGAAATTCCATGATTATCAAAGAAAAAGGAAACATTGAGAAATTATCTGACTGCATTCACAGATATATGTATCTCTGTAGAACGCATGGGATTTCTAACACTTGTATTTATATCATTAGATCTCTGGCTAATAACTCATTCTGTATGGCCTTTTAAAACCAATAGTTTAATTTAGAAAAAGGTATCCACCTAAACAACTTCTAGTTTTATTGAGCATAAATTGTAAAAAGCTGTTAACATAAATAAAAACTCTGCATTATCATTGCAGATGATTATTTCTGCTATTACAACTTTGAGCCTTGGAAACAATAGTCATTTTACATAGCTTGCATTTCTGATAATAACATTATGCTGACCTCACTGCATGGAATAAAGCTGTACAGCTCTGAACCTGGGCTTGTGGAGAAAAAAGCAGCTGCAAAGCTAAATGAGAATAAAATCTGCTTAAGCCATTCTTCAGTTTTAAACATCTCCCCCAGCTGTTTCGTTAAGGTTTCTTACTAGATCACGTCTGCTTTTTACTGTTCCCTGGAGCTAGAATACATCCATAGTGTTGTCCTGAAGTATGTTTGCTGTAGTAACTCCCCACTCCGCACCGTTCACTTCTGGTGCAGCAGAACAATTTTGTTTATGCACCAGCCGTGATGTCCTAAGTGTTAGGAGAATCTTAGCTGCAAGCATGTGAGTTCCTGTTCTGTCATAGTAGACCATGACTGTTTGCAGTGCTGCTGTCAGCACCTAAGTTTTGGCAGTGGTTGTCCCTCACTCACTGAAAATGAAGCATGTTAGCTACCATTTCATAAAGAAAAAAAAATAGTTTTTGAGCTCATTTAGTATTATTCTAGTAAGGAATGAAAATGTGAGGTGTTGGGTAAGCTAGCTAACTCTGCAGGAACTTTCTTTTTTTTTTAAATACATAGGGTGCAAGGAGAAGGAACTTCCCCTTTCCCCCCCAAGATTTTTTTCGAGGTCTTCATACAGTAAAGTCAGCACCTATAGACACTGACAGGGGATAAGAGTAGCTGACTTATGTTTCATTTATTCCCTGCACAAACATTAAACTATCCTAGGATCCATACTTCTTTTTGTATTAATTACTATAGTAAAGCTTTCCAGGACACAAATCAGTAACTTGAGTCATTCAGGTTCTTTGTGAGTAAAGGGATGATCTAGTTCCATAGAACTGGAGGTGAGAGAAAACTTGGTACAGTTCCTGGTGGGTGAAGAGAGCTGCACCTGGGAGGTGTTCTTGGGATGGAGATAGGGCTGATGCAGCTGGCCTGCATCCTGTCTCGGTGGGGAAGGCGCCATGGAGGGCATCTGAGGATCACCATCCTCAGTGGAGGAGCCAACCTTTTGCATGTTGAGGATCTAGAGAACCGTAACGTAAAGCAATGTGGTCACCCCCAGAAGGAAGTATGAACGATAGCAAGAGTGATTTATTGCAATTCCAACTAAGACTCTAGAAGGAAGCAGCAGGATAAAAGCAAATGCTGATGAGCCACAGAATATTGATGTTAAGGAAACCTCTTATGAAGGGCAACAGTTCTCCCCTTGGATACAGGAGGTAACAGAATGGCTGTTGTGAGTCAGCCCCGGGGCCAGGACACAAGCCAGTGGTGGCTGCGGAGGAAAGAGTGCAAGAACAGGACACGTACGTAGCGATACTGCATTGGAATATGATGGCTTTGTACAGTTTGCRGCTCATTAACTTTGAAAAGGATGCGAGGTCTTCATTAGTTATTAAGCCTCTGTCAAATTTTCTTTGATCAGTTTGTCCAGTTGCCTTTTGAGSCAACACCCCTTTTATCAGCCATAGTACTTCATATTATTGAAATGGGAAGAACTGCCTCATCTTTAGATTTGGGCTGGCMAGCTGAGAGTTTTATTTAACACCCACTGACCACAAGGCAAATAAAACTGCTTCTGACATTCATGGTCACATAGAGGCCTAGCCTATTCCCTCCTCTTACCTTGCTCCTGCCTCTCTTACAGGAATGGCTTTCTTCCGGTATAGCATTTTGCATAAAAATTATTCTCTTAAATCCTAGTTCAACACATCTTCAAATCTCCTTCTTTCAACTGCAAAATTGCCATATCACCGATTTCCCCATGGGGATGTGTTGGCAGGACAGTTAAAAAAAAAGCCAAACCACTAAATGTTCTTTTCAGCTTGAATTTTGAGGGCAATAGGAAGACTCAAGCAAACTACTTTCAGTTTAGACAAAAAACAACATTAATGGAATAACATCATTTGAGCAGTTTAATTATACTACCTCATGCTGAGCAGGTAACAACAGACAGAACCGTTAAATTACTAATCAACTACTTCAGCATTTTAAAAGGATAGAGGAACTTCTTGAAGGGGCTTATTATTGAAAGCATAAAACCTCAGGAGATGAACGTACTTGGATCCTGCTACATGATGACTATAGATCTTTGTTAAAAGAGATTATGAAAGGATTCAGACAACACCAAACTAAAGCATCAATCTTTATTTATAAAGTAAATTACAAAATAGATAAGGTGAATTTAGTTAATTTTAGCATCTGAAGGTGGTTTTCATTGAATACATAGACACTGTAAATCAAAAGTTTCCTTTATCGATGTAATAGAGCAATTATTACCTTGATTAGTTTTACAGCCCTCTGATAGGAGTGTTTTAAAACATCAAATTCTGCCTACCTTGCCACATGAACATTTCAAAAATAATTACCTGTCATGTTAATTAACTACTATTTAATAGCTTGTGAGTTAAGTGCAAGCAGCTGCATTGCTTCTAGGCAATTATGCCTTTATGAAGGGCAACAAAAATTTTGAATGGATACTTTCAATTACTAAATGATCAGAGACAGTAAAGGAGTTAACTTTCATTAATGCCCTCATTTTGTCCTGGCTCTGAACATTCAGTAACAGTAGTAATTGTTATGTGAGGCAACTACGCAGATGTAAACGTGATAGATCTCACAAAAAGATCAGATGTTTCTTATTGCTTTGTCCAAAGAATAGCTACAAGAGGCCTGGATAGGCAGTTGGCAGTGCAAGACTTCATACAATTCTCTTTTAAGCAAAAGGTGAGGGGGAAATACGCTCAGGACATTACCCTCTGCTGGCTGGTCAGGGGTTTGTACACCCACGTAGAATATTTTCAAGTAAGATAACTTAAAATGTCTGGTTTGGGCCAAACTCTAAAGCAGCTCATTATAAACTCCCTTGCATAATCACTTAACCAGCTCTCACCATCCTCCAGATTAAGCTTTCTACCTCCTACCCTCATCTACCTAGGGCAGGATTAGGAAAAAAAACAAAACAAAACAAAACACAACATGCACATAACCATATCAGGTCAAACTGTTCATTATTTAAAACATTTGGTATTAAAAAGCTGAACTTCTTTACTGGCTCACATAAGCGTAAAAATGTATGTGCACTTTTAGTATGGCTGACACATGGGCAGGAATACTAAATTCAAACAAAAAACCTAGCAGTAATGTTTAACTGCTACACTCAAAGGTTTTCCTTAAAAAACAAACCACAAAACCAAAAACCGAAGTGAATTAGGTGTGCTGAAAAGATTCAGAGTTAACTAAAAATATATTTAATTACAGTGCACAATGAGCCACACACACATTAGCCATGTTTAAAAAGCAATGACACTTGCCTGACAGGTAGTACATAGAAGAAACACTCCAAAGACCAGCTCCTTGCCCTAGAGGGAGAAGGCAAGAGGCAGAAAAAGGAAGAACACAGTAGCTAAGGGTGAGCAGGAGATTAGTTGAGGATCAAGAGCTATTGAACTGGATTGATGTAGTGTACAAGATCAAATGAAAAAAGCTGAGGTGTCAAATTTCTACTGCATATAAAAAACAGTAAAACCAACAACTATTGCAATCTTCACATTATATAGTGCAATCTCAGACATCAATAACGAGCTAGTATCTCCAAACAAAATAATACGTAAGATAAAAAATTTTATGAGGAACTAGTAGTGTCAAAGCATTATTTCCCTACAAAACTAGGTTAAAATCTATCTTCCACCAGGTAAACACGTGATTCAGCTATATAATGTGTACACCCAGCACCTATGATAATATGCAGTGAACCAAGACTTGCAACTCCCATGTAGCTTTAAAAAGAAAAAAAAAAAAATTCAAAAAACACAAAGCTCACATACAAGACACTAAAAAGCAAGTCCCCACTGGGGAATATAATCTATCCACTAGTATTTGCCTCATCACACAATTTTAAATATTTAAGGTCATCCAATACTTGATTTCCACATCTAATTCTTCTTCAACCCACTTATTAAAATAATCTATTTTTCTCTTCCTATTAAACACATTACTCATGGTTCAATCAAGTTTAGMCTATTCTGGCTGATTTTAGTATTTTGGATAAGGGAAGGGAAAACAGAAAACAAAACAAAAAAGACAAAATCCTAACCAGGTGCTGCCAACAGTTATTCAAGACCTAGTTGGATTTTGTTACAGATTTAAGTTATTATTAAAGTTCAAACATTTAGGAAAAGTCATTTTCAGAATACCTTGAAAGTTAAAATTGCAGTTGATACTACAAACACACTAGGATCTCAAGAATAACTCACCATTATGAAACAAGTCTATTTCAATTTTTACTGAATTTACAGTTTTATATCCAAGTGCACAGACAATCAATTATTTATTTGAAACTTTAAGCATATTGCTTTGAAAGCAGCTCCATAACCTACTGAGTATACTAACTCATGCACTTTTAATCACCTTTTACTTGGTCAGTCAGTACTTAATACGTAAGGCTTACAAGTGGTATAGAAGTCTGGAAAAGCTATAGTGGTTTTACGTCAGATTTCTTTTAAAGACAATTCCACAAAATTAGTTATAAATTTGAAATGACCACGCTTTTGCATGGGAAAATATCCAGCTATTCCTGAACGCTTACATTAGTTGATGGATAACTGATTTTATCTCTTCTATTAAACAAAACAAAACAAYAACAATAAAACCCAACAATGCATCATCTCAAAACCAGAAGAAAACCTTCTGTTGTACTACTGTCCATGAGAGCTACAAGGAAAAATAAAGATTTATCTGGGACAATGCTATATGGTCCTTCAGCTCTCCTCACATGGTAAGTCTGAGGGGTTTCAATAGGCTACTCATAAGAATACAGGTTTGTTATCTAGGCGTATAGCTGCAACTTACCCACAGAACACATGGGCTTGATAGTCCTGTCTGCAAAGTTTATGATTAGTGTACAGCTATTAAAAAATGGATTCTAATTTAAAATAAAGGGGTACTAGCTTAGTTTTCCGCTTCTAGCTTTAAAATAATTAGCTCTTCCACATGTCATAAGGTCAACAGAGATATAATCATGTAACAATATAAAAAGTGTTGAGGTCAGAGGAGCAAAAACTTTTTTTTTCCTTCCCTAGCATCTATGAATGGAATGATTTCAGTTTGTTACCAAAAGCCAGAATTTCATTTCTTACTGTAATACTTTATAACAGATGCAAACAACAGTTTCTAATCACTAGGTGTTTCAGTCTCTGCTGGACCTCTAATCAGTCTTCGTATTCCTCTCTTTCCCGCAGGACCTTTTGGTTTAGCAAAACTTTGTTTGTGAGCGTGTTGTTTTGGATGAACCTCTTCATAAAGAAAGTCAGCAGTTAACTCATCACCATTATCTATTTCAATCTGGGGAAAAAACCCAACGTTTATCATATTCATCTTAAAGACATATTTAAAAACATTTAGAAATTTTGCTGAAGCTCTAAATATTGTATTAAAAGCATATGTGCAATAACATTCAGAGTCTAGCATGACATGTTCTCCAACTTGTGCCTAATGCCCTCAGCAATTTTTGGATAGTTTTTCTGAGAATCCACTATACTCTTACCAGTATTAAGTGTGATTTGACTGAATTATTCTTCCTGAAAGCACAACTACAGAGTACATATGCCAAGAAACTTCCTCTGTCCCAAGCTTTAGCATAGTGTACATGTGAATAGACTTTTTAGCAGGGCCTGTTGCGACAGGACAAGGGGGAATGGTTTTAAACTAAAAGAGGGTAGATTCAGACTAGATAGAAGGAAGAAATTTTTTACAATGACCGTGGTGAAACACTGGCACAGGTTGCCCAGAGAGGTGGTAGATGCCCCATCCCTGGGAACATTCAAGGTCAAGCTGGACGGGGCTCTGAGCAACCCGATCTAGTTGAAGATGTCCCTGCTTAATGCAGGGATGTTGGATTAGATGACCTCTAAAGGTCCCTTCCAACCCAAACCGTTCCATGATTCTAATACTAACCAGGAGTACACATTCCAGGCGGAAACAAATGCTTATTTACTCCTCTGTAGAGTAGCTTCCTTAATAAAAAAGAGAAGAAAGCAGCATGCGATCTTTCAGAACTACAATTTCCTTTCTTTATTCTCCCCTCTAAAATAAAAACTTTTCATTGTCCCAATGTAATCTCCACATTTTAAGACTGAAAATATTTCACTAGAACATGCTTTAAACACTAATTGTAAAAGCAATGTGCATACATATTGTTGTCTCTTGAGATAGAAGGGGAGGAGTACAAACAGCTTATATGATTAGCTGGCTACTGCAACTCCTCAAGTATTCAAGCCAGGGAAAAGCTAAAATAAATGTAATGAACAAAAGGGGGGGGTTGTTTTTGTTTTTAAAGTTTAAGCGTATAAACCTGAATGGAAAGAAAGTACTGTTCTCAAGCCAAACCCCACTGTTTTGAATTGCAGGAATTTAGAATTCAGAGAAATGCTTTGGCCMTGCTCTACTGAGCATTCAGCACTTCATGGCCTGCCAACCATAGCACTTGACAGACTTGCCAGGCATGGTATTGCTGTTACAAATACATGCTTCAGAAATATGTCTACGGTARTTTCAGGAGTCACATTGTGCATTGATTTCGTTGTAGAAAATAAATTTCTGAGAAATAATTACATATAAAACCACATAGTGATAATCTACTTAAGTCATGTCACCACAGTAAAAATGGTTAGTATTAACTCTGCTATTTTTTAGGTAGACATAATCCCCACAGAAACCAAGCCTCAAAGTTCTTCTAAATTTACAGCACAAGAGTTAAGAATGTAACCATAGGTCACATATTCCACAAATGGACCATTCCTATGGTTTCTGCTCTGGAGGTGAGAAGCAACTTACTCTTTAAGCATAGTAGTAAAATCTATACAATGTGAAAAGTTCAGCTTACTTGCAAATCCTCGTCTACCCCATCAAAGACTCCTAAAATAGCAGTTTAAGTTCCAGAACTGCAGCTTGAAATTATTTTGAAAATTCTTAAATAACCTTGGCTTTAAAGGGATTTAGTGTTCAATGACACCAATGTGTTGTGGTCCAAAATATAACAGGCCTTTTAGTAAGAAATCATGTTACTTCTAAATAGTCCTTCAAAATACTCTCAAATACTCCCTTGATGCCCAAGGATATGTTTATTAAAGCTATGAAAGTGTAAAAATTATGAACCAGTGAAAACCTTTCATGACTTAACTTTGTATCTGAAGCTTTACCAACAAGTATTTCTTGTTCAGGACAAACTTTAATAGTTATACAACACTTTTCATTGTTTACAGAAGGTGGTGGCAGAGACAGTTATAGTTAGATATTAAGAAGGGAACAGAGAATGGAGAACAGAGGATGGAGAAAATACAAGTATACCCAGTGTACTTACCTTTCTAATTATCTGCATCCACAACTGTCTTTCTACAATTTCTAACAGTGGACTTTTGCAACTAGAGTAGAGCATTCGTTCTCGTATACTACAGGTATACCCTGGCATAGAGTAGATGAAAACTGTAGAAAAAAAAAGCACAAATCAGACCATAACTACACTCCATCAAAACCTGTATCATAAAATCATTTACAGCAGAGAGGCATTGCAAATCAACTGTGCAGTCCGAAAGGGAAAAATGGAACAGCATTCTGGATCTTTTTTGCTTCAGCAAGTGTTTCATTCCAAATAGGGATCAAAGAATGGCCAGTATCTTTGTGTTTTCACATGACGACTGATTTATGGGTGTTCATAATCAAAAGGGACAGCTCACTACTTTCTAAACATAAGGACTCTTCAGAGGTCAGTTTCACAACCAAATGACTCTGAAATTTATGCTCATGCTGATTACTTCTATAACACATTTTTCTCTCTGCCTCAAAATTACTAAAGTACTTGAAACAAGCCAATGAAATTTCATATTGGGAAATTTTCTCATACCTATGGATTCCAAATAGTCTCCTTCATGGGCATGCTTATACAGGAAAAAGTGGTAACGCGCAGCATCCTTTGGAATTCTGTTTGGCAAGTCCTTAAGTTCAGTATGAAGTGTGTTGGCCAAAATGATAGTTTCATTTTTCATATCAATTTGCTGTTAACAAAGCAAACTTGAATATAGTTAATACACAGAAAGCAAACCAGAAAACATGACAGGATGGAAAAAAAAATTGAATTAATCTAATACAGAATGATAATTTATCAACATACATCATCAACGCACATTGTTTAATGTGCGGGTAATCTATTTTATACTCACTATTAAAAAAATAGCTAAAGTATTTTATACTTGCCAGTTGTACATAATTCAGTTTCTTATTTTTCAATTTCTCCAAAGCTTGAATAGCTTCTTTAGCAATGGGGAATGCTACTCCTTGCAATGTTTGATGCTTGGCATCTACACCAACATCCGTCTGTACCTGGAACACAAGTCAATTGAGATGTGAACAGAAACCTTTGCAAGCATTTGTTTGGTTTCATACAATAACTGACAATGCATTGCATATGGTTACACACAGTTAGCAGTAGCTATTCTGAAAATAAACTACCCTAAAACATCATCCCCATACACAACAGATTTGCATTTTTTAATTTACAGGTCACGTTTGCTTGCTTACCTGAAAACAGTTTCATATCTCTGAAACAGCTAGCTTTGCAGAGCCAACAGAATCATCAGAGGGAAAACTGGCTCAAGTGTCAGTGAAGAAACTCTAAGTTAAATTCTGGTACAAAGATACAATAAGCCAGGAGGAAAGAGCTTGATTTTCATATGCTGTGTTATACTTTTGAACTGACAATATTGCTTTTAAACTTTGTTGTATTTTGAAAAATTTTAGATCAAAACATACAAATGTCATTTCTAGGGAGTCAAATTTTTTGGAGGAAGAGAGAGAAATTATGAGACAAACTGATCTTGAAGGAAAAACAAAGCAACTTCCCTCCCTCCTGCTTTAATACCTTCCTCCCAAAAGCCTATAACAAAAAGAAAGCAAACAAAACAAACAAACAAAATCTTAATTTTTTACTTCTARGTCTAACACAAAGTAAAAAAATACAGGGTAACTGCAAGCTAGACAATTGTTCATAATCCAGTAACGTTAGTCACCAATTATTTGAGAGAAAACAACAGTTATTTTAAAGCCATTTTTCAAGAATTTGTTTTTCTTAATATTCATACAGTTTCCTTAAAATGAGCTCTGGCTTCCAGTTTTCCCAAGTCTGAACTTATTGTCTAAGTATTAGCTTCTGAATGTATTGACCTCCTTTTATAATTTCACAAGTACATCTAACATTGCTGATGAAGCAGCAAAAGTCGGAAAAGTGTACAAAATCGAAAGTGTGGGTCTTAGATCTATCAACTAGAAGATGTTCAGCTTTAATTAAAGAGAGATGCTAATGAAATATGAAACTGATAAAAAAATAAAAACCAAAGATACTTGGGGCAACACTAAATTATACTCCACATTTTAAGAACAGCTTGTCAGCAACAAGGAAAGAGAAGAAAGCAGGTGGAAGAGCTTACTTCTGCATAAAGGTTGACAAATTTATGAAGAAGGTTATATAAAAAATATTTGCAAAATATATCTGCATAAAAGCCCGATAAACAAACATAAAATAGTCATCGCAAAAATAATAAACCATAATAAAATATCATACTATATAAACGATATTAAAATACAAGTAGAAAAAAACCCCAAACATAAAAACCAACTGAAGTGTAGGGACAGGCAAGGGAAGAGAGTAACCCAACATAACTCCAGATTTAAGAAAATGAACAAAATCTGCTTGTCCATACTGCAACATATTTCAGACCATTAAAGCAAAACAAAAACATCTAAGTCACTTAAAAAATATTTAAATTCACACCATAAGATTTGTTAGTAATGGCTGCTGAGTGGTGGATAAAATGGCAGATGAAATTTCCTGTGAATAAATGTAAAGTAACATACGCAGGAATAAAAAAAAAAGATTCTCTTCTACCTGTATGGTGATGGGGTTGAGCTAGCTACTACCATTCAGGAGCAAGACCTTGCAGGTCACACTGAATATCTCTGAAAATATAAGCCCAATGGCCAATCTTGGCAAAAAAAAACCCCAAAAACCCCAACACTCCCCACCCACAAATGAAGTGTTAYGAATTGTTAGAAAAAGAGTAGAGAACAGAACATATCATTACGCACTGTAGATATCAGTAACATGCCTGCATCTTGAATACCACATGCAGTTCTGCCTTTCCCATCCCTCCATCTCATAAATTACATAGCAGAACTGGAAAAACTGCAGAGAAAAGAAAAAGGATCAGAAGTATGGAGTGCCTTCTTTAGGAGGAAGAATGACCTACATTAGGACTCTTCAGCCCAGAAGAGATAACTGATAAGGAATACAACAGAAGTCCACGGATATAGAATCACAGAATAGTTTGGGTTGGAAGGGACCTTTAAAGGTCATCTAGTCCAACCCSCCTGCAATGAGCAGGGACGTCTTCAACTAGATCAGGTTGCTCAGAGCCCCATCCAACCTGACCTTGAATGTTTCCAGGGATGGGGCATCTACCACCTCTCTGGGCAACCTGTGCCAGTGTTTCACCACTCTCATCATAAACAACTTCTTATATCTAGTCTGAATCTACCCTTTTCTAGTTTAAAACCATTCCCCCTTGTCCTGTTGCAACAGGCCCTACTAAAAAGTCTGTCTCCATCTTTCTTAGAAGTCCCCTTTAAGTATTGAAAGGCCACGATAAGGTCTCCCGGAAGCCTTCTCTTCTCCAGGCTGAACAACCCCAACTCTCTCAGCCTTTCCTCATAGGAGAGGCATTCCATCCCCCTGATCRTTTTTGTGGCCCTCCTCTGGACCCGCTCCAACAGGTCCGTGTCTTTCCTGTGCTGAGGGCTCCAGAGCTGGACACAGTACCACAGGTGGGGTCTCACCAGAGCAGAGTAGAGGGGCAGAATCACCTCCCTTGACCTGCTGGTCACGCTGCTTTTGATGCAGCCCAGGATACAGTTGGCTTTCTGGGATACGGTTGGCTTTATCAAAGGGGAGAGGGAAATGAAGGAATGACTTAATGACTTTTCTCTGCCTTCCCCACACAATCAGTAGCGATATCAGAATAAACTAGTAGATAACAGGTAGTGGTTCTTCACATAGTACTTTGTCAAGCTGTGGAATACACTGCCAGAGGATCTGTAGCCAACAAAAACTTCATGTGCATTTAGAAAAACGACAAAACTAGACGATGGATGAAAAACCCCCTAAGAACAATTATACAGTAAGACATCGTCACTCGCTCAGAAAGATCCCTACCTGCAAATGTTGAGGCAACAGAAGAGTATTGAAGGGAATTATCATGGCCGCCTTGCCCTGCTCTTACGCCCTTCCTAAATTTCTGCTGTTGTTCACTCAGGGCTTGACAGCAGACTAGGTGATCCTTTGATCTGACCCAGTAAAATATTTCTTAGGCTAATTATGAAAGAATAGACATATGGAAAAGTCTTTTTTTTTTTTTTTTTTTTTTTTAATTAGAAAGCTTCTAGTTTTCTGAGTCTAATTACAGGCTTCATAATGGTGGAATCAACGAAGACAGAAATGACATAAGTTAATGTATTGCAAAGCCAATCTACAGTTTAATGTATCTCCAAAAAGCACAGCTATTGCTGCTGAAGTTTCATAATAGCATATAAGGTTTCATAATAGCATATAAGGTTTTAGTCTGCATGAATCAGCTGTTAAACACAACATATGTAGTGCAAAAGAGATAATACTAATACCATAAGTGATCATCGATACCACAGAAGCTTTACATTCATTAGTGGGTATTTTTAAAGCTGTTGAAGTAAAATGCAGTGTTTGATGATGATGAGTGCATTTCTATATTGGATTAATAAAATTAGACATGGAAAATAACAAAAGACACCACTGGAAAAGAAAAAGTCAATGAACAATGAAGTTGCAGCAAAAGCACAGTCAAATGAAAACATTAGAGAAGACACAGAGCTGCATTTAACATGATGGTTTGCTGGCATCCAGCTGCAGAAACAAACCATATTTCAAACACATGTACCATGGCTCTAAAATACAAGCCTAAAGAACTAATGAGATCAGCACATGACCTATTTTAATACATGTCTGAACACAAACAGTGATCAAGTGAAGGAAAAATGTGAGAAAAGGATCCTCTGAAACTTTTCAGTCACTAGCTAGCTGGCAATCACCAAATTATTTGGTTAAAGGCATTTGTTAGAGGTTTTTCTATAAAGCGTTTGTAGCAAAAGCAAATCAGTCTCTTATAGGACTAGCTACTTGTTTTGGATTTCTATTTTATTTTTATTGGGATTCCATTCACTTCCTCTCAGTCTTAAAGACACATGCACTGGTGCTCAAAGCTAAGTACATTTCCTCTAGGGATAAGGCTGCTGAAATACTCCTGGCAATAATTCACTGCAACAGTTGCTATTTTGTGTTTTGTCTACAATTTCGGCCACCATGGGAAGCATATGTAGGCAATCACAGAATGGTTGAGGTTGGAAGGCAGCTCCAGAAGTCATCTTGTCCAACCACCCTGCTCAATCAGGGCCACCTAGAGGCAGTCACCCAGGTCTCTGTCCAGATGGCTTTTGAATATCTCCAAGATGGAGACTCCACAACCTTTCTGGGCAACCTGTGCCAGTGCTCGGTCACCCTTCACAATGAAGCATATCCAGTGATATTAAAAGAATGTTAAGGGCCAAAGTTGCAACAATTAAGCTCTGCAGTTGTGAGGCATCTGACTCAGACACTAGGCCTTACAAACTCAGCAAGACCATGCCACTTCAACTCCAGCCATCATCATCCTGCAGTCTCAACTCACTGAGATAAATTTATATTCTCATCCACTCAGACTTTCTGAAAGTTTCCGTTTTCTGTTCTGCTCTTTTTTACCCTAGAAAGACTTTTTCCCCACAATGTTTAGAACTCTGCACCCAGTTTCCCACCCCTGCTCGAAGACATCATATGTACCTCATTAATCTTAATTTGTCGAAGTTCCTCTTCTGCTGCAGTCAGAGGTGCAGGGGAGGACTGTGATATCAAATACTTTTTATATCCATTCAGTGAAACATCATCCTGAAAGCACAATATCAATATTCATCATTTTTGATAATAAAAGTTTTCTTTAAAGATGCTCTATGCAGCATAAAAAAAGCAGTTACTTCCCATACAGTTATGGTCATTTTATTTGAATGGATTACAAATGTAGGTGCATTTGCAAATTCAGCATCTTCCTGTACAGCAGAGTCCACTGGGCTGCTCTTGTACCCAACTGTACCATGAGCAGCATTTCCACAATCAGTCCCTAATTACCTTGCTAATTCAAAAATCAGCATTAATGAAAACTGTGTGCATGAAGTTATTCAGCCTTCCTGGATAAAACCCCACAGAATTGCCACAATTCTAATAAATAAAAGCAAATAAATCTATTTGCTTATAAAAGCTGCATGCTCAGACTGGTAGCTTATTTTGGTAGTTTTCTACCTAAAAAATGGGAGACAGAAATGCTACCTTAGGACAGGGAGTAAGCACATGATACTGCAAATAGTTTAGGATGCAACGTCACAGAAGTGATGAATTCTGATAACCACTTTGGGCAATTCGTTAATACTCAGTGTCAGTTCTGGCCCTCTCCAAAGAGGTTGATACAGAGACAAATACTGTTGTGTTTTTATAATTAAGGTGGTCACTCAGAAAAGGGCAGGACTTTATGCAATCATATGAATGCAATTTTATACTCAAGTTCTGAGGAGAAAGAGAAGGCTCCTTATTAGCTCTTCCCTTTCTGATAGAGACAGACCTTCCCAAATACAATTTCCAGTGCCAATATTCCATTATGTCTTGTTTCAGGAGCCCAGAGGTATCGAGGTTAATACATGTGAAGCAGCAGGTGGGACCATAACCAGGTTCCACCAGGATAACAGAGCTGGTTGCAACTAAACCACCCTTGTGTCTAACAAAACCACCCTTGATCATCACCATGCTGATGATCAAGATTCTAAGTGAGGTTTGCGACTTGAATACTTTTGAAGAAGCTGTGATTTTCACACAGATGAACATTAGAGGCCAGCTACAATTAAGAAGCTTATAAAGACAGTAAAACCAACAATTTAGAGATATATTAAGCTGTAACATAATGAACTTGGAAAAAGTGAGTTACATTGATTTCATCTTCTAAGTGCCCCAAACACATTCTGAAATAACAGTAATAGACAAATGCAATGCTCCGTCCTTACAATTGAGATGGAAGCTCAGACTTGCCTCTAGCCCTACAACTCAGAGCCCAAATTCTACATTTAACATAGACTGCTAATGGTTTGGTGCAAGTGGTGGTGACAGATTAGTTGACTGAATGCTCAATAAAAAAATAATATGACCTCTATCAGTAAATCCCCTTAGCAACTCGGTTATCTACTTCTCYAGAATACAACCTCTCCAGAGAGGTTTCTTAGTGTGTTTGTTAGGATAATGAAGGCTCCATCACAGGTTAATGCTGAATATAACAAATTATTTACTCGGTGAGCAGCAGAATTATTAGCCTTATGGACTTGTCTGTCCACCACAACAGCCCATGTCTCTTCCGCAGTTTTTTCCCCACTACAATATCCTCTATTCTTCCCCAAATCTTCAACTCCTTCCATTCCTTCAGCACCAGCTCCCTGTGTCAATAGTGGCGGTGCTTTGGTTCAGATCGTGCACATGATGAACTAATTAACAGGCCAAACAGAAGATAACTGCTGCACTCTCTCTCTTGGTGAAGGAGGAAAAGGGGAATGATAATTTGGATCTCTAAGTAATCATCAGTTTTCATGAAAGCTATAGGAATTCTGTATCTTTGAGAATTCTAACTTGTATTTCTTTAAAACTGTCAATGGATTAAAAAGTTAAGACTGTCTGATGTCTGTCCGACATCACAACCATGTGAGACTTGTTTCCCAAAGAAACCAAGGTAACACAATAGCCTCATATTTCCTTAGATGCACAGCACTTGCAAGCTTTTCAACATCCCTTAGAAGMTTGTCAGATTTCATACATGCACCTTCCAATTATCTTACTGTAAGTGAATAGTCAATTATTAGTATTTTCATTGAACAAATTAGTAGCTACTAAAATTTTGTCTCCGTAAATTAAGTTGGCAGCCATGGACTTGAGTTACATGGACTTGAGTTACGTTTATGGTCAAATTCTAAAGAACTGACAGCTTAATATCCTTGGTTTAAGATAAAAACATTTGTTTTCAGATGTGAACGGCTTGCAGATAGCTGTTCTAGCCTACTTCTGATTCAGAACCATACATTCAAAATGGCCTGTGTATACAATTGGCCTGAAAGTTACAGGGTTACAGCTTTTTAAGGATTCACATGCGTGCAGTGAGATTAAGAGATGTTCCTATTATTCCTAGATCATTTAATTTTCATAGCCATTTGAAGCAAGGACTTCTTAGCCTGAAATTGTTAAATATACTTAGTTACTTGTTCAAATGAGAGCAATTACATTTTAACACTGGAATGATACACATAGCTTTTAACCCTTTTTTTCCTTAATCAAAAAAGAGCCGAAGCACCACAAATTCATACCAGTTAACATCAGCTACTATATTTAGTATTTAAAGTCAGTGTGCTGACTTTAAAAAGAAAAACATACCTGTACGGTTCCAAATACTTCATCCTTAATATGACCACCTCCAAATTCTTTCTTAAGTGTTGCTCGGGTTGCTGCATACAACATTTTTTGACGAACCTAGCATATCATAAAACAGTGTTGTTTTGGCTTAGGTTCCTTTTTTTTTTTTTCTTTGCTGAGAATCTAGCACAGAGAATCTAGCGCATTGGTGTACCAAGTCCATTAACAAACATTTTTCTTGAACAAATATTTTAAGTGTTGAAATTGCATTTTGAAGTTGTAATTCTTAATAAAGAATAAACTCCATGGAATGAGCTCTGGATCACGATACTAACACACTCTATTAAATTCTCAAGGGCATGATACTATGCATTATTATCAAAGTAATTCCAAAACTAAATTGCAGTTTTAGTAAGAGCATAAGCTTTTTTTTTTTTAATGGAAAAAAAAAATGTCAACATAATCTTTACTGATTTTAAATGGGAAAAAAACCAATTGTTCAGATCTTTTGTCAGTGGTCTGTGTACTAACGGATACAACAGATAGAGAAAAAGCAGACTGCAAATAACTCATTACTATTTTTGATTTCATAGTGGTTCAACTACAGAGTGGAAAAATGAAATTTTCTGGGGGCAGAAGATCTGATGATGTTTGCTCCCTATCAACTTGTGTCTAACATAGTCACTTACTCCTCTCTCAACAGTCCCATCTTCCCACCTTATTTCACCTTCATGCCATCCTCACCACAATATCTCATCTTTTCCACCTAATCTCTTCTATGCACTCCAACTCTTGGTCTCTTACTATTTCCTAACTGCTAGTGAAAGTAGTAGGAATATGGGAATAGCTTTACTTTCTGTCTTCCCTTATCTCACATTCCCAGAACCTGTACACAGTATCCTAGTCTCTCCTGGAAATCCTCAACTTTAACCTCAGTTCCCTCCCATGTTCTCTAACTAGTGACTAAGAAACAGTATATTCTGTGGCAGGTCACAGATCCACAAGTGCCAGCTGGGCAGCCAGCAAGCCAAACAGAATAAACAGCCTGAGCTCACACTATAATCCTTTTCTCTATGACAACACCCATTGAGATTTCTGTCCTATATCCTTCCATGAATTTTCATGAAACACTGACAGAAAGATAGACAAACAAACAGAGCAAAAACATTGCCTTGCCTCCTCTGGTCAGGCCAGAAATAAATTGGATCAGCTGCACTCCATCTAGACCCACTGATATTGCTCCTCAGTCAGCTTCAAGAAAGATGTTTTCCCAGTTTTCTTGGGGGAAAGTGAGGGGAAGGTTGGGGAATGCTTCATTCCTCAAATCCTTTTCCTTCATATCTAGGATTCAGATCAAATGACACTATTGAAAAATCATTAACAGCATGAAGCCTCTGATGACTGTTACTTACAGGAGAGTGATCAGGTGACCATGCAATGAAGATCCATTCATATCCTTGAGCATTCTGAGAATCTAATCTGTATAATATATAACATGGTTGCTTGTCTTCAAGAAGGGGAAGGACAAAGGCATCATAATCCTTTTCCCATGATCCAGCTGGCCGCCTAGAGGATCCCACAATAAGCTGCTCTATAACCAATAACCAAAGCTACAGATTAGCAACAATACAGTTAATATTGTTTTCCAAAATTAGCAATTACAATAAACAGTTAATCAGACACTTCATCTTTCATAATTATGTCCACAAGAATGGAAGACAAGAACAGTCAGTGTGAAAGCAGGTGAATTCCTACAAAAGCTGTGTATGTTCAACCCTAACTTACTGTAACCCAAATACAAATAGTTGAGAAGTAATGTGCTGGTTGTCGTCAAGTTCTTTGATCTGAAGGGGTAAGACTGATGTTAGTGTTTTCAGCATAATGTACACAGAAGGGAAACAAAAACTGTCTTCTGCCAGTTAGTTTATTTTTAAATAGGAATACTTAAGTAGAAACAAGATGAGAGTAAGCTTTTAAATTTTGGAGTTAGAATTATTGATACTCTTGCTATAACATATTAGTGTTTGTACTCATTGTAAGGAGTCAGTAACTCAGTTATACAGTGAAAAGAGTTTGGAATGAATATGCTTGCACTAATCACTTTAACTTGACTATATAAGCAGATAAACCTCTTTCTCATACAGCTTCATAACTATGGTCTCTTTAAATGACTGAAGTTGTTTATTATGTATAATTGGCTTAAGTCTGTATAGAATACTTCAGATGAGATTTAATTATGTGAACAGCTGTAGCAACAAGATTTTTCTCTTATTTATAAATCACATCTCAGCTTCCAAAGGAAAGTATTAGTATAGTGTCTTTCAAAACATTTATCAACTTCCCAATAAATACTAGCCCCCACAACCAAAACAGAAATACCTTGACTGGGATCCTACAACAGTTTGAGGACCATCACAATAGCTAGTATACAAAATATCTTTTGAGAGTCTAGGAGACCGAACTTCTAAAACCTCAGACAAAAGTACAACAGTACACAAATGCCTCTACAGCAAAACTTTCAGAGCAAGGCACTCTACCACAGTAAGTCACAGCACATGAACAGCTCAGGGAGATGGTGTTTGGCCCTTCTCTTAAGTAGATGCAAAGTAGCTGAAGTTGTACACCTAGACCAGAGCATTCGGAATGTACTTGGCAATTCTGAACTCTAGGTGGCTTTACACTCACTTGGATTTAAGATAGAAAAATACAGTCAGAAGAACTCTATTGCCCAGCAGTAAACCTCTTCTCTTACTAACTCACATTAGCAGAACTCAATTTGACTATTGTCTGTTGACTAAGGACAGTTGCTGAAAGCTCCTGCAGAGAGATGAGGCAACTGTCCTTCTTCCAGTATTCTGGGAGTTTTAGAGGTTTCTTTCTGAACTGCGGAAAATAGTATCAAAGCCTGGATTCTGCTTCTACATACAGACAAAATGCACATATATATATATATACACACACAAACACACACACACATACACATAAAAAAAGGGAATGTCTTCCATTTGTATATTATTTCTAGGCTTCATCATATTAAAAAGTAGCATACACACAAAAGCATATTGTTTTACCTTGCCTAATGGGGGGGGGGAATAATCAATGGTATGCCAGCATTTGCTACCTTGTGCTAGTGAGACATTACCACAGTGACCTGCCTATAATATTACTATTGCCACTTCCTTAAGGAAAGGAATATTAAAATGTCAGAAGACTTCCTGAGAAAAGCAAACACAAAGAAGATAACAGTAGGTTATTTACCTAACAATAAAAATATGTATGTGTATGTACATGTACATACATGTACCTCTCTCCAGCTAACAGGTATTTCAGTGTACTGTAAATGAATGAACTCTAGAAGGAACAAAAAACCCAAGGTGGCATTTGACGTACTTGAAAAGATGGACTAAACCATGAAGTGTCTTATACAGTCAACGAGCATTGCTATTAAGAAAAACCCAACAAAACAACTATGCATTCTTGCAGTGTTTGCAGCCTCGATCACTTGCCAAGAGGTTCAAAGATCAAACTCAAGTTCTGCAAGAAATTATGTAATTTTATATTTATACACATACGTGAGATTTAAGGAACAGTTTTAGCTTTGAAAATTTGTACAAAGTTACAGAGTTTTAAAGATATTTTCTATATAGCCAGATTACTACTTAAACATCTGCTTTAATAGAACTTTCTACATGCAGCTGATCCCAGTATAAAAGGCAGATAATATTTATACTTCATCTAAAGTGACTAGCTGCTGTGTAAGAATCTCTCTGTCTAATGAAGGTAACCAAAGTGCCAAAACACTACACAGGTGTGGAATTTTTTTTCCTCTACTCTTTTTTTAGTAAGATAAGAGTAAGCTCATTTACATTATCCATATGAAATACACAACAGTTCTTGGTAAAATATGAAATGACATTTGGAAGAAAAATTCAAATGCAAAAATACAGTAGCATCGTACTGAAAGACTTAGCATCACCAAAACTTAAATCTTACCTTCTGTATATGAAAGACCTTAATAACATTAAGTTTTGCAGAGTTTTGTTTTTTAAACAATTGTACATGTAGGTCACTAAAACAACTAGGAAAATATCTAAAAGAACCAGAGAAAAAATTGACTAACCATTGTCAATGACTATTTTTAGAAGCCTGTATTGTCCATTTCTGGCGCCAACAAAGGTGTCTTTAACACTTCCACTAGCTGAAAAAGAGAAAATAAAAGTAACCAAATTAACATATTTCACTTCCCTAGGACAAAGAACATTCACGAAGGTTAGAACAACACTGGAAAAGTGTACAATTGGCCATTCACTACAAAGTTGAACTGAAAAAGGAACATAGGAGTGATGTTCCCTCTATGCTGCATACTGTTCCAGCCATCGGCAGGCCACAAAAAGATGACAGGCAACACTACAAAACAGCCTGGCTTTCTAGCATACTGTATGATTTTCAACATTGTGAAAATTAAAGGTGACATCACATCATCACTCTCAGGTTTCAGAGTTAACACAGCAACACAATAAAAGTATGACGCATCTCAAATTACAATAGCTTCATGAAGTCTGCAGGCTTAATACAAACTTTCAGACAGAAACTTTACACCTGCCAGGAAAATGTTAGAGCTTGTCTGGCAAAAGTGCTGGTCTTTCCTGAGGACACCTCTCTGAAGAGTACCAGTGAAGGCTGCCACCCATTGCCCATCTTTCATATCACCTTATCTCCTTCTATGTATCTTGATGACATTGTTCAAACCCTGACCTATTGCAACAGGATAGCTTTATAATGAATTTACAAAGAAGTAACTAAAAATATTTTTGATTGTCCGTAATTCACATTGACACTACGCCGCAAACATGATAGACTCACTTCCCTAAGCACACCGAAGAACTGTGCTTGAGTCATGTGAAAATCATTCTTATCTCAACTGCTCTGCTAAATAATCTGAGTGCAAATCAGTTTAATTATGCCGTAGACAGGGGGTTGTACAGCATTTATTGCAGAACATTTATTGCAAGCTGGTCTTTCAAGTAATCCCACAGCATACAGCATAGCACCAGCAAAACAAACATCAAACCAGGAAACAAATGAAAGGGATTATTTATAGTCAGGTTGAGGCCAACTGAACAGATGGTCAGATGGTATCCAGCAACATTATTGCCCATACTCAAAACATTTTAAATTTATGCCCATCAAAGTGATGTCCAGGCCCATTCTGAAATTCCAAAATGGTRTGGGAGGGGAAGGGGGTGTTAAACAAACTGAACTGCATCAGGTTACTCGTCCAACCCCAGCTTCATCCCAGTTAGCATCTTCCCACTAACCAGTGCAGACCCTCAATATAATTTGCTGCCAGCTTTTCTAATTGTCTCTGCCGATCCTCACCATTCCATTCAGCACACAAACACTGTGCCACTTTCTAGACCTTCCAGTTCCCCCACGACTTTTTTTGTCCTCTTCTTGTCTATCATCTTTTTGTTCTTTATATTCTCTCATTTCAACCCTACACACCAAAACAAGACCAAAATACAGCAGACGCTGCACCAATACCAGAGCTGTGACAGCTCCCAAAGTAACATTTGAGACAAGACGTCTGAGAAACCATCTCACTATCAAGTGATCTACGCTTTTTTTAATAAAGGTTTTAAAATTCACAACAGAGTGATATTATTTTCTACTTAAACTTTCTGCATACCAGAGACCTACAGAATTAATATTTGTGGTTATTTCACAAATATTACACAGGGAATATTATTTAAAGATTATTTAGAAGACTGTGAACATATTCTAGTGTATTTTCCCACAGCTCCATGCATTCTGTGACTTCCTACACTATTTATCTGCACTGGCCTGTTTGAAAGTCCAGTCCTTTTAGCCACTGCCTGGTACTGTCCCCATGACTTCATTTCTGTTCCCAGAAAAGGGCAGCCCATGCTGTCAAATCTTGCAATTGTTTATGAGTGACAGTAGCCTGTTTGTAGCTAAAGCCAGCAATGGCACAACAAGTGCTATTCCTCTTCCAAATTGTGGAGGCGGATGCTTTGCTGCAAACAGGACCCCTGATTAGTGCCTGCCAAGGCAGGATCCGTGCAGGAAAGCTGCCGAGTTCTCTACAGCTCTCCTCAGAGGACAAAAGATTCTCAAAGACATGAAGGAGAGCAGCAGAAGAGGCTTAACCACTCTTCTTGCTTGTGGTAAGCAACAGGATATTCTTCTGCTCCTCCCTCCAGCATCGCCAGGGGAGAAAACAAGGGAATGACGAGCCACTATAACAGTTTTCCCCAGCCTGGGAAAAAAAGCTATCCCAGATGCACCTCGAGCCTGAGAAGGGTTGAAGAACTTAAAACAAGAAGCAGCAAAAAAGAGCAAAGATTGGCATGCAGGGGAAAGAAAAGAAGAAAGGCGAAAGGTTGCAGACCAAACGCAGCCAATGGACAAAAAAGGGAATAGAAGAGCAGTTAAGAGCTGCGGTGGCTGGGACAAAAGTCACCTTCAACAATAAATACGGGAAAGCAGGCAAAGTACACAGTACTAGTCACCGAACAAGCAGATTGCAGAAATCAAGACAGTAAAACCCGACCCCCCCACATAATCCTACAGTATAATCCCTGTTTAGCAATGCTGTGATTCGGGGGGGGGGGGGGGGGGGGGGGGGGAAGCCGGTAATACTGAGAAACAATAAGCTATCTTCTTCTAATTGCTCCTCGCACCCTCCAAGGCCTGGACACATGGGGAAAAAAAGGTTCCCCCATGCTTTTCCCCTTTATGGCCTCCGGTGATGGGCTTTTTAGTGGGCTTCCCTACTCCTGGTTCCCCTCAGGGCTCCTGCTACAACGGGCCCGGCAGCGGCCCTCGGCATGTCCCGTGCTGTCCAGCCCACCCCAAACCCGCTGCGGCGACCCCGAGCAGGCGACAACTTCTCCGAAAGGCGGGAGGGGCCGGAGCCGCGGGAGGTGCCCGGGGAGCCCCCACAGCCCCGGGCGCCGGCTCCCACCTCACCAGTCCCCCCGCCGCAGGGGGGGACAACCTGCGCTCAAGGAAGTTACCTGAGCCAAGGGGGGGGGGGGGGGCTCCTCGCCAATTACGGGTTTCTGCAGTGACTAGTTTCCTCAGGCGGGCTCCCCGCCGCTCTGAGGCGGACAGGCGCGGTTAGCCGCGCGGATAAAGCCTGCAAGTCTTCGCCTGACTGGGGACGGAGCTCTAGGTTCGAGCGGCGGCCGCCCGGGGCCGAAGCCAGCGGCAGTTTGCCCCGGCTCAGCTCGCCTCCCCCGCCATCCCGCCGCGGAAAGGACGGGCTCCTCCAGCAGCGAACAAAGAGCGCGGCAGGGGAGAAAATTCCACCGGGAACGGCCCGTTAAACGCCCACAACGGCCGCCTCGCCCCGCGCCCCGACCCGACCCGGGGGGAAAGGCGCTCCGCCCGCCTCCCGCCCGGCTGGCAGGGGGAGAGGACGGAAGGGGGGTCCGTCTGTCATGAGGGGCAGGCGGGCACCGCGGCGCGGAGGTGGCGGTCAGCGCTCGCAGGGGAGAGCCGCGCGGGTACCTTGGATGCCGGTCTGGTGGGACATGTCGCTCCGCCGCGCCGCGCCCGGGCCAGTGCAGGCAGCCGCCTCCCAGCCCAGCCCGGCCCGGCCCGGCCCGGCCCGGCCGCGCACACGTGACGCGCCGCCGCCACTCAGCGGCCGGGAGGGAGCGCGGCGCCTTCCGGGCCCCGGCGGCCCCGGCCGGCTCCAGGGCTCCGGCAGCGGGCAGCGGCCGCCGCGCTGCTGCCCCCTACAGCAGAGTACCCGCCCGTCTGCCCTGTGCCCGCTTTCCCCTCGGCGCCCCCGTACGGCTCCGCTGGGTGCTTTAGAACGGGGACGCGGTGCAGCCCCGTCCTCTCCTGTCCTGTCCTGTCGCCCCMTTCACCTGCCGTCCCAGAGCGTGTGGCGCGACCTGCAGCGGCGCGGGGCCTGCGGCCGGCCCTGCGGCTGCCGTCATCCTCCCTGGCAGAAAGGGACAAGTTGCTTCTCGCCGAAGCACTGAAAAATAACAGGTGGATTTAGTTGATCTCTAGGAGTCTGTCGTGGAAATCTCCTGCTCTTGCTTGGGGCAGCAGGGAAGGAGCCACAAGGTGGGACAGCAGGCTGCTTGTGTGTACTGTGAACTTTGCATTAGTCACCTGATAAAGAGCCCAGAACCATGGCTCTTTTAGCTCACACCCTTGCCCCTGACAAGGCAGTCTTTCTCTGTTAATTTTGCATTATTTGCTACTTAGTGGCACTGCATCAACAGAAATACTGAAAATTTCTCTTTCAGCATGGATCTGGCGGTTGAGAGGCTCGTCTCCGTCGGCAAGGCATGGATCCAGGCAGAGAAGGGGTGTACCTGCTTCTCAGTGAGTGGCCTCATCGTACACTCAAAGGCTTTTACACCTTTTCAGCCTGTGTTGATAAAGTTTCCCTAAACTTTTTYTTTTAAAGTTCGCAGTGAAGGAGAGTCCTGTGTCATGAACCCAAGCATGCTCTGAAGGTAGGTTTGCTTTTGCTAGCTGTCTTTCACAGGCATATCTGTCTACAKGTTGAGAAGCACCGTCCTCTAACAACAAAAAGATGGCTACTATCTCTTCTTCAAAAATCGCTTCTGTGTCCTGTAGTCACCGTTTTTAATCTGTGCTGTGGTCCGGATACACAGGCGAAATGTGCAGGCAATTGTAGATTTTACAGGGCTGTGGGCACTTAATGTGATGTCCTGATGCTGACGATTCCTTCAGATTCCTGGGAGTTAGCAGGGGTTTTATGGGTCAGTATTCAACCTGAGAACATAAGAAATGCTGTAACAGGGCATACCAAATATCTAGCCCAGTGGAACAGGCAAGAATAAAAGAGTAAGGCAAGCGCATGGTAATCCTTCCCTGGCTCACCTTCCCAGCCTCCAGAGCGTTGCAGCTCAGGAATTTCTGGTCAGCTGTGTTGATAGATGTGGGTGCCTGTGCTTTGTCAGATCGCCAGTTTAAAGACGTTGGATGAGGGATTTAGTATCCTATTTGGGAAATGTGAAATAGCACTGTAACTGTAGTATGTGAGCTGTGCTTGAGTAATGCTAGTCCGACAAATACAAAGTCACTTTGGAGACATGTCACTAGATAGTGAGCTGGGACTAAGTGTGAGGACTGCAGCAGCTGGGGAAACAGAAGCTGCAGTTTATCTTTCTTCTAGCAAGGAGGCTGAAAGAGACGGCTAAAAGACTTCATGTGAAACCAAGAAAGGAGGACAGGAGGTGCTTCCCAGGTACCCAGAGGTCAGCTCTAATTCCTCTATTATAAACCTCCAGGAGCACAGAGGTTATAAAAAAATAAAGCAACTCTTGGAGAAGAACTTTTCCAAGAGGAAAGGAGTGCTARGGATCCAGCCAGATGTGGTGCTATCACAATTATTTTAAATCATTTGAGCTTAAGTCTGCCACGGGTCCTATGTTCTTGGTTCCTCCCCTGTGTTGGTGTTAGTGTTTGTAAAGGATGGATTTGCCTGAAAATTTATGAGGGAAAAGGAAGTTTTTCTTGACAGACGTCAGATGTCTTGAAAACGCAGATCAGTTCCTTGACCCAGTTAGTCATGTGTCCCCGGGAGCACTACTGCTGGCACAACGTGGTAACAAGGATGCGTAGCTAAGACTGTGGAACTATGCTTTCAGTGGAAACCCATGCTTAAACTGGAAATATCAGAGTGGTATGAGACTACAACAACTGTCACCATATTGACATCACCTTCACTATCTGATATCAATTCCTACTAATCTGTCAGAGGGCTTTAAAGTATGGAAGTGGGATCTTGACATCTGCTTCATATAAAACAAGGCTGGTACACATTGGCATTTCATAGCACCTTTTTGGCAAAAAGACAAACTGAAATTCTAAAGAATTTTTTTAAAATCTCAGTATCACAAATATTTTCCTATATTACAGTGTTTGATGTTTGACAAAGAAGAGATGTTGCACAGAAACAAGCACAAGCAAGTAAGGATTTTATGTCTATTGAAGATGCCTAAAGTTCTGAATTTTAGTGTGCTTCAAAGTCTTACTAAAATGTTTTTGATGATTAGAGTCCTATCCAAATCATAAGAGTGTCAGGATAAGAATAGGGAGTTTTATTTGTTAGCATATGCATTAAGTAACTTTTTTCTTTTTACTAGTTATATTTTCTTCCCTGTACTTGAGTTAATTTTTTGCAGTATCCATTAGGGTTTGTATCTAATTAAGGCTGTTTTGGTAGAGAGAGCATATTGCAGTTTCACAAATTTTAATAAGATTCTTTTAACTGAATAATAAATGGCATTTTAAAAAAGGAAATAATTTTAATAGACTTTGGTACAGCATTTTCTATGTGACTTCTGGGTCTTGTTTTAATTTTCAGTGTCTTTATTGTGCTTCCCTATATATTTACTTCTTCATTGATTTAACAATGCTCTATTCACTTATGCTAGTTTATTAAATGCTGTGGTTATAATCTCTATGGAATCCTTAGTTAATTGTGTTCATGATTCCGTAACGGTGTGCAAACATTTTGTCCCGTTGTGATGTTGCCAGGAAGGCTTGTTCCAGGTTTGACTATAATTGTCCACCTGACAATGGAAATGCACATATTTTTTAACATACAGTTTTTATTACTGCAGTCCATACCTATCTTGAGGTAGGTGACACTTCAAACACTAAACACACTTCCAACAGCTGAAAAGTGAAAACCTTTTTACTGGGCAATATTACAACTTCATTTTCTTGCTGTGGAGCTCCATTGCCTGTAGATCTCTATCCTGACACTCTTCAAAGCTTCAGTTTAGAGTATTCTTTTCCCCTATCAGCATGTTCTTCAAAAATAACCGTATTCTCATAAAATAATTATAGTATTAGAGAGTTAGTCCATCAGCAAGATGAACTTTCTTCAATATAGAATAAGAAGAAATATCAACTACTTCCTTCAGAAATACGCGAAAACTTCATTTCTTCAACTCTGCTTCCAGTAATCTCCATTTCCATACACCCATAGGTAGCTAAACAAAGAAATCAGAAATCGCACCACTCCTGGAGTCAGATTTGCTTGTAACTTTGAGGATATGTGTGAAAGGTGTTCCTAGCAAAAATGGACTTCGGTTTCTGAGCATGCCAGTGTTACCTGTTTGTAAGCCTCCGTATATGTAGCTCTAATCAACCAACACACTATGTTCAAGTCACATAAAAATCATCTTTGTGATGGCTAGAGCTTATGGATAGTCTGCTATTAAGAAGTATTGCTATAAGAACTCATCACTCTCTTGCCATTATAACAAGTGGTTTTTATTACAGTATGGACAGCTCTCACTTTATGTTCATCAGTAAGTCTTTATAACAGTAGGAATATATATCTTCATTTCTTTATGCTCTGAGGTATTTCTGTTCATTTCTCATAAATGAGCAAATAAACCATCTAACTCCTGTCTCTTAATATTCATAATCTGAGGGACTTTTCTTTCTGGCTGCTTAAACAGCTGACACAGTAGGCGTTGTCTGTGGATGGCCAGGAACGTGCTAGATAGACAACTATTTTAAACTGAATTACAATATAGTAGATAGCCAAGTTTGAGGTACTGGGCTTTTCCTACCCACTGCCATAGATGAAAAGAGCAATAGGTTTTGCTATCCTAAAAGCTGTAGACAACTGATTCTTGTCATGTTTTGGTATGCTTTGATATGCTTTGATAATAAGAAGCAAATGTCCTGTGAAATAAACTGAACAAAGCACAAGTGGGTGGGAATTCCCATATTTCCTACATCTTTCTGTTCTGTTAAGTGCTTCCAGACATTATTAAGGAGTTGATTCTGAATATGTTTTGTTGATATCTTTGTCCATTTCTAGCCCTTATTCTGATTTGGTAAATCTGTAGATAGACACTAGACATGGCATCTCTACATTTTCTATGCACAGCATGATGGGCAATATGATGGTAAATTGTTTCATGCTCTCAGTGATTTTTAAATTACAAAATTTCTCAAATGTTATTTGTTCTTTCATATACTTACTCTAGTAGTAGTGATTAACATGTAAATACCGCTGCAAAATCATTGCACAAAATGAAAGCCACCCTTTCAGCCACTCTTTTCAGATTTTCACTTCTGCCTCCATGGTGTGTTATTTGAATGCATTTCTGAAGTGCATTAAACAGTATGACTATTATCGCTGCGGTTCTTGATTTTGCCTTTTCTCTCTAGTGGAAAAAATTATTTTAATTATTTAAAACCTATATTTGCTTTGTTAGTTATTGATGACAAGTTCCAAGAAGTTTCCTTGTGTGTAGAGCACATGAGCTTTTTAGGAATCATCTTCTATGATGTTCAAAGTGATTCTTGGGTCAAAGAAAGCAAGAAAAACTTTGTGAAGACCTGGACAGCTCCCTTAGGCCTTTGGAATAGATTTATAAGTCACAATTTCCATTTTAAGCTATCAGGACTAAGCTAGTGCATGTGTGCCTTCTTCCCAGACCATCATATGCCTGACCATAAATACCAAGATTTTAAATTTGACTGCATTCCAGGGGATGACTGCACAGAAGGCAGAAGCAGGACATGATCTGCTTTAGTAGAGGGGGTGGCTAAAGAGATGTACTAATTATTTATAGCAAGGTATATTACATTGCTTTAGCCCAGATCGAAGATGATAACAAAGCAGTAACTGAAGCCATACTGTTATCTTCATTCAACAGGAATGAAGTCTTCTTGCCACCAAGAAGAAGCTCCACTTAAATAACACTTGTATTAAAAATGAACATCTTGTATTGGAAAAAAGTCCAAGGCAAACATGAGCTGCTGTTTGTGTTCATGTAAAACCTTCCTCTGGATCTCAATCTAGAAAAATTGTTCCAATATCCATTTATTTTTGAAGAGACTGGGTACATTCCACGTCTTTCAGCAGCCTCTCCTTTCACGTTTTCATRTCAATTAGGGTATTCTACCTTCCACTCCATTGGATTTACTATCTCTTTCTTGATGAGAAAGAAAATGTGCTTGGGACTGYTTCAGTCACATTTGGATGATCATACTGACAGCCCAGCACATGGTGACTGTAGAAGGACGCCTTTTAGAAAGCTAGTGAGTCCTGGCAGAGAGCCACCAAACACAAAGCTGTCTGAGTAGACCTTATCCGCCAAGACTGGTAATTACCTCCTGCAGGTGGGTGGCTTGTCTGGCCAGTAGTCGTGTCTGAGCATAGAGCAGTATTCGAAGTTTGCATGGTCTAATGAGCTGGTAGTTTTGAGTACTCTGGAAAGTAGTCATTTTCTTGAAGATTTCCTCACTCAAATATTCCTGTTATTACAAACATTTAAAAAATAATAACAAGGCAGATACAATGATTAGGTGAAAATGCATATTACAAAAATTAGAGATTATATTATTCTTTTTTTCCTAACATTACATGGAGGGTATCAAGACCCTACTGAAATCATTAAGAATTCTCTCACTGACTTTGGTACAGACAGGACTCTACTAGTAGGGAGTATGTGAACTGCTTTTAATGGCAGGTGATCTAGGATGATACACTGGTGCAGCACTAGCATGGATCCAGTAATTTTCCTGGTGAACTCAAAAGAGAGATGCTGGGCAACATTCCTTTCATACCTATTTCCACTTTCTTTTAGCATTTAGTTTAGATGAGTGCATTGAGTCATTGTGAAACGCTATCAGCTGAAACACCAGCACTATGCTGATTATGTGCAATTGTTTATCTTGTTTTCCATCACTACAGAGATGGCGGTTCCTCTTTTGATGAGGTACAGTTAGTACAAACTAATGCCAGATGAAGCAAATGCGACTCTGGCCAAAGAATTGTTTGCACTCTGTGTTGAAGACACAAAGTCCTAAGTCACTTCCTCTCTTAATTACAGTGCTGCAGAGCCTCTGGGACTTGCTAAGACTGTTTACCTTGTAGCCTAGGAGTATTCAATATTTGAAAATTTCAGTCTTTTGTCTTATGTTTTCTTTGACATTTTGCCTATCCTTCCTGAGATCCCAGGTTCCTGCCTGTTTCTCCATGGCACGTATGGCTGTGAACATACTAGATCTAATAGAATCATAGAATCATAGAATCATAGAATAGCTTGTGTTGGAAGGGACCTTTAAAGGTCATCTAGTCCAACCCCCCTGCAATGAGCAGGGACGTCTTCAACTAGATCAGGTTGCTCAGAGCCCCATCCAACCTGACYTTGAATGTTTCCAGGGATGRGGCATCTACCACCTCTCTGGGCAACCTGTGCCAGTGTTTCACCACGGTCATTGTAAAAAATTTCTTCCTTCTATCTAGTCTGAATCTACTCTCTTTTAGTTTAAAACCATTCCCCCTTGTCCTATCACAACAGGCCCTGCTAAAAGTCTGTCCCCATCTTTCTTATAAGCCCCCTTTAAGTATTGAAAGGCCGCAAGGAGCCTTCTCCAGGCTGAACAACCCCAACTCTCTCAGCCTTTCCTCATAGGAGAGGTGTTCCATCCCTCTGATCATTTTTGTGGCCCTCCTCTGGACCSGSTCCAACAGGTCCATGTCTTTCCTGTGCTGAGGGCTCCAGAGCTAGACACAGTACTGCAGGTGGGGTCTCACCAGGGCAGAGTAGAGGGGCAGAATCACCTCCCTTGACCTGCTGGTCACGCTTTTTTTGATGCAGCCCAGGATATAGTTGGCCTTCTGCGAGCGCACATTGTCGGCTGATTTCCAGCTTTTCATCCACCAGTACCCTCAAGTCCTTCYTGGCAGGGCTGCTCTCAATCCCTTCATCCCCCACCCAGTATTGATACCGGGGGTTGCCCCGATCCAGGTGCAGGACCCTGCACTTGGCCTTGTTGAACCTCATGAGGTTCACACGGGCCCACTTCTCGAGCTTGTCCAGGTCCCTCTAGATGGCATCCCATCCCTCACGCACCACTCAGCTTGGTGTCGTCTGCAAGCTTGGTGAGGGTGCACTCACCACTGTCTAAGTCATTGATGAAGATTATTAAACAGTACTGGTCCCAGTATGGATCCCTGAGGGACGCCACTTGTCACTGATCTCCATCCGGACATTGAGCCGTTGACCACTACTCTCTGGGTGCGACGATCCAGCCAATTCCTTATTCACTGAATATCAGGTTCCCTCTAATGGCTCCTTGTATGCTTCTCATTGCTGTTTTATGGTCTTACCCACATTTCCAAAGAAATTAAGAAAAGGTTCAAACTATTGTTAGATAATTCCACTTTTTGATGTAGACATCATGATGATAGCTAAGACCTTCTGAGAGATGTCGAAGCTGGGGTGAAGGAATGGGAGGACCTGGGACAAAGGATTCCTCCTACTCATGGAGTCCCACTTGCAGGAGAGGAATTCAGTCACACAGGCCTTTCTCCTGAGTCACTCACAAGTGACACACAGTTTCTACCCATAAATTACTATTAAAAAATAGTAGCAAGAAAATACGGGAAGTTTTATCCCAAAAGGTCTCCATGAAGGCAATTAGGGATTTTATTACTAATTGTTTGCAGAAAGCATTCTGAGATGTGACAGAATAAAACTCTACCATAGATCCTTACTCTGCAGTTCTTGCTGTTTAAATAGACAGAAATGCAGAGAAAGGGTAAGAGAAAGACTTGCAGTGAAACCTGAAGTAGTTGCATTGTTCCTTTCTAGCATTTAAGACTGCTGTGTTAGTGCTCAGCTCCTTGCACTTAGTTTCTAGCAGAATAAGACCCTCACAGGCACATACAAACCCAGATGTATGCTCTGTCTCAGCATAAACTGAAGGTCTCCGTTACTTCATTTTAATTCCAGAAGATTCTGCAGTGCACTCGCTGCTCTTCTTATAAATGAAAGGAAATTCAATAAACAAACAAAGGACATTTTGACCACACTGTACATTCTTACTTGTTCTCTTGAGCACTTACTCAAAGTGCCTGTTCATTTTCAATGGATTTCCAGCTGCTAAATAAATTATTACATTTATTATTGTAATTTTTTTTTCATAACTATGCTTTTTCACAGTGCATTAGTGTGAGCTAGAAATAACAGGCATTTGTCACAGGCTATTCTTTGGCCATTGAAAAAAATGTCTATTTGCATAATAGATACTGCATATCCCTGTATATGATGAGAAGAAGCTTTAAAGAAAGGTCACAAAGCTTGGTCGTCTTCTCACTTGTCCAGAACTAAAAATCTGACAGCAAAAAACCCGCTCTCTAGGCGTAGTGTATATATGATTCTCTTATTAATTATCTTCAGACTATGATTAGCTCTTTCATGTTTAATATTGGTACATTTGATTATTTTCAGAGAGATTATAGTTCTGATTCACCAAGTGCTACCATTTGGACAGTCACGTTGAAGTTATTAGCAAGCGTAGCTCATCTGTATTCCTGGGGTTTGATCCACTGCTTGGACAAGCCATGCTTTGCACAAGACACCTGTATGTGTCTGCTTCAGCAGGGACAGATTTGCTCCTCAGTTCTATTAGTGCAGTGTCCGGTTTGCCATAGCCTCTATTGAGACCCCAGTGCAGCAGCCAGTGCCTCATAGTACTCTCTGCCCTGGCTGTGTTTCTGTTCCCCCGATCCAGTCAGTTGTATGTGACAGTGCACCATCAGCTCTCGGACTCCTTTTAATTGTATTAGATAACGTACTCCAATTCCAGGTATGCAGAGATTTGTAAATAAAGTCATTTAATTGTTTGAGTTATCACACTGTACTTGAGTTTAGAAGCAGTACATTTGTCAAGATGCAAAATTTTTATGTCATGCTACACCTATTTTTTTTGTAATAGAAACAGGATCAAGACGAGTGTATATGACGACAGAGTAAAGCCTTCAGACTTCTTTTTACAGAGGCAATGAGTTGTTATACTGTAGTTATACAAAGTACAGTTGTTCATTGCACTTTGGAAGAACGTCATGAGATACAATACTTGAAAACGCAAGACTTTTTTTTAGTCCTGTGTTTTTTCATGAGGTTAAGAAATTACCTCTCATTATTTTTAATAAAATTTTTCTTTAGTATTGAATAAACCAACAAAGCTTAAATTATTTTCCTGTCAGATACTAATCTGAGGCCTGCTTGTATAAAAAGAATATAAAGCTCATACTAAACAAAACATGTGATGTTATATTTTTCTTACTAGAGTTCAGCAACGTTAGAGCATATTTTCCCAAAGACCTTCTGTTACCACTCATTATTTTTCTGAACTTTTGTCTTCCAGCTTTAATCCTACCTTTCTGAAATCTTCTTTTACCAATGCAATAAACTTGGACAGTGTGGTTAAGCAGTATCCGTGGAAGGCTGAACTCAGATTCCACTTTTTCTTAATTTGTGTTTTCTCTAATTCTGTATATGCAATTATCAGTGTAGCTGTAAGTTGATTATTCCTTTCTTTTCCTAGTACAGAAGTCACATCTGATTGTTCTACTAGTTGAAAGCATACATGCAGCCAGCAAATGCACTTAAAAGGTATTTAATTAGTGGTGTAAGTTCACCTCACTAGACAGTTCTTCAGTGATTTTATCTAGGCTAGGTGTGTGCTGGTTGTCTGTTGAAATCAGTATGATTATTTGAAGTAGAATGATGCTTACCTGGACTAAATTTGGTCTGAATGAACAGAAGCAAGTACTTCATTCAAGTGTAAGTTTTGTTTATCATCTTCGAAACTTCCAGTACAGCTTCTGCTTTAACCTTGGTAAGCCCTTTATCATTTGACTCCAGAACTGAAGTTCTGTTTCACCATATGTAAAAGGTCACTTGAAGTTCTGGCTCCACAGTTCTCCTACAGCTTTTTGTTCAAGTTCCATTAGTATTGCAAAATTAGATGTATGTATTAAATTCTGCTCAAAATTTTGTTTTTGTGGTTTAACCTATCAACAGTGATGAAACCACCCCTTAACTTCACCCTGGTAAAGTATAACTTGCTTGACAACGATCAAAAAGTACATATTAATCACCCAGATCCCAAGATTCCACTACCATTTTTATCCAGAGCATCATTTATATTTGTTAAAATCTATATCCAAGCTCTTTTTTTCATTTTTTTTCTGCCTTATAGAAACAACAGGTATAATTTGTTCCTATTCACATTTACATTTGGTTTGAAATGTTTTGGATTGTACCCAACAAGTCAAACAGTCCAGAGGTTTAGCATCAGATATGTGTCCTTTTGCAATTATTTTTAGTTTCCCTCATTTTAGGTAATTTGCAATCTCTTTCTTGTTTCATTGGTGAAAAATGTTAAATAGAACCAGAAATAAGGCCCTTTATCATGACTTGGAAGCCTATTAGTTCATCTGTGTATTGTGTATAACATTGATTTTGTGCCATTCTCGTTATTTCATTGAAATGTCAGTAGGTATCTGATCACATAAATACTTTGAGGAGTTCAGGTATATATCAGTACTGACCTAACCAAACAAATGCATTATCTCCTAAAGTGACATCGTAACAGTTTTTCAAAGAGTGTGTTCTGTCAGCTCTGTCAGTATTAGTGCTGGTTGTTCTTGCAGAAACAGAGGCACTAGCTGGGCCAAAATCACCACTAAACCTGGTGACTATTCTGACTTACGGGGGTGTGTGTGGAGGGAGGGGATTGCGTGGCTGCACAGCCTGCACCACTGTCTTCCATTTGGTTATTCCGGTTCTTCTCCCTTTCACTTCTTTCAGTAATTGAGACCTGAACCTGCCTTTCCCATATATTTGCCCGTGCTTSCTGTCAGCCTGAGAAGCCTGTAATTAAGTAGGTCATCCTATTTACCCTTTAAATATTGTTACAACATTAACTTTCTTCTAATTCTATGAAATTTCCTAGCATTTCAGAAGTTGTTAGGAAACAAATTTAATGGTTAACATTGCTGTCTATAATGTCTTTTGTTTATTTTTCTAATAACTCTTCAACCTGCCATTTAAAAATAAATGTTTAATTTAACTTGCTGCTGTTTACCATCCTTTCATATTTTTGATTTAATGGAAAGTATTTCAATGTTATATAATGTGAAGGCACTGTTTATGTTTTCCAAATATGCAATAGAAACATTTCTGCTGTTCCACATTCTTTTAGACAATTCTATTTTTCACATCTAATAGTAAAGCAGTACTAGTATTTGCAATGTCTTTGTCTCTGATTAACTTAACATTCTTACTTTCCATGGGATATATATTTTTGCCTTTTCTTTCTTCTAAGTTCTTAAATTATTTCACTCTTTAGTTATTCACTAACTGTTGTCAGCTTTTGTTTTTTCTCCATTTGTTTCATGTTTTAATGTGCTGCTTTCTCTTCTTTTCTTTTAGGCAGTAAGAAACAAGTTGGGGATGCAGGTAATGAATAGATCTCAAGTGCTATAGCTGAGATGGGTTGCTGTAACTGTGACTGTGAAATTTCAAAGGGGGAAATCTTTTTTCCAAGGATGTTTTTGCAAGTGTACTGGACTGGGATGGAGTTAACTTTCTTCATAGCAGTGATATGGTGCTGTGTTTTGGGTTTGTGGCTAAAATAGTGTTGAAAACACACCGATGTTTTGGCTATTGCTGAGCAGTGCTTGCACAGGATCAAGGCTGTCTCTCTTTCCCACTCTGCCCACACTCTTATCCCAGCGAGTAGGCTGGGGGTGGGCAAGAATTTGGGAGGGGACACAGCTAGCTGACCAAAGGCATACTGCATGGCATGTGACATCAAGCCCAGCAATAAAACAGGGTAGAGGAAAAGGCTGGGATGGGGGTTGGTTTCAAAGCTGGCTATCAGAGACTGACCAGGCATCGGTCTGCTTGTGGGCCTTGGTGAGTGATCGCCTTAGCATCACTTTTTTTTTTTTTTATCCTCACTTACTACATTTTCTTAATTCTCACTTTTTTTTCCTCAATTATTAAGCCATCTTTATCTTGACCCACAAGTTTTCTCTCTTTTTCTCCTATTCTCTCCCCTGTCCTGCTGGGGAAGGAGGCAGGGGGGTGAGCTAGCAGCTGCATGGGTGCTTACCTGCTGGCCACCTGGGGTCAACCCACAACAGCAGGGTGGAAAAAAAATACATTAGGAACATAGTCTCTGAGTAATGGAGTTTTGAGGTTTGAGGGCATGAAGTACTTTTTCCAAGCAGCAAGCCAGGGAAGAGGCATTTGTGCAATTCATGGGTGTTGTGACCCACAGTTTTATGGATCAAGCATCAAGCACATAGTCAATATAGATAACATGGGATGTCAGAGAGCTTTCTCAGATGAAGCTGTAGCATTTTTTTCCAATCTCCAGAATTACCTTTCAGTCCTGGATACACAGGATTTTATAATGAATTGTATTTTCTTTTAATTTTGTTTCTGAATAGAGTGATTACACAAGTCTTTTTAGTTTGGACCTGCAGCCCAACCTTTTTACTGATAAAACTAGCACTTTTGCTTTGGCATAGAAAAGAAAAGAAACCTGTCTCTTATTTTGGAACATACTGTAGCTCAGCGCGTGTTCCTGCACCAGACTGAGTTGTCTGAAGCAGCAGAGTCTTGTAAGGGAACTTTCCAGTTACAGACTAATGTGCAGAAGGCTGATTCCTCATATTTGAGTGTAAAATGACTCTACAGAAATCGATACTGCAGCACGATATATATACGGTTAGTTCAATACTCACAGCTCTCTGATGGAAACCAAGTGTAAAAGGATAGCCTTTACACAAGTGCTATTTTATAGTAGGAGTGCTGGTAAAATAGTTTCATTCACAAGTATTGAAACTAGCATTTCAAGATGACTCATTGTCCTGATTCAACCTGCTTTTTAGGTTCAACTTACTGGTTTTACTGCTGGCCTGTTCAGTTGCTGACAGTTTCGTAGATAAGAGTTTGTTTATATTCTTCTGTTGTTGCTGGTTCCTGGGTTTTAGTGAGTTGGCCTGATTARTCTTGCCTACTTAGATTATTTGTTAATTGTTGCTATTCAGGTATGTATTTCATCAACTAAATCTTGATTGCTTGATTAAAAAGAGGAATAGGAGTGGTCCAGCTTTTTTTTTTTTTTATACATGAGTGAAATATTGCACTTTTCGGAATAATATTGGCTTTCTCTAAGAAAGCAATTGTAACATGAAATTTGGGGGAGGTATATGGCGCACTTATGCTTTTGGTTACTTTAATAGAAAAGTAGATAATTTTCATTTGATTGACTTAGTGGCTTCAAAAACTTGCTCACTGATTTATTATCTGAAAAAATGTGCATGAACACTCTGTAGCTGTAGCACGAGTTTCCATCTGAGATGAAGAAAATGTTTTTTAGTGTGTAGGTGCACGAAGAGTGTGATCTCTTCTGTGGTGGGTGCTGCCTCCTTCTCTGTGGATTCTCATTTGTTGAACAGAAGTAGACTGATTTCTGCAAGCGTGGCAGTGCACACTGAACTGTTGCATGAACAGGCAGTGCTGCACGCTGTATTTCTGTACTCTCTCGTTGCACATGATGATTTTTTGTCTCTGAATATTTTAAATTTCTGTTTACTGTAAAGATAGCTTGAGGGGGTTAGTGTTAAATATTGATTGTTGTACCTTTCTACCTAAAATTGGGAGTCTCATAGGTTATTCCACTGAGGAAGATAATGTGGTGATTATGTCTTCACCTGGTGCTTGTTCTGGTTGTGCTGGTCTTTCACAACATGACTCACCCTTACACATTCCTCAGTGGACCTTGGCCACAGTCCTCCGTACCTTGGCCTGAAGCAGCCRAATGTATATCCATGTTTTAAGTTTGATGCCATATTGCCATATTTCAGTTACCTGCTCCAATGGAGTTACCTGACTTTTCACAATACATTGACCCTGTGTCTAGCAACTTCAAGTTGGTTTCACCTGTCTTCAGCAATGAGCAGAACTAGTACGTATTGCATTAAGACCCAGTCATAATGCAATGCTAAGAGCATCCTGTAAACGTTTTCTTGGGATGTCAGCAATACCAGCACACTGGCACTAGGGACCACATCCCACATAAAAAGGCTTTGGTTGACAATKCGGCTGAAGTGCAACGTCAACAGCTCTATCAGGCTGCACAGAGGCATTTTGCCCGACACAGTGACAATACCGACTGTGTACGCACCCTGGAGACCGGCCGTGGCCTCATGATAGCCCCCTCCCATGGGAGCAAAACGGGTATAGTCCTCCCTCCCCTCCCAAACATGCGGGTTTTCCTAAATCTTCCTGAGTGAGCTGGCTGTTACTGCCAACCCTGTGCTTTTGCTTTGGGGTAGTACGCCTCCAGATCTGACCCCCTATTTCTCATATTTGTAATGTTCTACAGCTAATTTACTTAATACTGAAGTCTGACCGGTGGGAATTGAGTGTCGCTCCGGTTTCGTTCACCTCCCCTGGCTGGATAAGCCTCCGTGGCTACCAGGTCACCGTTTTCCAGGGGGAATAAAGACACCCGCCGGAATAACGCGCACGGTTCGTGTCCCTGCTGGCAGGCTCCGGGGAGGGACAGGCAGGGGCGCCGGGACCCTGCCGCAGCGGCGCCGCCCGCCGCGGCT